>CM060949.1:157787947-158467947 GCA_030765055.1 Mantis religiosa
AATCGGGCTATGCCGCATTGGAGCGCACACATACGTGAGGTCCCCTCTGCCCCTTGCCTCAAGGCCTGTCTTGAAGGAAACGAGCACGCACTCGTTTTCATTCACAAGTCATAGGGGGGGCGCCCCTCTCCACATGCTACCCCACCCCATTGCTTCGACGATAGCCAATCATAGAGCGGCCGAGCTTACTCCTCGTGGACGGGTCTATTCTGATCAATGAGCGGTGGGGGTCACTGCTGTTTCACGAACAAAGTGACTCACACGGGGGGCCCCTCTTAGTAAGAAGAGGATCGACCCAGGACCGAGACAAGTGTCGTGTTAGGAAGTGGAGATATGGGAGGTGGTGTAGGTGATCCGATCCGATCGCTGGGGTCCCGTGTTCGACGTGCATAGGCTACGAGATCCACCTCGCATGTTGCCGGAATGGACTTGTCCATCCACTCCATTTCAGCTGACTACCGTATACTCGTGCGGCGGCAGTAGTAAGATGACGGGGGAGTCGGTGTAGTAGTGCGAGCGAGAGCAGCCGATGTCTGCCGAGCTGATCCGACGCTTGGACCGCGCATAGCCTGCCTTCGCTGCTGAGTTCAGCCGGGACGATGGAGTGCGGCAGTTGTATGGTCCGTGAGGTGCAAATCCGTCTTCTAACAATGAACGTGGTGTGACAGTCAAAAACAGCACCCCCCGTTTGCGTTTTGTGATCCCCTGCCGGAGAAATATGCTTAAGTTTCTCACCCATAAACTTAGGACACATTCTTTGAATGAAGATCAGCCTCAGCAGGATAAGGTAGGTGATTTACTTTCCCCCCCTCCCCGCGGTCACCTTTCTTGAAGGTCATACCAGGGGCCTCGGTTGCTCGGTCGGTCCGGCAAACACACACACACACCAGCCTAAGATGGCTGCCGTGTAAAGTAGAACAAAGGAGCTGCGTCCAGGTGATCCCCGATATCCTCGTAACGTAACTAACCTCGTCTTTTGTTCTGTTTGCTTGCAGGCAGACGAAGACGACCACGACTCCGGAACAGAATCCGACGACGAACACGGCGCAGAAGAACAAGAAGCGAGCAGTAAGTAGTAGCAAAAGTGTTGTTCTGTTTTCACTGCTGTGCGAGGTGGAAAGTGAAAATAGTGTGAGTTGGTGGAGCAGTGCATAACAATGCTAGCTGGGTGGTGGGAGGAGAGAGCGACCGAGCGAGTGGTAACCAGTTTTCATTGTCAGTGACAGTACATACGAGTGTAACTTTCCCCACTATTGTCATAGTAGTAGTAGTAGTAACAAACTTACAGGGGACCTTGAAAATGTGCTATAATGAACGGTGAAAGGCGGAAACGGTGAACCTGTGTTCACTTCATTTTATATACCGTTATCGATAAAGTGAAACACGGAAACTCGTTATTATAAACAGTCATGGACTACGTATATTCCCTTATGTATAAAACAGTAAAGATTCCCTTAAAAGTTGTCCTTCTTTTGTGGCTTCCAAATACAGATAAACAAAACTTAAACTAATTTACTATTTCGATCAGAATGCATTTACACCGCATCTGTGAAATGAACGCTGAAAATAAATGAAGCATGAATACTCGATCCTGATTTGTTAAAAATATCAAATGTTCAAATTCGGGTTTCTCAACCGTGAAATCTGTTAAAATAGTTACCACTTCAAACAAAAGGGTCACTAGGATCAGTTGTCAAGGGACGTTTAACATCCCCTACGCTTTAATACAAAATCAATAAATTGACTTGGGATGTAAAATCTGCTACTACAAATGAACGTCGCTAATGTGTCATACTTTTGATGTACCTTTGGACATTGTAAATTGAGCTCTAGAACGGCCTGTGTTGGCAACGCAATGGTGTACTCGCTGATAATTCAAGTGAATTCAAGTAAAAATAAGCACGTCATGTTGTGTCCAACATTTCAGGAGGCTTAGCAAAACTAAGGCATTGTTTTCGTAAACCTTTATGACAGTATAATTTTATTTTTCTGAAAATTTGAATTCAAAACAAACTCGAACTCGCATATGTTGTACTGGTATCGTATTTGTAAATAAATTTCAATTTAGGAGCTTTGACGTTTGACATTCTGAGGAAATCTGGAAGCAGAAGTCCCTGGCGTATTCTCTAGCGTAAAATTCAGAACTAAAAAGCTTTCGCGTCTTAAAACTTTTTTAGATTAAAAAAATAACTATTTTTTATGATCGAAATAAGATGTCTGAAGTATTATGTTCTAGAGATGGAAGAAAGAACGAAAAAAAAGGTGCATTTTCGAATCCTTTGTTAGCGGTCCATCCATCATCTCGCAAACTGTCGCTTCGAGACGTAGCTTGCCACGTACCTAGAGGGCGTGGGTTGCTATACCGGTTTGGGCAGAAAATCCGAGCAGCAATGCCTTGTTTCAACACGAAAAAAAAAGTGTCGGCCAGCCACCGTAGCATCTGTAAGTTTTGGACAGAATGTTCATCTGTGGATTTTCAAATCTCAACCTTCAGTTATTTACAACTTAATTAATTACGGAAGTACTCGTTTTACGAATGAAATAAATTCGTCTAACGCGTTGTAATGTTTTGTCTGGAAAATATTGCGGAATCGATATTCATATTTATTAAAATATATAAGAATGAGTTCTATTGTGAGCATTACGAAAGAAACAAATTTTGAAGCTAGTTACTTTATATTTGGAATTAACCTCTTATATGGAAGAGCATGAAATGGAGTAAGCGAGGAAGAAGATCAGAAAAGAAACTTTCATACAATTCACATTTGGCTGAGATTCATACAAAGACATAGTATATAACGTTTGAAGTTTATTGACTAAAAAAAATTGACAACCTAAATAAGTAATACGAGTTTTAAATAAGAGTTTCAAAAACATGTTGACATATTTCACATTAGGTTGGTTGGTACTGTTACAAAATTAAGGGAAATTGATAGACCGTTTCATAATTCTAAGGATTATTTTTAAGAAATAACGCTTATCAACACCAATTGCCACTGCAGAAAACGAAAGTCGCCGATATTTAACGTCATTTTTTCTAAAGGCAGAAAAAATGGCAAGTTTATCGTTTATGAAACATTTGAAGTTAAAGAGTTGAACTGTTAAAACAATTGACGTAGCACTTGTAAAAACAGGAATGTGCGATCGTACTGTAGAGAAAATGTGTCTTAAACATGCTATTATTCATACTGAATATAAAAAGTCAATTGAGGTTATAAATCTAGGAAGGGACTAACTTTAGCGTAAATGCTCGTCAGAGTGTGGTTTACAACGACGTAATTTGAACTTCCGTTGCATTTGGAACCAACAAAACAAAGTTGCATAGATTGCTGAATGTAAAGGAGTACTATATCGCGAAAGGAAACTCTTTATCGCTATACTGATATTCCGAGTACAAACTGTACGGAAAACACACTCATGTAAATTGCTTTCAATGCGTTTCTTTGTGCATTGAAAGCAAACGTCAGAAAAATATCCAATATGTGCCGGTGTGCAGCGAGTTGGAAATCCAAAAAGTAAATGGTTTTTACTCCGATGTATTTTACCTTAGATTATCAGCCAGGGAATTTGAATTTAAAATGGTGTCTGTTAATAGTTCTTTGACTATTCCATGGTTAGCATTGTTTTACAAACGTTTTCCAATGACGATCAAGTTGCAGTGGCAATTTATAGGTTAGGTTTACGTTTTATTACCTAATTAGATAACGATAACAACCGTTGTTTATGTAATTTACTAACATGAAGTGTTAACTAAATCCACTTGCAAATAGTAACTAACCTGACTTCACCTATCGTAGCCTTGCCATTAAGATAAAAGTCTATAGAGATTAAGAGATAAACGGATGCGTATTTAAAGCCGTGGATAAGATAACGTAGCATATATGTCGAAATAATACTGATGCAGTCAAGACGAAACGTAAGGTCGTAAATATACGCATTTTCAAGAGAAAATTTGCAACTTATTTTCAAACATTTAGTGCAAATTATACTTAAAATCTTTTTAAAGTATATTTTCACACGAAAATATTCATTTATACACTAATTATTATTCTCACTTAACGTTATTTACGATATATTTGCCTAAGAATGCTTTCAAATTAAAATTAAGCCATTCGAATTAATATTCAAATCTTTGTTCGCGGTAATGAGCGATTTCGATTCAAGGAGACGGGAAAAATCGTAACCTACAATTAGAACAAAATTAAATTACCAACATAGAATATTTGTGTTGCACTCACATGACTTTCTCTATTCTTACAAACATTTATTTCTCAATCTACTTCATGTTAATCAAGATAAACATTAACTTATAGCCAATTTTCTTGTAGATACAAAGGAATATAGCTATGCTGTAGACTTTAAACGACTGGTCTTTTAGTGATAACTTTGAAATGTCGTTCTTTTTGCATAGCCAAGAGATACAAAAACTGAATAACGACTTCCCACTTGAGAAAAGTATAAGCATTGAAAAATTCAGATAATTAAATAAGTAATATCTCACAAAAAGAATGTATTTGACATAGGTTCTGTGTTTTAACCTTTTTTTTTTGTTTTGTTTTGTTGTAATTTACGTCCTCCAACGTTAAGTCATATCGGACGAAGAATGAAATGATGCTCAAATGAGCCCGGGGTCCATGGAGCCTAGAGTTACCCGACATTCGTCTTCCAGGATAAGGGAAAACCCCGGAAAAACCTTATCCAGGTAACCCACCCTGACCGAGATTCGAACTCCGGACCTCTTGAACGTGAGGCAGACATGCTACCACCACGCTACCGAGGCAGGCTGTTTTAACTGTGTGGTTTTATGTGTCTTTTACGATTTCTGAGTAAATCAAATATCCAGAATAAAGAGGACTTCTGAGGGCTTTTCCAGAAAGTTCAAGATGTACATTTTATTTATGGTGAAAATATTTTAAATATGTGATATTCTAATCTTAAACGTTATTGCCATTTTTTTATTTTAGATTCAGTGGAGGAAATATATGATCATTGATATCGAATACAATACCTTAAAAAAATATGAAAACCTAATTGTAATCCAAATTGTATAATAGATTTGCTCAAATATTATGCAAAGTCCTACAAAAATTACTAAATAGTTGTAAGCATAAAGACGAAGTTATGCGTCGTAATTTGAGTATTTTTGGGGCAATTGATATCTGTACAGGCTTGCTGCAGTCATCAAGCTGATATACCTTCGGTACTGGCGTTTGGAAACAAACGAAATACGAATGTGGCAGCACAGTGCATACGGCAGGATAGCTTTCCACTGTAATCTCTGACTGTTGCATAGAATCTAAGGGTTCTCTTTAAGGAATAGAATCAGCCTATTAAAAGAAATTGTGTGCACGTACATTACTTTCTGTACTTGCTCATAAAACCACAGTTTAAAACACTAATTCTTCTATATATTTCATATGAATCAATACAACCGTTTATTGAATTTGATTTATATCATATTTCCTTATAAATACAAACGGAGTGGGAGAATATGTCGCGGTTAAGTGATAGACAAACGTTTTAAGTTACTCGTTATGTGATGTCTTGGAAATTCCTTTCTCCTGCGTGTAAAGACATTTTGTTTCGTTTACGAGTCTCGTAATACCAAAATATTACAATTTCAGCATCATCAGACACGCAACACACAATAATGTTAAATAACTTATTGCAAATAAAATCATAATGAAGTGCGAAACTGCCATAAATTCTTGAACGTAATGAACTTATCTGTAAAGCTCAGATTATTAAATGATATTTTATTAGAGTTATTTTTTTTTACAATTAAACAAGCTTTTAAATAGGTTTTCTTTTCCCCCTAAAATTCGCTCGTAAGATGTGAATATTTGGATATGTAATATTATTTTTACTATTTAATTATCTTAAGGTTGCGGTACTGTAACAATGCCAATAGAGGAAAGCGAAAATGCGGATTTACCCAAAAGAAGTTCATGTATATAACTTGAAATCAGAGTTTTGTTTTTAAAAGTTATATTATTTAAGTACAATGAGGAAATGAAGTCAGTTACGATAATTTCAAATAAAAGAATGATGCTGCAAAATAAACAAGTACTGCGTCTATGCTTGGTAGCAATGAATATTTAATTATATTTCGTTCTAAAGGTATGATGATCCGCATGTAAAACACATTGGCTGAAAGTCGCTCAGTGAGATTAATAGTAACCCTTTACTTTACTCTGTTTTCAGCCATAATGTCTATTATATATCGAATTTCTACAATAACGGGGACCCGAGCAGTTAAAATGTGAAATTTGCTGGCCAGTCCGCCTTCTCGACCGTAAGGCTAACGAACCTGTGAAACCGAAAGCAAGCTTCGAATTTCTTCAAGGCCGTGGAAACGCTTGGGCGAGAACGAATGCGGAAAAGAAGTGGGCACCATTACAAGAGACGGGATTATATTACATCACCATCAGCATGCTGTGAACAACATCAAATGTGAAGATGTAATGTCCACATTTAACCTCATTTCTATCATCAGCTCGCGTTTTCAGTTGTTTGGCTCTTTGCTACTGTGTTCTGTGGTTAAGATAGTTAGTGTCTTTTGTTTGAAAGACATTGTACCATAAGCAGTGGTTTTTCTACAGAGTATTATTAATGTAACTTTTGTATAATTGATTACTATTCCTTTGCAATCGCTTGCTGTACTTACACTTTGTTGAATGATAAGTCAATTAATTGTTTAAGACTTGCTGGACGAATACACTATCCCAGGACTAACCTCTTAAACAGCAAATCAGATGGATTATGCCATACGTTTTATTTTGGTGTGAACTGTTGGCTTTAACAAGATGTAGACTTTTAAATTACTATTTATCTAGGTAAAGTAGATATTGAGATTTAAGGTTCGCTCAGCCCAAAAATAGAGCATTTTTAAGAAAAAAAAAAGTGTGTTCTCTGTGAAAATAAAATGTCACATGAATACTGAACTTGATAGAAAGAAATTCCGCCATTCTAAACTACCGTTGAAAGTGTTAATGTGAATATTTTTAATAGTACAACATATTATAAAATTTGATTTTCCAGTAGTTTTTTAATATGTTCTTGAAGTCATCATTCGTTTTTTTTTTCTGGCTGTGTCGTGCGGTGTGAATTTTAATGCCAGATTATAGCGACCCGCTTGTCATTTGTATGTCCATTAATTTGAAGCAGATAGAAAAACAAGCTTTTGTATAAATGGACAAGGAAATAAATGATGATAGCAAAGAAAGTTGTTTTTGTATCAGACTGTTTTTAAGCACGCTTACGAACGTGGCAAAAAAAAAAAGATGCAGATAAAACCAGTAACGTTTCAGTAGTAAGCTTTATCTGCATGTGTAACATGTCCTGTAGTATTTTAACGAGCTGGCTAAGTTTAAATGTCCAGATAAGTGCAATGATAAGCACCAGGGGACAGTTTCATAAGAAAGGTCAGCATCGTATGATTGCAAAAGAGAAGACGAGCCTATGTAGCAAAATATTACAACTTTCTATGGTTATCAATAGAAAGCGGAAAATTACTAAGAAAATAATACTTTTTGAGGGTGCCGGATTAAAAAAAAAACGTAAAAAGATATTTCTAAAACTTAACATATAAGGTAACTTAAACCCCACATAGAGTAAGGGTATTTTGCATTTTATTAAATGTTCGTAATGGGATAAGAAAGATCGAAATATTAAATGTGTAAAATGCTTTACAAGAAAGTTTATTGGCATTATGTTTCTAATAAATATTATTTACAGAATTTGATTATATAAAAATTTAAGGGTTTATTAATATTGTTTTGTTAACATTATTTGTATGTGTAAACCAGTTACCATGACTACTCCATTCTTATGCCCTATTTATATTTGGCTATTTCAGGTTCTAAGAGTCGGAGGAAATTTGCTCCAGAAATTTGCTCATCCTCTGAATCGGGGAAAGGTCTCATTGTTTGGGGTCCCCCAGAGGATATGTAACAGTCGCATAGGTGTGGGTGCTGAATTATATCGTAACAATGGTGATTTGATTTTAAGTAGCACATTTTAGACATAGAATAATCTCAATAAATCCCATTCCAGGTTATTAGATTTATCGATAAATTCGTTGTTCCTTCGCACTCCAGAGTAGCCACTGCTCGCGGGATTTTTTAAAAATAAATTTAGGTCCTCGAACGTTAAGTCATATCGAACGATGAGTGAAATGGTGCTTAAATGAGTCCAGGGTACATAGAGCTTAGTTACCAGACATTCATCTTTCAGAATAAGGTAAAACCTCTAACGTTGTCATATCGGACGATGAGTTTAATGATGTTCAAATGAGCCCAGCGTACATAGAACTTAGAGTTACCGGACATTCATCTTTCAGGATAAGTGAAAACCTTATCCAGATAACTCAATTTGGCCGGGATTCGAACTAGGGACGCTTGAACGTGAGGTAGACGCGGTACCATCTACGTTACAGAGGTGGGAAGATAAACATTTATGTATTCTATTGTAAGATGCATAAGTAAAGCCAGATTCAAATTTTAAAAGCCCGTGTCATTATGTGATTGCTTTGAAATTCCATACCACGAGAAAAACACGAATAGCGACTTCCCAGTTGAGAAAGCATAGATATATTTTTGAAAGTACAAATCAATAACAAAGAATATCAGAAGAAGTTTGCGTAAATTATCTTTTTCGTTTTACCAGTTTCACAAAAGTTATTAGGACTTCAGTGGTTATTCCAGAAAATTCGAAATATGTATTTGATTTTTCATGAAAAGCATTTTAAACGTATAGGTTTATTTATTTTTGAGTTATTCTATTGATTCTCACATGCATAGCTCTTTTTCTCAAAATGCTATTTCTGTATATAGAGAACCTCAAAAGGTGTATTATTTTTGTATTGAATTTTTGGTTGGAATGCAAGTAACGATGTAAGGATGTACTTGAATTATAAGGACGCATTTTAAAGCTAATATACCAGAAGGTTATTGTTTAAACTGTAAGCATTGGTTTGTACACTGTAGTTTGCCGGCTGGTATAAATACACGAGAGGATAACTTGCTGGCCGGCCCTCTGGTGTACTAGAAGCAAGTCCACTGTCGCCCGCATCTTGTATACCAGCACTGCGTTTTTTCAGACCAAACAAAACTGCTTCTCTTCCGGTGACGTCACACAAAATGGCCATATCCTTCATTTTTCTTTTAGTAATTGCATTGTAACAACAAATACTCTGATAATGCTTTCAGTTTTGTGTAAGTTTAGATGACGTGGAAAAGTGTTATTTTGTATTTTCTTAAAAATAAGGTGTAATGAGTAGAGCTCGGACTTTTGCATAGTTGTATGTTTTATTCCTTGACAGTTAAACATATGCATTTAAGTAATAAATTGATCCACATTGTAAGGAGTTTATTGCGGTAGGTTTATAGTGAATATAAATGCATATTTAAGGTGTTAGTGCATATTTATGCATACATTTTACTTTTTCAGCTATGATACCATCAGATATTTCACCCCGATACTTTAACAAGAGAAGGATACTAGAAAGTTTCTCTTTTACTGCTCTGTGTAGTCTAAATCCATAAAATGTCTCCGAATAATGAGAACTTAGCTATCAACTATGAGGGGTTCCTGATATAAAAATGTGCCGCTTAACAATTTAAACTAAATAGCTATCAACAATCATGTAATAAATCTGTGAAGTTCGGTGCTGCCGTTACACCATAAAAGTTCATACGGTTTGTATTAATATTGCGAACGAAGCCCTCTGCCGCAGCGATAACATCTCCAAGAAAAATATCATTTTCACTTAACTTTTAAACTTGTACTACTATGATGCTAATAGTAATTTCTGAAGTGTGAGCAATAGAAAATGGAATATTGCAATGCCGAAGGTAAAGAGCAATAAAGCTTATTTGGTTTGTTGGAATGGAATGATAGATTGAACAGATGGGAACATAGCACTGTGCAAGTGTGTTATTTTTGTATTTTCAGAATATTTCAAAAAATTAATGCGATTTTCAAGTTAGTGTTTTATTTTATTTAACTAAAATAAACCCATATTATTTTACACGATTGCTTAGGTGCTCTGAAACAAAAAAAAAAAAAAATTATAGATTATGCAATATCTACAAAAAGCTGCTCTTAGAAATATATAAAAAAAAAAAAACATTTTCAGTGACAGAAGAACATAATTTCTTCCAGGAAACGGTGAAAAATGTTTATTTATTGCAATAAACACGACAATACTAAAATAGATTGAAAGAGCGACTAATAAATATTAATTAATTAGTGCCTTGTTTAAGAATTTACCATTTGATTACTTCAAGATTCATAAATATAAGAAAGGTGAAATAATGTACCTTATTTTAAATACATCTTATGAAGTAAATATTAAAATCAGAAGTATTATTAACAATGAAGTATTCTTCATATTTAAGTTTGATTTATGAGTCACTATGTTTACACTCAAACTTCACTTACTTGTATAATTGAAACGTTTTCAAGATCATTCGATCTCATCCTCAGCTGTTTGGTGACTAAATGAACCTTCCTCTTCTTCCACTACTACGGAGCTCCGATCACTCTGCCATCTGGTGTTAGGGGCACTAAGTTTTAATACTTTGTTTAATGCGGGGATTTCAAAATTTATAACTTTACCACGGTTTTTGTTTATGAATATTTTCCCCCAAATATCCAATTCTATGTGTGTACTTAAAGATTTTAACAGTTTAATTTTGTGGCCAATGTTGTGGTTTTCTGTCCAAAAATGATGTGAAACTGCAGATTTTTCTGTTTGTTTCAACTTAATGTTCCTCTGGTGTTCTTTTTGCCTGGTTAACAAGTTTCTCTTAGTTTTTCCTATGTAGCTTTTTTCACAGGTTTCACAATTAATCTGATAAATTCCTGATTTCAAATTGTTGGGGATTGTATTTTTCAGTGGTTTATTTAGCAGGTTCCTCAGACTGAAACAAATTCAGTCATTTAGTCACCAAACAGCTGAGGATGAGATCGAATGATCTTGAAAACGTTTCAATTATACAACAACAAGTAAGTGAAGTTTGAGTGTAAACATAGTGACTCATAAATCAAACTTAAATACATCTTATGAAGTTTTTCGAGCGTACTTAGATTTTGAGTGCATAGATATATTCATACTTTATATTGCATATAAACCCGATCTCTAGTAATGAGATTATTTCTGTAAGTTTTATCTCTGTTAAGTTAATGTGTATATAAAAAAAAAGATTTCGTGATAAGACTCGTTTGTGGAAGGTACATAAACATAAACCAAAGTAGATAGGAAAGGTCCTGTGTGTACGGCAAAGTAGGTTATTACAATAGGAAATGACTAGAAATGTTCTGATGATATGAGTTTGAGTAAATAACTGCTTACAAATTTGAGATATCCGGTTCACTAATTGCTAATTTAATATTTTAATGTTAATGGTATTTTTATCACATTAATTTAACGTATTAAAGCAAAAATTTAATTGTATGCTCATGTGTAATTTTCAAGAAAATATTAGATGTTTAAAAATAATATGTAGAGAAAGTAATAAGAACAGAAAACCAAATGTCTAATAAAAATACCAAACTCTGTATTAAAAAAATCTAAAGAGAATTCTCCCAATCCAAACTACCCTTTGTGCATGTAAAACTGTCGATCGTTTTTACGTTCTGTATCCCTAATGAAATGAGTAAGAGTGACTAATGTGAGCGTAGAAGTAAACAAAAGAATAACTGTAGAGTGTAGACGAACAACTCTGTGGAAGAATGCAACTCAGTTGAAAATGCTTTATAATCGTTTATAAACCAAAACGCGTACGAAGGTACCAAACAACAGAGAATCGAAGATTTATAATGTGTTTTGTTTTTGAGGTTCTGTAGAATCGTGTTTTGTATAATTAGTAATAAAGAACAGTTTCTAAAGGGTTAACCATTCTTACCTCCGGTTTCCAGTATAGCGATGCTGCCAATTCAACTACTGTAATACGGTGGCTTTAGCAAGATGCTGTACTTTAGAAGGCTTCGAGTGAATGCTAGTTCGATAACTATTTCAAGAAGAATTTGAACCGGAGACACCAACATAAAGGCGCAATATTGAGGAGGAAAACGTCATTGACTCCTGGCGTGTATGTTAATTTACCTTTAATTACAGTTCATTTTCAATAATATCTGAAATATTATCTTTTCTATGTGCCATTCACTGTAATGCCTTATTACTGATGTTGCACTCACATGATTTTTTTCTACTCTTGTACAAACTATTCAAACCAAAGTTTATTCCCCGAAATAAACATTACCTTAATGTTAATTTTCGTGTAGGTCCAAGGGAATATGGGAGCACAGTAGACTTATAGTGATATTCAAATGTTTTTAAAAGATGGCCGCTATGTGATTCGTATGAAATTCCGTTCTCTTTTAATGACCAAGGGGTAAAAAATGAATAACGGCTTTCCATATGAGAATAGTATAAGTGCTGGAAAGTTCAGATAAATAAAAAATAATGCGGTTCAGTCCAAAAGAAAGAAGTATCAGACACAATTCGCGTGTTTTAACCTCTATATATTTTGTGTAGTAAGATTTTGTCTATCTCTTAAAATCTCTGCGTTATGCAAAAGTTATCTAGAATAATGACTTTGACAATATTTCCAGGAAATTCAAAATATAAATATAATTTGTTATGAAAATATCTTAGAACGTATGATATTTTAATAAAAAAATAAAAACGAACATTTTCGAAAATTGTTCGAAGTAAAATTAGTTTGAAGTTGCAGGACACTTTTCCAAATCCTCCTGTCACGCCCTTGGCTGACGAACTGATATACCAGCCCGCCTCTGTGGTGGATCCCGAGTTCGAACATCGGTCAGGGTGAGTTATCTGGATACGGCTTTCTCCGGGGTGTTCCCTTATCTTGTAAGATTTATCTCTGATAACTCTAAGCTATATGCACCCTGGACTCATTTGAACAAGATTTCATTCACCGTCCGGTATGACAACGTTGGAGGTTTTCCCTTATCCTGAAAGATGAAGCTCTGATAAGTGTAAGCTCTGTGTACCCTGGACTCATTTGTATATTATTTCATTCATCGTCCGAAATGACAACGTTAGAGGTTTTCCTGTATCCTGAAAGATGAATGTCTGATAACTGTAAGCTCTATGTATCCTGTACTCATTCGGTCTTCATTTCATTCATCTTTCGATATTATTTAACGTTGGAGGTTTTCCCTTATCCTGAACGATGAATATCTGGTAACTCTAAGCTCCATGGACCCTGGACTCATTTGTATACATTTCATACAACTTCCGAAATGACTTAACATTGGTGGATGTTAACTAAGAAATTACGAATTTCTAAAAATGCTAATTCCTTGTTTATTTCCCTTTTTTCTGTTTTTTTTTTTCATGCAGTTCCAAAATGTATTTCTGAAATCGCGATAATCTAAATCATGGATATCTTCCTATACCAGAAGAGAAAGCAAAAAGATGCAAAGTAAGGCTTATTGCCACCCTAATGTGTATTATACCCGTCAAATTTCTGTTGGTAGATAGGGTTTCCTTGGAAACGAATTCACGTGTTGGAATTCTAAACATTAACGGAAAGATGTAGAAAACGCGATCGTGCAAAAATGAATTATACATCCTACAACACACCTTTTCGTGCTAACGTCGAGATTGTACGGAAGCCTTTGTGGATAGGGGCAATTTGAGAAGATAGGATTTCGTTCACTCACTCACGAACCCAGCAAACTGGTCATTAAGGCAGCGGCATATTGTACGGTGAAAGTGGGAAAGCTCCTCTGTGTAATCAAGTAACATTACGGAAAACTCACTTGCATATGTGTTTATTGATAGGCTTCTAGATTTTTGGTTCCTTCACGAGATGAAGGAAATACTACATTCCAACCGTAAATGTGATGTCGAAATTTCAGTAAAAATACACGTCTACTGAACCTCCTCCACACCTCCCAAATGAGTTGGTTACCAAGAATGTATCACTGTTTTTGAGAAAATCCCTCCCCTGCTACAACTACCTTTTAAATTAAGAAAAACACTCTAAATAGCGATAGTATTTATTTATAAGACTTGCGAGGTAAGTTGATGTTTATTAGTGAGTGAAAAAATTTAACAACCGAAGCGTTAACGCCGAGGAGCATGATAACACATCAAACCTCGCTAATACCATACGTAATTTTATTCGTTACCTAAGAAAAAATTTACTTGAATTATAATTGTAAAAATGTTGTCGTATGTCTGTTTCTTGTTTTTCAGATAACTAGATTTTTGTAATTTACGTCCTCCAACGTTAAGTCATATCGGACGATGAATCAAATTGATGAAATGATGCTCAAATGAATCCGGGGTCCATGGAGCTGCATTCGTCTTTAAGGATAAGGGAAACCCCGAAAAAACCTTATCCAGGTAACTCACCCTGACTGAGAATCGAACTCGGGACCTCTTGAATGTGAGGCAGACACGCTACCATTTACGCTACCGAGGCGGGCATAGAAAAATTGAATATCGGACTAACCCATCTACGATGTAATCCATGGGCAACAGAAAACAAATGTTTGAATGTTTCCAGCACTTCATGAGTCAATCCTTACTAATTATGGTTTGAGAACAACGAGTATGACAATAAAAAATTTTACTTAGCTCTAATTTCTGTGATTTACACTAGATAGAATTATTTCATATTAACAGATTAAGAGCAAAACATACATTTTAATTACATATGCTAACAACATTGAAAGTGCATTTGATTTTTTAAAAATGGTAGTTGCATTCTAAAGGTTCTAAATTGCTGGAAGCATACCTCGCAGATGGTCGTGTCTGAAGAGAATCACATGGTGACATAATGAGATCGTCTTTTAACTTGCCTCTTGTAAGGGAGTTCGGGAGCTTTCCTACATAAAGACCAACAATAATCTGTAAGCATTGGTTCATTCCAAAGGCCCTGATATCTTAAATCCATAACCGAAATGACCTGATGGAATCCTTCTCCACGTTCATCACTTACAGCTCAACAACTAGGAGGAAAAGGTCTAGGGGGCAGTGCAGAAAATGGATTTTAAGGAATATGTTACATCTAAGGTTATGGTACTTTTGCAGGAGCACTGCTACCAAATACGGGTAGTTATTATCTCTTTTGCTGCCTAAAAATCCACGAACAAACACCCTTGAAGACTTCTCGAGCTTCCTTTTCTTTCCCCTCCAAAACTTAGTCAAATGCAGAATCCTTTACAAGTTCTCGAATTTGTAGCCCGACAAAAATGCTTTCCTTAACTTTTGCATCACTTAATTTCGGAAATTTCGCTCTTATGTACTTAAACGCCCGTCCTTCTTGGTTCATAACTGACAAATTTTTTCATGGAAACCCAGCTTGATATGCACGGGGGGCGGGGGGAGCAGAACATCTTTTGGGGCTTGATAACGACATTTTTCTCATTAATGTTAAGATTTCTTGCAGGCCAGTCTTTTTTAATATAATGCAATTTCATATGTTGAAAATGTTGACACTAAAAATTAAATGTCACTTTATCACCAAAGCAAGAGCTAATCTGTCATATTTACGGCGATTTTTGAATTCAGCAGATGGAAATACATTTGAACTATTTTTCAGCCCGAAACATTTTCATTGTTGCCCAGTGTAGTCAAAGAGATTATGATGTTATGTCTTTGACACTATATTGGAGCAGGTGTTCCTGAGAATATTCTGTTTTTGTCTCGCAAATTTTAACTTTTTTCTTCCGTTTGACCTGCTATATTGAGTCTGATAGAGATAATTCGACTCTTTGTAGAGATTATTCATGTCTGTCACTGAAAGGTCTGCTTTTCAGTAACAAAAGTATCGTGTAATGATCTGTTTTTTTTTTCTTATGGTAGCGGATAAACTGATTTTTTTTTATTAAATCCACATGTCGAATACACTTCCATAATTAATTAAATGTAAATAATGCATTTTCTGAATACTCTGTGAAGGCTGGTTCGTTCTGAGTGAATTTTGTACAAGCAGTAACAATAGCAGAGTGTGCTAAGAGACTCTTCAATTTTTGGGGTGTGAATCACTGTACTCAACGGTTAAATTCATTAAATCTAAATATCAATCTGAACTAACTGATGGACATTTAAGTGAAACTGTGTGAAATGCGTTTCCCAATTATTTGCCAGATTTCTAAAAACTACAGAAAAAATGAACACTCGAAAAAAGCACTTCTCAGAAATGTTCGTTTATTTGATATAAAATGAAAAATGAGTCTTCATTTCATAAACCATTTTATAAACAGCTTTCACAATGTGGCTCGCTTCGAATTAGCTTCAGGAATTTGCAGCTCGCAAAATTAAGGTTAGTGGCCATCCTTTCTGTATGCGCTTTGCACGAGCACGAGAAAAAATAAATAGCGACTTTGGAAATTCCACCCAATAAGAAATAATACCTTAGAAACAATTAAACGCATCTAAAACACCTTATTTGACATACATTCTGGGCGTTAACTAAATTTTACACTTTAGGAGTAGTAACTTGTCTATTTTTACACTTTACAAAAATCATTTAAAATGAAGATGACTTAACAGGAGTATTGCTAAAATTGAAGATATGAATTTTATGTCATATAAATATCTTTCATACATATTTCATTCATAAGTTTGTCATTTTTGAGAAAATAAAAGCTTATGGAACTACTCCCCTGGTGTAGGGGAATTTTCTTGAACAGCTATGTGTCGCATCCTACCAGCTCCGCGGTAGCCTAGCTTAGCCCAATCTTAATTTTCTTTGTGCACGTTGGAATAACATTACGTCAAGCGTTGTGTACTTCATAGGGAACACCCTTTACAACGAAATTAATAGTTCTATCACACAAACCGTGTGCACGCCAACTTCTGGAAAAGTAGAGCTATACTGAAAAATGCAATGCCACAGCCGGGATATGAGCCACGGATCTTCCGTCTCGGTCCGGTTGCTCTTAACCATTGAACTATCATGGCTAGCATACCAGCATGGCGTTAAATTCTCCATCTCATTCCAATTCTTAGCCTACACGGCTAGTATGAAAAAACAAATAATTTCTATCAATTAACCTATTAAATACGGGACTTAAGTACTTGCACCATTGTAAGTTGCCATTAATATGTTGTCTCATGTGTTTTTTGAGAACTCCTAGGGTTTACCGGAAAAAATAAGAGTCAGTTGGACAATTTAATGTCGTGCTTGCATGCAGCTCAATGGTTAAGAGCAGCCGGACGGAGATCAGGATATCTGTGGGGCAAATATCGGCTATAACATTGAATTTTTCAACCTAACTCTGCTTTTCTAAACACATTTATGATCAGCTTTTTTCTCTCTCTCTCTTTTTTTTTTTAAGTCCTCCAACGTGAAGTCGCATTGGACGATGAATGAAATTATACTCAAATGAGTCCGAGCGGGATGGCTCAGGCGGTTTCTCTGTGGCTCGGATTCGATTCCCGTATCCTACCTACCTGACACATGAGTTTTTTCGGGGGTTCACGGGTCGGCGGGCGAATGAAAGATGCATAGGTTAATCACATCCCCCGAATTTCCTGTCCCTCCATTACATCTCCCTTATTTCATATAATCTCTCATCTGATGGTCTGTCGGCAGGTTTCTCGGCGCTGCATGGCAGGATGATAGGCTCTGAGGAAACCAATTCCTCCGGTAGGACGGTTGCCGGCCTCCGAAACGAGGTCTCACGGTGGTACTGTTTCAGAACGACTAAGGTGGGATGACATTCATTCGTTCATTCGCGTGACCTACGCTGTTGGTAAACCACCCTCTCTCCTTGCGTAGGAGTTAACGAAAGTTGTCCCCAAAAAGGGCGCCAGGCACACTCCGGAGTCCTTTCCTGTGGGACAAGTCCTAGAAGATATCAGGCGCCCACCGATTACAGGATGGAAATGGATACGCCACTTGCATCAACCCATCCGGGAAGACTATTGAATAACCTCAGTCGGGTGATCTAGCACACCGACTACTAGCTCTGCAGGCTAGCACTCGGGAACTTGAGGCTTCCCTCAACCCTGTCTAAACAGACATACCCAATCTCTCCCAAATGACCTTGTTGTCGACGGGCCCTAAAACACCACACACTCACTCACACTCTCTCACGGGTATCGGGAACGAACTGCCCCCTCGAGTCCAACCCAATCCGAACAACTCCCAACAGGGAGGTGCTCGAACGTTCGGCTCAAGGTTCCTCTGGTAACGTCAGAGGTACCACGAGTGCTAGAGGTCCGCAGCGCCTGCATCACGGCAGCTGAAGGGGACAGATCCCCTCCGCTACGGGGAGGGTGGGATGACAGTTGTCCCAACCTATAGATGGAAGTTTACATGTATGTAATAACGTAGGTTTCCTGCCCTCTGCACTGTCGTGGCACCCTGGGACTGCCGCTTTCTGCCTCCTCTCGCCTTATCCTTCCTCTTTGTGGATGCACCACTTGAGGGCATAGGTACAATAGGCCAAGTTTGAATGATTGAATGTGTAATGTTTAACGCCCGCTTTTACTACACGTGGCACCGCAGGCGGTGACACTGATACATGAAATGAAGATGGAGCACCGGTGGAATGAGATATCGGGGGAAACCGGACAACCCGGAGAAAACCTGCTCCAGCGCCGTGTTTTCCACAACAAATCTCGCATGCGGTGGCCTGGGATCGAACCCGGGCCGCCTCAAACGGTCTAACTGTTCGGCCACGGTGCGGCCCCAGACCACGTTTGGACCTCCGTGCCGAGTCCCCTCCGAAATAATCAAGTTCCAGGGTCCATAGAGCTTACAATTACCAGACATTCATCTTTCGGGATAAGTAAAACCCCTGAAAATCCGTATCTAAATAACTCGTCCTGGCCGTCATTAGAACTCGGGATCTCCTGGACGTGAGGCAGACACTCAACCATCATCGCAGGCATAGCCACTGAGTGAAGAACCGCCAGTACGCGCTAAGTTCGGAATGCCAAGCGACAGTTTCGATTCTTCCGTAGGAACTGTCCATAAAGTGAAGAACATATCGGCTGTAAATACGGCCTTTTGCTAGATGATTTCTCTGGTTATTAGGAGCTTGGTCTGCACGAGTGCTCTCAAGGCCTCATAAAACGACTTAATTCCCATTGTTTGGAGAGAGAGAGAGTGAGAGAGAGAGAGAATGAACTCGTAGTAGCGCTGTGTCACGATGTAACCCGCATTAGCCCGCGCTGCCATTAAGGCCAAAGCAGCTTACGTTGTGTTTCACAATAAAAGGCAAGTCATTTCGACTGAGTTTGAAATCTAAATCGTGCGTCTAAAATGAGCAAAAAGTCAGCAGTCTCCGCCGCCATTTTGGACAGTGTTTAATGTGGCTTAAAAAGGAGAGGAGTTAATGCACAAGGTTTTTATGAATCGTGCAGAGGAGAGAATTACTTGCAGAATACAAAGCACCGTTTGGCTCTGGAAGTATATTTTATTTTATTCTGCAGAAGGATTGAGATTCTCCTACCGGGTGTTTCAAAAATATCGCGCTTCTCCAGTGAAAGAAAAATCATTTTTTAAAATGATTCAACGGTTAGGACAAATAACACAATTACTTGGAAAACGATTTTCATAAATGGAATATTTACTTTTTGTATAATTTTTGGAGGTATTATTGTTCTTCACAGAAACTTTCAACAGTGAAATGCATGTTTCGAGGCGCTTCGAGTAAAAAACAAAAAGACGCATTTTCATATATATCTGTAATTTTAAGATAAAGAGCAAAGAAAAGGTTAAATACCAAAGTTGGTATATAAAAATGAACAAAGCTTCTGAATTATTATACGAGTATATATAAGATATTTAATATGACAAAATTTACTTCTTCAATTCTCTGCAAAACCCGTGCAAAATCATGTTCATTCTAAATTAGTTTTCCAGACTATAAGAATGGAGAAAATGGTACTGCACGTAAAGAATAGAACCTCGATAATTCACAAAATTAGTCAAATAAGGTGCTTTTTATGGGGTAAACCATTTTCAAACTATTCCTTATTGGTTGGCATTTCCAAATGCATTTTTTCGCCATTAATTTTTCTCATGCTCAGTCAATTAGCATACTTAGAATTGCAAAGTAATCTCAAAACGTAGCCCTCTTCGATAGCTTGTTTGCCTTTCGTTCAAGAGGTCGCGAGTTCGAATCTCAGTCAGGGGGATAAGTTCTTTTTTCCCTTGGTTTTCTCTTATCCTGAAAGATAAATGCTAACTCTAAGCTCTATACACTCTGTACTCATTTGGACATCATTTCATTCATCGTCCGATATGACTTATCATTTGAGGACGTAAATTAAAGAAAAAACAATAAAGGAGAGAAAAAAGGGAACAAAAAGATAGTTCAAAACAATGTTGGTGCGTTTTTTAGTTTGCTTTAACTATTTATTGTATAAGACAACGAAATGCATCAGTATGTTGTGACATTTTATCTGATTTATCAAGAAGGGAAGGAATAAGCTTTAAGAATGGTTTGAAGTAGAGTGAAGGGAAAGTTATGTTAGTAAAATACATTACGATCTTTTCCTCTCCTGTGAAACTTAAGCATTCGGATTTGTTAGGGTTCTTTTTACGGATTCACATTCATGACTTGGAGAAAGTTTTAAGTTTAAGAATTGACGAAATCAAATGTGGCGTCGGAAAAATAAGAACGGCGAAAGCGGAAGGTAAAGCGTAATAGTTGGAAATAGGAAAGCGTCGAGGAAATTGCAAGCAAAGGAAAACCGGCAAAAAGGACCGGGGGATAAAAAGCGTGATGAATGCTTGGAAGGGAAAGAAAGCTTTTAGGGGAAGAAATTGATCGACGAAGGAAAAAAAAGTAATAGGAGAAGCGAGAGAGGAGGATTGGTCGGTAGTAAAGAATAAGAGGGAAGAAGGTGCTTCGGAAAGTTTTAACAAAGTTCGCTCGGTCCACGGTGTTTGTTCCTAATGATGTAGTATGGAGATGGGCCACACACAAGAATTAAGATTCTGGTCAACAGAAATATATCTAGTTCCTTGTGTACCGAATGATTTGTCCTGATAGTTCATTTTACTGCAGAAGGAAGTGCTTAAGGTTTGCCGGAGTAATGAGATTTTTTATGTCTTTGTGGGCTGATTCAAATTGTTAGAAATGTTCACCACGGCCTGACAGCATTTAACTCTGTTGCGGTATATTGTAAGTTCAAAATTCAGACTGAGTGTACCCTGTTAATTACAGACTGACATGACTCTACGCCCGGGTTCGATTCCCATGGCCTACCTAACTGTCCCATGGGTTTTCCCCGGTCGCCAGGCGAATGCTGGGTGGTTTAATTACATCCCCTGAATTTCTGCCTCCATTATCAATTCATATTATTTCTCATCTGGTGGTCTCTTTCAAAATAGAAGTGTTGGAGTATGTCTTGGCGTTGCATGGCAGGATGATATGCTCTTTGTAAAACTTCCTCCTCAGGTAGAATGGTCTCCGCTCTCTGAACCGTTTCCGAACCACAGTAGTGCGGCATGCCGGTTGTACTGGCCTACCAGGGAGTTTCCAAACTGGTATAGGTCCCCTGCCCACTGCCCTGTCGTGACTCCTTAGGGCATCCGCCTTCTGTCTCCTCTCGCCTAATCCTTTCTCCCGGGTCTCCCAATTGTGGGCATAGGTTCATTAGACCAAGTTTAGACCTCCGTGCCAAATCCCCTCCGTAGCGTAGTCCATTCCAACTAGGCACATAGTGATTGGTAAAATTGAGCCAAAGTAGTAAAAAATGTATTATTTATCTGACGAACGAGCACAGTTTGTAGCATGGCTCGGTTTAGAGAGTTCGGAGAAGGCGGGAATATAGTACAGTATAGTCTATCAGTATAGCGTATGTAACACGACCTATTGAAATAGATATCCCATGTTTTTAAGTATTCTACAGAATGTGTACTTCTACCTTCAAAAGGCTGGTTTAGAGAGATCAGAGAAGACGAGAATGTAGTACAGTACAGTCTGACCATCAGTACAGCGTATGTAACACGACGTATGAAATAGATATCCCATGTCTTTAAGTATTCTACAGAATGTGTACTTCTACCTTCAAAAGGCTGGTTTAGAGAGATCAGAGAAGACGAGAATGTAGTACAGTACAGTCTGACCATCAGTACAGCGTAAGTAACACGACGTATGAAATAGATATCACATGTCTTTAAGTATTCTACAGAATGTGTCCTACCTACAAAAAGGATGGTTTAGAGAGATCAGAGAAGGCGGGAATATAGTACAGTACAGTGCAGTCTAACCACCAGTACAGCGTAAGTAACACGACGTATGAAATAGATATCCCATGTCTTTAAGTATTCTACAGAATGTGTCCTTCTACCTTCAAAAAGGCTGGTTTAGAGAGGTTAGAGAAGGCGGGAATACAGTATAGTTCAATCTGACTAACAGTACAGCGTACGTAACACGACGTATGAAATATATATCCCATGTCTTTAAGTATTCTACAGAATGTGTCCTTCTACCTTCAAAAAGGCTGGTTTAGATAGGTTAGAGAAGGCGGGAATACAGTATAGTTCAATCTTACCAACAGTACAGCGTAAGTAACACGATGTATGAAATAGATATTCCATGTCTTTAAGTATTCTATATAATGTGTCCTATCTTCAAAAGGCTGGTTTAGAGAGATCAGAGAAGACGGGAATATAGTACAGTCTGACCATCAGTACAGCGTACGTAACACAACGTATGAAATAGATGTCTCATGTCTTTTAAGTATTCTACAGAATGTGTCCTTCTACCTTCAAAAGGGATCTGCTATTTAACAACATCAATGAGTTTGCCAACTGTAGATCTGGGTACACAACGTTTTAAAAACATCGAGTTCGAGCCTTTTTGGATGTGGGTGATGTTGAAAGTTTTTCTCTCGTATGCTTTGAATTTTGAGCCTCTTTCATTATATTATGTACAGTTCGTTGCTGTAGCATTATTTAACCAAATAATTAGAGTTTTACATTTCTTTTCAATACAAAACTGTAACACATTGGTCTATTGTAGAGTAGCCGTACTTCTATAAAGTACCTGGCAATGGCAGCAATTCGAGTATGCGAGACATCCAGCCGTCACATGCGCAAACCTATTTGCGCGAAAGTCAGTTGTTTGTTATAGACGAGTAAAGTACTGTACGGAACCAAGCTCTGTGTGGTTGCAGGATGCGGGGAAGTCGTTTAAGAGGAATAAGCTGGTGACGCGAGGCCATGATTACATATTACCCGGCCAAGGCGAGTGCAGTCCTGCTACAGTAGTGGAAACTAGGCGAACTAACGCGATGACGACAGGAATACGTCACGAAATGCTGTACAGTCTGATTTACGTTTACTAGCGCGAGGAAATAAAGTTGCAAGATTAGAAAGGAGGCAAATCTCCTTCAAATAAAATTACTATGGACGAATTGGAGAATTACATAATTAGAAGAAAATATAAGGAGTGCCACGAGGTTAAATAGGAAATTCCTGCACTGCAAAAATTACGAGCTTTATGAAAATAGAAACAAAAAAATTGCATTTCGAGTTAAAAAGTGTAAGAATAAAAGAAGTGTACTGAGCGAACGTCCGATATAATGGCTCAGAGAACATCATATCTTAGTATACTGAGAAGGAATGAGCCTGAGGAAAATAAAACAATGATGTACATGGATGGAGTTTGGACTCACAGCCACAACACTGTTTGCAAGTGTTGGCAGAGTAACTACGTTCCAGGAATGTGTGCAAATCACATTGCTGGATAGCGTTCTAGTATTGCATGTGCTGGCTGGGAGATGGGATTTATTCCAGGTGCTTGTCTCAACGAAATAGACCAGGAAAACAATTCCAAATGGTTACAAAACCAAGTTATACCTAGATTACTGCAAAAGAGCATTGTTGTCATTAAAAATGTTCCGTATCATGATAAAGTAACAAAATACCCTCGACATACAATTAAAGTCAGAAATACAGAAATGACTGCGGAACATTTAATTATATTATTAACTAATGGTATTTTAAGTTCATTTCTGTGTGTCTATTTTAACTAGAATAAATGCTTGAACTTCCCGATTTAATTATAACCTCAAGGAAAATGTCAACGAGTTATCGTTCCGTTGTCCAAACCGGACTGCACAGGAGGGCAGGCAAGCTTCAGCACGTATGTACAAGTGGCGCTCCCCATTGCAGGACTGCACTCGCCATGGTCGGGTTATAAACAGAAATTATCACTAGAGATTGTTATTGTTCCTTACACGAGCGAAGCAGACGATGATTTGGAAATCAGAGAGCTTCCCCGAAGTAGCGCATCACGTCAGACCCCCTAGCACTCCCACTGACCGACTGGGAGTCGCTTCTAAGCTAAGCTACTTCAAATGCAGGGACTTTATGGAAGTACGGCTACTCTATGGGTGGCTGACCCAAAGTGCAGAGGGCAGGGTCCCTACACTTTACCAGTAATTACCATTTATAACTGAACTTTTTATCTTAAGCATTTTTACGTTGATAATCTTTCCATTTATAATTCTGGAACGTTAAAAAATTCCAGTCTTGTATTACTGCCCGCTGCAAGTGTAGTGACGTCAGAGTGATGGGTTTTAAGATGTGCAGAGAAACATGTACTTTAGGAAATGTTGCGCAAATCTGTATTCAGGCATGCGCGCTAAGAGCTTCCTCTCTCGGCAGGCAGCAACATTAGCCCTTGTTATCATTCGGTATGCGAATGAATCATGGAAGACAATGGATGGGATTCCCTTGCCGAGTGGAGACATGCCATTGAATACATATTGTTTAATTTACGATTCCCCTACCAGAGGACTCTTGACATTCGCTACGTGGGCGGTTTGAAAATGAAAGAAAAATATTTATCGTGGGGGCCTAGTTTGTGTCTGTCCTCAAGAACTGTGCATATTTACATCAATATTGTTCTGATGAAATAGATATCGTCATGGCATCTGGTTTTTCGTATATTCCAAATGTATCGTTTATTAATATCAATTATAACAATTGTTTTCATCCATAATTGAAGTCTGCGGTCCACATTTCGTTTCAGGACCACGGGGTTGGATACCGGTTGCACTGGCCTATCAAGGTAAATCTGATAAATTGTAGGTTCCTGTCTTCTGCACTGTCTTGCTCCTTGGTACGGCCTCCCTCGTCTCCTTTCGCCTCAAAAATCTTTAAATCAGCGAAAAAAAAAATATATATATATATCTCTGAAAGGCTTAATGATACAATGTGTTTTAAAGACATCCACATTTTGTTCTGTGTGGATCCGTTGAAAACGTTTTAGTCACGTAGATATCTTAAACAGTATTATAGTTGAAATTCTATTTAATTTTGAGGGTGCAATTTTTTTGTGTAATTTTACGTCCTTCAACGAAATGGGTGAAATTGTGCTCAAATGTGTCCATGGTCCATGGAGTTTAGAGCTACCCGACATTCGTCTGTAAGGATAAGGGAAAACCCCGGAAAAAACTTATCCAGGTAACTCACCCTGACCGAGATTCGAACTCGGGACCTCTTGAACGTGATGCAGACATGCTACCATCCACGCTACCGAGGCGGGCTTGAGGGTGCAATGCAATACACAATCTGATGTTTTCTGCATGATCTTTAGTGCGTCTGTCAGAATAGGCCAGTGTCACCAAACCTAATGCAGATATGACTCCACCTACTATTCACCGAGTTATGTCGTATTCATGAGACTCGAAAACAAACATATCTAATGCTTGGCTATCTATCGAGTGAAGGGGATATGCTTTAAGCACAAAACAGAGATGGGGGTAAAGCGATAAGATGACGTCATTAGTACATAAAAGCGACGGTTGGCACACAGTCTAATGTTTAAAAGAAGATGCGTGAAGGTCCTCAAGCAAGCGACGCGAAGGGTAAGGGGGGAAGGTCGTTGCTATGGTAACGTAAACAAAGGTTGCCAGATTGGTTACACTGGTGAATCACATACTCTGATAGCTCGAACCCTTGTTTATGTTTCAAGTGTTGAGAGGATAAAGAAAGGGGATATCTGCATTATTTACTGTCTGCTGTTGGACAACATTGCGGAATCTCACGTGGAGAAACAGATCACCTTCACGTATCTTCTTTTAAAAATCAGACTGTAGATCAACCGTGTTTTGTTTCCACGTGCTCACACTTGCAGGCCCAGATAGTTACATTCACAATTATAGGTATTAAAATTTCTTTCTCATTTCCTTCTCAATGAAGGCGCGAGTTGTAGATAGATTTGGGTACTAGGAACCGGAAACGATTCCTTTTACAGCCCTTCCGGCCTTAAAGTGGGCTCGCACATAAACAGTGTGTTTGTATCACTCCGCCGACAAGCACGAGTTGACGTTCTCTGCCATCAGCTGTTTATGTCTGACACTTATTGCATATTTTTAACATCAGCTCGTGTTTAAATGTTTTTGAAGTTAATTACAGTATTTATTCACCCCTTTAAATGTATCAAGTAAGCGATAATATACGCAAAGTAATAGCGAACTATTTCCACTGGCGGTTCATTATTTCATTCCCTCTAGAAGTTACGCCACGGCGTAATGTTAATATTCAGGACACACTTTAAGGCTGGATAGAGTAGCCTTGACATTCGTTACCGCAAGGCCTGCTCGCTCTGCTTTCACCCTCACAGCAATCCGCCCCACGCTGTCGCGGAAAATGTGCAAGTATGGCTGAGTGTACTAATCAACTTGGAAACGTGTAAACATTATTAGTTTGTAAATGAAGTGATTATACTGTTCTCACTTAGCAATACAAAATAAGCTGTCTGACAGCTTGTATCTGCTATAGAAAGGAAAGTGCTGTGCATTTGTTTTACGCATATTTCCAAGCGAGAGGAAGGTGATGCACGGATGAGGGGTTGCAACCCTTGTCTGAAAATGGGAGACGAAGAAACCGAATAAAAACACGTGGCCGGTCATTTTACTGGGGTATGACCTATGTCGACGTTCCACAGAAGAAGACGGAGAAGAAGGGGAACTGTGTTCGCATTACTTCCGCCTTTGGGAAACCTTTGGTGCATGCCTCAAATAAAAGTGCTACTCAGACGCTACGAAAAGTGCCATTTGCGTCAACGAAAAAAGGCAGGCAGAAAACCTTTCATCCTTTGTAAAAAGTTTTGTGTGTGCATATCGTGAAGCGGAAGAATTAGTTTGCACATAGAAGGCTGCAAATTAGTTCCTGAATTTTTGGTAGTCGTAGCTTTTTTTTTTCCTCTCGACATTTTATAAAAAAAAAAATGCTTTTAGACTAAAGTCGTTTTGCTACGTTTCAGAGATCTCGACAGTTTTAAGAAAATCAGTGAGGTTTAAACACAGTGGAAGTGTGTACATCTCGAAAACTCAAAAAACCCTGTCTTTGTAAAAAACCACAGTTACGGGGACGTAATGAAACATACGTCAAAACTTTTACCTTCTCTTTACCCTATCTGTAGCAGAAAAGCAAGAAAATTGTAGTCTACCAAATACTAGAAATCGGGCTTACATAGGTATTCAGGTGCATTAACCCCAAAAAGAATTTACTTCGAGGTCAGAGAGCTTTTGTATAAAAGACTTGATTGAACAATCTGACTGAAATATTCGCATAACTTCCTCTGCCAACTATCATTTATAAGGTTTTTACATATTTTTACGAAAACTAATATTTGCCCGTCTCTGTAGCGGGCCTGTTCTCTGCCACGCATTCAATAAGCACTGAGTTCGAATCTTGGTCAGGGTGAGTTTCTGAATAAGGATTTTTTTCCTTTTCGTGAAAGATGAATGTCGGGTAATTCTAAGCTCTATGGGCGCTGTACTTATTTCAGCATCATTTCATTCATCCTCCGATAACAATGTTGGAGGTTTTCCCTTATCCTGAAAGATGAATGTCTAGTAACTCTAAGCTCTCTATATCCTGTACTCATTTTAACATCATTTCATTCATCGTCCGATATGACTTTACGTTGGTGGTTTTCCCTTATCCTGAAATATGAATGTCTAGTAACTCTAAGCCCTATGTACCCTGTACTCATTTTAACACCATTCCATTCATCATGGGATCTGACTTACCTAACGTTGGAGGTTTTCCCTTATGGTTAATGTTTAGTAACTCCTAGCCCTATGTAGTCTGGACCCATTTTATCATCATTTCCTTCATCGTCCGATAAGACTTAACTTTAAAGGTTTTCCCTTATGATAAATGTCTAGTAACTCTAAGCCCTATGTACCCTGTACTCATTTTAACACCATTCCATTCATCATGGGATATGACTTACCTAACGTTGGAGGTTTTCCCTTATGGTTAATGTTTAGTAACTCCTAGCCCTATGTAGTCTGGACCCATTTTATCATCATTTCCTTCATCGTCCGATAAGACTTAACTTTAAAGGTTTTCCCTTATGATAAATGTCTAGTAAATCTAAGCTCTATGTACCCTGTACTCATTTGAACATCATTTCATTTATCGTCCGATGTGACTAAACGTTATAGGACGTACCTATGTTAAAAAAAAAAACCACTTCAAAATAGCGAAAGTGTATACAGTTTCAAACTATTAGGAACGGATATATTTGAAATGCTTGTTGCATTTGTGTCTTCATTTTTGAATACTGCATTTTTGTCTGGCTATATATATATATATAAATAAAGAGGACCTTCCAGGATGTTACCAAAAATGGAATATATGAATTTTATTTCTCGTGTAAATGTATTAAATACATGTTCAGAAGATACTGAAAACTTATATACAAACTTTGGTGTCTTAAATCATGTATTTTCGATGAAAAAGGGTTGTAAAAATTCTCGTTGAGATGCAATATCGTTCTAAATACGTATATAAAAGTAAAAATCTGACGAATATTTGCACTGCTGAGGTTAGATTAGCTTGAAAACATCAAGATATTGAAGCAAATAGTTTCTAATAAAAATGCATGCAAGTTTTACCCTCCTCCTTAGAGTTGGTGGTAGCGTATCTGCCGAGGTATCGAGTTAGAATCTCTGTCGGGGTAAGTTATCTATTGTGCAAATGTAGTTACCTTGTTTCCAACAGGGATCCAGAAATATGATAGGCCTTACTTTTAGTATGTCATGTAGAGACGAAGTTGTATTTGAGATAGGCAAGCAGTTCTTCCCAGCAATTAAGCTTCTAGTCCATGCATACACACATTCCCAAAATGTATAAGCCTTATTAACATAATATATGTTACAGCTGCATTGTGTTTTTATGGGGGCAAAGCCAACTGACGCATTTCGTGACCTCCATGTTGTTTTACATGGCGATTTGAACAATCGAGAGTGCAGATTTGTGTTGCCATGGTAACCGTCAGCTAATGTTTAGACCTTTTCATGCATCAGCAAACATTTGTTTCAATTTTTTTTTCGTGTGAAATAAAACAGTGCTTTTATCACCGCGTTTAGATTTACGTAAAAATCAGACCTTCAAGTAGAAAAACTTAAAAAAAAAAAGATATAAATGTAATTAATGATAAAAACTAAAGATACAGATGGTCAAAGACGTGAAATAAATTATATAACTTCTATAAGAAGTATTAGTGAAAAATACGGTAACTGTAGGGACGGAGAAAACTTCGGGATACGCTAAAAGAAGTTATCGGCGATGAAAAAGTATGCCGTGAACGATCTGTACATAAGTATATCTTAAACTTATTTATTGCGTTTTAAAATAAGGAGTAATCTTTAACACATAAAGAGAGGATAATTTCACGAATAACGGTGACATAAAACCTCGATCGGAGAGCATAAGTGGGAAATTAATTTTCGCACTTCTGCCAGATAAGAGATGTGAAACTAATATTGTGATAAATTTAAGAGTTCATCCTTCTAACTTGGTCATCATTTTGAAGTTGCTACAAAAAGAGCAATTGAATAAGTACTTTTAAAGAGCAAAATACCAGGTAGCACTTTTCATTTAGGCCTAGCTTGGTACAGAAAAATGCAAGAAGAATATGTTACAGGTGAGAATGAATTAGGAAAGTGGTTGACGTACATGTTAGGATTGCCATTTCTTGATCAAGGTGATGTAAGTGAATGCTTAGTTGAAAAAATTCAGAACCAAGCACTAGAAGATTTTTGTGACTATATTGCAAACGTAATGTTAGCGAAGGTTATGCTTTCTGCACAGAGATCAGGTCTTCTTTTTCTTCACACTCCTTTCACACTACCAATGCATGTGAGGCTTTTCAGGCGCACTTAAATGCAAATTTTTTATCATCGTCACCCCCATATATTCACATTTTTGGAAGTTTTGAAGATTATGCAAGCACATGTCAAACTTCGCAGTGCAGCAAATATCTCGATTAGAAAAAAGAAGGCCTTTAAGAAGGAGACATACAAGACGCCATGTATGAATATTTAAGTCGGCACACCTACAGGAACAATATCGGTGAGTTTTTACTTTGTTATTGCTTTTATTATTTTGACGATGCACCAAGATAACATGTTTAACAACGCCAAGCAATGTCATGGTTACACAGTCCCAAGTCTGTGCAAAGTTGGAGGTAAAATATGATGTTGTAATTTTGAAATAATTTGAATGATGCTAACCGCGGCTTTGTAGGAATTCACATTCCCCGAAACCCGCAACCAGAGGATACCATGTTACCCCTAGACCACGGAGAGATTGGTTTAGATTTTGCTAGACGTGTGTAGTAAGCCAATTCGACCTTGCCAGAACTAAACCTGTTAACAGTAACCGGTATGTGATGGGCGGGGCTGCCTAGTAGCCTGATGATAATTTGCTTTCGTGCCTCGCTCGCTATAAACAGACCTAGGTCTTTATCATCGTTATTATTGTAACAAAGTACAAAACAAGTAGGTTGTAAGTCATCTGGTCTTGTCACTTTCCTATTCTAAGTATACATTTTTATGATTCGAACTTGCTTTTATTTCATTTTTGTATTTACTAATGTAAAAGTCGAAAATAGCTATCTAGTTACCTACATACGTCCATCGGAAAGAATAGGGTTTTCAATTCTGAAGAATTAGCAAATCTCTTGAGTAATTTTCGAGATTACAATAGCCCGCCTCGGTAGCGTAGATGGTAGCATGTCTGCCTCACGTTCAAGAGGTCCCGAGTTCGAATCTCGGTCAGGGTGAGTTACCTGGATAAGGTTTTTCCGGGGTTTTCCCTTATCCTTATGGACGAATGTCGGGGTAGTTCTAAGCTCCATGGACCCTGGACACATTTGAGCATCATTTCATTCACTGTCTGATATGACTTCAAGTTGGAGGACGTAAAATTAAAAAAAGAAAAAGAAAGATTACCACATAGGCATATTTCAAAACAGCTTCTTTTACAGGTTAAGGGACATCTGAAGTACACGTTGATACCACCTTTGCGTTGGATAATTTGTTACAGAAATTTTCCCATCATCTGGGTTTTTACATCCTCCAACGTTAAGTCAGTAAGGCGATGAATGAAATAGGAGAAATGATGTTGAAATGAGCCTAGAGTCCATAGAGCTTAGAGTTAACAGACATTCATCTTTCACGACAAGGTAAAACATCCAACATTAAGTCATATAGGTCGATGAATGAAATGATGTTCAAATGAGTACAGGATACATAGAACTAGAGTTACCGACATTCATTTTTCAGGATAAGGAAAAACTGTACCTAGGTAACTCACTCTGATCGAGATTCCAGCGCGGGACCTCTTGAACTTGAGGAAGACACGCTACCAGCTACACTACAGAGGCGGGCGTCTTCATCCGTTTCGTCACTGCATTTTATTTCCCTATTGTTCATCCAATCCTGGTTCTGCTATGATCCAAAGTTTGGTAGGTCTTCGACAGCTAATTGACTTGTACGTCCTTGGAGCCGCAAGACTTCAAAGAGGAGGGGATTCCGTTGAAGACTTAAATATCTTGGAACTTATAACACAGATGTTCCATAGCACTTACGTAGGTATGCCCGCCTCGGTAGCGTGGTGGTAGCATGTCTGACTCACGTTCAAGAGGTCCCGAGTTCGAATCTCGGTTAGGGGAGTTACTTGGATAAGGTTTTTCCGGGGGTTTCCCTTATCCTGTTAGACGGATGTCGGGTAACTCTAAGCTCCATGGACCCCGGAATTATCTGAGCATCATTTCACCAATTTCAACCATCGTCCGATATGACTTAACGTTGGAGGATGTAAATTAAAAAAAAAAAAAAAAAAAAAAAAACCTTACGTAGGCATAGTGCACAGAGTCCGGCCGAGGCAGAAATGACTTTGTGAGTGACACCACGTCCTGCTGGAAGGCTCGCTCCTGTTTTTCTGAAGTTATAATTCCACCAGATACCACACCCTCCGCTTTTTCATTCAGAGGAGCAAAGCAACTTCTTCCTCATCTTCTACTAATCCCCCCATATATATATATATATATATATATATATATATATATATATATTGAGGTATCTGAGTTAAAAAAAAAACAAAAATCCGTAAGATCTCTCTACGTGTGTTAATGAGAAGTATGAATATCGATCGAAGTGCTGGCAGCCTGAATGTGTTCAGTTGCGCATTCCCCCTCAGAAATAAGAATTTTGGCATGGGACTTTTAAGGTAGGGTTACTGTATTTTAATAGTATTATTACTTCTCTGGGTGTGTGAACAGGATGCAAAACCCATTCCATCCTGGTGGGTGTAGTTAAATAAATCAAGAAATAATTTGGTTGGTATATACTTTTGAGACCATCAACTTTTTGCTGGAATAAATACAGAGCTCAACTTTTGCTGCAAATGAAAAGGAAAATAAATACGAAACCTCGCATTTACGGGGTCAAGTCAATAAAGAATGGGTATTTGTTTTACTAATAAAATACACAGCCATCGTAAATCTGTAACGTGTCTGCAAGTCTATCAATTGTTATTCGTCTGTCTTCACGAAACTATGATGCCAGCTGGAGCACCTGGCTTACCTTGCTTTGTTATTGAAACAGGACCTTCCCTAAATTATTCCTTGAACCTTCGAAGTTCTGTGGACTGACAGAACATTGTTACCATATGCCTGCTGCAACATTCTTAAGCTTTCATGCAGGATTTTTGTAAACAAAACAAAACTTCAATCAGCGTATTTGGTCTTCGCTTAATACAGAGGAAGACAGCTTCGAGAGTTGTGACGTATTTCAGCCGAAAGCGAGGCCTGCAGTGCGTGTACTGTGATTATATAATCTGAGGGTTCAGTCAGGTGTAGCATACTCGATGACAACAATGTAGCTGCCACGTACCAAATGGAACTGTTAAATTTACAGTGTGGCGAATTATTGAAGATCAAATATACGCATAAAAAACTTGGCTGATTTTTACAAGAATGTCCCCCAAACCAGATTTCCGAGGTTGTATTCACTTGCCGCACGGACAGTGTGTATGTTAGGCTCGACACATGTGTGCGAACAATTTTTTTTCTGTTATGACATTAGCGAAGTACAAACCCCGAAGTACCTTGTCGGTTCACAATGTAACATGCAGTCTTCGACTACAAATTTCCCAGACATAACGTCTTGACATTGTTAAACTAGGTAAAGAAAAATGAATCAGAAAGTGTCGGAAAATGTCCATGTAATTTTGTTCAGAATGGGTCTCCTCTAATTTTCATGTTTTATTTCATTTACTTTATAACACGCCTGACTTTTTGTTGTTGTAATTTATGTTCTCCAATGTTAAGCCATATCGGACGGTGAATGAATTGGGTGAAATGATGCTCAAATGAGTCTAGGGTCCATGGAGGTCTTGAAGGATAAGGGAAAACCCCTGAAAAACCTTATCCAGGTAACTCACCCTAACCGAGATTCGAACTCGGGACTTCTTTAACGTGAGGCAGACACGCTACCATCTACGCTACCGAGGCGGGCATGTCTGAACATCAGATAAACTACGAGTTGAAGTTTTATATATTTCTTATAGAACAGAGCCAACATGTAATTATTTATAAACTGTGACCAATTGTGTAATTAAAGCAGTCATCATTAATATTACAAAAGCCAAGGTGTAAGTTGTTCATATTATTAATACCCGATACGTTTCCTGTCCTTCCTACGCTGTCAGAACCCCAACTCATCAAACTATTTCCTTTCTCTTGGGCAGCAGAAATCAGCGCGGTGACGTCAAACGCTAACCTGCCTTTCGTTCGGGGGCATATTTGGCGGTTAGAGCTGACGGAGCTGACGTCACACCGCCTCTCCCTGTCTTCCCCTGGCGTAATACCTTCATTTCCTCTCTAGGCGCCTGGCGAATTGACTTTCTTCGTCCTCTGTGTGCAGACGCATGCGCAAGCGAAGGTGTGTTTTGTCCACCAATCATAACTGATCCGTTTGCATCTTGCAAAATTGTTTCTACAATGTGCCTTTGTTGTACACTGTTTATAAACAGACAATTCTTAACAGTTTTGATTAAAATAGCGTATGCTGAAGATATTCCCATGGCTAATGAAATTAATACCTTCAATTTCCTTGCTTGTCTTCCTCATTTCGAATGAGTTTTGTATAATATTGTACAATTGGTAAAGCATAATATATGAAAAAAGGGAGTGTAATTTCAAGATCATAACGATTTTAATTCGGTTTTGTACCTCTTAAATGGTATAATTCAACCATCGCTACAGATACATATATGTTAGCATGAAACCGATATGCATATTTAATGAAAGGCGTTTAAAATAAACCATAGTGGTTCGAGAATGTATAGTGAGTTTAACACGCCATCTTTTTCTCTTTTTCTCTTCAGATGTCAGCTTTACAACACGGGTTAGATTTTGAAAAACATTGGCTATGCTACCAAGCGATTCTTTTTTTTAAAGAAATGCGTGAATAATAGTTTAATTATATTAGTTTTGTGACTCCACTAGATTCAAGTTCTTCATTTTTAAGGAAAAAGTGTTATCTGCATTAAATCTTCTTTTCTGTGGTTACACCGAAACCACGGAGTATAGATAAACGTTCTCCCTCTTCCTGGGAAGTAAACATGGAATTCCTAAAGGAGTGGCAGTTTTACATATAAAATTTTCCCTTGGTATGAAAAGCAAATCATTTTCATGACACACTCTGTATTGCTAGTACAGGTGTTAACAGAATCACATAAATGGAGACAAACAAACCTTCATTTTTCCTGTTTGCAAGAAATTGATTTCAGATAAACTTGTGTGTACATGCGATTTTGAGTGTGAAATATCCTGTTTTGTGAACTGTTATGATTTACAAAACCTAAATTTCAAGGGATGGAACCAGGCCGAAAAGTCAAATGGTATAGACTGGATTTGAACTAAGGATCTTTGGCTTTGCTTACCGTTGCTGGAACCAGCTGAGCTTGGCAGTATGCTAGTACGACTTTAATTTTCCGAGCTGACCAACTTGTGAAACAGGCCGTATTATAAACGTAATTTGGAGGCTTAGTTAAATCAACAGAAACGTTTAGCTACAGGCGCCATTTTATGAGTTTAACCGCAGTGCAAATGTGTTGGTGTAACGGGGAGAGGACCGTTCCCTTCAGCTGCCGTGGTACGGACGCTGCGAACCCCTAGCATTCGTGGTACCTCTGATGTTACTAGAGGAACCTCGGGCCGAACATTCGAGCCCCTCCCTGATTGGGAGTTGTTCGGATTGGGTTGGACTTGACGGGACAGTGGTTCACGATACCCGTGGGTGATCGGATGCGTCTCCGGACGGGATTGAGGGAAGCCATTAATATTCCCGCATACTAGCCAGCATTGCTAGTAGGTGTGCCAGATCGCCAGGCGGCCCCATCGAGTCATAGCGGTAGCCTTCCCATTTTGAAGTTGGCGCGCGTAAATGGCGTATCCACCTCCATCCCGTCTTGAGTCCACAGGACCAGATGGGGGGGGGTGGGCTTGTTAGTCTCTAGGTCTTGCCCTATGGAAAGTCCCACGGAGGCGCCGGGCGCCCTTTAGGGGCAGCTCGGTAACTCCCTGGTCGAAGGAAGCCCGGGTCCTTGGTCCTACGGGTCCAGGACTAATGGGAGTAGAACCTCTGGCATTAACGATCGCTTGTATTTCTCTTGTTACACATCTGTTTATAAATCCGTTATTCCACATCAGAAAGTCATCAATTCTGAGTCCAAGGTGTTGCAGTTAACTAAATAATGTCACTAGTGTGGGATGTGTAAATCCAAAAGCATATTTGTAATACCGGAGCTTAACGTCTCGTACCGATATGTTGTGATGGTAGCTCAGTTGACAGTAATGGCACGAAAGCTCAGGATTTGTAGATGAAATCTTGGCTACAGTTTTGAATTTTTGAATCTGATTCTAGCTTTTAAACTTTAGGTTAAATGCGGAATGTGTAAATGAATAACTATTTTCTACGTTTCATTATGTGGGTATTTCCTAGTATACTTGTATACATAAATTTCCCATCATAATTGTTAAATTTAAAAATAAATTAGTTGCAAGTGATTTATAACATTTAATATGGAATAACCTTTAAACAGGAGGTAATAAATGGAACTCAAATAAGATACCAGCAAATTTTTTCGGAGTTATAATTTATTTTGATGTGAACTCATATGTGAACACTCGCATGTTACCAGATCCATAGATTTTAATTAAAACCAATTTTAGACAAGCATTTTTTAGACTAATGAAACTTAGATAACAGAATACCTTTTGTATTTTGTATACGCTGTAATATTTTGTAAATTACCAGAAAGTTCTATGCGAGTTAACAGTCGTACGTTTTATTCAGTATGTTTTAATAAATATCAATAACGAAGAAAGCGACGTAATGATTATGTGAAATAGAAGCCTCAAGCAATCGTCATTTGAGAAAACCCAAACGAGGTTATGTTCTGCATTTCACCATCAACCATTGCATCCATAGCTTATTAGTTTGCTGTAATTACATGAAAGAGTCTAAAATTCCTGTTAGCGAATGATTAATGTATATATCCCAGGCCCCTGAAGGATTCGAACCATGTCTCCCAGAGGTGGATCGATGATTATGATGCAACGCTAGAGACAAATGGTCGCTTCCGGTTCTGGTACAGAATTGGAGATAATATGCAATATAAGCTGAAACCATGGGAGCCTTGATTAAAGGGGAGGCAGCACAGGAGTTAGGGTTGAAAAGTTTGGATGTTGGCTCTTCTAATGTTACATAAACCGTGTAGTGTGCTCTAAACCTATTTTTAGACAGTTGATCCTCTTAGTAGTTCACGAGTGTGTTAAAAGCAGAAAATTATTTCGCTCATTGCTCAAAAGCTTTTAACACGACGGTAATGCCAACTTTGGTTTCTTACGGAATGTGACAATCGGCTGATTCAAGAAGGCCGTGAAGGTTAGTTAACATAATATTTATATAAAATGGCGGTTCATTTGAATTTGAATATTGTGACTTTGTGAATTCGTAGAATTAAAAGTCGTGTTTGCAGAAATTTAAAATGCTCTTTATTCCAGTAAACAGTAATTTTGTACACCCCTTGCAACAGTAAGAAAGACATGACATAGACAACAGTCTTCAAGGTCGTCTCGTTATTCGCGCCTCACGTAAACAAACGAAACAAATCACTGCGGTACACTTCAAATGTCCACACACTAACAATTACAGCACAGCTGCAATTCAATTAACAACTGAATAGCAACTGAGTCTAACACTTTGTGGGCCTTTATACCTCCAGTTATTGTTCTAGAATGTAGTCGATCGCTCCGACACAGCGAGAAAAAGACAGAACTATCCAGACATCTCTTTCTTTCTTTCTCTCGGCAAGCATTCAGCGATCGCCCCCACGCCGGCTGCGGCTTACGGCCGCGACACAACAATGCCTCGGTGACACTGATCCTTCCTCAAGACTGGTCGTCCCGAACAGCACCGTCGTAACGGGCCAGACGATCCAGCTGTACCACCATCTTTCCTTGGGGCACCTTCTGGATGCGGTAGACCGCGTCGTTAACTCCCTTTATCACCCGGTACGGTCCTTGCTACGGTTGTTGAAGTTCTGGGCAGCGTCCCTTGGTCTGGGTAAGGCGGTACAACCAGACCAGATCACCTTGTTGGAATCCTTGGCTGTTAGCTTGCCTGACGTACCGGGTCTTCATGCGATCGGTCGCCATCTGAATGTTCTGACGAGCCATCTGGTGCATGTCGTGGAGATGGTCCACGAGGTTCTCCAGATATTCGGTTGCTGGCTGTTTCGCTTCCGGGGGACTCCCAAAAGCCAGTCACAAGGCAGGCATAGCTCTCGCCCGAACATTAAGCTTGCTGGCGTAAACCCAATGGTGTCGTGTGTTGACGAGCCGTGGGCCAGCAAGAACAGTGGCACCTTGACGTCCCAATCTCGCTGATGGCTAGCCATGATCTTCCTCAGATGTTCTTCTAGGGTCTTGACGTCTCTCTTGACCATGCCGTTCGACTGTGGATGCAGAGGTGTTGTACGGGTCTTGTTCAATCCAAGTCTTTCCAGTGCCTCCTCCATCAGGTTAAAACGGCAGAATAGTTGCTCCACGAGACAGTCGGTGATCGTCCTCGCCTCCTGGTTAGGAATGACATACACCTCCGTCCACTTGGTGAAGTAGTCCATGGCTACCATCAGGTACTTGTTACCTTGGTCGGACACTGGGAATAGTCCAGCTTTGTCGATGGCGATGCGTTCAAAAGGCGCTCCGACGGGGCTCCAAGTATTAAAGGAACTAATCAATTACCAAACCCACCCACTGCTGCATGCGACCCCGGCTCCTAGTATGGGGGCCATGACTCGCCGCGCACACGTGACATTGACGACATCTTTCAGCGTCTGCTCGGAGCCTCAGCCAGTAGTAGCGCTGTGGGAATTAATCGATCGTTCACTTTGCTCATAGGTGTCCACCTGAAGTACCGGCGTATACTTCCTCCAAGACTTCCGGGACCTTTATCCGGAGAAGTACCAACTGCGCTCTCTGTGTCTTCCCATCAGGTGGTTTCCATACCCGGAACAGCACGCCCTCTTTGATCTTCACTGAGTCCCATTGGGCCCAGTACGACTTGTAGGTGGCGCTTCTGGATGCGATGTCCTCCCAGGTCGGTCTTGTCCCTGCCTCCATTTCCCTCAGAAGTGGCCCCAAGTCGGCGTCCTCCAGATGCTCCCTCCTTAGTACTGCACTATCCCAATCCCACTGCCGTGATCACTCTGACAGCTGCGGCAGGCTTCTTCTCTTCCACTATTGTGCATTGGCCGCACTCTTCTGCGCAGGGTCTTCAGGGCACCCCGTCTACGTTGGCGTGGCTCTTTCTTCTACGATGTTCGGAGCTGAAGTCGTACTCTTGCAGCCTCTGGGCCCAACGGGCTGTCTGGCCCTCCAGGTTTCTAAAGCTAAGTAGCCAAGTTAGGGTGGAGTGGTGAGCCCTCAGGTGGAATGGCTGACCGTACAGGTACTTGTGAAAGTGCTCCAAGGTCTTCACTACCGCCAGCAGCTCTCGCCGGGTGACGCGGTAGTTCTCTGCCATGGACAGCGTCTTGCTGTAGTAGGCTGTCACCCGCTCGTGGCCCTCCTGGACTTGGGATAGAACGCTCTCAATGCAATGATTGCTGGTGTCGTGTCCACAATGAAGGCGCCACCTGGTTGTGGGAATCCCAACGTAGAAGCACTGCAAAATATCTGCTTCAGCTGCTGGAAAGCGCCTTCGGCGTCCTCCGTCCACATAAGTCCGGTGTTCTTCTGTCAGGTGGCTGAGGGGCTTGGCAATGTTGGAGAAGCCCTTTATGAAACGGCGGTTATAACTGCACATCCCCAGGAAACTGCACAATTCTCGCTTATCCTTTGGACGAGGCCAATCTCGCACGACCTGTGTCTTTTCCAGTTCTGTGGCCACTCCGTTTGGTAAGACTATGCAGCCCAAGTAGTTGACTTCGTTGCGGAAAAGCTGGCAATTTTTCACGTTCAGCTTTAGGTTGGTTGCGTGCAGTCTTGCTCAGTTTGTAGGGGTGGTCTTTGAGCGTCTTGCCGGCGATGATGTTCCAGATACAGTAGGCCGGCGTAATAAGTCAATTATCTCACTACTAGCTCCATGAGGCGTTGGAAGGTAGCTGGTGCGTTGCAAAGACCAAAGGGCATAATTGTGAACTGCCAAAGCCCCTGTCCTGTCGAGAATGCCGTCTTCTTGTCTCTTGGGTCTAGAGCCACCTGCCGCTACCCCGATTTCACGTCCAGGGTCGAGCACCACTGCGCACCAGCAAGCGTGTCTAGGGCGTTGTCAGTCCGGGGTAAGGGGAAACAGTCCTTCCTGGTGACAGCGTTCATCTTCCTGAAGTGCATATAGAAGCTTAGCTCGCCGTTCTTCGTCACCAAGACCACAGGAGAACACCAAGGGCTGTCAGACTCTTCGATCTGTCCCCTGGATCTCATGTCCTCCAGGATGTCGCGTACCGCCGCTTGCTTTGCCAGAGGAACGCGTCTGGGTGGCTGCCGAATAGACCTGACATTTCCAGTGTCGATGCACTGAAATACTTTGTCCATGCGGCCGTAGTCGCTGTTGCCTTGGCTGAAGACGCGCTGGTATCGTCTAAGCAGCTGTCAAACCTTCTCAAGCTGTTGTGCCGTTAGGTGGTCGGCCGCCGTCTGCAGTAATCCTTCCAGCCGGGGCCCCAGTTATTGCGTCGGCACCAGCTGCTGGGTCTTCTCGATTGGTACGGGCTCGCACGTCTCCAAATCTGTTCCGACCTGGATGTCGTTATCGGTGTCCGTTGGGTTGAGCAGGCTCACCAGCACCTCCTCTCGGCACGGCAACAATGTCCTGGCTACACAGAGTCCGTGCACAGACGTCTTCCGGTCCAGCATCAAGTTCTTCGTCCGCTGGCCTGCCAGGTACGCCGTCACCACCTCGCTTCTTGCGGGGACAAACACGTCTTCTCTCAGTATGTCCCAGTATGTCCCTGCGACGACCGTCGCCTGTGGCTCCTGAAGGCATGCAGCCCCAATATCATCTGCTCTGCCACCCACAGACGCACGGCACTCCGCTCCAAGGTCAACTGCAGCAGAGCCCCTCCCCCCTCTCCACGGGCAAGGTGTCGCCGGATGCCGTAACTAGCTGGTATGGTCGGCTCGGTTTTCTCGACGGCAAACGCCTGGCTACGTCAGGTCTGATTATGGTCACGGCTGCCCCGGTGTCCACAAGCACGCGGCACGGCTTCCCTCTCACCCAACCGTCCACGGTGAGGCTGTCATCCATATGTCGGCTGACGGCGCGCAGTGTCACTCGAGTGTGTGGTGGTGACGGCGCCGACGTGCTCCTCGCCACGCCGGCCCTTATTCGTTTTCCGGGGTGTCTTCTTGGTGTGGGCAGTCTCTCTCTCCAGGTGTCCCGGTTGCCCACATCCCCAAAACGCGGCACTTCTGCTTCTACTTCCCTGGACTGGTCTTCTGTGTCCATTTTAGCGGATTCTCCTTGTCTTCGAGGTCGGGGTAGCCGTCACTTTGGCCGCGTTCATCTTTAATGCGGCCGTTAGCGCGTCGTGTATGGTCTTGTAGTCGCCGAGCATTGTGCGCTGACGTATCTCGGCGTCTCGTACCCCGTCGACGAAGGTGTGGGGAGCACTTCGGGATACATATTCGGGTAGGAGGTCGACCAAGACTTTGCTGGCCAGCTGATCGATTGCCAGGGCGAACTCCTGCTGCGTCTCCCATGGCTGCTGCGTCCTAGAGCGCAGTTGGCTGTGATATACTTTCAAATCCTTTAATCTTTTGTCCACAATGTCCTCCACCATGGCGTTCAGGGACTTGGTGTTGTCGGCTTTTCCCTCTAGCTCGTTAACGCGGTTCGCCAGGTCTTCGAAGCGCTCGTCCACTTGACTTATCCTCTTGCCCAGCTCCGTGACGTCATCCCTCACGCCGGCCAACTTCTCCTCAAATTTGGCAGCGAGGGCCTCTTTCGTAGCCTTCATTTTGGTTGCCGGGCTGTCGTTTGCCGCTTTCATTTCCGTGGTTAATTCGGCATTCATATCTTCTAACTTCTAAGATCTAGACCAATGCAGCTCTCGTGTTCCACTCCCGACACCAAATGTGATTTTGTGGGTTCCTAGAATTAAAAGTCTTGTTTGCAGAAATTTAAAATGCTCTTTATTGCAGTAAACAGTAGCTTTGTACACCCCTTGTAGCAATAAAAACGACATACACGGCAGTCTTGTCTGGTTATTCCCGCCACACGTAAACAAACGAAAGAAATCACTGCGGTACACTTCAAATGTCCTCACACTCACAATTACTGCACAGCTGCAACTCAGTTAACAACTGACTTGCAACTGACTCCGCTCTAATACTTTGCGGGCTTTTATACCTCCAGTCATTGTTCTAGAATGCAGTCGATCGCTCGCGACACAGCGAGACAAAGACGGAACTATCCAGACGTCTCTCTGTCAATTTCTCTCTTTGTTTCTTTCTCTCTCGGCAAGCGTTCAGCGCTCGCCCACGCGCCGGCTGCGGCTTGCGGCCGCGGCACAATAATGCCTCGGTGACAATATGAACTATACTGAGCCTATTGATGTGAAATTATAATTGTTACCCAAAACCAATGCGATATTTCGTACAAGTTACCGGACTGGTGCAAGGTAAAAAATAGAGCGATTCCCTTATGGAATGTTCTGGTTTTCTAAAAGTCATGTCGTCAACACTGATGCTTGGCGATGCAAATGAACTTCGCAACCCTTTGTATATCATGCGTATCGTGTATATCAGGGAAAATAATGCCTTATATATAATCTATAATATATCTATAAACGTTCAGGACTGTCTAAAAGTAGTGTATGATATATGGGTTGACATTATTTTATTTTACCCCTTGTGTCATAAATACGTATTTCCACATTGCTATTTATTGAACTTGTGTATAATTGTAGGGATTTCACAAGAGTCCCAAATATCGAAACCTACCATTATTAGTAGAACTTACAATTTATATTTCTGAATAAATTAGAATAACGTATCAGATAGGTGTTGACGTAATTGTTGCGAGAGATCAGTAATTGTTGAAATGAATACGGGGTACATAGAGTTTAGAGTTACTAGACATTCATCCTTCAGGATAAAGGAAAATCTCCAACGCTAAGTCGCATCAGACGATGAATGAAATGATGTTCAAATGAGTACAGCATACATAGAGCTTAAGAGTTAGTAGACATTCATCTTTCAGGAGAAAGGAAAACCTCCAAGGTTAAGTCGTATCAGACGATGAATGAAATGATGTTCAAATGAGTACAGCATACATAGAGCTTAAGAGTTACTAGACATTCATCTTTCAGGAAAAAGGAAAACCTCCAAGGTTAAGTCGTATCAGACGATGAATGAAATGATGTTCAAATGAGTACAGCGTACATAGAGCTTAAGAGCTACTAGACGTTCATCTTTCAGGAGAAAGGAAAACCTCCAAGGTTAAGTCGTATCAGACGATGAATGAAATGATGTTCAAATGAGTACAGCATACATAGAGTTTAGAGTTACTAGACATTCATCTTTCAGGAAAAAGGAAAACCTCCAAGGTTAAGTCGTATCAGACGATGAATGAAATGATGTTCAAATGAGTACAGCGTACATAGAGCTTAAGAGCTACTAGACGTTCATCTTTCAGGAGAAAGGAAAACCTCCAAGGTTAAGTCGTATCAGACGATGAATGAAATGGTGTTCAAATGAGTACAGCGTACATAGAGCTTAAGAGCTACTAGACGTTCATCTTTCAGGAGAAAGGAAAACCTCCAAGGTTAAGTCGTATCAGACGATGAATGAAATGGTGTTCAAATGAGTACAGCGTACATGGAGCTTAAGAGCTACTAGACGTTCATCTTTCAGGAGAAAGGAAAACCTCCAAGGTTAAGTCGTATCAGACGATGAATGAAATGGTGTTCAAATGAGTACAGCGTACATAGAGCTTTAAGAGTTACTAGACGTTCATCTTTCAGGAGAAAGGAAAACCTCCAAGGTTAAGTCGTATCAGACGATGAATGAAATGATGTTCAAATGAGTACAGCGTACATAGAGCTTAAGAGTTACTAGACGTTCATCTTTCAGGAGAAAGGAAAACCTCCAAGATTAAGTCGTATCACACGATGAATGAAATGATGTTCAAATGAGTACAGCGTACATAGAGCTTAAGAGTTACTAGACGTTCATCTTTCAGGAGAAAGGAAAACCTCCAAGATTAAGTCGTATCACACGATGAATGAAATGATGTTCAAATGAGTACAGCGCACATAGAGCTTAAGAGTTACTGGACATTCATCTTTCAGGAGAAAGGAAAACCTCCAACGTTAAGTCATATCAAACGATGAATGAAATGATGTTCAAATGAGTACAGCGCACATAGAGCTTAAGAGTTACTGGACATTCATCTTTCAGGAGAAAGGAAAACCTCCAACGTTAAGTCATATCAAACGATGAATGAAATGATGTTCAAATGAGTACAGCGCACATAGAGCTTAAGAGTTACTGGACATTCATCTTTCAGGAGAAAGGTAAACCTCCAAAGTTAAGTCGTATCAGACGATGAATGAAATGATCTTGAAATGAGTACAGGTCACATAGAGCTTAGAGTTACGAGACATTCATCTTTCAGGATAAAGGAGAACCTGCAACGTAAAGCCATATTGGACGATGAATGAAATGAAGTTCATGTCAGTCCAGGTTACATAGAGCTTAGAGGTACTTGGCATTCATCTTTCTGGATAAGAAATAGCCCGGGAAAGAAAATTATCCAGATTACTATCTGACTGGGATTCGAACTCGGGACCTCTTGAAAGTGAAGCAGACAGGTACCACCTAGGCTAAATTATTTATGTGAGTGTTTTGTCATATGACTGCCTAGGGCAGTCATTCCGTAAACTAAAACAAATGTTCTTTAAGTTTGGTCCAGATAACACTAGTTGGTTTCCAAATCTTGCTAAAGTTGTACATCTTTGAAGAAGACTTCCCTAAATCTCTTGTTTGCTTTCTTAGCCATGACCTATATCCCTCGGGAACTCATGTACAAAGAAACAAAACAGCAATTACTAAATTGCACACAACAAGAACAGGTTTGTGCTACTGAAGCCATGTTTCTTGTCACGGTATGGGAAAAAAAGGGGACAACGGAAGATACATGTACTACCCCCACCCCCCCGTCCGAAAACAAGTGCACAAGGGGAAAACGCAAGGGTCCGGTTGCTCTCAACTTGATTGCTCGACAGGGCCTATGCACAAGAAAAGGCCAATTTGCTTCTTCACTATGCTGTTAGTCAAGTGAATGACGTTCTAATTTGCTCTTTAAACTTCAAAATTAATAACTGTTGCGTCTAGTGGCCAAAAGATGCCCTTTACACGAACTCTGTACTCAAACGAGGCACTTCTAAGAAGTTTAAGAAACAATATGGCGCATGCCATAAAGGTTAACAGGGAAACGACATTATCACCGATACCTAAACCGGTTTATTCCAGTTATCTGCGAAACTAAACAAATATATTCAGCTAAAACTCCTACCATATACATCATCTTACCGTCACAAATCAACCAAAAGTGTGAAATTGATGATTGGAAAATATTTACATTTTCAGTCATTTGAGACCATTTAAAATATTAAACTTTGAATTTACATAAATTTTAAAATATATGAGTTATGTACGAACTACATAGGTATGTACCAATGTAGCTACATCAGTCGGTTTGGATTAGCTCCTTAGGTGCAGGTCTACTGATTCTAATTCATATTCATCTTTATTTATCCTTGATATCTTGTACAAGATAATGGACACGTCAAGCACAATATTAAGAATAACATTAACATAGTAACAGGTAAAAAAAGTATACAAAAGAATATGTGATTACAAGAAATAGATAATGTAATAATTTAAAAAACAAAACTGTATAAGAACATAATATATCATACTGCAGAAGAGAAAACTAATTAAAAACTTTTGTACGGAATAAAACATTCTTCAATTAAGAATTTTGTAAACTAATAAGATAAGTTCTTTATTATCCACAAGAATTACAACAATATATACATGAACATACAGAAGCATTGCAAGACCAGAAGATCACCATTTTATGTAAACTCAAGATTTAAAAATTCCAGTTTTGAATACAGCATATGGACCAAGAGTAGCTCATTTAATTTAGTTTTAAAATGTTTCTTATCAAGTGATTTTAAAGTATGTGGTAACTTTTTTATACAAACTAATTCCTCAATGGGCGATGCTATTAAAATCCTGTGTGAGGTTAAATGTAAGTTATTATATGCTCTTGTGTTATACATATGAAAATCTGAATTCTTTTTAAAGGAGCTTATATTTTGATGGACAAAGCATGCTGTCTCTAAAATGTATACAGACATAACGGGCAATATATCCCAAAAAGGTCGCGGTTTCAAATCCGGTTCACACCAATTAATGGCTTGCAAAATAACTCCTGCGGGATGAAATTCCGGCACACCGGCAGTTAATATGATGTTGACAATTGAGAGCATCGTTAACTAACAAAATATTTATTTATTTTCAAAATATACACAAATACGTATTAAATTATTTTTATGACAAATTAAATGTATATCTTGAATTTTCTGCGAATAGTCTCGGAAATCCTTATTCAGAACGACTTTTTCATAACTGATAAACTGTGAGAGATAGAGAAAATATTAATAATCAGTAAGAAATAATATTTTTGTTACATCAATTTTTTGTGTAGAGATAATCATTTCCGACATATTTCTATTTTTTTTCCTCTTCAAAATAGAAAGGTCTTTCTTTCATATGTACTGGCCATACAAAGAGAGAGCCATTCCAGATGCATCAACTAGTATCCAGCTCTTAACTGTTCTCCTTTTCCATTGTGCCGGTGAGGAAAAACGCAATAAAACTATTTTTACAAACACCTAACTCAATAAATATGAAGTAGATGGAAGAATAAGTGTTTTAAGAATATTTTTTATTAGAATGAGTAGAAAAAGCCATGTGATCACTGTAGTTGCGAGTTCTCAGGCAGCGAACGCTGTGATGAAAAAGGTGGTAGATGCTGCCAGCGGTTAGCATAAAAGCAAAGCGGAGCCATTTCCCTATTTGTAGCAATTAACGTGACCCGTCACTCAGTGTCGCCAACTACCACAAAGTGTATAAATTGAAGAGGCCCATCTCATCTTATTCATCCCACATTCTGTGTCCCCAAGCAGGGGTTCGCTACATCACAAAACGCTTTAGTATCAGCTTTCGGGTGTTCCTCTCTGGATGTGATTGTCATTTATTTCTCTTTCCGAATCACATAGTTTTGGCGTATTGTCTGTCACCGTCATGGGGACAAACTTATTGTGGGAGTGTAAAGAACGGTATGTCAACATTTTATGATTATAATTATTGAACAATTCAAACCAATATTAATGAAATGCTAAGGAAAGAATTGAAACTGCGTGTTTTAAAGTAGGGTAAAAGTAGGGGAGTATTACATTCCACCTAAAATAATCGATATCGAAATTTCACCAAAAAACACACGTTTTGGAACCCCTTATATCTAAAAAAAGAATCATTTACAGAAAAAAAGTTTTCCCGCTTATGCAGGACGTTTGTGCCCCTGTTATGGCGGTTTAAATTCAGTATCTTCCCAAGAGTGCTATATGAAGATTTAGGAGTCCCCTAACCCGAGCGGGATGGCTCAGGCGGTTTCGTCGCTAGCCCGCAATCGGGATGTCCGAGTTCGATTCCCGAGGCCAACCTACCTGACCCATGGCTTTTTTCAAAGGGTTTTCCCGGGTCGCCAGGTGAATGCTGGGTAGGTCAATTACGTCTCCCGAATGTCTTGTCCCTCCATTTCATCTCCATTATACTTTCGCATCATCTCTCATCGGTGATCTCTTTCAGGGTAGAAATGTTAGTAGGTTTCCTGGCGCTGCATGGCAGGATGATATGCTCTTCTGCAGTCTCCGAACCCGGTCTGGTGGGGCCATTTCCGGACCACAGTAGGACGGGATACCTGTTGTACTGGCTTGCCCGGGCAGTTTCCAACTTATAAAGTGTAGGGACCCTGCCCTCTACAGTCTATTGGCTTCTTGGAATGCCCACCCTCTGTCTCCTCTCGCCTCATTCTTACTTCCGCGGGAGCTCCACTTGGGGGCATAGGCACTGAACTGGACAGGACTACGTTACGGAGGGGATTTGGTACAGAGGTCCAAACTTGGACTATTGTACATACCTATACCCCCGGGAGGAAGAATGTGGCGAGAGGAGACTGAGGAATGGACCAAGTTTGGATCTCCGTGCCGAACCCCCTCCGTCGCATAATCCAATCCAATCCAAATGCGAATAATAAACGGGTACTCTATTTGAACATGATGACATAATAAAATATATTCTTGGTAAGGTATGAAAACAATTTCCATATGAGGTAGTCTACCAATAGTGCCCCTTATCCTTTTAAGATGCCGAGGTTTCGGAATATATGCTCTGTTTTCTAGAAATTTCAGTTCAGTGTTTAAGCTTTGGTAGCGATTTCTCCTGTGACCGCAAAATGACTCCGAAAGTAGGTTTTCTCATTATCGCACTCCGCTGAAAAAGTTTTGTGACAGTGTATTTATTTAAAGGACGGCAAGTCACGAGTATATCTTACTGATCAGTCAAAAGTTTGAGGAAATGGTGCACAATGATAGTATGATTCTCAAGAACTATTTTCGGGAGTGATTTGGAATCGCCCAAGATTTGAATTTTGTGGAACTTACCACAAGGTCTTTATAAGCAAACGTGACGTGTAGATACGATTTTAGAATTTGGTAAAAACCTAACGAAGCTAAGAACTGAACTGCGATCAAGGCCTGCCAACTTTAAAATAATAACTAAATAATATTAGCTAAAATTGAAAACTCTGATGCATTACATTTACACGACAATCTATACCGATCAAAATTTATTTTTCTGTCTAATATTGCACTAGATTCAAAATATGCGAATTTCACTAAAATATACGATTTGAGGTATTCCCAGCCCTCTTAAAAATATTTTTAGAATATGTATCTCCGCGCAAGTATGTATTTAACTACCTAATATAAAATGTAAAGTCGAATGAGTGCAGAAGTTCATATTATACACTGCTTAGGCAGCCAAGTGAAAACTTTGATGAAAAGATCTACATCCAAATTATTTTAATATGGAAATCTTTTTTGCTGTTCTTCTTTGATAATCAGTTTTGATTAAAGAGTTAATGCAACAAAGCAACTGCTTATCTTGAATTTTCTGTGAGTAGACTCGAGGACCCCTTTATAACGACTGCATTTTTTGCAGTGTCATAACTATGAAATTATAGGATATGGATAAAAATATACAGAAAAAAGGATAATTGACCTAATAGTGCTTAACTATAAAACCCGGGCCTTAAAGTACTTACATGTTGTAAGTCACCATTGAGGTAGTTGTCTCATGTGTTTATGAGAACTCCTAAGTGGTTTACCGGAAAATACGAGTCAGTTGGAGAATTTAATGTCATATTGGTACGTTGGCCATAGTATCTCAATGGTAGAGCGGCTGGACGGAAACCAGAAGATCCGTGGTTCAAATCCCGGCTATGGCATTGAATTTTTCAGTCTGACTCTATGGTTCCACAAGGAGACATGATTTTAGTGCATGGTCGCGCCAATGGTAATGGACGTGAGGCTGCACGGTTCTATCAGTTTCCAGACCGAACACATCCAACCTTTGTCGCCTTGCTGAGACAGGAACCGTTGCACCGCGGACTACTTATCGAGGAAGACCAAGACTCGTTCGCGCGGTGGAACGCGAAGGATAAATTCGAAGAACATTCTTTCTGAGTTACTTCAGAAGAATTGTCCCTGCAAATAAAACAGAAAATGTGGTTTATGCCTGGTGGGTCTTCGGCACATTTTAGTCGTATTGTTGGAGATACACTGACTGATATCTACCATGACCGATGGATAGGCAGGGGAGGACCACTTCCATGGCCTGCACGTTTTCCCGACCTCAGTCCTTTGGATTTTTATCTCTGGGGACCCCTTAAACTATTGGTTTATGGAGCAGCGATCCCGGATGAAGGAACCTTCATCGATGTGTCAAGGAAGCCTGCGAAACCGTTCGACACCATCCCGGAGTTATTGAAAGGGTGCGACAGTGAAGGCATGCGTAGAAGCAACAGGAGGACATTTCGAGCATTTATTATGAGTTTTGTTGTTACGAGTGTACCACTGCGTTGAACAGTTCCTAACGAGAAAACAAAGGATTATAAAACATACGTCCATAAACATTTTTTCCTTTTTGTGGTGTAAGAAACCTATACCCGAAGTTTGTAGAAGTGTTTGTGTTACATTCTGTATATAAATTTGTAGAAACACTATCACATTTTTTTTTATCTTTACTGCCAGTCTTTTGCTTTTAGATATATTTTTCCCTTCCTCTCGTTTTCCAAACATTTTTGTCTGTTAGGTTGGTTTTCCTTTATGTTAGCGAGCTTCAAAAATCATATTTCTTTTAAAATTTCAACATTGAACTTCTGGCACGAATACATGCTTCCTCTATCTTGGATATCAACTGGTAGACATATCCAAAACAAGCAATACAAAAGAAACGCAATGCTGTCCTAGTTTGCCAACACAATGGCATGTGGAAGACGATCTCAAAGGCTTATGCCACATAGCGTTTTACCAATGGCTACGTGATTCGAGAAGCCAACACACGTGTGTGTCTGATCAAAGGCAGTGACTGTTACGCTAATGTGATAAGAAGGTTTACCTACCAACATTGCATTTCCAAGGAAAACATCCAATGCGGAATCAAAGATGTTATTCAGGAAGGGCTTACACTTATCAAAGGGCAGAATGCTTGTCTCAGCTTGTCTGTTTTCCTTGCACACTCTCGTCTGAAGCACAAAGGTGGCGCCCTCTGTTAGACGTTTAGTTCCTTCAGCCACTCGCTTGGTATCTTGCAGTATTGGGCATCTGTCGTAACAGCTATGTAAATATAAAAATGTTTCTCTTGTGTAAATCTTTACTAATATCTTATAAATATGGCATTTTCAAGCAACTTTGTCCAATAGTGTACTTTGTATATTCTGGCGTATATCATTTAAAACGGTTACCAATGTGATATTTGGCGTCGTCTTAGGACGCAGGTTTAAACATTAAATCTAAATTAATATAATTAATTACGCAACAATGGATTTAGACTGCAGTGCAGATTCAGCTCTTAACACCGAAGCTTGATTTTGCTTATTGTTTCGTTTTTTTTTTTTTTTTTTTTTTTTTTTTTTTTTTTTTTTTTTTTTTTTAAATTTAAGGACCAATGACCGCGCTAATGAGTCTGAAAAAGCGTTAGAGCGGTGAAACTGACTTCAGGTAACACTTTTATGTAACTGCAACCAACTATAATTGCAAAGAGCGATTGGCTAAGGGAATTACCGTTGCAGGAAAATTCATTTGCGAACACCAAATTCTAAGAGCGAGACAAAACCATGCTTCTTGTTAACCTAATGAGTAGGGTAGCACACTTAGACAGCGTATGCTAATTAAGAATAGCGGGAAAAATATTAAAGTTAGCAACTATAAGACAAATTACAATTCTCGTAAAGCAAAAATGGAACGAGAATGCAGTTAACGAAGTCCTAAACTTGAAATTCTCTGGTTTATTCACTAGTAGATTTACTGAGATTTTAAACGTAAATGTATTTTTTAAATAAAATCGGTAAACATTGTTCTGCCTTTTTTTTTTTTTTTTTTTTTTTTTTTTTTTCAATTTACGTCCTCCAATGTTAAGTCACATCTGTAGAATGAAATAGTTGAAGTGTAGCTCAAATGAGCCTAGGATCCTCGGAGCTTAGTTACCTGGCATTCATCTTTTAGCACAAGGGGAAGCCGCGGAAGAAACCTTATCCAGATAACTCACCCTGACCGAGATTCGAACTCGGGACCTCTTGAACGTGAGGCAGACACGCTACCATCTACGCTACCGAAGGAGGCCATCGTAATTCTGCATGACCTTTCCATAACTGGTAAACCTAGCTAGACATAAACTTACTACAAATAATGATGATGTCGATAATAATAATAATAATAATAATAATAATAATAATAATAATAATAATAATAATAATAATAATAATAATAATAATAATAATAATAATAATAATAATAATAATAATAATAATAATAATAATAATAATAATAATAATAATAATAATAATAATAATAATAATAATAATAATAATAATAATAATAATAATAATAATAATAATAATAATAATAATAATAATAATAATAATAATAATAATAATAATAATAATAATAATAATAATAATAATAATAAATGTCTAAATATAGAAAAAGGTTCACAAGTCGTAGGGGAAGAATAAAGACTTACAGGTAAAAAGGAAATTAAATAAGTATACAGGCATCAAACTGATATTAGGAAACGAAGGTTAACATTTTAGGGACATATTGAACTATTAATTATAATTAGACTCACAAAACTAATTATGGAATTTTACGAAAATGGAAGTGAAGCACAAGTAGACACTATGAAATGGATTGGTGAAGTAAAAAATGATTCAAAATTGGCAGGAATCACTCAAGACGATATCGTAGACAGGGACATCGTTAGAATGAAGGTGCATAAGTGGCAAGTTGGCCAAGAGGACAAGCTGGAAAAAAAAAAAAAAAGACTGAAACAACGTGCACAGACGAGAGAAAGAAAGCCGAGAGCCAAGAATGGGAGAACTTCTGATTCATAGTGGGCTCATTCGTAAATTATAAATGAATGACTAAACAAATAAAATAATAAAACTTGTTAAAACGCATTGTTTGTGAAACAAATTATTTCTACCATTAAACATTTGAGATATTTTATTTTATGGGTATAAAATTTTAAACACATTTTGTTCCAAGTATCTGTTCAAGATCTGTCCACACCTCGTGGATGTGAACTTGATTTAATAGCAAAAGAGAGGGCTTTGCAAAACTTTAACTTCAAAACGTTAAAGAAAGTCAGTTGTTGGAGGCTACATTAAGCGTTTCATTGTTATCGAAGTGTCGCAGTGAACGATGCTCTACTGTTTTCTCTCGGAGGTATCTTCGTAAGATTTCTCTTGTTTACGCACAGTCGAGCGTAGGAAAAGGCGCCGATGTTTTCCGCCGCGCACGACACTGTTAAAGGCCGTAACCGCCGAGCTCTGTGTTCTGGAATTACTTTGTAACGAAGCGGTTAGCCCCAAAACTCGTGCAATGGATTTATACGCCGTCGCAGGCAACCAATCAAATTGGGTGTTCCATTGGCCAGCATCTCTCTAGGGATAAAGGGAAGCAGGCGACCGTTCTCCATAGGGTGTTTCTCTTTACCGGAGCAAACTTGTCAGTCAGAGAAGAAACGTTTGATTTTAATGGGAGCAATTTGTGCTAAGAAAATGATACACAAGTTAAAAGACGTGTAATAAACGAACGTCTACAAAATCAACATATATTAGAGTGCCATATATAAGAAGTGTAACTTTGTATAATCAGAAATTTTCTGAAATAAAATTAATCTCTTCAAAAATAAATTTTTGGCAAAGTGGTCAGTAACGGTTTCAAGAAGATAAATAGCTACCTACAGAGGATGAAAGTGTAAGATACCATTATACAAGATGCATCCCCACCTCGGCTCAGTGAACTAGAGCGTGGCAGCCCTGGCTCCCGACCACGGCAAGTTACCGGATTGGATCCCACCCATGAGATAGGGGTAGCACAAAATATGTTTAAATCTTAGTGGAGGTTTTTGGACCAATCCTCACACGTACTGCTGTTTAGACGTGTTAACAGGACCAACAAAGTTGGTTTGCAACGAAGGTTTGCATTTAGGGATTTATGAAGAAGGAAATGAAAGAAAGAAATGCAATATGTAAATGAATTGTGATAAAACAAGAGGGGAGTGTCTGGTCAAAAGAAAATGGTTTTGCGGAATAAGAGGTATTTATAAATAGTTGTATATTGTATATTTATAATTTAGTAAAGGTATAAAAATATGATTTATAAAAGGTACATACAACATGGCAAAAACATGCCTCTGTAGGGGGAAGGTATCGTATCTGGTTCTCTTAAGAGATCCTGATTTCCAATCTCCGTCACCCTGAGTTATCTTGATAAGGTTTTTCCTCTGCTTTTTTTTTTTTTCTGAAACATGAAAGTTGGGTTACTTTATTATTTCACATATCACCTAAACGGTTAAAGGACACTAAATCCTAAACAAAAGTGTAATAAGTACTTTTTTTTTTAATTTACGTCTTCTAAGGTCGTCATATCGGACAATGAAATGTTCCGATGTGCCTAGGGTTTTCTCAAGACTTAACTCACTTGATTATAAATTGATAGATTGACCTTGAAATTCCATAAACTTTACATAACATCGCGAAAAATAACTAAATAGCGACGCATTTAAAAAAATGCAAGTGCACAGAAAAATTTAAACCAATACTAATGGATAAATCGCAAGTGACTGATACTTCAAATAGGAACACTTAAATTAAATGTTTCTTGACTTCTAGTTTTTGTGAGATATGATTTTACCTATCTCCTAAGATTTGGGAATAAAGCAAAATTGTATATTATTTATCCCGAATGAAGACTTCAAAGGCCTGTTGTGAGAAAATGCAAGATATAGGTTTCATTTGTAACGTAAAATGAAGAAACGTTTTCCATGTAAACTGTGTTTAATTATTTAGGTATGGTATATTGTTCAAAAATTGTAAATTGTTAGAGTTGTTATTTTAAAATGAGTGGAAGAGTTTTGTGCTATCAGTTCAGCATTTCTGGTTTAGACGAATATGAATTTGCAATCTTTTTACCTCTAATGCTGTGAATTCTACCTCCGGTGACATCTATTCACTGACATGTTAAACACAAATAAAGCACACTGAACAACACTAACAACAAAGTGGATAACGGTTGGCCTCCGATTGTCGCTAGTTTAACGGTACTTTGGCAGCGAATTTGAGCATTTTGTATTTTTTTTTTTTTTTTTTTTTTTTGTTCATTCTTTATCGCTTTTTCTTTCCCTTTTTCCCCTCCGAAGTTTGGGTTAAACGCAGTTTAGTTAGTGTATTACTTAAATAAATTATTTTTCAACATACTAACTGGTCATTTTCAGTAAAGTAGCACGTTCTTTTACTTGATGTTTCACAGGAAGTGACTATTTTTATTCGTAATCTTTGTGCCATGTCGACTATCCAGGCAAGCTAGTTTATTAAAGACCTGCAGTGTCATGTCTCTGATGGTTTATTAATTTTTTGGACCCGCTGTCTGCCAAGTGCCTCACGCATATTTCATGCTGTACGTTGCCTACCGTCAGATAACGTAAGAAAATGGTTTGCATGTCTCTGAGAAGGGCGACTGACCTCGTAGCAAGGGCGTATTCCCCAGTATTACCAATATTAAAAATTATTCTTCGTTTCCACATGCTTTCCTCCCACGTTTGAGAATTATTTTCAGTTTCACAGGTGTGAATTCTTAATTTCAGTTTACTAGGGATAGGGTAGTATTCGAGGAAAGATAAAAAAAAAAATTACTAAATTTACCTCAATTTAAACTTCTACGTAAACTTAAACGCTTTTTCTAGTATATCTTTGAGGAGATTGAAGGATAAATATTTTCTGCATGTTAAAATACATTCTGCATTAAACAATTTGCAACATTAGTAATATAAGCTTTCAAAATTAGCTAACATAATATCGAGAGAAACGCACTTCAGATGTTTGCTTGTAATGATATGACTTCAGCTGTTTATTGCGCTTATGTTTTGTTTCCCAAACACTGAATGATTAGTTGCAAAATGGCTGGCTCACTTTACTAATGCCGAGTGCATTTATATAACATAAAACACATCATTAGCGGCAGAAATTTATGGAGAAAAATTTCCAAATAGACGAATGAAGTATGTATGATTGTATGTATGCACATTTTGAGCATTTTCTCTAGGATTAGGATTTCTTTACGGAAGAGATTTGGTACGTAGGCTACCATGCTGGACCCATTGTACTGCACCCCGGGAGGAAGGATGAGGCGAGTGTGGCCGACCCAAGAAGCCACAGCAGTGCAGAGGGCAGGGTCCCTACAGTTTACTTAGACTTCCCCTGACAGGCCAGGACAACGGACACGCTCCCCTAATACGTGACGGCAATGAGTCCAGCAGCCGAGCTCCAAAGGTCCCGGGCTTCCGGTCCCGAAATGGTCCCAGCAAAGGCGCGGAGACGGCAACCGATCTACCGGAGGAGGAAGTAGTTTTCCTCAGAACATATCATCCCGCCATGCACCGCCGAGATACCCGCCAACACTTATACCCTGAAAGAGACCACCAGATGAGAGATGATGTGAAATGATATTGGAGTGGAAATGGAGGAACAGGAAATTCGGGGGATGTAATTAACCTACCCAGCATTCGCCTAGCGACCTGGGAAAAACCCCGAAAAAGTCCATGGGTCAGGTAGGTCGGGCACGGGAATCGAACACGGACGAATGCGGACCACATACGAAACCGCTTGAGCCATCTCGCTCGTTAACATTTTTTTCTAAATATTAAAATGATTTTTTGTTACCTTGTTTGTTTCAGTTCTATAACTCATGAAGAAAGGTACCACAATCTTCTAACTTGGGTTTGTCACGCTTGTATGTATGTGTTCCAATTAATAATTTGTGAAATATTGTAAATTATTCTTCAGTTTCATATTCCTTTTGACATTTATGTGTAGTTTTGCATAAAAAGTGTTTACTTTATCGTTGCCATAACGACAGAAGCCGAAGGAATGCCTTAAAGTTTACCTGTCGAATATAAAGTGAACCTGTTTAATTGGCTGTGTTGAAAAGAAATAATACTTATTTTAAGAATGGAAAGATTTATGAAAAACGCTTTAACAAATGAAGGCTTTACATGGGAAATTTTAATTATTTTTCAGTTTTGATATATGGCTTATCTTCAATGTCCTGGGAAAAGCTTGTAAAGTCCTCTTTATCGTGACTGAATGTCGGTATATCGTATCATCTTTTTACACCAAAAGATATAGACCTTATTAAAGTAGGCAATTTGTAACAGTAGGTTTTTTCTTCTTCCGTAGCGTTAACCACTTCCGAAGTACTGCTTGTTAGTGGTCAGTCGCTGTTCGTGTTTTCTCGTGATCGTAAAATGAGGCATGACATTTCTTCTCACGATAGGGGGGGGGGCCATCGTTCTCCGGGTAAGTCACTCTAAGGAAGATTCGAAACCAGGGCCTCGTGTGCATGAGGCAGATGCATTATCCCCAAACAATGTGTAAATATATAATAGTGAAAGTTTATCTCGATTTTGGGAGAGAATTGGTTGCTTCACCACAACGTGTTTACAGTTTCGGAAGCCAGACCTTGTACACAATGCACTGCCCTTATCTGTGTTTTGAGCACCAAAAGTGCCTTCCTTATCATTTTACAACCGGAATAAATATTTAGACTGGGATCTGTGCTGCCGTATTGTTCCGCTTGTTTTCTTCGTTCCACCAAAAATTAGTCACCTGCCTGGTGTTCCTCCTCCGATTTCTAATTCCGGATTACGTAAATACAGCGTTCGTTAACTTCTTTTTTTTTTTTGTTGAAAAAGAGCAAACGTTAGCAAATTCATACATAAATATATATTCTAGTGCTACTAAACATTCCACCTTATTTAAATGTCTGGCTTTAAGTGCAGATTCCCATAATTCCCTAAATAGAAGGATACTGTTGAAAACACGTGAAAGGAGGAAAGATAGAGACAGAGATACCTTAACGGAGCGTTCCAAGCTATAGATTGATGGAGGAAACTTTGTGGTTTACCCGGAAATCGCCTTGTAAACACCATGAGTTAATTGTAAAACTTTTTTTCTCAAAAAAAAAACAGTTGTCGTACTTAGCATTTTTCACACATAGTGTGCAATTAATGTAAAACTATGAACAGAATTTGGTCTGCAATTGTATATGAAACTCTGTTGTGTTCAAATAAATTGACTTAGAATTGTAAAGTTCTTTAATTCCACAAACGGGTACCTTAAGATATTTTATGGAGCTTAGCGGCAATGAAGTACAAAAGCTGATTTTGTGAAGGATTTAACCTATGGAATTAAACAACGTTTAAAAGGTATAATGATACAACTTTTCACTTCATCACGCATTTGCGTTTTTGAGTTATTCTGTATTATTAATTTCTGTTAGTCAAAATCGCTATGTATCTTCTCATAGAGATATGTCTGTGTGTTTGTGTATGTGTGTGTTTTAATTTTCCCCCTCCAATTAAGTCATACCGGACAATGAATGAAATGATGTTCAAATGAGTACAGGGTACATAGAGCTCAGAGCTACCAGACATTCATCTTTCAGGATAATGGAAAACCTCGGGAAAAACGTTATTCAGATAACACTCTGACCCAGATTTGCACTCGGGACCTCGGGACACGCTATACTACCCGCTACAGAAGCGTACAAATGTGTGTGTGTGTGTGTGTGTGTGTGTGTGTGTGTGTGTGTGTGTGTGTGTGTGTGTGTGTGTGTATCAGATAATAAATTTGGTGTTTACTAACGATTCGAAAGGATTAAAAAGTATTCTAACGTGCGTTTTACATCCAGGATTTTTATTTCTGTAATTATTTTCCTCGAATAATCTCTTACTAGAAAGTTATTCACATGAACAGAAGGCTTGAGTTCAGTAGATTGCCAAAACGGCAAGATGCAGGAAGTTGAAATGTGTGGAATAAGGTATCTCTGTCCCGGGAGAGAAATAAACAAAAGATATTGGCATAATAAGAGACATGCAAGAATGAGTGATTGGAAGATTGAGAGCTGTATTCGGGGATGGATGAGAAGATATTGTTAAATATCCTGCTACAGTGGTCTGCAGTGGACAGAAAGGAATTGTGTCAGAGTATTGGTTGAAGGGAACAGGTATGATCGTATTGCATTGGTTCAAATAGCACATATTAAAAATAATTACATGATACATAAATGCATATCTTGAACTTTCCGGGAATACTTGTGGAAAATGCTTCATTCGTAACAAATACATAATTTTCTAGGGATGGGTCCTCGATACTTGCATGATATCGACATTGAGCGATACTTCAGAAAATTCGCCGATACTTTGGTGGAGAACCTGCTATATTTATTTTAGAACATTGCAAAGCCCAAGAAATTGCCAGGTACCTGCAGACTAACATTATGCAAGAAAACATTCGTGTGTCAAATTCACAGTTCACTGCATGTCTCAACGACGGTCTGCTCTTTCTATTGCCTGGAATACTGGAAAACAAATTCAAAATTTCCAGAAAAAAATAAGCCACTAAGTATTTGGGTATTCCAACTGCAAAAGTTTTCTGTGAAATACTCTTTAGAACAGCAGGACTTATGTAATAACCCAGGGTCCATAGAGCTTAGTGTTATCCGACATTCGTCTTTCAGAATAAGGGAAACTCCCGGGAAAAACCTTATCCATGTAACTCACCCTGACCGAGATTCGAACTCGGGACCTCTTGAACGTGAGGCAGACACGCTACCGAGGCGGGTGACCCATCCCTAATAATTTAGAATAAGTGGTAGAATAAACAAAGCTATGCTATACAAATTGATTTCATTCTATTTATTTCAAATTATAATTTTGGAACAGTAGCCATTTTCCAGATATGTGTTATTTGTTATAATGTTGCAATAATTGCGTACTGTCGCTATTCAGTTGTTTTTTTTTTTTTTTTTTACCTATATCATGGAAGAGTATAAAATTTGAAAGCGTTTATACAGCAAAACAATTGCTGTTCGGCAGCTATATGTGCAAACGTTTATCTCAAATCTTGAACCAGGTTTTGTAAGAATAATTTGTTGACTTTATATAAAACTAAAAGCTAGTGGGCAGAAATCTTATGAATGTAAACACTTATTTTTTTTTTTTTTTTTTTTTTTTTTTTTTTAACTGGAAGAGATTGCTTTCTAGATTCATATGTTTTTCACATTTCGATTTATACAAAATAAAAAAAATGAGATTTTGCTTTTCTGTAAGAATAATAACATATTTAAGTGGATAGCTATAACTTTTTTAATCCTAACTTTGTTTTCTGGCTGATTTTTAAGCAATTTTGCTGCCGTTAGTGTTTAAAATCATGCTGAATTAAGAGAGAAACACGAACAGGCTGCAAGTTTACGGCGTTGTTAAAAGGATCGTAAAAAACATCAATGTTGCAGTGAAACAAAGAAAGGATTAGGCAGTACAGGAGTTCGCTAGGGCACTGTAGTTAATCAATACCGTGTCAGGAACCCGAGCGACGCTGGGCGGTCGGGAGGGGGGGGGGGCATTCCCATTCACTTCAAATACGGTTTCTCTCTTCTACTTTTCTTGTTCCATGTGTTTGATCACCTCGAGAAAGCAATCGAGTTCGTTGTGTATACGGGACGCACTTTTTGGCGTGTAAGCGATATTAGGGAAAAGGGCTTTTTGAGCCCACTTATCAGTTAAACATCGGCAGTGTCAGCGCTACTCAGAAAAACAAACTCATAATTTACAGGATTCAGCCCCTCTAAGGGGTTACAACTTTGTGCCATCAAGGATTAACGTCTTAGGCTGGTTGTAAGGGGGGACCAATATGTCAACATTTCGTATAATTCTAGAAAATACTGTGCTTGTAACAAGATACTGTTAAACGCAAAGGCACTGAAATTATACCAAGAACTCTGTTAAAACTAACTATAGTTCTTTCGGCCTTAGTGGGGGTCATCATAAACAGTGTGTTTGAATCACGCCGCCATCAAACACGTGTTGACGTTCTTTGTGGTCAGCTGATTACCTCTGACTCTTATTGCATGTTTTTACTGCAGTTAATATATAAATATTTTGGAAGTTAATTACATATTTATTCACTCCGATGAATGTATCACATAAGCGATAATATATGCAATGTAGCAACGAACTATTGTCACTCGCGCTTCACTGTTTCACTTGCTCTAAAAGTAGTGCTACTTGTCCCAGCGTTTCTGCCAGTCTTCAAAGACATGCTGGAAACTATTTTTGAGAGATCCTTCAAAATCGCCTCCGCAGCCTTCACCATTGCTTCTGATGATGGATGTCTCCCACGAAGGCGTTTCTTCAGGTTAGGGAGTAGAAAAAAGTCACATGGTGCTAAATCCGGACTATAGGAAGGGTGAGGGATGCACTTCACATTAATTTTTGCAAGATATTCAGCAACAACATTGGCAATATGCGGCCGCGCATTATCGTGGTGTAGCATCCAGCCTGCTTCAGGGAAATGTGGTCTTTTGCGCCTGATATGAACGTGCAATGATTTTAGGACATCCCTGTAGTATTGTCCAGTTACAGATATGTGTGCAGGTACAACATGCTGATAAACTGTTCCATGAATATCAAAGAATGAGATGATCATAACTTTCCCAGCAGAAGCAACCGCATTTTGGTTTCTAAGGAATTGGTGATGAAGGAGATTTCCACACTGAGCTTTGCTGTTTGCTCTCAGGATCAAAATGATGTAGCCAAGTTTCATCATCAGTGATTACGTTTGAAAGAAACTCCGGATCTTCCTCTAACATCAACTTTAACTGCATGTTATCTCCATTGCAGCGGTAGGCGATACTGAACATGTCTAAATTTGCCTGGTTCTCACAGGCCGGTACCAGGAGTACCAACAATGAAACTACTACGGCGTGTTTGTTTCACATTAAGCTAACAGAAAATAATAAGATTGAATTTTAGTGCGAACAATTATGACCGTAAAAAAATTATGATCATTCTTTGTTGAACAGCCCTCACACAGTGAATGATCCGAAGGATTTTTGTGTTGCATCTTTCCTTTATGCCTTATAATTGTAATTCCCTATATCCCCAGGCATTCCTAATACGGATGAAAATTCATGCAAAGAACGTGAAACATAAGTGGAACGTGGTTTCCTCAACCTTCCACAGAAAATCTTCCCAAATTCAAGAAATGCTGTATAGCCACAAAGCATCCCTTTGGCGGTGGCACAGTCATCTGTTGGAATTGCTTGAGACAGTAGGAAACTATTCTGCTTAAAGAAAGATTAGCAACTCTGAGTTGAGAAGCAAGAACGGTGACTTTCTAGTAATCTATGAAACGAAATTATATGTTTTACAAATATAAAATCCCCACATAGTTTTTTTTTTTTTTTTTTTTTTTTTTTTTTGTAATATTAAGATAATGTTCTGCTGGTTTTTGCCAATGTTTAGGTTATCCCATGAACGACATTTCTTTAATTTGCTGCTTAGGTTTAAAGCTTTCATAATAGGTTTATCAGGGAAATATAAATTAACCAAAGTTTTGAATCCCAACTCCAGTGAGATTTATTATGCATTATTACATGAACAAAATAACGGGTTGTATTAAATTAATTTTTAATTTGTATTGTTTAAAATAATATTAAATTGGCAACTGTCAGATTATACTAAATAAATGAACAATCGAATGTGTCGCATAATACTAACCAGTGCTACCAACAAATAGGCTCGGAATAAGCTAAAATCAGGACATTTTAAGAACATATTTTACTTGGAAATGGATACATTTCTATTAAAAGCACAATCTATTTAATCATTGCATACGGATACTATTGCTGTTCACTAATGAGCTCATATTTACCCCATCCTTACAAGCGTATTATAAGATACACGGCGGTATTTGAACGATATCCGAGTCATTGTTAAACATTATTGATTAATATCAATACACGGCATCTGAATGAAATAAATAGCAGTAGGGTCGCTATAATGTTTGATTTATCTGGAGAAAATAAAAATTCCGATGAGATTTAATTGTGGTTCACGTATTGAAGAAATTATACTTTGGGACAGATGTTCGCTTGTTATCAATTATGGCAACTATACGTAGGAAAGAAACAGATGATAGGGAGGTGATGAAAACAAATGCTGTTGGAGTTATACACACATATACCGTTTTCTAAAATTAGTTTTCATACATTAGATCTGAAAATTTACAGTGAAAACTCGTGTCGAATATTTGGATAAAATGAAATTGAACCCTGGACGTTCGGGTTGAGAAGTCCGAACCCTGAGCTCGCGCCGTAATATCATGATTTGGTCTGGACATATGTTGGTATTAGGGTTACTGAAATGGTTGCTAAGGGCAACTGTGTTTTACTGACTGTAATAACTGCCCTCTGGGTTGAGAGTGCAAACGTTACATACTTTCCATTTGGGAAAGTGCATCTGAGATATATCCACACATCTGTTAATGTTTCAGACAGCCAACTAGAGAGAAACAGATGCCATCGTGACCACAGATGTTACTTAACAGCTCTCGGATATACAAAGTATATACAACAGGATTTATTTCAGCATTTAAGTCTCATTTGTAACCCGGAGACATGCCTCGTGGCATGCCCATTAAGATAAAATGCTAATAATTCACTCGGGAGTTCTCGGGTTCAGTGCCCACGGTGGGCGAGTCTGACGTATTCCACAAAGGATGAATTGTTCAGGGAAGCAGACACAAAAATTATGATGTGCTTTATTCACATTATTTTCTCTGCACACTATCGTTTATCTTTATTAGCGATTACAAACTATTCATACAAAATCTTGTTTTTCTATCTCCCTCTTAATGGAGAATAATAATAAATGAAATAATTAAAGTAATTGAAAAGTTCAATCCAATAACAACGATATCTCGAAAATTTATTATTATTATTATTATTATTATTATTATTATTATTATTATTATTATTATTATTATTATTATTATTATTATTATTATTATTATTATTATTATTATTATTATTATTATTATTATTATTATTATTATTATTATTATTATTATTATTATTATTATTATTATTATTATTATTATTATTATTATTATTATTATTATTATTATTATTATTATTATTATTATTATTATTATTATTATTATTATTATTATTATTATTATTATTATTATTATTATTATTATTATTATTATTATTATTATTATTTGTACTTACGCCCTTTCTAACCCTCTCCCCATATTTGGACATAGAGGCAGTGGCCTCTTGCTTTCGTTTAGGGCCACTGTAGGCCAGAAAATGGTGGGTTTCATTTGTCCTATTTGTTTCTGATTCACTCTTGCTTTCCTTATTAGAGTCTTTTTATTTTAGCCTTTTAGGTCTTAATGGCTTTTATGCCAACTTCACCATATTTCTACTACATTTTTATTTCTCTTTCCCAATTTAATCGAAGATACAATTATTGCTACTGATCAATATAATCTGGAAAATGGAATTAAGAAAAAAATATTATCAAGTATTCTTTTTGCACCATTCAGTTTTGAAGTTTTTAAACCTTAATTTTTAAATTATTTCACAGAATAACATTATTTGGGCGTTACAAAATAAATTAACTGTATGAATGTATTGATGTATATTAGGATTCGTAAATAACACTATTTTGTAGGTAGAGCGACACATTTGCTTTTAGCCACTGATAAAATGCTATATTAAAGTTTTTAAAATGTTTTTACCAATTACTTATTTGTTCCTTCTTGGGATACTTTTGGGTCTGTTTAGGAATTTAGGTCTCTAACTTCCGAGATAGAGAATGTTGTGTTTTGAAAAACACAAACGATTCAGTGTTTATGTAGGTTATGGAGAAACTAAAATCTGAACATCGGAATGTGATCGACGAATGTATCGATATTAACTTTCAGTATATAGCCTTGTTATTGCTTGTAGTAAATTAAGTATACGATTATCGTTGAATCTTCTATTGTATTTTGTTTACTCAATAAAATTTGGTAAAACGTTGATCCTGGCGCAATCTAAAAAACAAAGTTAAGAAGAACCTTGTGCACCAGGAAGTGGATTTACAAAAGAACCCTCTGACGTAAATAATATTTTGTTCCACTCTTGGAAAGATTTCTCGTCCAAAATGACTGAGGGAGGAAACAATTTCCTAAAAGCAGCGTGACCAACGGTACGCACGCTGTATAATCCGCTACGGAAGGATGAAATTGGCTGACGCAGTAAGGAAGGGTACATATCGCGGCGTTAGTTACACAGGGAAGTTTCCAGACTTGTTGACGGGAAGTTGGTACGCCTGTTCATTAGCCCTAAGCCGTCGGGCTGACAGGCGAAAGCGATATACAAGTAATAACGCAACCTGCGAAAACGCACGTCTTAATTTCGCCACCAACTTCCCTTCTCGACGGAGGGAAAAAAGAGGCAAACTTAGAGAACAGTAGTCTTTTAACCAAACATTATAACGTTAAGTAAGAAAGAAGTTACACGTGCGCACTCATTACGGCTCAACGTTGTATAATTACAGTACAAGAAAGGAGGGTGGTGCAAGAAAATGTATGTACAAGATAAAAATGGTGCAGTATTCCTGTATATTTCCTTTTTTATTTTTTATTTACGTCCTCATATTTTAAGTCATGTGGACGATGAATGAAATGTTGCTCAAACGAGCCCAGGGTATACAGAGCTTAATTACCCGCCTTCGTTTTTCAGGATAAGAGAAACCTCCTAAAAACCTGATCAACCTGACCGAAATTCCAATTCGGGACTTCTTAAACATGAGGCAGGCACGCTACAGTAGATGAATTGCATACGTTAAGATTCTACTTAGGTTTCTAAAGCACATTGTATCCAAAATTGCCAAGTATTACTGAGTGAAACTTAGAAACTTAGAGTCGGAGAAATATCAACATTTATATTTAAGGAACCGATTGTGCCCAAAATCTAGCAACAAGGAGCAGAACTTTGGGAGATTATCAATGTCCGTAAGAAGAAAATTTATCTGCCTCACGTTCAAGAGGTCCCGAATCTCGGTCAGGGTGAGTTACCTGGATAAGGTTTTTCCAGGGTTTTCCCTTATCCTTAAACGACGAATGTCGGGTAGCTCTAAGCTCCATGAACCCTGGACACATTTGAGCATCATTTCACCCATTTCATTCACCGTCCGATATGACTTAACGTTGGAGGACGCAAAAAAAGAAGATTATTGATTTATGAATGTTATTTTTGTTAACAAATAAGTACTGTGCATTATAATTATTGTTATTAAACATAAGTTCAGACTTCTGTTGAGATAAAAAATATGTTTGCTAAAAGCTGTAAAAAAATTGGAATTAGCGGCCACTACATTGGGCAAAGATATTCGGATATATTACCAAGCAAAGAAAGAAAAATGTTTGGAAAAGAAATCGTAACTCGTTATGGTTCAGATACGCGTCTATTTTGCAAGATTTGGTTTTTTTTTTTAACTTATTTCCTGTAATGTTAAGTCATATAGACGATTAATGAAATAGGTGAAAAGCTCAAAAGAGTTCAGGATCCAGACAGCTTAGAGTTACCCGACATTCATCTTTTAAGAATAAGGGAAAACTCCGAAAAAAAACCTCATCCGAGATTCGAACTAGGGACCTCTTGATCGTGAAGCAGATACGCTACCACTTATGCTATTGAGGCGAGAATTTCTTTGTTTATGTGATTCCTGCAATCATCTGTAATGTGTAATGGAAATCGAGGTCGATTTTCGATATGTACGTTTGTTCATACCACTCTGACATTTTCGTTCATTACTGTATCACTAATCTATTTTTTTTTAGGTTGGCAGAAATGTTCTGCACGTTTTCAGAATTCTAAACTACAATAATATTCACATTTGGTGGGGCTTTGTGTCACACAATTCATTTTGAACAATCACAGAATGCACATAAACAACTTGTTTCAATTAGTACTCCACAATGTCGAGAAAAAGCTGATCTTGGATAGAAACCAGATAACGATCCACAGGTTAGGTGCAATCGGTCTTTATTTTCGGAATTGCTCCCACTGTGTACTTAAAAATGATTCACATTTTAACAGTTTTTTCCTTCTAAACTAGTGTAATAGTTCAGTTTACCTTCTCGGTTTATTAATATAATATTTTGTAAATTAAGAGAATTTTAAAACGGCAAATAATAATGATAATATATCAGGAGTTAATTTTTAAATTTGTGTATAAAATGTGTAGGCATTTTATAATAATTACTGATTTCTGTATTAACATTTCAAACATAAGTCTGTCAAAATTATGGATTTTAAAAGTTTACACAGATTTTCTTAACACCCTGTGTAGTTGAAATGATTTCACTGTTGCCACGTCTGAAAGTCTTCCGTTGAGAACATAGCAATGTGACACGTGAAAGAGTTTCCGCTGTATGTGATGGAAGGTGTATGTATGTGTACGTGAAAAGAAAGAAGGGCATTGGAGCTTCTAATTCCAGCCCAGTGGTTCGAATGCCCTTGAGCCAAAGTCGTAATGCAGAATTCAGCGGCTTGTCGCATAAATCATTTAGCGTCCGGCATCCGTTTAGTTTCTATCATTCGCTTTTTAATTCCGCTGCATGCACTCTCATCTATCATGGCTTTCAACGTAACAAAACTTGCCCTGCCGTTCTCTCGTCTTCTTAGGTACATCACGAAGGAGTCCTTTTGGTTACGAAATTGATGAAATAAAAGCGAAGTTAGTATAGGTACGTTATACTTTTAGAAATAGACCATGTTCAAAGTTTATATTTAAAAACAATAATGTTAGAAAGCTTTTCATTAATTTTAGTATTTCTTAACACCAGGTTTCAGTCAGCAGAGAAAATATTCTACTCGAAATAGAATCTTCAACTGAATACAAAATATAAGTTAGTACTTTTAGAAACAGGTATCTTCCAAAAAGGTTTATACAATATTTAAAACAAATGAAACATAGCACGTAAAGTTTTTCCATTCGGAAGGATACTCGTATACTTTTGTATAAATAGTAAATCTTAAGAGATAGGCACGTATCAATAAACAAATGGGAATAGCAAGAGATTTAAAAAATAAGTTTAATGGATTGGATTAGGTATGTTACGGAGGGAACTGGGCACGGGATTCCAGTCTTGGTCTAATGTACCTATGCCTCAAGTGAGACATCTCCGGGAGGAAGGATGAGGCGAGAGCAGACAGATGGCGACTGTTCAAAGAAGTCACGACAGTACAGAGCGTGGGTCTATACATTTTACTGGTTGGAGACTCCCCGGCAGGCCTAGTACAATCGGCATCCCATCCGCCTGATTCGTTACTCCCGAAGACCGGAGACCGTCCTACCATAGGAGGTATTTACCAGGAGTATATCATCCTGCCTCCCGTAGGGGAGGGGATTCGTCCCCTTGAGCTGCTGTTGTGCGAGCGCTGCGGACCCTTGGCACTCGTGGTACCTCTGACGTTACTAGTGGAACCTCGGGTCGACTGCCGAGCCCCTCCCGAGAGAAGTTCGGATTGGGTTGGACTCGAGGGGGCAGTGGTTCCGCTACCCGTGGGAGATCGGGTACCTCTCCGGACGGGGTTGAGGGAAGCCATGAATATTCCCGCGTACTAGCCTAGCATAGCTAGTAGAAGGTGTGCTAGATCACCAGGCGGCCCTACCGAGGTTGATCGGTAGACCTCCTCTTTGGGGTTGGCACGCGTAAGTGGCGTATCCACTTCCACACGTCTTGTGTTTTCGGACCAGGTGGGGACAGCTCGGCAACTCCCTGGTTTTGAGAGGGCGGTTGGCCTTCACCTTTTGAAGGCTCCCACCAGAGGTCCAGAGGTAGTCCTAGTCGGACGCGGCTTCTCCTCGTCTGGGTGTCTTTATGCCGCAGTACCTAGCCGCTTTGCGGCTTTACCTGAGAAATGAGCAAATTGGTTTCATGTTCTGCTGGGGTGTTTGAATTTTTGGGAAATTTGGAATGGGATGCCCTTGATTAATCTGAAAAGGCAGCTGCACTTAGACGTTCCCCCGTTTTGGGAGACACGATTTAAAGTTTTTGCTCCGTTTTGCTTACGGGTTGCATATCGCTTGATCCATTAGGCGTAAATATGGGTCCTAGAGACATCTGGGGTTTCTCTTTTGTTAACCAAGGGGCCCCAAGACGTCTCTTGGTAGTTTGAAGTATGGCAAGCGTCTTTGTTCCCTCTGGCCATGCCTGTCCAGGGAGTTCACTAAAGGGTTGTTGTGATTTTGGATGTTGTCGTACATTGATCGTGTCCTCTCGCGGATGAGATCGACAATATACTGGATCTGGGAGTGCTCATGTAGGATATGAGCAGGAAATCTCCAGTCTGTATCGTATATGATGCGAAGTGCCTTGTTCTCCAGCGTCTGGAGCCTGACGAAAGTGGTATTAGCCACTGTTCCCCAGATCTCACAGCCGTAGAGAATCATAGGCGGAATGATCGTCCAATACAGCTGGAGTTTGAATCGGATGGGCATAGTTGAGCGGAAAATAGGGTATAGGCTCCGGAGTGCGGCGTGCCCCAGCTGGACCTTGCCCTTGACGTGCGGAACGTAAGTTAATTTACGGTCCAGCGTCACTCCGAGATACTTCGCCGTTTGCACCCATGGGATTCTACTGCGCTGTAAAACGAAGTTCTGCTGTAACCGGTTGGCTCTGGTTTTCGCCAGGAGAATTGCAGAGCTCTTCTCCGGGTTAGTTGCCATTCGCCATTTTGCGCTCCATTCTCCAATGGCCCGGAGCTGGGTTTGGATTTGCCGGACGTAGATACCCTCGCCCTTATATATCATCCTGCCATGCAGTGCCGAGACACCCGCCGACACTTCCACCCTGAAAGACTACGAGATGATGTGAAATTCTAATGGAGATGAAATGGTGGGACAGGAAATTCGAGAGATGTAATTAGTCTACCCAGCATTCGCCTGGCGACCCGGGAAAAACCCGAGAAATACACATGGGTCAGGTACGGTGGCCACGGAAATCGAACCTAGAACTCCCGAATGCGGGACACAGACGAAACAGCCTGAGCCATCCGAGTCAGTCATTTTATTGGAAGAATAAACGCTTATAAAAAGAAAGTGTGTACGCGTAGAGAAATATATTACACCCGATATTTGTCTCTTGGTCGTGCAAAGAGAACGGAATTTCAAGGCCATCTGATAGCGACCCGTTCTGAAAAGGTTTGCTCTGTTCCTTAAACCTACAACATTCCCCGTTTTTATTGTACGTACAACGAAATGCAATAAAATTTAAGCATTTTTAGGATTTTTATGTTCATTTATAGGAGGTAAAAAAGGGAATAAGTTTTATTTCAGACAGCAAAAGACTACGATGTTGATAACCAGGTTTATGCAATAATGATTAGAGATGACCAAATATTAAAGTATTTATCCGCCATCATATGAAAAAACACATTACTTACGCGATACTTTTGTTACTGAGTAGTAGGGCTTTTACTGTAACATGAATAATCTCTGCAAAGAGTCGATTTATCTCTACCAGAGTAAATATACCAGCTCAAACAGAAGAATAAAGTTAAAATTAGTGATACAGATACACATTATTTTTCAGCAATTATAATCTCTGACTATCGATTACATCGGAGTTCAATGTTCAATTTTTCTGTAGTTATCTGAAAAACAAGAAACAAGCATAGGGCACCTACAATGTACAAAAGCATATTTTATTATTCTGGTTTAACTGCATAATTAATATTAAATGTACAGTTCTTAAAATTGAATGCGGCTTCTTCTCGAATTTCTTCAGGTATATAACTTTTGTAGCCTGAATCACTCATTTTGACATACTGTTCACCACTTTTTTATTTTTGCAATACCTTAGTTACGAGTCTTTGCTATTCAAACCCTCCAGTATCATCTTATACTTAGTAAAACCACCTATTCTAAATCGTACGTAAAATAATTTTTAATTAAAAATGATGATGATTGATGTTTTATCATGCTTTCGGCGCTAATGCCTCGGGAGTTAAATTTTTCACTCGCTAATAAACAACAACTTATAAGTCCCATAAATAACTATTGTCTTTATTTTTGCATATATTTATTAATTAAACATATTGTGACAAAATCTTCTGCTAGAACAAACGCTCACAGTCCAACTTCTATGTTTCGTTCCTCTTTGTATTTAACGTACGACACGTTTCCACCCTGTATAAAGATTGTGTATAAATTAGTAACGGGTAGGTTAGGTCTGATTTTTATAAAAGATAGTCCACAAAATATGTTTCCATTAATGTAATTACACATCTGTTTAAAGGCAGTGAGATCCTCAGGTACGGCTTTACTTCGGTTCTTGTTTATTTCTGTCTTTGCGTACACAAAGTCCAAATTAGTCGACAGTGAATACGTCGTTTCCATCGCTTCGCACTAATACCTTGCTGCACAGTCTGTCGGATTAAAAAGGGGAGGGGGAGGGGAGATAAAGCAAATCAAATAAATACAGAGCATGCATCTCCGTCCGCGTCAGCGCAAGAGAAATTTCCCGAAATAATACGGGCTTAGTGCGAAGTAATGGGGGATTAAAAGGACGGGACTTTGAATAATTTAGTGCGTCACTACACCCCTATATGTATTACGGGAATTTGGATATATCGCGCCCCCCCTCTCCACCACCGCAGGAACGTCCGGAACTTTGGCCCATTCCCTCCAATGATAAGTTATGCAGCATACAGCAGGATTCCCCGTCGGTAATGGCGGGGCAGATTAGCGCTACCAACCCACCAACACCGAATTCTGCAACTCTCACTCATACTGTATTATCTTTCGTATTAATTATTGGTTATTAATCTGAAGGTTTTGTTTTACACACGTAGTACGTAGCGCGCCTGCCTCATGTGCGAAAGGTCCCGAGTTCGAATCTCAGTCACGATGAGTTATCTAGATAACGTTTTTTCCGGAGTTTTCCCTCATCTTGAAATACGAATGTCTGCTAATTCTTAAGTTATATGTACCCTGGGTTAATTTTAACATCATTTTATTCCTTATTAATGAAAATAACAATTTGAGACACTTATTAATTTATTTTTCACATTACACTATTGCTCTTTCTTTTCTTGATTACAAGTAAGCACAAGATGTTTTTTCAAGGTGGCAAATGTCATAGTCAGCTGCTTGTCAGAGAGAATGCTTTTATTAGGAAAAGAAATACTCTATTTCCATTGATGTGACTGAAACATATTTAAAGAAACATATTTTAGAAGGACTTTCATAACAGGGTATTCATCTTTCAGGACATCACAGCACTCGTAACATGTTTACATTCGTCGCTAAAACTTTTTCTTTTCTCTTCCGCATACGCTGCACATAGAATTTATGAACAATTATGCAACTGTGGAACTATTTGCTCTCATATTTTTTATCATCAAAATAAATACTGCATAAATAAATAAATACTTCCTTCTGTCAACAGAGATCAGTTTACAAAAGGATATCCAATTCATTCAGAATGAAGAGAATTTAGATGCTGGTTGGAGAAAATTCAAGATACACTTTTTTTATTAGTCATGCATTATCGTAATAACACATAATATTCTATTAAAATTATTTGAACAGCTTTTGAGGAAATTAATAGTGATGACTTAGCGTTGGAAGTTTTGGCTTATCGTGAAAGATGAACATCTGCTTACTCTAAGCTTTATGTATCCTGGACTCATCTTCATTCATCGTCCGATATGACTTAACTTTGGAGGTTTTCCCTTATTCTGAAAGATACATGTCTGGCAACTCTAAACTCTATGGTTCCTGGACTCATTTGAACTTAATTTCATTCATCGTCCAGTATAACGTAACATTGGAGGAGGTTAATTAAAAAAATCCGTATTAGTAATTAAAATATATAACTACAAATATTTTATTGTTTATTTTGCGCCCTTTATATAAATTGTCTTTTCGAAAGCACAGTAAACATTAAGCCTAAAATAACGCAAATTTAATTTTAAAAGCTAGATGATGTAATCGATTATTATGAACTACGTAAACAATAAACTACACAAACGTGAACTCATAAACTTACAATATCCTAATTGATATGCAAATTCAAACATAAGAAACCAGCCAAACAGAATAATTATTATGCCATCTTACCAAAATAAAGACTAAAAAACATTTTTTTTTTCTTTTTTAAGGGTACGTTGAATAAACTTGATAATCTTTGTAAAGGAATGCTTTGGAAGATGCTGGTAATACTAAGTATTTATCCAATATTATCTAAACATCTTCCTTTTTTAAGTTTCAGTACCTCAAAATGCGAACTTGCAATATCGATCTTTTTCATTCACATAATCTTTCGCCAAAAAAAAGAGGCAGAATGGGTTCTTATAATTGTACACTAATACCCGATTTCACTAACAAATGTTAATACTTAACACAAGTTTAGCAATAGTTAAAACAAAAATTGCATTTCACCAACAAGTGTTAGCGTAACACAAGTGTTAAATCTCATGTTAAACTAACACGCTGAATTTCTAATGTTAAGTCCTTAACAATTGTAAATAGTCAAGATGGCGAGCATAAACTCAGCTGTTGATGTCGAGTTGCTATATTTAAGATCGTCTAAATTGCATTCATAATAGAGTACGGCCTATGAGGAGAAATGATTTTGAGGAACTATCCGAAGAAAACTGTTTTACGGAGGTATAGACTGTCGAAACATGTTGCTGTGAAGGTTACTGCGGGAGAGATGTTAGAACATGCATCGAAAGCAATATGGCGACGTCGCCTTTGCTTCAAGTATCAATAACCTTACGATTTTATAATTCACTGAATTATGTGGATAATACATTGTCCACCTCCCGTCTTGAAACGTTCAAGTCACTTGCCCTTCTTCGCTCCTGGTTTTAAATTTACGTAAATACTGAGTTAGAACATGCATTGAAAGGAATATGACTATCTCGCCTTAGCTTCAAGTATTAGTAACCTTGCGATTTTATAATTCACCGAATTATGTGGATAATACACTGTCCACCTGCCGTCTTGAAGCGTTCAAGTCACTTGCCCTTCTTCGCTCCTCGTTTTAAATTTACGTATACTGAGTTAGAACATGCATTGAAAGGAATATGACTATCTCGCCTTAGCTTCAAGTATTAGTAACCTTGCGATTTTATAATTCACTGAATTATATGGATAATACATTGTTCACCTCCCGTCTTGAAACGTTTAAGGCACTTGTCCGCACCTCGTTTTAAATTTACGTAATACTGACAAGTTGTTTGGTGCTGACACATACATTTGAATTAAATTCGTTTCCAGTATTTTCCCCGCGACATCTTTCTCTTTTACATTCACCACATCCGTCCTCTTATTTTCCACGATATCCTTACACTTCGTCACCATTTCAATTAACAATTCTTTCTCCGTCGATGAGAAATTTGTCTCACGGCTTTATTTATGATTTTGTTCATCCGCCATTTGTGCAGAGAAAAATGAAAACAAAAACGCATCGGAGTACGTTCTGAAAATCATCCATAGCCTTCTATAGCTGTGATATTTACAAGTTTCTTGGCGTTAACACAGGTTTGTTAACATTTTAAGAACACAGGTTGGTGAAATGCAAGAAATTTAACATTAGTTTTAGCGCTGTGACAATTGCTACGTTACATTTGTTAACGTCGATTTTAACATCTGTTGGTGAAATCGGGCATAAGTGTCTTGAAAGTATAAAGGTTAGCCCCAATTTAATTGCAAACATTTTCCTGTCAAAATAGATTTACCAGTCTTCTATAGTAACAAATGTATAGCGTTTTATTGCGGTGTAAATTGTGGATAGTTTTATTTTAGCAGGTCTGAATGCAGTGTTGCCTAACATAAGCGAGAAAATAATATGATTGTCCAAAAAGAAGTAACTTTTGGCGGCGGTTAATACACAGGTTACGTGTCATGGACGGACGAATGCGGAGAGAATACCTCTAATGGAGCGCAGCAGAATGATTGCAGAACGATCTCAAGAAACAAAGGAAGGATGGAGTGCGTGCAGCAGCAAAAGAAACGTGAAAAGCTTTTAATGCTGGATGCTTATGCGTTTGTTAAGAGATAGAGATGAAAGGCAGTTGTAAACTACACGTTTTACTTAGTGTGTGTTTTAAGCCTGTAGCTTGGCAGTTGTATCACGTAGTGCCCTGTTTAACATTCACCAGGGAATGTGTAAAGCTACACTATGACGCGAATTAGGGCGCATGCGCTAGATGGGAATTAAACAGGGTGGGGCTACAATCATTGCATTTACTGAATGACTTTAAATTTATAATAACTCAGAACAAATTTATACAGAAAAACTTCTTCAGAATACTGTTACAAATAGCAAATTTTTTTTAAAGTTTTATCTTGTGCCTTATGTTAATCGAAACGTACGTATGTATTTAACATTTTCTGTTGCACGAGGTGAGGTGAACCCTAACCCAATGAGATGCTTAAACGATGACCTTGAAATTCCCTGGCCTTTCTATGATATCGAAGGAAATAAATAAAATCTGCATTACTCCAGATACGTATACGGAAGTTCTGTCTACAGATTTGTACTTGATTAAACATTCACCAAATGAAAATATTATAATGTTACAGATTTCTTTTAAAATAAATAAAAACAAAAATAAAAATTTATAAGCATTTTAAAATACTAAGTAAATATTAACTGAAAAACAAATATTGGAAAACAGCTACTCTTGTCAAAGCCTTTATCACGTAGTGCATTACGGGAGGCAGCAGTAGCTATTTAACGTCACTGTTATATATAATTATATTTCCAAATTACTCTATTCTGTGAAGTAATTAAGTCTATCCAGCCCACCTCAGTAGCGTAGATGGTAGCGTGTTTGCCTCACATTCAAGGAGTCCAGAGCTGGAATCTCAATCAGGGTGAGTTTTCCGGTGTTTTGCATTATAATGAAAGGTGAATGTTAACTAGTAACAGTAAGCTCTGTGGACCCCATATTCAAGTGAACATTATTTCATTCATCTGATATACTTTAACGTTTGAGCTTTTCTCTTATCCCGAAAGATCAATATCTGATAAATCTAAGCTTTATGTACCCCGGACACAATTGAACATTATTTCATTGATCGTCTGATATGACTTTAACGTTGGAGCTTTTCTCTTATCTCGAAAGATGAATATCTGATAAATCTAAGCTGCATCGACCCTGGATACAATTGAAAATTATTTCATTAATCGCCCGATATGACTTAACGTTGGAGGTTTTCTGTTATCCTGAAAGATGAATGTCTGGTAACTCTATGCTCCATGTATCCTGAACTCATTTGTACATCATTTCATTCATCGTCCGATATGACTTAACGCTGGAGGTTTTCTCTTATCCTGAAAGATGAATGCCTGCCATCTCTAAGCTCCATGCACCCTGAACTCATTTGGACATCATTTCAATCATCGTCCGATATGACTTAACGTTGGAAATTTTCCCTTATCCTGAAAGATGAATACCTGGTACCTCTAAGCTCCATGTACCCTGAACTCATTTGGACATCATTCCATTCATCGTCCGATACGACTTAACGTTGGAGGTTTTCCCTGATCCTTAAAGATGAATGCCTGGTAATTCTAAGCTCTATGTACCCTGTACTCATTTGAACATCATTTCATTCATCGTCCGATATGACAGCGTTGGAGGTTTTCCCTTATCCTCAAAGATGAAGGCCTGGTAATTCTAAGCTCCATGTACCCTGTACTCATTTGAACATCATTTCATTCATCGTCCGATATGACAGCGTTGGAGGTTTTCCCTTATCCTCAAAGATGATGGCCTGGTAATTCTAAGCTCCATGTACCCTGTACTCATTTGAACATCATTTCATTCATCGTCCGATATGACAGCGTTGGAGGTTTTCCCTTATCCTCAAAGATGAAGGCCTGGTAATTCTAAGCTCCATGTACCCTGTACTCATTTGAACATCATTTCATTCATCGTCCGATATGACAGCGTTGGAGGTTTTCCCTTATCCTCAAAGATGAAGGCCTGGTAATTCTAAGCTTCATGTACCCTGTACGCATTTGAACATCATTTCATTCATCGTCCGATATGACTTAAGGTTGAAGGTTTTCTGTTATCCTGAAATAGGAATGCCTGTAATTCTAAGCTGTATGGATCCTGGGCTCATTTGAACACCATTTCCTTCATCGTCCGATATGACTTTTCATTGGAGGTTTTTCCTTATCCTGAAAGGTGAATGTCTGGAAATCTAAGCTCTACGGAGCCTGTACTCATTTGAACGTCATATCATTCATCGTCCGTTATGACTTTACGTTGGAGATTTTCTGTTATTCTGAAAGATGAATGCCTGGTACCTCTATGCCCCATGTGCCCTGGTGTCATTTGGACATAATTTCATTCATTGTCTGATATAACTTCACGTTGGAGATTTTCTCTTATCCTGAAAGATGAATGTCAGTTAACTCTAAGCTCTATGGTCCCTGTACTCATTTGTATACCATTTCATTCATTGTGTCATATGACTTTACTTTTGGTTATTTCACTTTCCGCGTATACTTTCTGCTTTTGGTTATTTCACTTTCCGCGTATACTTTCTGCCTCTTTTCCTTTACCTTACTTTTTTTATATAGTTTTCACCTATCCTCTTTAATGTTTATAGTAGTTCTTTCACTTTTTATAAGGAAGCGCAAGTTATGTCAATAAAAGGTGTCGTCTTCTTGTCTCCATTTTCATTATGTGTGGTTTTTATGTAAATTGTTGCTGATAACGAATGAAATTCATAACTTAAGTAGATTGCGCTGATTGTGCTTACTTTAACATTTTGCACCCCCTCATTCAGTAAATCTTATTTTTTCTGAAATTTATTGTGAAATTGAGGAATTTGCTGTGAAATTTTAATGGAATACAGGATGTCTCGCCTTATTGTAGAAGTAAGCGTTTCTCATATTACTATTTCACAAATTTGCAGCTGTCACCGTAAATTACTGTAATCTTTTTGGCGAATCTAAGTGTTTCGGCAAATTTCCGTCCTTGCTGTGTTACATAAAACTTACATGTACCAATTTATGAGCTGTTTCATTCATAGAAAGAGATACGTCCATGGTTCCGCAATAGCCAGTGCATCTAAAGATAAACTTATGCAGCTATGGAAAGGTATATGGGCTGCGATTCAGAAAATTATTAACGTATATAATGAGGCTATCCTTTGCTCCAACTTCCCATCCCCTTTTTAAAGAGAATTTAAATAGTGTTCTTGCACATTTATATTAAGATTCACCTGTAGTACTGTGTGGCAAGCGGGTCTATAACGTTTGCCCGCAATTGGTTCCTCCCTTTAGGCGTGTTATTACTCCTGCGGTCAATCTACAGCTGATGACAGATTGAAAACTCCCATCATCTTAGAAACGCCTTCGCCCAGGGCAGGGGTTTGAACTCGGCTCATTGGGTTAATGACCGGCTACAGATGTTTACGTAAAACTGGTAGGGCACCCAGCGTACTCTGAACGTGTATTAGTTTCAACGTCACTTAAAATCGTTAAAAAAAAAAAAAAAAGTGCAAAGTAAAATATTTGCCTAAAACGTAGACAACCTAAATACATTTACCTCGGAAACTACTCATTTGAAGTAGAGGCTTCAAAAATTCATGCACTTTCTGAACATGTTCAATGCCCTGAAGAGCACAGTCATTAAAATATACTAATTGACATAGTGTTTAAAGTTACTTACTTCAGAAACAATATATACTATTTGAATCAATTTTACAAATGCTTAAGTCTGCTTAACAGTTTTGTTGTATTTTTATTTTTTAATTTACGTCCTCCAACGTTGTCATATGCTACTCGATGTTTTGAGCGGGGGGGGGGGGGATTTTCTTGAGTGTAAAGTATTAATAAATGCTTTCGTTTAAAAGAAGAAAAACTATGGTTGGGTTGATACCAGCTTTTCTCGATACTCGATACCAACACACGATATTGCTTCACGATATCCGATACTTAGGTACTCGATACTGTCATTTCTACTTCTAGTTTCAGCACAAAGTAAAATGTCCAGATAACTGTATAAGTTAAATAGGTGCACTTATTTAATGAGACAAAATTTAAGTCCATCAGTGTACTTATTTTTAAACTCTACATTACATTTTCAAAAGCAAAGCAGCCCAATTTTATAAGTTTTGGTTCAGAAATTTTAGCATTATCACTCTTTCGAGGTGAAGTCTACTTCTTTTTCTGTCACATATGGGTCCCGCTGTGCGTATATACACATATTTAGCAGCTGCTTTTGTTTGTTCTGGAAATCTTGAATTTGTTTTCCAGTAATCCAGTGCACTAGGAAGAGGAGGTGACGTCGTCGCTGAGGTATGCAGTGATTAGCTTCTTGGGAACTGTTAACTGCCACTGAATTTTACACATGATTATTTTCTTGCTGGCAATTATACCAAATTGCTGACAATTTCTCAGGCTTTGCAATGTTTTAACTGCTGCAATAATATTTTGATATTGATATTTATTTGTACAGTTTCAATTACATTTTATTACAGTGACTTTGATATCCAACAATCAGTATTATACATCCTGGACAAATACATGAAATGCTAATCTAAGATCTACTCGCTGACTCAGGTCCCCTGGCATTAAGCCTTTGGTTTTCCTGAGCAGCTTGTTGACCGCTTCCTTTACCCTAATCCACTTTTCTCTTAACCTTTATAAGAATTTTCCTATACATCTATTTTCTTTTCACTCATCACCGTTAACATGCGTAACGCCACTACGTCTTTGTTCACACTGTCCCATTTCTTATCCCATATGTTTCTCCTGCAATTTGTTAACTCCTTACATTCTACCAGGTAGAATCTTCATCTCCGCAAAATTCACATATCCCTACCTCATTACTTCTAAACTCTTTTAGATATATTATTCCTACTCTCACATATTATTCATATTATTCATACTCTCACATATTATTCATACTCTCCATGCTATGTCTTCTCTTCCAGTTTTGCCACATTAATCTATATATTTTCCCTACCCCATTCTCTCTTTAATTGCTTATAAAATTTCAGGATTTTTTTCTTCTATACTTTCCCATATCCCCTGCCTATCTATTTCTTGTACTCTGGTTCTCACTTCCTTCCAAAAACCGCTATGATTTGACTCCTCTGCTCTCCATAAATCTCCCATGCCTCTCTTCGATACCGTTCTTTCCAATTCCGACCACCAACTATTTGTGTTCTTAATGCTTTTCTGTTGCTTCATGCACAGATTCAATAATTCCCCTTTCTGTCCTTTAATACACTCGTACAAGAATTTCAGTATTCTTTCTATTATTATTCCCCTCCTTTTTGTATTTGTTTTTATTTATCCAGATCTATTGAATCCTATTTTACACAGTGGTATATTAGGGTTAGAGTTGATACATAAAAATATACAATTTTAACAAAAATATTTTAAATACTAGAAGGAAGAAAATATGTTATAATCTGATGCATATTAATTTAAACTATTTCAGACGTTTAAACACTGAGTTTATAAACATCATGAAGTACTTATACTGTTGTGGCTTCATTAGCAAAGATGTGAGCGGAGCAGAAAATTCAGTTCCTAGAGAGTCTAGCTTGAATATTAATTCTTGTATTTCTCTCCAGAAAATGGGACAACAGAAAAGGAGATGAACCACAGTTTGAAATTCTTCACCACACATGCACTCGGGGTTGGATGTTAAGTGAAAGCGTGATAAGTATTCACCAAATTTACCATGTCCACTTAAAAATTGTTTGGTACAAGAGTTTCACATTTTCCTCTGTCATATACACTAGAGAAAAATAATGTTTTTGTTAAATTTCCTTTTGGAGTTGTTAGCCATTGTTGGTATTACCCAACAATGGTATTGCCCAACTCTAGTAATGCCACTTCTCTTGGTGCCGATTTTGGCAGCCCTAGTAGTTCTTTGCAAAATAGTCCATACATCTGGTCTAATTATGTTCCTATCTCTGATGTGCCCCATACCTCCACTGCATACATTGTTTTGGATTCGACTACCGCTTCATACATTCTTTATAACCATCTAACTGACATCTCCAGTTTATGTTTACATATTCTTACCCCTGATATTGCTGCCCTGCTATTAGCTATCACTTTTCTGGCTTGGCAATAATATTTTGTGTGCCGTGCTAGGGGTCCCGGGTTCGATTCCCGGCGGTGGGAGTGGGGATTTTTCTCCAACCAAGATAATTCCTCATCTTCCCCAGAGTCTGGAAGTATGAATGAGAGTGTGAATATGTGCGTGATCTAATGATTAAAAACCTAACGTTTACGAGTTAACACCTTCAACGTGTTCCAAAGGAGAACAGCCGCCGATGTGACCATTGTAGTTAAAGGCGGGGTATAAATGGAACAAATAAAAAAAAAAAAAAATTGTGATTTGAAATAAAATTAAAGTTAAACATTTACCACCGAAGTATCGAATTTTCTCAAGTATCATTCAATGTCGATACCAAGCAAGTATCGTGAGTATCGAGGTATCGCAAATATCGAAGAACCATCCCAAGAAAAAATCCATAAACCACACAAACATGTAGTAAATGTTTGTGTTATTAATTAATAAAATATATTTTAGAGTATACAAAATGAAAAAAGTTACACTGGTCGTTAAATTGATGGAAAATGCAGGTTTATGTTATAAACCTGTTCAAAGTTGAGCATGTTACTACGTAACCCTGTTTGGTGTCGTAGCTCGTCTATCTCGTTAGTTGCGAGTCCTGGCCCATCATGGCTCTTAATCTCTACCAATTGGCCCTGTCCTATACCCTAGCTCCAGTTTTATGAACTTTGCCAGAACATGATCGAGGCTGACAGAGCTTTTACTGCGGGATGGGTTCAGATAAATCACATGATCTCATCAAGATAGAAAATTCATACAATGTACTTATTATATAAAACATTCGATACTAAATACTTTATTTTTTATTTACTAAAAACCTGTGAAAACTGAGAAATTACTTCACCCTTCTAAAATTTAGATGATATCTTTTCACCAGAAATACATAATGTGACTTTGTGGGTTCGTAGAATTAAAAGGCCGTGTAGCAGAAATTAAAAATCTCCTTTATTTTCCTAGAAATACTCTTATAGATTACAGCAGCATTACGTTACATACACCATCAGTCTACCAAGGTCGATCACAATAACAAACAGTGACAGCAGATTATATCCTTAGCTCTCGTTACAACACAGCTGGCTGTCTCTCATTTCACAACACTGTTTCACAGCTCTGTTTACAACTGTCCTGCTGGTATATCACAATCCCTTATATATCACATTCATGATTACCAGACTGTTCTGTCAATCACTAGATGTTTCTGGAAAACAAGGCATCTAATGACGTAATCAGAATATTCTATCACCTTCGAGAAACGTAACTTAATCTATACCGGCGATTCCTTTACCACAGTTATCGCTGCCCGCCGGCGCTTATTTACAATAGCCGCGCTATCATTAACTGCTTAGCAAGGCTCATTATTACCATGAAACTTTATCCGCCGACTGTTTTCTTATTTGTGCCGAAACTTTTATGCCTGTTGCCGTGACAATAATTTGAATTATTCGAAACCCTTAATATTTTTTTAGAGTTCTTAATGGCTTTATTTGAAATACCACAGGTTTACATATTTCCTGATTGATATATGTAGGTTAAATAATCTGTGGTCAGTAAGTAAAGTCATTTCATTCTAATTTAAGGAGCAACAAATTGGTGAAAATTGCCAAAAAAAGTTTTTTTTTTTTTTTTTTCCTTTTTCTGCAGTCTTACTAACTGGAACTACGTCTTTAATGTATTATAGTTTTTGATTTCGGCACAATACTTATATTTTCAAGACGCTTTCAAACATCCTACTGCAACTTACTTTAAATTTTGCACCTTTTCACATTAACACTTTTCACTTGCACATTTTTGAATACAGAGCTAAACGTTTGCCCGCACAGTTGGGACTATTATTAAACTACCCAGCTTCTGTGCGGTTAAATCAAGCCAAGTTTTTAAATTGACATCCTCCAATGTGTAACTATATCGGACGATCAATGAAATGATGTTCAAATGAGTACAGGATCCATAAAGCTTAGAATTAACAGTATAAGGGAAAACCTCCAACGTTCAGTCATATCGGACGAAGAATGAAATGATGTTCAAAGAGTCCGGGATACATAGAGCTTAGAGTTGCCGGTCATTCATCTTTCAGGATAAGAGAATACCTCCAAGTTAAGTCATGTCGGACGATGAATGGAATGATGTTCAAATCGACCTAAGGACCATAGAGCCTAGTTACCATACAGTCAGCTTTTAGGTCAAGGGTAAACATCCTCCGTTAAGTCACATCGGACATTAAATAAAATGATGTTCAAATAAGTCCGTTTTTTGTAATTTTACGTCCTCCAACGTTAAGTCATATTAGACGATGAATGGAATGGGTGAAATGATGCTCAAATGAGTCCAGGGTCCATAGAGCTGAGAGTTACCCGACATTCGTCTTTAAGGATAAGGGAAAATCCCGGAAAAATATTATCCAGGCAACTCACCCTGACGGAGATTCGAACTCGGGACCTCTTGAACGTAATGCAGACACACTACCACCACGCTACCTAGGCGGGCAAGTCCGGGGTACATAGGGCTTAGAGATATGAGCTTTCAGGATAAGGACGCCCCAGAAAAAAAAATATCCAAATAACTCAGCCTGACAGAGGTTTGAACTCGGGACCTCTTGAATTTGAGGCGAATATAGTACCATCTATGCTGATGTGGCAGTCTGAGTCAGCCTTATGGTTGCAAATAAATAAAATATCCCCTTTAAGTGCATTGTGAATCTACTTGGGTGTCAGTAGGCACATTTATCGAAAAGCAAATTATTAATTTTATTTAATTTAGTTAAGTGAATTATCCAGTCATGTTTCATAAAGAAATGTATTGCTTATCAGTTAACTTAGAGACGTTCTTGTAAAATTTAGAGTAAATATTAAATACTTCTCAAGATAATATATTATGTTTGTCATGTATATATAATATTACTTGGATCAAACTTTTAAACTCATCTTAATTTAGCATAATTTTTAATCGAAAATGTAGGTATACACAGAACATAGACATCACTGAAACACAAAAGCTAACAGTTCTTTTTTAGAATAGACATTCAGATATTTATTTTTAGTGGTTAGAAGGCACCAATTTTTTGTCTCTGAGATATGGACTATAACGCCAGTATCCCTTGCTTATCTTTGAGATCGCTACACATAAATGCAACAAGGGTCGATTAGCAAAACGGTGATTGAAGTACGTGATGTAACGAGGCCAAATCGTGTAGTGCTAATGATTGTAGCAACACCTGATCACTTACGTAAGTTAGTGCTGTGTTTTCATTCCTGGGCCTATCACTTCACACGTTTAATTCCAAGCACATACCGCATGCCATAGCGTGGCGAGTGACATGCAAAATAAACTGCATCTAACCTACTATTGATTAGAAGAGTTTACCTTTTCCATAGAAGGTGTGATTATTTAGGTCACAAGGAAGCGTTTAATGCACCTTAAAAAGCTACTATTGAATACTGTGAGAAACAATGACAGATATGCGTAGCATTTGTTGAATTTCAGAAGATGATTTTGTTAATTTGATCTAATCATCCCGTACTGTTTAGATTTGAAATATATGTAAAGTGATATCTTAGTGCTAGATTTTAGTGTAAGAACTGTGACTTGCTTAAGTCTACGTGATATTTGTAATGATGTATTCATATATTTGTAGGATCGTAAATTTGCAATTTTGAGAAAAACATCAGCATTATATTTGTGACCTCTTTAAATTAACCTCTTGGACCCACTAGTTTGTCGTTTAGTATTATAGCGTGTTTCCCTCTCGTTCATGAGCTCCCGAGTTTGAATCTTCGTTAGGATGCAACTGGATACTTTTTATTCTTTATTCTGAAAGATGAATGGCTGGTAAATCTGAGCTCTCTCTCTCTCTCTCTCTCTCTCTCTCTCTCTCTCTCTCTCTCTCTCTCTCTCTCTCTCTCTCTCTCTCTACCTTGAACTCATTTGAACATAATTTCATTCATCGTCAGATATGACTTAACGTTGGAGGTTTTCTCTTATCCTGAAAGACGAATGTCTGGTAACTCTAAGCTCTATGTATCCTGTACTCATTTGAACATCATTTCATTCATCGTCCTATATGACCTAACGTTGGAAGTTTTTCGTTATCATGAAAGATGAATGTCTGGTAACTCTAAGTTCTATGTATCTCGTACTCATTTGAACATCATTTCGTCGCCCGCCTCGGTAGCATGATGCTAGCATGTCTGCGTCACGTTCAAGAGGTCCCGAGTTCGAATCTCGGTCAGGGTGAGTTACCTGGGTAAGGTTTTTCCGGGGTTTTCCCTTATCCTAAAAATGAATGTCGGGTAACTGTAAGCTCCATGGACCCCGGACTCATTTGAGCATCATTTCACCAATTTCATTCATCGTCCGATATGACTTAACGTTGTAGGACGTAAATTATTATTTGAAAAAATTCATTTCGTTCACTGTCCGAATATGACTTAACTTGAGGCAGACACGCTATCAACCACGCTACAGAGGCGGGCATTGCTCTATTGAAGTTGCTACAAAAAGTGTGGATCAATTTATTGTGGAATAAAGTTTATTATGATTATTAACATTTTTGTTTTAAATGTTTATTTATTTATTTACTTTTGCATTAACTATCCCTAAGGTATTCCTTATTATCGATTTGCATTTTCACGTGTCTTGCTTTCTTAAAAACTGCAATCGTTATTTATTTTTCTCGTGGCTAAGCAAAGAGTATGGAATTTGAAAAACCATCACATAGCAACAAGAATGGTCAAATAAGGACAGTTGAATGTCAAACCGTGAGATTTGTTAGGATATGCACGTGTGAGGCTTTACGTTGATAGCACTGGTGGTCTACCTACCTGCTCCGTATACGATAATCGCTAAGAAATCCTATAATTATATTACCGTTACGGGATTTAAGTTGTGGGGCCCGGATTAAATTCCCAAGAGTATCGAGTGTTTGGTTGTGGGGTTTCCTAGGTCCCTATCCAAAAAGACTCGACCGGTAATGCAGTTAAAGCAAACTGCTGACTCTAACGTTACGCAACCAAATGTCGAAATTAATAGCAGATCTGAAAATTTTAATGCATGGTCTTAAGCTTCAAAACAGCGTTTGTAAGGTAATCTGCATATTATAATAAATGAGAAACTAAAAGATATTGTAGCAAAAATTGAGGAATAGTGAAGCAAAAACTTGATGTTTCATTAACTTGATTTTCTCTGCCCTTTCTTTACTCTACTCAATCTAAATGAGATAAATATTCGTAAAAATGAGTTTATTTGGTTTTCTCCCCGAAACAAGGGAATCTGAGAATACAGTAAAGTGTAAGCTATAGTTAAATCAATCAAAAACGGGTCCTCGAGTGTCTATAGGGAAAGCAAATACCGATTATAGCCTTAAAAATGTATAGATATATGAAAATTCATACCAAAAATAAAGGTTATCCCGAAATTGCGAATTTACAGCAACAAAGTTATATTGCTTAACTTAGTATCTTTAGGGATGAGTTAATACTAGTTTTTCTCGATTCTGCATTTTTGATACCGATATTTCGATACTCGATACCGTCATTTCTACTTTTTATACAAAATAGAATATTGGAAGAAATGTTCAATGCCAATAAAATAAATAGATGTACATACTTAATGAGACAATAGTTAAAGCCATCAGTATTCTTATTTTTAAACCCTATATTAGACATTTAAAAGCAAAACAGTCCACTTTTATGGGTTTTTGTTTAAAAATATTAAAAATACTAGCATTTTCATTCTTTCGTGGACAAGTCTACTTCTTTTTCACATTCCTTCTGTGCTAGTCTTTCAGAGAAAACGGTTGCAGGTAGAATACACAAATATTTAGCGGCTAATTCTTTTTAGTTCTGGAAATTTTGAATTTGTTTTCCAGTAATCCAGTGTACTAGAAAGAGGAGTAACAAATCACCGTGTGGTATGAAGTGAATTTGACACTCGATTTATTTTCTTTCATAATATTTCTGTGGATGTGCCACATTCCTGTTAATTTCTGGGGATTTGGAATGTTCTACTTGCAACGATAATATTTTGTGATTTTAAAATAAAATAAACGTTTGCAGAATCGCCACCGAAGTATCGAAAAAGTAATCAGCGAATTTTCTGAAGTATCGTTTGATGTCGATACCAAGCAAGTATCGTGAGTATCGGGGTATCACAAATATAGAGGATCCATTTCTAACAATCTGTGTTATTATCTTTGTAACAATCTATCTTATCTCATACGGAAAGTCAATCTTAGTGAAGATGACTTCGCAGGTTATTGTAAGAAAATTCTACATTTTGTTATGAGAATATATAAAATACATAGTTTTAATCAAATTTATTAGCACTTTTGAGAAAAGAAATTTTTTGAAGACGGATTTTTTCGAAACTGAAGTTTCAAGTCACTCAAAAAATACTTTTCATCGGTTCAGGGAGTCTGTGAAAATTTAGGAAACTAGGCTTTGGGATTATAAGTTCAAAAATACTGTAGGCTGTAGTTTCTGAATTGATTGTCACTATTAATAGTGTTGATGTTCCGCTTTGTATGATGCAACAAATTAATAATCTGAAATCACAATTAAGTTATTTTTTTAAAAGTATTAAAATTTGAGCCAGTTAACTTGAATTATTTGGAGTTCGAAGGGTCTTTGTGTAGTTTGTTTAATTAGAAACGAAATGTAAAGATAGAAATGTTCAATTACCATTTCTTTTAAATGACGTCATTCCAGTTTAGATCAAAGAAATTTAATAGTGTTGAATGTAAACCAATAGCAGCACTTTTGGAAGATTTGGCCTTATCTTTGTTTTATGTTCACGGCAGCTTCCTTCCTTTGTTTTCTCAGTGTTTCTTAACGAAAATTATCTTACAAGGCTCGAAATAAGGTAAGAAATTCTGCTTCCACATCTTTATCTTGTAATTACATGGCCGTTTTGTCAAAACTAACCGAGACTCCTTCATTGAGTTGTGATAAATATGGATAAAATGTTATTTGAGGTTATGTTAGTATACTTCTGTTACACCGCTTACGGTCTAATAATTCGTTTCATGTGTTTAAAACTTCCCTAATACCTCACAAAATTACCAAATAAAGAGTATTGGTGCATCATACTGACATAAAATAAATATTTAAGGCAGTTTTTATAATCTCTCCCTGAACAAAACTGTTGTGAAAATCATATGAATTATTTAACTGATCAAATTTGTAGTTAATATTGAAAAGTTATGTCTCCATGACCTAGCGTTAGCACCCATTTCTTATCTTTGTTTTATGTTCACGGCAGATTCCTTCCTTTGTTTTCTCAGTGTTTCTTAACGAAAATTATCTTACAAGGCTCGAAATAAGGTAAGAAATTCTGCTTCCACGTCTTCATCTTGTAATTGCATGGCCGTTTTGTCAAAACTAACCGAGACTCCTTCATTGAGTTTTGATAAATATGGATAAAATGTTATTTGAGGTTATGTTAGTATACTTCTGTTACACCGCTTACGGTCTAATAATTCGTTTCATATGTGTTTATTTATGCATTGAAAACTTCCCTAATATCTCACAAAATTACCAAATAAAGAGTATTGGGGCATCATACTGACATAAAATAAATATTTAAGGCAGTTTTTATAATCTCTCCCTGAACAAAACTGTTGTGAAAATCATATGAATTATTTAACGGATCAAATTTGTAGCTAGTACTGAAAAGTTATGTCTCCATAACCTAGCGTTAATACCCATTTTTGACATCATTACACGAAAATAAGCCCTTCACATATACAGGCATCGAATCACTAAGTTTCAACTGGGGAACGTTTGTGAACCTAACAGGAAATTTAATTGATAAAGCGTTTAACCACTGAATATTTTGGAAGGTTTTCCTTTCTATAGTACATGCCTGTAAATCCTAAAGAGGAAATAAAAGCAAGGTTAGAATGCACCACTGCGACGTGAACTATTAATGTATTTTAGATAATTGATGGATATTAATAATTTCTTCACACTAGTCGTATATAAGCTAAAGTTTTTGATAGTCAACATGAACACTTCAATGCCATGGAGATCCGTGGTTCAAATCCCGACCATGTCATTGAACTTTTCATGATGACTCTATTAAATGAAATGAAATGTGTACTGTTTAACGCCCGCTTTTACTACATACGGCACCGCAGGCGGTGACACTGATGATACATGAGATGAAAATGGAGCACCGGTGGAATGAGATGGCGGGAAATCGGAGGTCACGGAGAAAACCCGCCCCAGCGCCGTGTTGTCCATCACAAATTTCACTTTGCGGTCGCCTGGGATCGAACCCGGACCGCCTTGGTGGACTCTATTAATGCATTTCATATGCCAAGTATGTATTATACCCAATGGTACACATTCTTCCAGTGTATCGTGTTTGTAATTCCAATATGAAGATAAATGGCATAAAATGTACATGTTTATAGAATATATTTGTAAAACAAGTTAGTACGCTGCATAAATACTTGCATGGTGATTTTGCAATTTTTATTTTATTTTAGTCACAAAATATCGCTGCCGCAACTAGAGCATTGCAAACCCGAGAAATTGTCAGGACTGTGGTACCTGCACAGTAGCATTATGCAAGACAATAATCGTGTATCAAATTCACTGCCAGTTAACATTTACCAAGAAGAAATCACTGCATATCTCAACGACGATTTTTTGGCCGCGCCGTGGCTCAGTGGTTAGACCGCTTGGCTCTCACCAAGGCGGCCCGGGTTCGATCCCAGGCGACTGCAAAGTGAGATTTGTGGTGGACAACACGGCGCTGGGGCGGGTTTTCTCCGGGACCTCCGGTTTCCCCCGCCATCTCATTCCACCGGTGCTCCATCTTCATCTCATGTACCATCAGTGTCACCGCCTGCGGTGCCGTGTGTAGTAAAAGCGGGCGTTAAACACTACACATTCATTCATTCATTCAACGACGATTTGTCACTTTTCTTTCCTGTGCATTGGTTTACTGACAAAAAAAGAAAAAACTAAAAAGAATTAGCCGCCAAATATTGGCGTTTTTCACCTGCAACAGTGTCCTCTGTAAGACTATTTAGCACAGCAGAAATATGTGACACAAAAAGGAAATAAATTTGATCCCGAAAGAGTGAAAATGTTAGTTTTTTTAAAAAAAAAAAACTTTTTAATGTGGACTGTTTTGCTTTTAAATGTTTAAGTAGAGTTTAAATATAAGAACACTGGTGGTTTTAAGTTTTGTCTCATTAAATAGATGCCCCTATTTAATTTTATTGGCATTCCATAGTTCTCCCAACATTCTATTTTGTATTGAAGGCAGAAGCAGAAATGACGGATAAAGTTTCGAAGTATCGGGTATCGTGGAAAATATCGTGTATCGGTATCGAGAATCGAGTGTTGAGAGAAACTGGTATCTACCCATCCCTAGTTGTTTGTTTACAAAAGTTATCAGACGTTGCACCAAAAACAGGATATGCACCTTATTTTTATTCATATCAAAATTTGTTTCAATTAATAGAAATGTTCCTATTCCGATACTGAATGGGTAAATTGCCCAGTTTGGTTTCTGATCTGGCAGAGGTTATCCCATCGACACTCTGCTCATTCATTAAGTTTTGACAACGACCTCAAGACTTGAGGCGTGATTGACAGCAAGTATATTTATTAGCAGAAAGTTTGAAACGTTGTCATGGCAACAGTAAGGGAGAAAGTTTACCTGGGAATGTTTTCTGCACGGCTAGTAGCGCCTGGCGCTGGCATATCGATCTGTATCCGAATGGCCTCGACATGCACTCCGCTCCAAGAGAACAAAGGAACACACCCAGGCTTGGTTTTTGGACGCGCCCCCCCCCCCCACTCGTATTTATGTCCACATGTCAAAAGTGGGCATCACTTCCGATACTGTTTCGGCATTTCACACATCCAACCTCTTCCCGCCAAAATCTGATGTTAAATACTTGTCCGAATTCTTCTACCTTGTAATCGTTTCGTACGACATTGTACGGATGCATTTTGAAGGTAAGGGGTTAACAATAATAGGGATGTTTTTGAAAATCTCTTTAGATATGGCCCACAATTTTTCTTGCAGCTAAAGCTCAGATATCCAGAAGTTTCTGACATTGATCGCATTTGTACTAAAGGGTTTCAAATTATGTCGGGTAACTTCCGATGCTCTAAAATGTTTGCCAGATGCTATAGCTCGAATGCAGAAATGTTACCCAGATTGACGTTACAATATAGTTTTACCTATTAAACATTAAAAAATAAAGAAAAACATACTATATTTGAAAGGAGAAAGATAAAATGTATATTTATAGCTTTTGGATATCTAACTTTTGGCCAGGTGACTTAAACCACACACACACACACACACACACACACACACACACACACACACACACACACACACACACACGCACGCACATACACACACATATATAGTTGGAAATTTAGTGGGGGTAGTTTTCCAAAGTTGTAATGTATAGTAAAATGAAGATTTTGTTTAGGTAGGCCCAGGCTGTTGGCATGTTGAGGATTGAAAATAAGATATATTGATTGATTTTTGGGATTAATTCCCCCCCCCCCCCTTCACAATACACACGCACATATTTTCTTTATGGAAAATATTTGGGTACAGTTAATGCCAATGTCTGTTTTTCTGACCACCTCATTTTAATCACGACAAATGCCTGCACAGAAATTAATTCCTTGGACTTTTCTTAATGCATTGTTAAGAGCTTTTTAGACAAAATTAAGTTGACATTCTATAAATGCAATGCGAAGTCCAGGATATCAATTTTGGCAAGATAGTTCATCGCAGGCGTATGTATAAACCATAAGCTCAAAAGATCCAGCTTTCTTATATATTCTAGAGTTTTCGTTAAAGTTAAACATCTTCAAAACAATGTAAAAATGATTTTGAGAGCATACGTAAGAAAAAACTGAAGTTACTGGTTACACTTAATATCTGCAAAAAGTTTGTGAATTTTTTTATTCTCAGCTGTTCTCAAAGACATTTTGGTTTGTCCAGTCAAATATTTAATAAGCAGTTGGTCATGTCCCACTGTTCTGTCAGGTGTGTTACAGTCTCATGATTTTCTCTGCACACTTTGTTTTCATGCATGTACTCTAAACTTTTGCAGGAATAATTGCATTGCAGGTAACTGGGATAATGGAATCTTAAAAAAGATTACTATTTTTTGTCTATGAGATTCTATAATCTTGCATGGCGGCGAGAAACAAAAGAATGATGAATTAGCACTAAGCAATGTCAATAAATGGTATGCAATATTAATCCAGAAAGAGGAAGACTTTTAATTCCATTCACAGTAAATTCAAGATAAAACTTTTTATTATTTATTTATTTTGTTGTTGTTGGATAATGCATTTACAAAACATATGCTGCTATATGCTTGGTTGTTCATACATTTTAGTGTATTCAAACTGGAAAAGATCCTGTTGTAGACATTAGGGAGGGGAGATAGAGAGAGACTCCTTAGCTGCTGCTTGGTGGATATTTATAGAATAGGTTCCCGCCGAGAGGTCCTGCCCTTTCCACCAATCAGGAATGTGTCTCCCTTTTTCTCGCCTCCCATATGAATGTCTTGCTTCCTGTGAGAGAAGGGCGTGCAGGTTTTGGTACAGAGTTTCTCACTTGAACCACTGTTTTGGACACACTCAACACTTGCACAGAGATAAGGTTCCAAATGGGGAGAGCGTCGCCACTATTTCAAGCTTAGCAGCACTTTATCTCCTGCAAAGATAACAGTTCCCCCCTCCACCATTACATTCCGGAAGGTCCCTCCCTCCCCATTAGAAAAGGGAATTGCTAAATCTGACCCACATCCAAAACGGGGGAGGGAAGATGCTATTAAAGAGATCGATTAAGATTCTTTCTTATTTGTGTACTGTCTTCGCCTCTCGGGGGAGAAAGGGCTGGCTGAGATTTCACTTCTACAGAATGTAGTGCCGTGCTGCTAACATCTTCTCTGTCTTCCGTTGAAGGAACCAAGAATTTTCCACTTTCCTTACGTTTCCTGAGTACAGGCCCAAATGACCTTGTTGTCGACGGGCCCTTAAACACCACACTCACTCACTCACTCACTCCTGAGTACACGGACGATGGCTCTTGCCTCGCCACGTTCAGTCGAAACTTGCGGATCGAAGCATTTGTAATATAACGAATAGGATAGACGTCATTTATCTTTTATTTTGAAATCTTTGGTATTAAGTTTTACGGTATTCTTATAATTCCCAATTTTGTAATTCGTTCCTATCCAGACACTTCACTAATGTCGATCATTATCCAACAAGACATGTTATTACTATGATACACATAATTTTAAGTCTCAGAACGTACAAACAAATACCCTTTCAAACAGCAGTTTTAATTTATTACCACCATATTGCATGTGTACTGAACAAAGGAAACTGCATCATTACTACAATTTGAGTAGGTTTAGAATTAAACAATACAGTAGGCTACTTCAATATGTGGCTTTGGATTTAACAAATACCGACAAAAGCTAAGCTAATAAGGACAACAATGCTTACTTATTTGCAAAATCTTTCTGAGAGTAATTAGAGCACAACTTACAGACAACGAATTCAAATACTAATGATGATCAGATATGGCGATAGAGGGGCCCAAAGAAGACGTTTGTGTCTTGTTTAGTGAAATACATCCAGAAAGAAGGATTACTCATTCTACGGTAAGCAAAATTTTGAAGAAAAAAATCAATGAAACTGGAAGTGTTAAAAACAAGGCAAAGTCTGGAAGGCCAAAACGAGTTACACCCCCCCCCCCAAAAAAAAAAAAAAAAACTGCACACCTCGCATACTGACTTCACTTGCGAACACGCAATACTTACTGGATGAGCATCGCTTCACAGCAGTAAACAACGCGATCAGTGAAATACCAAGTACCACTTGACAGTAAATGGAAGTATAAGTTTAAGCTCATGTTTAAATGCTTTGGAAGTTGTATTACGGTATTTATTTACTTCGTTCATTATTTGAATGTATCAAATAAGCGACAATATATATAATTAGTAACGAAATAAGTCGCCTTTCAGTTGTGCTGTTCACATCGGTATATACTTCAAGGCCGAACAGAGTACACCAACGCACTCTTTTTCTTCCAATTATCAAGTTTATTTTAGTATTTAATTCAAACTAAATGACCAACATGCGTTATATAATAAGGTACTTATAGAATCTCGTTTCCCCGAGCTTTGAGGTATCCTCTGCAGCATTCTTATGAAACTTTGGACACATGTAGGTGAGTCCGCTCTAATTTGAAACTTTCCTTGTGCACTTCTGGCAGTAACATTTTTTCCGGACTTGGGCAGCTTGTCTCATGTTTCAATGACCGTGTTCATAAAGCTTTCACATGGGAACGAGGCTGTCACCGAAGATTTGTGGTCACCACAAGCCTGTCTGAAATGTGGCTATGGATTCTCTATATATTAGTGAAGGAATTTATATCTATAAATATGAGAAAAGGTAACCGAAATACCTGTATGTGTTAATGCTTGTGTATGATACAAATTCTATTTATGAATGGGATTTTTTTTTTGTTTTGTAATTTACGTCCTCCAACGTTAAGTCATATCGGACGGTGAATAAATTGGGTGAAATAATGCTCAACTGAGTCCAGGGTCCATGGAGCTTAGAGTTGCCCGACATTCGTCTTGAAGGATAAGGGAAAACTTCGGAAAGAACCTTATACAGGTAAGTCACCCTTACCGAGATTCGAACACGGGACCTCTTGAACGTGAGGCAGACATGCTACCATCTACGCTACCGAGCCGGGCTTATGAATAGGAACAAAACAGTTCACTTCAAATAAATATATCAGGTTATAAGACCAAATCTGAGTGTTATCGATGCCATCGTTACACACGTTTGCTTACTTCTCAATATTAGTGAATTAGGTTATTCTCTTACTCGGTTAACAATAATGCGTTTTAAATTTTGAGTTTGTCAGAGAAGGGACTTAATTTCACAGTCACTCATTAACGCTAAAAGAGGAAAGAAAGGAAGAAAATAAAGGAGAGAGAAGATAGATAACAGAATACGAAAACATAGCCCTGGGTATACTAATCTAATTATAATTATAATGAAATGTGCGAGATCAATATTGCCATAAGTAACGAGATGAATTCTTTCTTGCCAACAAAGACCGTATATGATTATTATGCTCAGGATGTCAATAACAATGACCGAGTGATGGTTCAAGCTGTTTCTTCTATGACCCGCATTTGGGAGGTTCGGGTTCGATTCCCGTGGCCTGACCCATGGGCTATTTATCGGGTCCCCAGGTGAATACTGAGCAGATTAATTACATCTCCATTATCATTTCACATCGTCTCACATCTGGAGGTCTCTGTTAGGGTAGAAGTTTCGGCGTGTGTCTCGGCGTTGCATGGCGGGATGATAAACACTTCCTCCTCCGGTGGGACGGACCCCAGGCCGGCCTTGTGGGCCGTTTCAGGGATGCCAGTTTTAGTGGCCTGCCGGGGAGTTTCTAAAACGGCAATTGTAGAGACCCTGTCCTCCGTACTGTAGCGACTCCTTGGGGGTCGGCCGCCCTCTGTCTCTCGCCTCATCCTCCCTCCCGGGGTGCTCCACGTGGGGCATAGGTACAATAGACCAAGTTTGGACCTCCATGCCGAAACAGTCCAGTCAATGATTACATCTCATCTCATGATACTAGGGTACTGGTATGTACAAAATACGTGCTTATAAAATTTCAATGAAATTAAATCACTTTTAAGAGTCATTTCTTCTACATTCTAGATACCTACTTGAACCTGATAGGACATTTTTACAGTTAATTTTAAAAATAATTGCAGGCTTTTGATTTTTTTCCTGAGATTGGTTGTATTTTACTTTTTTGGGGTTCTCAAAACCTCAAATTTTAAATACTGATCATATTCTAAAACATTTGACAATTTCATCCACAGATTTATACTTCCAACTAAATGGTTCACGTCTAATCAGAGGGGGACTTTGTTCTAAAAGAATGTGGGGTGATTCTACCTGCCACTTTTCAGGGTCTCCTATGTTACAGAGCAGAAACCAGTGGTTGAGGTGATATTTCTATTTAAAGTTATAACAAATATTTCATTACAGTTGAAAATTAAACAACTGGTGAAATCGTTCAAGTAATAAAAGTCTTGTGGAAAGTGAAATGGGCAAACTTCTATTTGCTAAAATGCGAGTGTGGATATCATACAATTGTAAGATTGCTGATGTATCTGAATGAAGTGCTGGAAACCCGAAATATTTGTGGCAATGGCTCAGTATCCCCTAGTGATGCTGAAAGAATCTTCTCAGTGAGGTGACATGTTTTAATCCAGTATTCAGTGATAACATATAAGTAAAATGTGCAAAGGGATCAACAAATAAAGGTAATTCTTAGGCCATTCTTTGATATTTTAGGTAATTTAAAATAAATTTTAATGTCACTGAGACATTTAAACTCTGCTCAAGTTGTTCTAATTTTTTAATATTTTTAGGTCATCCGCCGTGCTGTGGCTGAGCGGTTAGAACGCTCGACTCTCACCAAAGTGACCTGGGTTGGATCCCAGGCGACCGCAAAGTGAGATTTGTAGTGGACAACACGGCACTGGGACGGGTTTCCTCTGGGTTCTCCACTTTTCTTAGCTATCTCATTCCACCGGTACCCATCTAATATCCGTAGGGGAGGGGATCCGTTTCCTTCAGCTGCCATGGTGCGGGTGCTGCGGACCCCTAGCACTCGTGGTACCTCTGACGTTACTAGAGGAACTTCGGGCCGAACATTCGAGCCCCTCCCAGATAGGGAGTTGTTCGGATTGGGTTGGACTCAAAGGGGCAGTGGTTCCTGATACTCGTGGGAGATTGTGTACGTCTCCGGTCGGGGTTAAGGGAAACCATTAACATTCCCGCGTACTAGCCAGCATAGCTGGTAAAATGTGTGCTAGATCACCAGGCGGCCCCACCGAGGTCATATCGGTAGCCTTCCCATTTTAGAGTTGGCGCGCGTAAGTGGCGTATCCACTTCCATCCCGTCTTGAGTCCACAGGACCAGATGGGAGGCCTTGTTAGACTCTAGGTCTTGCCCTATGGAAAGCCCCACGGAGACGCCGGGCGCCCTTTTGTGAGAGCTTGATAACTCCCTGGTCGAAGGAGGCCGGGGTCCTTGTCCTACGGATCCAGGACTAATGGGAGTAGAACCTCTGGCATTAACGGTACTCATCTAATGTATCATGTGTCCCCGCATGCGGTGCCGTGTGTAGCAAAATCGGCCGTTAAACACTACACATTTCATCTTTTAGATGGTCAAATACTGTTAGGTTACTTTTCTCATCCACGTATTGTGAATACGCCAGAACTTCCCTCATATACCTAGTATGCAATTTCCCATTGGAGCGTAGGCAATGTTTGGTCAAAGCGTTAATGAAACCGAAGCCTGTTAATTTAACATGAATGAAGCCGCTCTAGGAAATGTCATGACACGGGGTGCCAATCAGAAGGGCAAGATTCAAGCCAATTAACGTCAACCCACGACCAACCCTCATCTTTGCAACTTAAAAATTTGCTCCCAGTTTTAATGACAGATTGGATTGCTTCCTCTGGAACCCGTACCGCTGCTGGAGATAACACAGAACATGTCGCGACTTTCTGAACACTTTCGCACAATCTTGATCAATTTCTTAACAGACAATGAACTGTCATTCATCTCCAGACCAACCGAAGTATAAAAGGCTTTGGTGCTTTACTTTTTGATAGGTACAGCCGTAAAATATATGAGATTCCGCACTACTTGATTTAAACGAAGCATTGCGTTATATTTATTATACCAAGAGACTCATAAACATCCTTACCGGCTGCACGGTGTTTTACCTATCCGCGCCCTTGACGCTCGTTGCCGTATGCCGCTAACCTAGAAAGACGTCGAGGAGGCCATGCAATATTTTTAAAACTACGTTAAAGATTTTACTTTTAATTTTAACTATTAAAATGCTAAGTGTTTACGTTTTTTAGCATTGTGAACTTTCTACAACACAAAAAGTTTGAAAATGGGCTAGAAGCTTGAAATGTCTCAAGAATTCCCATTTAAACGCACTAAACTAAGTGTTTTATAGATACTGTCTCATAAGTAATGTCGTTTTTTAAGAAAACCAATTATTTGAAATGTTTTCTGATAAACAACTAATTTTCAAAGTATAGACTATTAGATTCTATGGTCTTGAGTCATCGTTCAGCAAGGTTTATCACTTGATGGTACCGGTCTCTCATTTTTCACGCGAAGAATTCGGTGATATTCACTTGCACTGTTTCGATGTTGCCAAAATTTCTTCCACGTAGAAAATGGGCCATGGATAAAAAAAAGTTGATAATGTGCGAGATCAGGGTTGTATGCTGGGTGTGGCAGTAGTTCGATTCCTCCCAATTCTTGCATTTCTTCATGGTTGTTCGTCCAGTATGGGGTGCTGCATTGTCCTGCTGCAATAGAACTCTATTTCGGTTAAGTAATACTGGGTATCTCATGAACGCGTTCCAGTAGTTGAGAATAAAGATCTGCAACAATCACCAGCCCATTTGGAACAAATTCCCAGTGAATCACACCTTCAGAATTTCACCAGACTTACATCATGGGACCGAACTTATTCTTTTAACCATGACTTTGGCAGTTTGGTAAGGATTAATACACTGATTTTAGGCATCACGGTTTCGCTAATATACCCATTTTTCAATACAAGTGACAATTCTCCTGACAGATCTATCAGTCATGGGATTACGGTTCAGCTGACTACAGATATCCAGCCTACGTTCAGCCTGTTGAGGTGTCAGTTCATGAGGTACATATCTACAGTTTCTGTATGATTTTCCAAGTGTCTTAATGTGGCGATGTATGGTATTGTGACGTTGTGGGTTGGTAGAATTAAAAGTCCGAGTTGCAGATATTCCAAATGTACTTTACTTCCGTAGAAATACACTCTGATCAATTCTCACGTAACAGCATTACGACACATACACACAGTCTACCAAGGTCGATGACCAAACAGCGTTCTGATTACATCAGCTCTCGTTACAACAACACTCTACAGCTGTTTACTCCTTTCTGTTTACGACTGCCTCTTGGCGAGTCGTCACTCCCTTAAATACCTCATTGATAATTCTAGATATTTCCGGAATAAACAAGAAATTGAATAATCTCTATCAATCAAGATATCACCAGAAATTTCCATTTATCTCTGTTTGTTTCGGCAGACCTTTAGCTCCGGCGCTATGTTTATCTGCTTATGCAAGCTCTTTATCTCCGTGAAACACTATCCGTCTGTTATTTATTTGCGCCGAAACTTTTTATGCCCGTTGTCGCGACAGTATGTTTTGATGCACCAAGTTCTTCTGAAAGCCTTAGGGTACTTTTTGCGGATTTTCTCGCAAAACTTGCCGTGTATCCTCAATATTTCATTCTTAAGTTCTTCCAGAACGTGGTAAATCATTAGTGTTTTCGTCTCAATTGTTGAAAAGTTGGAACCATCGCTGTGCCACACGCTCACTAACGACACGTTCTCCTTTCAATTCACATATTCTTGGAGCTGCGGAAGCGGCATTATAATCGTGTTTCCAGTAGTGTTTCAGAAATCTAAGTTCAAACTTTATCTCCATTTTGGGATTGTTTATTAACAACTGAAGACTGATACATGCTCACAGTGTACGCAACACTAGCCATGTCATCCTGTAAATAGCATTGCCAAACCAAAGAAACCCAATAAATTTTTCAAAACACCAAAATAAAAAAAATCCGATTTTACTTAGGAGACCACCTAATAATATCTTTAGATGATTATAGCGCAACTTATGACTTATTCTAGGAATAAAAATAAACAACTAAATTAGAGAAGCTATTTAGAACAATACAAAGGACCTCGAACAAGAAACTGCAGAAATGAGATTATTTGGAATAATTGCTGGTTGCAGACTGATGGACCACAAGTATAGGAAATCGAGAATTAAAAATACCATTCATCTTGGAAAGAGTTGAGGATTACAGAAGATGGAAATGCTAAACAAATGTGAAACGCCCGCCTCGGTAGCGTAGATGGTAGCATGCTTGCCTCACATTCAAGAGGTCCCGAGTTTGAATCTCGGCCAGGGTGAGTTACCTGGATAAGGTTTGTCCGGGGTTTTCCCTTATCCTAAATGACGAATGTCAGGTAACTCTAAGCTCCATGGACCCAGGCCCCATTTGAGCATCATTTCACTAATACCATACATCATCCGATATGACATAAAAATTAAAAGACGTAAATTAAAAAAAAAAAAAAAAAAAAAGTAGAGAGTAGAGGAGTAAATTTCTGTTGTTGCAGGTCTATGAAATAACTGAACATACATTTCTGTATCCGGCTGTAGAGTTTGTGCATCTTAGTTTTGTGTTTGGACGTTTGCATTTGGCAGCCTAATATTAAAGATTAAATATTTTTAGATTGGACATATATGTAATCTACATATTTGCACGTGTGCACAGAAAAAAAAATAACCATGGTGACTCGAGGCGATTGGATGGCGATGCTAATGAAATTATATTCCTATGCAAGCGTCATATGAAATTATATTCCATATATCAAAAATTAAAATAAAAATTCAGTTTTTATGTTGGGGCGTAGGTTTAATAATCAGATACTCATAAAAATGGAAACAAATCTTGCCGAGACCTTCGACATCACGTTCCAACACATTCATTAATTAATTTTGTTCCAGCCACACCTCTGCATTTGCAAACCAGAGTAATCACATTCTGGGTCATACAGGGCCATTCGGAAAGAACAAGCATGTCTCTAATTTTTTTTATATATATTTCACACACAACCAGTTTAGGCTATTTAAAAACCAAACTTGATAGTTTAAAGTGGTGCTGGTTGCTTGTCATACATTCATAGAGCTTATCGATTGTTTTTATGCGTATATATTTTATAGCCCATTCTTTACAAAAACACATTATCATTACACTTAGGTAAACGGTTGCTGAAATGATCTTATTGTACCACCTTTTAAACATTTGAACATCGCTTTAACTCCTGTATTTTCTTTTGTACCTTCAACGAAATATACAGTGAAAATTGCATGCAGCATTTTGCGGCAGCCTGAAAGATGGCGAAATGAAATCATTGAATGAAAGAAAGATGTTTAGAATATTGGTACAGCAATGTAAAAAATTATGGCCACGTATTAAGAGTGTGTTTAGAGAAAGAAAGGTCTAGCATATAAGGATAGCTGGTGTTCAGAATTAGGTAGGACATTGGGGAAAATAGAGATGGGGACATATGGCAGGAAGGAGAACGAAATTTGGAAGGATTTTGGAAAAAAGAAAAAAAAAAAGAGTAGAGAATATGGATAGGCAAGAGGTGTGGGGCAATCCGTTTGGTGCGAAGTCATTAGTTACAGATTTAAAAGTGAAAATAGGGAGAAGATAAAATTATATAGATAGGTATATGTGAAAGGTAGAGGAGACCGTGTGGCCACGCCGTGGCTCAGTGGTTAAACCGCTTGGCTCTCACCAAGGCGGCCCCGGTTCGATCCTAGGCGACCGCAAAGTGAGATTTGTGGTGGACAACACGGCGTTGGGGCGGGTTTTCTCCGGGACCTCCGGTTTCCTTCGCCATCTCATTCCACCGGTGCCGCATCTTCATCTCATGCATCATCAGTGTCACCGCCTGCGGTGCCGTATGTAGTAAAAGCGGGCGTTAATCACTACACACTTCATTTCATTTCATAGAGGAGACAGTGTCCAGTCTGGTTGACAACTGCGGCTGTATTGAGAGGGGAATCGTGTACTATGTGGAGAAGTAAGTGTGGTACATAGCTTGGTTGAATGTAGGGAGTTGGAAAATTGAATATTATATTGACTTGGGAAATTGAATTAAATCTTTGTGCAAGTAATAATAATAATAATAATAATAATAATAATAATAATAATAATAATAATAATAATAATAATAATAATAATAATAATAATACATATATCTAAATTGACACATTATAACACTGCAATTAACCCAGAGTGCCTCTATGGAGCAGAAACTTAATATGTGTAGTGGTTAACGCCCGCTTTTACTGCATATGGCACCGCAGGCGGTGACACTGATGATACATGAGATGAAGATGGAGCAGCGGTGGAATGAGATGGCGGGGGAAACCGGAGGTCCCGGAGAAAACCCGCCCCAGCGCCGTGTTGTCCACTACAAATCTCACTTTGCGGTCGCCTGGGATCGAACCCGGGCCGCCTTGGTGAGAGCCAAGCGGTTTAACCACTGAGCCACGGCGCGGCCGCACAGAAACTTAATTATGGACAGGAAAGCAGATATCGAAAATATACAAAAAGAAAGTAAAATTAGTAGAACAGTTATAGGTCCACAAGTGGTAGGTGAAGAATACAGACTTAGAAGTAAAAAGGAAATAAAAAAAATATACAGGCATCCATAGTGATATCAGAAAACGAAGGTTAAAATGTTATGGACATATTAAACGATTAACTTCAAATAAGCTTACAAAACAAATTGTGGAATTTTACGAAAATAGAAGTGAAGCACAAGTAGACACTATGAAATGGATTGGTAAAATAAACAATGATTTAAAATTGGCAGGAATCACTCAAGACAATATCCTAGACAGAGACGTCTTTAGAATAAAGGTGCATAAGTGGCAAGTTGACCAAGATGACAAACCGAAGAAAAAGACTGGAACAACGTGGACAGACGAGAGAAAGAAAGCCCAGAGCCAAAGAATGAGAGAACTTTGGATTCATAGAAGAGTTAAGAAACGTGTCTAAATGCTTTGCATAATCCTGCTTTCGTAAACAAAAAGCAAAATTTAAATAAATAAATTTGGACACAAGTTTAACCATAAGGATATTATTATTATTATTATTATTATTATTATTATTATTATTATCATCATCATCATCATCATCATCATCATCATCATCATCATCATCATCATCATCATCATCATCATCATCATCATCATCATCATCATCATCATCATCATAATAATAATAATAATAATAATAATAATAATAATAATAATAATAATAATAATAATAATAATAATAATAATAATAAACGATTGTGTGGAGAGAAACTCGCGTGAATGAAATGCTTCAAAATTTTTGGAGATGTTTGTGTCTACGAGCACCAATAATTAGCACGCAGCAGCCTGTCCACGTTCGTTGCATTTGAAAGAACCAACGAGGATGAAAATGCACGCCCCAGTTCAGAAATACTGTCGTGATAGGAAGCGAGCTCGCTGAGGGACAAACAAAAGAGGTCCTCGACTTGCGGAACCTCGAGTCCTTTGAATTTCAGGCTTGTTAAGCGAATACGCGCTTCGGTTGCAAACGGCGACGCCTGAAAAAGCATACAAAAAAAGAAAAAATGCTTCCAAGGCGACCAGTATCAAAGGTAAAAAGATGTGAACATACGACGAGCGAGATGCGAGGTTCCGGTAATGAGTTTACCAACAGAAAATCCTCCTCCTCACAGGAAATAGATGCTCTGGTACGGAAATCACTCGAGTTCTTGCCTCCCTCGTGGCTGGTCAGAAAGAAATGAAATAGTGAAGCCGCTGATACGGAAAAGCAAGAGTGCTGCTTGCATTTTTAACGGAAATTGGCAAACGGAGAGCAAGCAAATCGGCGAGGATGTGTCTTCAGGTCCGCGAAATTCTGTTAGCTCTGCCAAATTGCTATCCAGCGCTCAAACACAGCTCCTCTGAATTCTTAAAAATATTCACGTTTCTAGCTTAGAGCACATTTATGTATAGGGCGTTTTGAAACATTTCGTTTTCGTTTAGATGAAGCTAGACTTATTGTGACAAATACACAGAAACTTTGCTTCAAAACTTCATTATCCTACAGATAACTGTAATAGACACCGTTGCTATGGGGAAACGACATAAGAAAACTTGAACTGTAAATCAAGGCACTTAGTGGGATAAAGTAAACAAGTCACTCGATGATTCCGGTAACGGGAGGGATAAAGTAAATAAATAAATGGCTGATAACTACAAATTTTCTATAACTCTTTAACAGCAACATAAAACATGTAATTTCTCACGGCAGACCTGGCACTCTGACTTACGTTTTTTCCGAGGTTTTACCTGGTAACTAGGCAACTGCTGGTGTGGATTTTGTACTTCAGAGATTCTTTTCTTTTCCTTCCTCATGTCATTTCCCTTTGAGGTTTGTTTGTCATCAAGGTAGTTCTGTTTACTTCTCGACTCCCCACTAAAGCTCCTACATATACGATGTCAAATCTTGACCTTGCTGATGACTTTAATTCTCTTGACAGCACTTTATTAAACTGAGACCATATATTTTTTACTAGACTTAAATGTAGAAAGCAGAACACAACCACAATTATATAAAACAGCTTTGTTTTTCAAGTGTCTTAAACTTACGCCATTTTAATTAAAACAAGACGCCACTTTTATAAAGTTATAAATAACTATCATTTTTTCAACTAAGGTTTGTTTTGGAAAATTTAAACACTTAAGTAAAAAGTTGATATGTTTTCGGCTTTTAATTCTTGAGTTTCACGTACCCACTGGAGTACGTGAGACTCAACGTACTTTGGGGAGGGTTCTTCAGAGAATCTCAATACTGAAAATTTTGGAGTGCATTACTTCCTGTAAGTGCATGGCTAGGTAAAGAAAGGACAAATGAAACTAATGTTAAGTCTTGTAAATTTCATATTTTGCTTAACATATTCCTTTTACTTTAAAGATATTGCTATGGTTTACGTAGAGATAAATGAATATCTGAAAGGAAACTTGCATTGAGGTTACACTTGGAGTGGAAGTGGCTTGAAACCCTACACTGACGATATTGTAACATGAACTCTCATGGGATTTTTAACTACAGGGCAGGAAAACCTTCATTAATTTCTTTGTTTACTGGAGAATGGAAGTGCTCTCCGCTGGTTGCCGAATCCAGCCCGTTTTTCCTGAAAATGCGCAAAGAATGCCTTATTACAGGACACAAAATAGTAGGAACGCACCTGCTATTATACACTTACATTTTTATACTATTTACATATTTTAACTACTATCATAGAATATGGAATATTATTTTGGGACAACTAATTACAAAGTAAACACATACTTCTTATTCAAAAGAAGGTTATAAGAATCATTTCTAACTTCCTTAGCAGACGCTCTTGCAAATATGTTTTTAGAAGATTGAGGATATTAACTGTTCCTTGCATGTATATAATCTCGATCCCAAAGTTCTTTGTATGCAATCAGGCCTCATTTATAACAAGCTATGACAAAAGTGCTAAACTTTCTTGCTTCTAGAAAGGCGCGTATTATGAAACCATCAAACGCTCTTTCTAATGACCTGAAAGGAAAAAATATTTGCCAGAGAATACCTACATTTTATTGTATACAAGATCATCTGAATGGCAGTGTATTGAAGAACTGACATTAAAGGTTATGTTGTTTAGCGTAGTAAATTAAGACTTATTAAATTAAATAAAAATAAACAAAATATAAAATTAAATATATTAAATATAAACAAATTGATAAATCGGTCCAGGCAGATCATTTCTGGTCGTTTAACCATGAAATAAATCCCGCAGTTAAATTATTAAAACAATTAAATGGTCCCATAGAGTTAATAGTGTGTGAAAAAATATTTATTTTAAAAAATAAACATCACGCAATGAATTTTGACATACCGGCAATTGATTCTGTTTTTAGGTTTGTTTCGTCTTCAGATGTTGGTAATGCTGAAAACGTAACATAACAAAAGAAAAACACATGGTAACCGAGATTTCCTTAACAACGTATTTTGGAAGTAACTGATGATGGAAGTGATATACGAGGGCTATCCAGAAAGTAGATTACGTTTTGGAATAAAAAGTAAACAAAGTATAGGAAACAAATTTTATTGTATACAGATGAAAGCCACACTCAAATACTACTTTTCGACATAGTCACCATTCAAATTAAGGCATTTATCGTAGCGATGTACGAGCTTGGAAATTCCTTCGTCGAAAAATTCGGCCGCCTGCGCCTTCAACCACTTCGTTACCTCTTCTTGCAGCTGTGCGTCGTCATCAAAACGCTGCATAGCCAGCCACTTCTTCATTGCTGGGAATAGGTGGAAGTCGCTCGGTGCCAGGTCGGGACTGTACGGCGGATGAGGAAACAACTCCCACTTAAAAGATTCAAGAACTTCACGAGTGACATTTGCCGTGTGGGGCCGGGCGTTGTCGTGAATCAACAAGATCTTAGAGCTCAACATTCCTCTGCGCTTGTTTTGAATGGCTCTTCTGAGTTTTTGGAGAGTTTGGCAATACCTTTGAGAGTTTATTGTAGTGCCTCTTTCCAGAAAGTCCACCAAAATCACACCTTTTCTGTCCCAAAAAACAGTCGCCATCATCTTCCTTGCCGACATTGTTTGCATGCATTTCTTGGGTTTTTGGGGAGAACTTGTGTGCCCCCACTGCATTGATTGCAATTTCGTTTCACAGTTCACGTGTTTCACCCATGTTTCGTCACCAGTAACGATGCGATCGAGTAAAGAGTCACCATCCTTATGGTAAACGTCCAAAAAGTTCAACGCTGCAGCCATTCGCTGATTTTTGTGGTCCTCTGTCAAGATTTTTGGAATCCATCTTGCACAAAACTTGTGGTAACCAAGCTTTTCGCTGATGATTTCGTGCAACAAACTTCGCGAAATTTGTGGAAAACTCAAAGAAAGTTCCGTTATTGTGAACCTTCGATTTTCACGGACTTTAGCATCGACTTTTTCGACAAGTTCGGCAGTCACTATGCTGGGTCTCCCACTTCGATCTTCGTCGTGAACATTGGTACGGCCATTTTTAAATCTGATGACCCACTGACGCACTCCACCTTCAGTGATAATGTTGTCCCCATACACTTCACAAAGCTGCCGATAGATTTCTATCGGTTTACAGTTTTTTGGAGTCAGAAACCTTATTACTGCACGCACCTCGCAGCTCGCGGGATTTTCAATTAACGCAGACATTTCAAACCGTCACAGTATCTGAACGGAGCACAGCACGAACCTCTCACTAGCACGGCTAGATGCCGACTGAGCTGCGCAACGCTCTGACCCCAAGATGGCCGCGCTAGCCCCGCCCCTAGCGGAAACAGACGAAAACGTAATCTACTTTCTGGATAGCCCTCGTACTTTTGAAATCGATTTGATAAAGAAAAAGGAAGTATTAACATCAACTTCTTAACTTAAGTGGAGATTCTTTTACAAATATTTTTATTTGTGTAATAAATGATTATATATAATAATTATGTAATTACATACGATAAACTGCTATCCTCAGAAGGTACATTACTCGAATTCTCTTGCCATCGGGCGAGTTCATTGCACTTACCCCACCTGCTTGGGACTAGATTGGAAGAGAAACTTAGATAAATTAATAGAAAAAGTTGTGAACTGGCGATTGTGACTTGCCAGAAAGCAAGTTTGAAGAAGAAAATATAAGTGTGGAAGAAGATTTTATAGACATTTTTAAAAATATCGATGGCTGTTCCGATGTTTATGAAGAAGACATTCACAATGACGGAGGTTATAAACCGATTACAGAGGAATGTATCATGTAGTGTTACTGAAAATGAAGTGTTGATGAACCTACTGTGGCTATGAGCCACGCTTAAGTAGTAGCAAACATGGAGAAATTGATGGTTTACTTGCAGTGCCAAGCCGAAATATTGGCAAATGAACTTCTAATGTTAAAGCGGATGCCAGATTGCGCTGCTCGTAAGTGATACACTAAACTGAGACAGCAGATACTCACTGCCGTTCTTACTATCGACTGATTTGAAGTATAGTGCATGTGTTTTTAGCTGAAAGTGTGCCGATAAAATATTTCTATGATGTACATGCTTTATAAATCGTTTTTCCGTCATTCTCTGGATAACCCGAATTTTCGCTAACCTGGATCGGCCCTGGCCCCAGTTGATCCGGGTAAACGAGATTCTGCTGTATTTGTATATACACATTTGCCGGGGAGTGTGTGATTTTGTACACATCCCTGCCTTGTTATATTACCTGTATATAATGCGTCTTTTACTTTCAATATTTAAGTATATATGTTATTAAACTGCACATTTGTCACATGTTCAATGGTGGCTATTAGTGAACTCACTGAAGTAGTCTTGCCTAACGAAAGTAGGCACTAGTGGTTCTTTTCGTATATCTCCATTTTTTTTTTATTATCGCACCGTTTTAGATGTGTTATCTGGCACATTGCATTAGCCGTATCAGGTGATTTATTCACGCCGCCCGTGGTTTCTTTTGTCTTCATATTTCGTGAGATGTTTAAATAGTTTCGCGCCGTTAATCATGACAACAAATTACGCCACAAGTGACCAAGTTATGACGTCATCACACGCCTAGCCTTGATGATCCATAGTGGACAGCGACGGTTCTAGCATTGCAATGTGAGGATTCGAATCCTACGTTAAGGTGGCCTTTGACATTCAGAATTGCCAACTACTTCACCGCACTAATCGTAAACTATTTATTGTCTTTTAGTATATAAGTTCAATATCTTCTAAGGGCATTACATGAAAATTTACAAGAAAATGCTACTCAAACCTACTTCAAGGGGAAAAAATTACCGATTTTTTATTGTTTTTAAAACGTTTCTAACGAATTTATTTAAAAAATAGCATGTTTGTAATATATTTGCATGATCAAGTGTTAGCATATTCCATCCGAATTTTAAATGAATTTTTGTATAGTTGGAAGAGAGACGGACAACTTTTATTTTATTTTTATTTATTTATTTATTTATTTATTTATTTATTTATTTGTAATTTACGTCCTCCAACGTTAAGTCATTTCGGACGGTGAATGAATTAGGTGAAAGGATGCTGAAATGAGTCCAGGATCCAAGGAGCTTAGAACCACCCGACAATCGTCTTTCAGGATAAGGGAAAACCCCGGTAAAACCTTATCCAGGTAACTCACCCTGACTGAGATTTGAACTCTGGACCTCTTGAACCTGAGGCAGACATGCTACCATCTACGCTACCTACCGAGGCGGACGGATAAAATCTTGTTATACAAAAGTGCGTTTTGCAAATAAAAGATTTTTGTGGCTTTAACCATTTTCCCAAGGTATTGCTTAACAAACCGTGTTCCCTTTGTCTTGCAATGTAATGTGTAGCAGAATAATTTTCTGCAAAGCAGGTGTATGAATAAACGTGTTTAAGTACTGGCTTGTAGAACTGAGAGTGTGCTTGGTCACATCCGCTTTAAGAAGCTTGTTTCTGCCTTCACTGAGGGATGAAAGCGATTGGTATTCAGTGCTGCTGTACAGCCTTATCTGTACACAGCTCTAACGTAATGACGGCAATAAAGGGTGTACTATTTTTATTCCCTTTCCTTAATAAACGTGCCAGACTTGTACCTCTGTTATAACTGTAGTTGTTCCAAGGCCATCATTACTTTCCTCTTATGTGGACATGATCATTATTTCCAGCACTTTATCTTTCAAGTGTAAAAGATTAACATATTTCATGCAAATTCGTCTCAATTTCTGTATACCAGTTACACGAAAACTTTCAGTTCAAAATGTGCCTAAAACCCCTTGTACAGCACATATACTTTATCAACCAACACGGTGGCGTAGATAGTAGCGTGTCTGCCTCACGTTCACGAGGCTGGAATCTCGGTCAGAGTGAATTAGCTGGATACGTTGTTGGTTTTTTCTTTTCGGAGTTTTCCTTGCTCTAAAAGATGAATGCCTAGTAACTCTAAGCTCTATGGACCCTGTACTCATTTGAATATCATTTCATTGATCGTCCGATATGACGTAACGCTGGAGGTTCTCTCTTATCCTGAAGGATAAATGTCTGGTAACACTAAGCTCTATGTACCCTGTACTCATTTGAATATCATTTCATTCATCGTCCGACATGACTTTACGTTGGAGGTTTCTCTTGTCCTGAATAATAAATGTCTGGTAATACTAAGCTCTATGTACCCTGTACTCATTTGAATATCATTTCATTCATCGTCCGATATGACTTAACGTTGGAGGTTTTCCCTTATCCAGAAAGAGAATGTCCCGTAACTCCAAGCTCTACGTATCCTGTACTCATTTGAATATCATTTCATTCATCGTCCGATATGACTTAACGTTGGAGGTTTCCCTTGTCCTGAAAGATGAATGTCTGGTAACACTAAGCTCTATGTATCCTGTACTCATTTGAATATCATTTCATTCATCGTCCGATATGACTTAACGTTGGAGGTTCTTCCTTATCCTGAAGGATAAATGTTTAGTAACACTAAGCTCTATGTATCCTGTAATCATTTGAATATCATTTCATTCATCGTCCGATACGACAACGTAGGAGGTTTTCCCTTATCCAGAAAGAGAATGTCCCGTAACTCCAAGCTCTGTGTATCCTGTACTCATTTGAATATCATTTCATTCATCGTCCGATATGACTTAACGTTGGAGGTTTCCCTTGTTCTGAAAGATAAATGTCTAGTAACTCTAAGCTCTATGAACCCTGTACTCGTTTGAATATAATTTCATTCATCGTCCGATATGACTTAACGTTGGAGGTTTTCCCTTATCCTGAAAGATGAATGTCAGGCAACTCTAAGCTCTATGGACCCTGTACTCATTTGAACATCATTTCATCCTTCTTCTGGTATGACAACGTTGGAGGTTTTCCCTTATCCTGAAAGATAAATGTTAGTAACTCTGAGCTCTATGTATCCTATACACATTTGAACATAATTTCAGCCATCTTCCGGTATCACAACGTAGGAGGTTTTCCCTTATCCTGAAAGAGAATGTCTTGTAGCTCCAAGCTCTGTGTACCCTGTACACATTTGAATATCATTTTATTCATCGTCCGATATGACTAACGTTCGAGGTTTTTCCTTATCCTGAAAGATGAATGTCTACTAACTCTAAGCTCTCTGTACCATGCAGTCATTTGAAGTCATATCGCCCGATATGACTTAACATTTGAGCTTTTCCCTTATCCAGAAAGAGAATGTCCCGTAACTCCAAGCTCTATGTATCATGTACTCATTGGAATATCATTTCAAAGCTCTATGGACTCTCGGCTCATTTGAGTACCCTGTCATTCATTATCCGATATGGCCGCGTTGGAAGAGGTAAATTTGAAAGCAAAAACTAAATATATGTAACTTTACGTCTACTGTGACTATATAAATTACGAAATCATTCAGGTATGGGATCCACGTGCAAAATTTCAGACTTTGGAAGACTATGGGGAGAGATTAAGGAAATCAGGAGATAAATAGTCTATCTAGTTATAGGCGGATTAAATCTAACTGGCCAATAGTGATACTATCTATTGGAACATGGTAGGAGAAGCAGTATGGTGATGAACGTACTCTCTGCTATCAAAAAGTTACTTATGAAATTATTTATGAAAATAATCGAATGTTGGTGATAGTGTAAAGTTTGAAACCTAATTGAACCTATGTTTATTTTGATGTATTTGTCGTAGCCATTACAATTGGAATGTAAATAGGAGGATATCATTCTTATTATTCTGTTATCACGCAAGCTTACATAGACGTTTAAAGAGAAACTCGATTGTTTCCTTATTCACTTAAACACAGTACAAAAAACATTTATCCTGGATACTGGCAACTTAGATAAGATCTTTATGCTGCAGTATACCAGAACATTACGTAACCTCTTGTGCTATATCCACCTGCTGGTACATTAATGCAGTGAAATAACTGATATGAAAATTAAAACTTCTTCCTGCTTCCCAGAGTTAATATTTTAAATGTCAGTAAAATGTATTCATGAAATTCATTACCTTCGTGGATTATTAAAATGCAATTAAGGCCAAATTACAAGAGCACGCGAACAACAAAATGATCAGATAAGATTGTTTTTTTCTTCTCGGCTCTAAATTATGTTGTACACCAGTTCCTCTTTTTGTTGTTCTAATGTGCATACTGATATTCTAAAGTGATTACAGGGGATCGTGAAAAGATCATGTGAAACGGTCATTAGCTACGTATAATGATGGTTTATTTTGGTGGGCCCCCAAGTTCCTGCCACACCGGAACGTTACACCAAATTTCATACCCTAAAATAGAAGTTTACTTTTACTAAAAGCAATTTGTACCCATTAGAGTGCGTCGCACATAATTTGGTATGTTTTGAAAACTTCTTGAAACGAAATAAAATTATGCCCCAAAATTTTGATATTATCAGTGGAATTGGTGCAGTGATCATCCACGATTAGATTCTTCCTGGCCTAAGTTCATTTGAGTTTGCTGTATAACCGAATTTGATAACATTTACCAAATGAAAATCTTAACTTGAAACTGATAACAAATCTATTTTCAGTTTTTGATCCCTCTTGTAATATAAATATTTCAATAAACTGATTAAGTACTTAGCCTCAACTGATAATTTAAGTTCATCCACCAAGATGAAGTGAGAGTATGATGGCATCATCTGTGCTCTATGTGGGGCTGCCGCGCCGTTCTTCAGTGATTAGACCACTTGGCTCTCACCAAGGCGGCTCGGATTCGATCCCAGGCGACCGCAAAGTGAGATTTGTGATGGACAACACGGCGCTGGGGCGGGTTTTCTTCGGGATCTCCGGTTTCCCCCGCCATCTCATTCCACCGGTGCTCCATCTTCATCTCATGTATCATCAGTGTCATCGCCTGCGGTGTCGTATGTAGTAAAAGCGGGCGTTAAACACTACACATTTCATTTCTATGTGGGGCCTGGGTATGGAGTATAGCTGGAAGTACCTGAAAATGAGTCCAGAATACGTAGGAACATTTAGGCATAATATGGCATTGTACGGGAAGGGAATGTTTAAACTTGTCTGGTAGTGGTCTACACATGACACATGTAAGAAGCGCCGTCCCCCACACACAACCCTAAGCTGCCGAGGGATGTCCAGCAGCTATGTGAACTCCTGGCACCCAGGTCATCAATTTACACTTAATTATCATATAGTGTGTAACCACCGAGAAAAATAATCTGTGTTTTATTAGCATGGCTTTCTCTAGTATTTTCGTTTATTTGTATTAGTTTCTACGAAAAGCATTTTCGTAATTTATGTTGAGATAAACCGTGAAAAATAGTTTTACTATGCATTTCTTGTAGGTCTAAGGGACAAACAAGTGACTGAAGCAATAATCAAATGTTTAAGCAATATGCTGCCTCTGAAACTCCACACCCTGTTGTATTTGTCAATAATCCCGGTTGTTTACAATTATTCTCTTGTTGTTTCAGTTATGGATAGCGAGGCAGACAGGTCTAGTGGTTCCACAGTAAGCCCAGGACCTTTTTCCTCAGTTGGGGCGATATGCAGCCCCGCAAGTCCTTACTTCTTGGACAGCGCACTGCCCAGTGACAGCGATCACAACTACGACCATCACAGCTCGGAGGAGGAGCTGGAAGTGATCAACACGGCGGCCTCCGTGGCACACTCCATCAGCATAATGCCGGAACAACAGCAACAACAACAGCAACAACAACAAAGGTCCGGGAGCGTGAGCTCCGTAATGCCGGAGAAACGCAAGTGGTCTCAGATCACAGGGAGTACGTCCCACCATCACCTCCACACGTCCTCGTGTGCCGCGTCGGGCCGCCTCACGATAGCGGGAACCTGTACGTCCGGCAGTAGTTGTAACGTGAACGCGTTAGTGGGAGGCGGCTGCTGCGGGGGCGGTGGAGGAGGAGGTGGGGGCAGGGCCTCGGTCGCCTCCGTCATCTCCTCGACCACCTCCTCCGCCGCCGCCGCCGCCGCCTCCTCAGCCTCGGACAGTACGACCACCCCGCCGGGAGTCGTGGATCAGAGTTCCGGAAGTTCGGACGAGGAAGTGCAAGGTCTCCTGGCGGCGATGTCCACTCCCGTTCAGTTCCGAACGTCTCCGCCCCTGGACGCTCACAAACCAGGTCGCTCCCTCTCGCCGCCCCCAAAACTCTTCCACTATGGAGCGTCGTCGGCGTCGGGGTCAGCCTCAGCGCTGGAGGTGTCGCCCAGGAAGAGGCACAGACATACGCCACGCGCTCACCACATCCAGCGGCCATGCCTAGACTTCGAGAAGATGCAGCAGGTGAGTGCCTTCCCCACATTATTTCACCGTAATCTCCATTTGTTCATCAATTTTATCTATTTGACATTTGGTTGTTGACCGCATGGCCAAAAATATCTTCACATAGACAAAATACATACAGAGTGAATAAACCTTAATTAGATAAAACAAATGCAGCATACGAATGCTATAGTCATTGTTTTTGTGAAAATCTGAATAGTAATAAGCAAAAGATCATATAAAAACAAACATACCAGGATTGATAACAGCCGTAACTGGACGTCTTGATAACGGGTTTCGCAAAATCTGTTCCCTTGGGGACGATAGTGTATTTTGTTGGAACGACCTTTGTGGGCGATGAATGCTTAATTTCTGGTGTTTTGTTATTTTTTTAAATTCGTTTAAGACAGATTTACAACGAATATCCATTGAAATTGCTCCAGAAACTTGTACATTACGAAAATACTTTCTTATCTCTATAAACCTCCTTTTTATTATGATGGTTACTTATTCAGTAGTACAAACGGGCAAAAATAAATACCGCTACTACAGCGGGCGAAGCGGATTAATGTAAGGTGGGGCTATTCAATTTTATTTACTTTTTGTACGTCCTCCAACGTTAAGTCATATCGGACGATGAATAAAATTGGTGCAATGATACTCAAATAAGCCCAGAAAAGTGGAGAGTGGTGCCACGAAATCTGTATGGACACCGAGGGAAAGAATCAATAAATTCATATGTGGAAAATGTATGTGAGATGCATAAATATTTGCATATACTCGTACAGGTGTAAAAGTGTGTTATTCTATTCTCATGATTACATTATGTCCTCAAATAGATCCAGCGTTTTTCTTTCCATTCCGATTCGTCCACTATGATATCTATTCATCCTCCAATTGCGGGCTTTAGGATTAGTTTCCACTCAGAATAAAAATGCAAACGGAAATATACGGAAATTCTTTATCGAAAAACTTACAATCTAGAATGTCCAGGCTTCAATTGAAGGTAAAGGTTACAGATTTATGTGACAAATAAGGCTTTTGTGAAAGATTTTCAAAACATTGGTCTGATACTCCCGCGCTTACCTTATGTTGTAAAAGGGCTTAATAGGAAAACGAAACAATAGAGAATAAAGGACTTCGATTCGTGCACTGTGAACAGTATATGATTAAGGTCAGTATGTTGTAGAGGATCATAGTAAAATATTGGAAAATCACGTATATGTATACGTTGAAGATGTTGGGGATAAGTCATGGCAAAGTCACCTTCTGATGATAGTGGTGATATGTCGAGGCATAATATGGTATAATTGTAAACACCATTACATTCTCGATGGTTTTCTGAATGCCCGTGACAATTCCTCGTTCAGCAGTACGTCTGACGCCTTGTAATTCTCTATATGTAATACTTTGCGTAGCCACCTGGTCAACATCCTCTTGAAGGCTGCTCCAGCAAGTACTTTGATCCATATTTATTTATTTTGTAATTTACGTCCTCCAACGTTGTCATATCAGACGACGAATGAAATTGATGAAATGATGCTCAAATGACCCCGGGGTCCATGGAGCTTAGAGGTACCCGACATTCGTCTTTAAGGATAAGGGAAAACCCCGGAAAAACCTTATCCAGGTAACTCACAGTGACTGAGATTCGAACTCGGGACCTCTTTGATCCATAAAAGACTGAACTTGTTAGCCTTCAGCTAAAGTGACATTCACAAGATGAAAATTGCAAAAATACGGGTGCAGGTCTGCGTTGCTATAGCCTCTGCAACACAGTTTTGGATCCGTTAAGGTTACAATTTGTAGAATACCTTGGTAAATTTCATTATTTTTCTCAGTTCGAATGAGGAAAATTTCGGACGTATAAGAAGCTTTGGGATATGTGACGTTCAAACTCTTTGGAGTTTGCTGACAGATCAAAACGAGTCCTCGGTTGCTGGGAGAATGATACTGCAACTTTTGTCATAATCAGCTTTGGACAAATCATTAGTTACATTCACAGCCCAGGGCTGCGGATTGTGTAGAAGAGGAGTGTAATCTGACACAAGAATTTTTTCGAGCCGAAATTGTACCCATGTAAAATGTCGTTCCCAGTAAAAGACAGTGTAGTTTGCAAGTAGTTTCAGAACAGTCCAGAATAATCATGGATTAACCAAGAGTTTCAAGACTTAATTTAAATTGATGTTTTGCCTCATATTTTTCCATTGATTAATCACGTTGGGGATGGATGTCTTCATTCCCCAAGACAGGTTTCACTTGTCCAGAGCACGCACTTTCCTCATTACATAGTTAAACACAGAGGAGGGCTTCATAACGAAGGTTAATGTTTGGGGCAATATCCTGAGTACATACTCGGCAAGAGGGTCTAATGAGCCATATCGACCACAACGGAGCACAGCACCCACTTCTTGGGTTGGACCCAAGCTTATAATAACACCGTAACTAGAATAGGTATTTGAATCCGAGCGGAAGACTAAAACTGAAACATAAGCACCAAACTGGGTATTTTACTTCAACATTTTCCAAAAATGACACTCGAAAAATTTAAATAAAACCCTCGTCCAACCACGCTTTATATCAAAACTTTATATTAAAGATATGTGTATACACAAACAATTGCAGATCTGTTTAAAACACATAATTTATTGAAAAGAAGTTTCTTATGGCATAAGTAACTTCTAAGGTATCCGTTAGTAAAGCATCTAATTGTTCAATATACTTGTTATTATTTTAAAGTTCTGTAGATTTTCAGTTTTTTGTCACAATTGCACAGAAACAATGTGGAATGTTATGGTCAGCATATGAGGTCAGTTCCCTTTGTATCTATAACGGAATGTAACTACTTCCAACGAAATGATACCACACATTGCTATAATTTCTGTGGCAGCCGTTCACGTTGTCTTTGAAAATAAATTAAGTTCAAGTTTGTATCCTCCAAGATCTCCAGATTTCTGTCTATGACCATTTAAATAGGAAGGCCCATTAAAATATCCCAAGACCTTAAACGAAATATTCACCTAAGATTAATCCATTTCAATAGGATGTTAAAAATTCGTTTGGTTGTTGCGTGTCCAAATTTTGAACAAATAAAATTTTGTGTTGCATAAAATAGTTAATTATTAGTACGAATGTCGTTTTATTTCTCCATTTCCATAATTCATGCCTGCAAAATTTAAGCAGGTACATGGAATAGCTACACTGCTTATAATGCACAGTAAAGTAGATTAGATGCGGAAAAAGACTCTGTCATGGAAGAACATTGAAGGCCTATTGTACCTCCTCAGAGGGCAACCAAGTGACAGGCGGGGTTCTTAACGTCTCCAGACGCGAGTTCCTCTCGCCTGCGGGACCATCTACACAAGCAGTTTCGTCACACACCAGACATCTGGATGTTGACCCTGCATTACTCTTAAGTGTAAATGGTGACCTAAAGTACAGAGTAAATCACCGTAGGCTCGAACTAAAAAAATGTCTTACTGAATGGATGTTCCCAAAATAACATAACGATTTTTGTTAAATGCTTATGACATACTTTGATGTAGTGCACATATTACTATATATCTTCTATGAATTTCAAATCAAAGTGCAGTGATATAAGTTGAATAATCGGTTACAGTAAATTATTTATTATGGATTGTTATTGAAATATAATTCCAAAGGGGATTTAATTGTAATGTTGCTAACCTTAAGCAAATCTGCGTGATGAGATACAAAGCTGGTAATTGTACGAGAGTTCCTTGTAAACATTTTATGTTATTTTCTTATAGCAAAATTAGATTCACTTGCCAGTTAAGACAGAGCAAGTGTATGTATATTACCTGTCTGACCAATGGTGTTGTTTGCTGTGGAATGGCTCGGCTTAGAGAGGTCAGAGAAGGCGGGAATACAGTACAGTACAGTCCAGTCTGACCATAAAACATCAGCACAGCTTACAAAACAAGACGTATATTTTTGTATTTGTGCAATGATATCCCATGTCTTTAAGTATTCTCCAGAATGTGTTCTTCTTATCTTAAAAAGGGATATGTTGTTGTTATTGTTGTTTTAAAATGCTAGGCTTTGGCAATGAAGCCATTAGCTCTCTTGCTCTCCAATATTTCTGTGTAGTGGGTCCGGCAAGTAGGGCTTCACAGGTTAGAAGATGTTCTTCAGTCATTTCCTCTTCTTTGTTGCACAGAGGACAGTTTGGACTTGTATAAATTCTTATTCTGTGTAAGTGTTTGGCCAAATAATCATGTTCCGTAAGTAATCTAAAATATGCTACTGCAGCTTTACGTGGTATTTCTGGAATAATTTCTGGGTTTTTAATTAAAATGTTCCATTTTTTATTTTTGGCTTTGTTAGATATTGATTGGTTTTGTTTGTTTTTATATTTGTTTTGATTAATCTTTTTATGGATGTAAAGGGTAAGTTTTTACTTTTGTTCTGAATTAAATTTGTACCTTTTTTTTTTTTTCAAGAAAATCAGCTGATTCATTTCCAGCAATTCCAGAATGTGCAGGTATCCACTGTAATATAATTCTTTTCTGTAGTTTTTGAAGTTGTTGGATCATTTTGTGACATTCTTTAATTTGGATTGACCTCATTTTATATGAACTTATTGCATTTAATTCTGCTTTAGAATCAGAAAGTATGGCAGCATTTTTGAATTTATCTATGCTGTATAGAAGATGTTGGAGTGAAATATGAATAGCCGTTACTTCTGCATCAAAATTTGTTGTGTGGTATCCTGCTGGTTGATAGAATGAGAACAGTGCACACTTAATTCCTGCTCCTGAGTTGTTGTCCAAGTTAGATCCATCTGTGAAGATATGTAACCATTCTTCAGGTGGGTACCTATTGTTCACAGTTTCTAATGCTAGTGCTTTTAGTACAGGTTTGAAAGTTTCAGATTTTGTAACTATTTGTTCTAAATCTAATTGAATTCAATTGGTTGAAAAGTCAGTGGGTTTTCTTTCATTAAAATGTTTTCTTTAGAATTAGGAGGATTCAGATCTGTTTTTGATTCCATAACTTTGTGTAGGAAACTTGTTTGTGTTTTCATCTTGATTGGTTGTAGTAATCTTTTCTCCCATTTTGTTATTTTTAACCGCAACATTTTTTCATGTTGTATTAGTGCCTGCTCCTCTAAAGTTAGATGTATTGGATAGTTCCGAGTTAAGACTTGCATTGCCGTGATTAAGTTGATTTTGCTGCACCGGTTATTAGTCGCAGGGCCTGATTTTGGCATACTTATAGGTAATTTATGTTAGAGCTGTTTACTGTAATTGTTACCTTTGCATTATACAGAAGTATTTGCTAATCTTTTCAAAAGGGATATGTTATTTAACATCATTCATTAGTTTATGTACTGCAGGAATTTCTCTTCTCGTTCGTAAAACTCGAGAAAAGTTCTACGTACAGCACATTTTCAGACTTATCTATTTTGAAACTTTTGGATGTGGGCTATGTTTTCCAGGTGTTGAAAGTTTTTCTCCCGTACACTTTCGTTCAGCTTTTCCCACTGACTTCGCTGTGGCATTATTTAACGGAATAATTAGACCTTTACGTTTCTCTTCTGTACAAAACTTTAATACATTGAATATGTGAGCGGTATTTGCATTTTGATTTGATCGAACCCATTCACTGTAAGATACTCAACTGCTGTGCTGGGATAGTTTATTGTTATTATATTTCTACGTATATATATATATATATATATATATATATATATATGAATGTATGAGTTGTTTCTTTTAAAAACTTTTGCAATGTTTGGATTTTATTCTGATAAAACACGGTTATCCTACTTTCACGTAAACCCATTCTGCTGTAGCTTGCCTTTTTTTAGAGGAAAATATTGTACTTTAAGAAAATAACCCGACAATTTTATTCCGGGGTTATTCCCTGTCTTAACGTATTGCCTTGTTGAAACCTAACAGCAGGCATCGAAGGTAGAAAGTACTTTCTGAGTAGGCAGGTGGGGAGGGCAGCTCTCGAAATGTGATTTTCCCCGGCGCTCCACGTATTACTTATTGATATTTAAGAGACGTGGAACAACAAGGGTCAGAGAGGCAGGCTGCAGACTCCACAATCCCTCGAGTTTTCCTCTTCCTTGAAAACAATGTGGATTTACGATGTGTTTTCAGGTTAGGTTAAGTGATACGTACCGCTAGCTCTGGTAAATATCCACTAGGTACTCGCTATGGTTTATGGCTTCCTCTTCTGACAGGGTGAAACATCTGCCGACTCCTGCGTCCTAAATACCTACATCATTTCTCTACCAACTTCTCAAAAAAAGAGCAATTCCTTTAACGTTCTTAGATGCATTCCCTCTATCTTGAAACAAACGTAGATTTAAATAGAATCTATTGTCAGGACACGCCGATTCAGAAATACAAAGCAACTATACAGCTATTAAAAGAAGATTAGTGAGGAAATTTTCCTAAAATTATGTTTTTAGGCTTTTCAGTTTTATTAATTGGAAGTATATTTTTAATAAAACAGTAACTCCACCGCACTTTAAAGAGTAAAGAGACGTTACCTCTCTTTTAATGGAAGGTTTGCCTTATAAATTGATACTACTCTTAAGCATGGGTTTCTGTTTACTAAGTACGATATCGTTTTCTTCTTCCCTGATTGAAATATTTCTTTTCTGGGAGTGTAAATAACTCTTTTTTTTTCAGAGAATATTCAATATAATTTTAATTAAATTTTAGAAAGTTGAAATAAGCCTCTCTGTGTTATTTGGTTTCATTCTGATGTTCAAAACATGGTTACATATGTATTTTAATAGCTTCAAAGGCAGTCACGGTTGATATTTATTTTACCTATTTTATGGATGCTGTTTAATTGTGATTCTAGCGTGCCATTGTATACTGGGTGTGAAAGAAAGTTGATTTAGCTCTAAGGTTCTTTCACGTGCTGTAAATCGAGTAACGGATCACCGGCCTTACTTCCCCTCCGATAGAAGCCATCCTAAGGATTTCTACGCCCGAAAAGAGCGGCACGGAGGTCCAAAGTGGTCTATTGTACTTATGCCCCCAAGTGAAATGTGTAGTGTTTAACGCCCGCTTTTACTACATACGGCACCGCAGGCGGTGACACTGATGATATATGAGATGAAGATGGAGCACCGGTGGAATGAGATGGCGGGGGAAACCGGAGGTCCCGGAGAAAACCCGCCCGAGCGCCGTGTTGTCCACCACAAATCTCACTTTGCAGTCGCCTGGGATCGAACCCGGGCCGCCTTTGTGAGGGCCAAGCGTATGCCACCAAGTGGAGCTCCCTATGGAGGAAGGATGATATGAGAGGAGGGACCTGGAGGCCGTCACAAGAAGTCACAACTGTGTGGAGAGCAGAATCCCTAGCCTTTACCAGTTGGAAACTCCCCGGCAGGCCAGAGCAACGGCATTCCACCATTCTGTGATCCAGAAACGGCCACACTAGACCGTATTCGGAAACCGGATAGCGTCCTAACGGAGGAGGAATTTTTACCAATTTCAGCGCCGAGATGCTCGCAGACACTTCTATACTGAAAAAGAGCATCAGATGAGAGATGATGTGAAATGTTAATGGAGATGAAGTGGAGGGACAGGAAATTTGTGGGATGCAATTCACCTGAAGACCCCCGAAAACCCTGAAAAACCCAAAGGACAGGAAGCTCGGTCACGGGAATCGAACCCGGACCTCCCGAATGCGGTCCACAGACGAACCATCTTAGCCATTTCGCTCGGTTAGATCACCGAGGACTGAAGCAACTCAACAAATCTAAAATATACAGTTGTTAACCTATGAATAAGTTTCGATCCTTATTGAAAAATTTTACTAAAATTCTTTTTGTACATTTTCAAAATGCTCTTCAATATGAAAAATTACAGATTTATGGCTCAGAGTGTGATTACTCCACATTAATAATTAAAAATATGTCTGAAATATGCTCTGTGGGAAAGGTTTATTCATTTGACAAAAATAAATTCCTATATCTTGAGGTCATACCTCTGTGCACTAAACATTAACTAATTATTTAACTGTAGAAGTAATGTGCATTATATAAAATAGCCTAAACCAGTTTCTCTATTCAAATTGTTCCTCCTTAATGCTGAAAAGGTAGGGAAATATATCGAGATTTGCTTCAGGTGGAAGAAACTCTATTGTAGATGCTGAAAAAGAGTATTGAAGAAAGAAATTTAAAAATTGGTATAGGAGCAAAATAAACTTCTATTACACCTATTGGAATACACAGAATAGAATATGAAACTACAACATACAAATAGAATAAAAGATAACTCCCAAGTACGAGATTCTGAGAAAATGTACTATTTATGATTTGCAATGATTCAAGATTAAAATTTGTAAATCAATACTCTAAGTTAGTTTTGTCTAAAGTTTAATTTTAAGCTTGGAGAAACTATTTATGGAATTGGAAACGTATTTGTAGATAAATATGAGCATTTGGAATGGCCGTAATAAAATTGTACTTCACTGGAATGAACTGGCAAAATTCTCCCTCCAAAGGAAACAAAAGTTAGTTACATTTCATTCTTGAAACTGAACGTCAATAACTCGTCTTGCATTTAGGAACGTATGTAACTAAATGGGTTATTGAAGAACATATCGCGGTGGTCTGAACAAATTTACGACTCCCGAGAGATGAGGAACTGCGATAAAACCGTCTGCACTTGTGTTTGTCGTGATTGTAGACGCAATGTCGTAAAGGTTCCGTTTTATTGTGCGCTCTTCCCTACCCACAAATGTCGTTTGGCTTGCGTGATTTACTTGAGACAAGTAGAGAATAAACTTCTTTTCAGGTTTCGATCCGTATACAGCATGGGTCTCTAATTCATCTGTCAGCATCCCTCAGCCGCAGTCCGCAGAAAGGTTAACATATGTCATCTTAGAAAATTACATTTAAACAAATACAGTAAAACCTCTATAAAACGGAACACGACTTCCGGCATTTATTTTCCGTTTACACCTTAATCTTTTTCTCTAGTGATAATGTCTTATGTTTAGAACTCATATTACAGAATTTGGGTACATAACAAACTTTGTTTTTAAAAATCACCAAAGTTCATACTTTCCTTCCACTCGTACTTCATCACTTGTAACAACGAAACTGAGAATGCGAACATTGCAAAACAGTTGTATCCTTACTATGTGTGTTGGAAGAGGGGAGTTGATGGTTTGTTTTCCGTTTTCCTCGAAAGATTACAGTTTATGACATTATGATTCATGGAACTTCGGTGCAAGTGCAGTTGCCCTCAAAATTATTGCACTTTTTAAAATGCTTACGTTGTAACTCATTACACATAAAGTACTCAGTTTTAATCAGGTTATTTAAGCAAACGGTCCCAGAAAAACATTTCCGTTTCCGCGTTAGACATTTTTTCGGCTTAGAGCATAATTTTACATGGGAAATAGATCAGTTCCGAAACTTATTTTGGTTTTTCTAGGTTTCCGGCAAATAAGAGGTCGTTTTAGGCAATTTTTAGTGTACAAGGGTTGAAAGAAATATTTTATTTTGTGAGTAGGTGTGATTCCGAAACCATATCGCAGGCCGAGATCTAAGAACAAATTAAAATCCTTTTATTATTTTAGTTAATTGATGGAAATTAATCATTTCTCCACAGTAGCCGTACATAGGCTAAGATTTTTGATGGATATAGGAGTCAAATGGAGAATTGAATGTCAGGAAGGCACGTTGACCATGGTAGTTCAAAGGTTAAGAGCGACTGGACGGAAACCAGGAGATCCGTGGTTCAAATCCCGGCCATGGCATTGGATTTTTCATGTTGACTTTATCCATCTAAAATCCTTTTAATTAAGGATGGGTCCTCGATACTCATGGTATCGACATCGAACAATACTACAGAAAATTCGCTCGATACTTTTTCGATACTTCAGTGGTGATCCTGCAATTTTTATTTCATTTTAAAATCACAAAATATTGCCGCAGTAGAACATTACAAAGCCCGAGAAATTGCCATGAGTGTGGTACCTACACAGTAATATTATGCAAGAAAATAATTGTGTGTTTAATTCGGTGCTAGTTACCAGTTCCCAAGAACATGCGGCGGTACTTACGCCTCACGGCTTCACGTACCTGGGTTCGACGTCGGGACTCCTTCCTCGGTCTCCATGTCGTCATCCGCTGCCTGCTGCGCCCTTGCCTCCGGCTGCTGTCTCCTGCATGGGCTCTTTGGTTCTCAGGGTGTTAAGGTCGAGACAACAGCAAACATCCGATAATTTCTGAACTGCTTTAATTCTTACACTTGTGTGGAACCCGGACACCTTCAAATAATTGCACTTTTATCGGCGGACATTTTACAATACATTTAATTTGACGCGGCACGTCGTCGGACACACCATACGAATGCATAGAATATACTTGACTGCAATGAGGCTGAATGGGGTTTCTACCCTCTTGTATACTCAGAACGGCGTCACAAGGGAAAAACTAACAGAATATTGACCTGTGTAACGGTACAGCAAAATGGCTAGCATTCCACTCTATTATCTAACATCCGCCCTTTCTAGACTGTCGCCCCGGAATGCAGTGTTTCTCATGTAGCTAAATATCCCTTTTACAGTTCTCAAATGTATATATAATTATTAAACATATTACATAATTAGTTGAATAATTGATCCAAGGACCAAAAAAAGTTTCTGTTTCAAACAAATCACTGCATATCTCAACGACGATTTGTCACCTCCTCTTTTTAGTGCAGTGGGGTACTGAAAAATAAATTCAAAATTTCCAGAATATAAAAACATAGCCGCTAAATATTTGTTTATTCCATCTGCAGCAGTTATCTCTGAGAGAGACTAATACAGCAGGACTCATATGTGACAGATAAAGAAGTAAACTTGACTCCGAAATAGTGAAAATGCTAGTATTTTTTTAACAAAAACGTATAAAAGTGGACCGTTTTGCTTTTAAATGTGTAATGTTGGACTTAAAAATAAGAACACTGATAGTTTTATATTTTGTCTCATTGAATGTTGCACCTATTTAATTTTATTGTCATTACTCAATTCTCCCAATATTCTATTTTGTATTGAAACTAGAAATAGAAATGGCGGTATCGAAGTATCGGAAATCGCGTAAAACATCGTGTATCGGTATCGAAAATCGATTATCGAGAACATTTATACATATATTACAGATCATATATAAATATATGGTATAGTTTTACCTTTCTCATGGTCATGATATTCATCGGGTTGCGATTGTTCATTTGTCTTGCGTAGCATCATTGTTGACAACATGACTTTTAGAAAACCACAACATTTTACATATGGGGGGGGGTTATTGGAAACAATAAAACGATGAAAATAACGTAACAAATTTTGGCAAACAAAGTAGTCATTTTTCCAGGTGTATTTATTCTAATTAGTTGAGTAAAGCATTATTGATTGCTATATTTAATGAATAAACTTTGATGCTGGATGTTTGCTCGTAGCAGTGCTAAATATTTGTGGTAAAAATCCATGTATTTACAAATAACAGTGAATGTACGTGGACATTGGTCTTTGTTCTCAATTCTTCCGGTGTCATCAGAGTTCTCTGCGGCATTCCTCCATCCTCCAATAGTAATTAAATCAACCTTCATCGTTAAGTACTTTTTGTATTGATGAGCGTGTCGATTTGTACTTTCGTTAGAATTTTCATTATTTTTGGCTGACATCCTTCAGACATACCTTTCAGAAATGCTATAAGTTTATAGTATGTACTGATGTCGTGGTTCTTGTTTATATTAAGACAGCTTTGTCATTAGTAGTTTGCCCAGAATGTTGAACATGCCCATATTTTAGCCACTTCTTCAAACAATGCTAACAAAATATTCCCAGTATAATTATTTTGTATGTTGTTTACCTTATACCAGCCCAGGAACTAGTATGCAGCATCGTATTGGTTTTGGGTAACAATTCTAATTGCACTCTCAAGCCCTGACTTAGATAATAAATTCGGAATGTATACGGAATTGGAGGAATACATTGTCCAAAAAGTGGTGCTTTCACGACTTTGTATTCAGATTTAATTTGCGACAGATTTTTGCAAGAAGGCATTGTAACTTAGATTTAGTATGTGTGACAGAAGAAAGTCACAAGACTTTTAAGGATTCTTATAGAACGTAATTCCAAATAATTTTGCATGTAATGTTTATGCACTTGCTACACAAACTGTTTTATGTATTCTAAGTTTCATTTCATTTAAAAATTACTGAGGTTTGCTTGACAAGCGACATTTTTAAGAATTTCAACTTCAAGAAACAATAAATGAAAGAAACAATAATTAAAACAATAAATGGTGGGGTTGCTTAAACATGGTGCAATTTTGATTGAAAAAGAATTTTGAAACAAAATAATTATTTATGGTACTAGCCAATTAAGATGTATTTCGTGGATGGTAGCGTGTCTGCCTCATGTTCAAGAGGTACCGAGTTCGAATCTTTGTCAGGGGAGTTACCTGGATAAGGGTTTTACCGGGGTTTTCCCTTATCCTGAAAGTCGAATGTCAGGTAATTCTAAGCTCCATAGGCCTCGGACTTATTTGAGCATCAATTCACCCATTTCATGCATCGTCCTATATGACTTACGGACGTAAATTTAAAAAACAAAGTATTTTATTCATAAGTGGAGAGTTCGACACGCCAGACAAAGTCGAATTTGTAATTCTAGTTTATGGAATATATACTGATGTCCCTTTTTTCGTTTTGATTGTATTATGAGTAGTTCTAGTACAGTTATTAATATAAAAGTTTATAATTATTGAGAAGAAATTATGGTGATTTTCATTTCAGAAGGCTGCATCGAATGTACTGCCAGTAGAATGTGAACATATAGAAAACATTTATTAATTACTGAATGAATGGAAGTTGTAGCAGATACAGATATGCATTTCTTACTAGATGTTAAAACTACAATAAATATTATACTTAATATACTTCTTAAATTGAAATTTTATGCACCATTAATATTCACTGTTACTTTAGTAGGTTAGTATTATTAAAGTAAAACTTTACAAGTAAGTGTTGGATAAAGCAATGAAGCAGATTCATGTGTCATTAATCAAAGGCTTAAAGACAGAAAATATGTTTATAAACCAGTAAGCCAAATTGTAGCTTATGAAATATGAGGCCTATTATTGAAAGAAAATAGAGAATGTGTTGCTAAGATTAAAATGTAGATACATAATATGAAAAAGTGGCAACATAACCATAAAAATTGTATATGGAATGAAAGATATTTAATTGGTAGCAAAACTGATAGAAACAGGAACATTAAATGAAAGAATCATAGATTATTGTGCTGAAACTAAACATTCAAGCATTAGAAGTTAAAATATATTTATTAATCTCAGAATGTTTGAATAATAAGTAATACATGTAAGTTGGGTATTTGAAGGACATTTGTGTTTTGTTTTAAAAAAAATTAACATTGTTACTATGGTTGTAGTGATCCCAAAAGTTAAATATAAACCAGTTTAAACTACCAGAGTTGTAATGAAGGCGAGGGAGGGAGTTGAACCCATGGTTTCAGCCTCCCAGTCGGAAGTTGTAATTAGCCGACCATCTGCCACCATGGCAACCTCCCCCTTCCACCACATCATTTAATTGAATCGGCATGATTTATGACCAAGCACTGAAAAAAAAAAAGTTACTGCTTTACATGATAATACGTAACTTCCTTTTTACGACAGGATGAATTCTTTGGATTAACGAACTTTACACACGTTTCATCGCTTGATTTATTCCTGAAACTTAACACCAGGCGTGTGATGAGAGTGGAGCAGTTTACAAAAAGAAACTGTGATACTTGCCTAAACCATGCAACAGTTTAATTACTGCTAGTGCTAAAGTAATACTGAGTGTGGGAATAGCTTGTTAATTTAGAAATTCTGAATTTAAATATTTATGATGTAGTCAACAAATATTGGTAAATTTTCATTTCAGTTCTGCCAGGTTTTCCAGAAAAACAATGTTTCGTTTTGGAAAGGTACAAAGGATTTGAACCACGGATCTTCCAGTCTCCATCCTGTTTCAATAGCACTGAATTTTTCATTCTGGCTCTACAGTTTTCCAAACATTGTTCCATACAGAGCTATGCAAAAGAACAATAAATACCGGATATTTATTTTGCTTTATTTATTTTTAATGACCTGTAGAACAATATTGTGCTGCACGAAGTTTCAAATTCGAGTTATAAATACGCTTTTCTTATAAATTTAGAACACGCTGCGCAAATGAAAAATGGATAGATTTAGGAGAAAAATGTGTTTCTAAGGTAATTTCCCCCGATAAGCTCTTTATTATTTTAAGCATTAACTTTTAAGAATTTATTATTATAATATAGGGTGTGCATGTAACGCTAGGCATTTGCTTGTTAATTTGGTTCCTTTGTTTCAAATCCTTATTGGAAGTATAATCCATCTTTACTGGAGTAAAATACAAACAGTTTTACTCCGCCTAAAATTACCTGATTATGCCTTTTCGTAGTTTAAGGATCTTTATCAAGGATCTTTATCAAGGATCTTTCCCAGTTGCGCTTCTATTATTTTTGTTATTGTTGATGCGATGTTACCCTTAGTACTGCAATTAATATTTCGCACCCTGAAGTAGTACATCATGTTGATAATGCCCGCCTCTGTAGAGTGATGATAATGTTTCTGTCTTACGTCCAAGAGGTATTAAGATCGAATCTCGGTTAGCGTGAGTTATCTGGACAAGGTTCTCTCTTATCCTGAAAAAATGAATGTGGGGTAACTCTAAGCTCTATTCACCCTGGGCTCATTTGAATATCATTTCATTCATCCTCCGATATGACTTAACGTTGGAGGGTATAAATTTATAAAAAATAATAATATAAAATGTTGATATTATACGCGATGTTTTATACTTACATATATTTCAAGGAAGTGTGCACCTCTGCAAGACTAAGACGACTAGTGAATAATAAATAGAAACGCTAAGTAAATTAATCGGTTTGAACTCGTGTCCTTGAAGATGTTCGATAATAATTGCTTTAATAAGCTACATGTCTCAAGTAGGTACACTAAAAAGCTGCTGGAAGAACAAATTGTATAATTTACGGTCAGAGGTTCTGATAGGTCAAGGGTTTCTACTTCGCCTTTGAACTGAAGCACCAAAAAAACGTAAACAAAAAGGTAAAAGATGCTCTTTTTATAATTAGTGACTCACTCAATACTTAACACGTACCTAAAAAGTAAACTTTTTGGAGCTTTGCTCTTTCCACTGTATCTGAGATAACACGCACTTAATGAACAAACAGGTTTAAAATACACGTAAAAGAACTAGAGAAATGTATTGCAACAAACAGAGCATTGTTTAAAAATGACTTTAATACGTCATGCATTAGGTATGAATTCGATCTAGAAATCCAATGTCGTGATTTTTCTAGAAATTGATGCACAAATGATTTTGTTTTCGAAAAAGGTGTGCGTGTTTATTTGCCTCAGTCCCATAATTTTTCTATAAATTGTAAAAAACCATGAAAAAGGGTGGTTAGGGTCCAGATTTCGTCCTTTTTCAAGAAGGTTAAGACAAGTTTTTAATGAAATTCTTTCTTACTTGGGAAAAAGTAGCTATTTTTATTTTCTCTACCATCAAACTATAGCAGGTAGAAGAAAAATATTCCACTTTAAAATTTCATATCTTAATTTCACTGGGAATTTTGGTTTTTCAAACTAGTAGCCCAAAAAGGAATAATTTAGAGAAAAGTGTTCTATGTCTTTGTGTGTATTTGTGGCGATTTCTTATTTTGTCAACGTTGATTTTAAAGATATATCGATTAATATATATATATATATATATTTATTTATTTATTTAACATATTCACATGAAGAAAGTTCACGTGCTTAATTCTCTGGAAGTAACCTTTGAACCCCTCTAATGGTAAGGAATTTTCATAAGGAATAAACATGAAAATAATACATTAGAAATGCAGATCTCTGTAGAAATACAATTTGTCTAAAATTAACTTTGCTATTAGTCATTTCGTGAAAGAGTAGTTTGTGGAACCTATACACCAATATACCTTAATGGGTAGAAAATATCATACGAAAGTAACACTTGTAATTTTTTTTAAATAATGCTTTTTTTCTATTCACTCTTCTACAAAATATTCGTATAAATTTAATTATTTAAACTACTTGTTATCTAGATAAAATTTAAAATCATATTTACCCATTTCAGTTGAGGACATCTAGTTAAAGCGATAGTGAGAAGTTTAAAGATGGCTTAGAAATGTCTTGATCTATGCATGGCCCCAAAGAAAATAAAAATAGTGACTTACCAGCTGAGAAAAATATATAAGTATTTGACAATTCGAACCAATATTAAGAAATAAGCCGGAATTGACTAGCTTCGCAAAGGAATTCTATTTTACATAAATAGCGTGCCTTATGTTATCAGTTACGTAATGCAGTCACTCAGAATCAAGAAGTTATCTACTTCCAGATAATTCAAATGTTGTGTATGTTAAATTTATATTTTAATCAAAATTATTGAAGACTTGTTTAAGAAAATTAAAAATAATGAACATTTTTCCATGGAAAAGATAGTTTGGATTTTGGGGAAGGGGATTTTCCTAAAAATCTCTGTGCCACATCCGTCGAGGCCATGCTGAATTTAAATACTGTCACAGTGGGAGCGAGTACCTACCGCAAAGGGAGCCCAGTCCACCACCTTTGTTATTTGCCACCGAAAAGAGCACAAAAATGCACATTCAAGAACAAGCGCCCGCGACATCACGAGCCAGAAGTACGTACCTTCTTTGTTGTACTGCGCCGGTATTTTCAGATCATTCGATTTCGGCAAATTTAGGATAATCAATTCCCAGGATGTTCCATCCAATAAATTCGAGAGACTTCGGTTTCTATAAACCTCTCTTCCAAGACCAGAATCTATAAAAGAGAGCGCAACAGTAGCGAAGTTGGCCCGAATAAACTATGCGAGCAGTGTGCGCCGAGAAGTTTCGAGCAGCGCAATTAAGTGTGTGCAACAGTGGCATAAAGAGAAGTCACTGCGTATTTGTGTGAATGACGTGTTTTCATTTGTCACAATACTAGCTTCTAATTTTTGAGTTATGTGTTTACATAAACGCGTTTTTTTATAAAAAGTAAGTTTTTCTGAGAACATCAAAAGTATTTTTTTTTTTTAATTCTACGCTTACACTTACTGTGGGTAGAGAGTACACTTTTTTTTTCGAATTTTCCTAAAAGTTATACATAAGAAAATTCAATTGCATTCCACATAAAAGAATTTAACCCAAAACCCACTTTGCAGTGTTTGAAGATCTTATCTATTGGATGAGTGTGAAGTTTCTTATGGGAAAGAAAGTGTGCTTTCAGCAAACTTGGATGGAAAATTGAGAAGTAGATGTAATGTCTTTTCCCCCATTTCTAATTTACAAAGGTGGATGGATATATCCATCACTTTGTCCCGTGTCATTTGATGTATGGCAGAAGGGCGCGCCTTTTGACCGACCGCCGTGTTCTTTGATAAAGCCTTTTACCACCTCCGTCTGCAGGTGCACCCCACACAATTATTTTCCCATATAACACCCGCTTTTCAACTGAAAAGGCGGAACAAATGCGCAGACATTTCTTCGTGAACCGCTACAAAGCGCTCTAGTAAATTAAAGTTTGTTCCGTTGGCATTGAGGTGAAGGGGGACAGATAAGGGCTTTAAATATATCAACCGTCATCGAGTTTTGGGAACCATGGTCTGTTATCCACACTACGGAACATTTCTGTCACGTTTCATCACTAAGAGCAGATAAAAGGGCGAACAGTTCCAAAACATGACATTTTGGCTTTTATTTGCAGTATTATTAATTGGATGGATAGCTTGCCTCGGTAGCGTGGAGGTAGAGTGTCTGCCTCACGTTCAAGAGGTCCCGAGTTCGAAACTCGGGTAGGGTGAGTTACCTGGATATGGTTTTTCCGGGGGTTTCCCTTATCCTGAAAGATGAATGTCGGATAACTCTAAGCTCTATGGACCCTGGAATCATTTGAGCATCATTTTACTCATTCTATTCATCGTTCGATATGACATAACGTTGGAGGACGTAAAACTAAAAAAAAAAAAAGGATGGAGCCGGACTGAAAACTTCAATACGTAGCCGGGATTTGAACCACGGAATTCCCTGTTTCCGTTAGGTTGCTATTGGCCATTAGTTACCATTCATGTTTTGTCATTTGTGTGCGCCACCATATTATGATTTTTTTTAATTTAGGGTTTTCAACGTTAAGTCATATCGCACATGAATGAAATGATCTCCAAATGAGTCCAGGGTGCATAGAACTTAGAGAAATTTTTAAGTCATTAGGTTTAATTTTTGAATTGTATGAGATTTTAAATAATTTGTTCTTTTTAGGTCAAAAAGAGTTACCAGACATTCCTCTTTCAGGATAAGAGAAAACCTCCAACGTTATGTCATATCGGACGATGAATGAAATTATGTTCAAATGAGTCCAGGGTACATAGGGCTTAGAGTTACCGAACATTCATCTTTCAGGATAAAAGAAAACCACCAACGATATGTCATATGAGACGGTGAATGAAATGATGTTCAAATGAGTCCAGGGTGCATAAAACTTAGTTACCAGACATTCATCTTTCAGGATAAGAGAAAACCTTCAACGTTAAGTCATATTGGACGTTGAATGGAGTTATGTTCTAATGAGTCCAAGATCTATAGAGCTTAAACTTACAAGACATTCATATTTGAAGATAAGAGGAAACTTCAAACGTTGAGTCATATTAGAGAATGAATGAAATGTTGCTCAAATGAGTCCCAGGTCCATAGAGCTTAATTACGAGACATTCATCTTTCAGGATAAGGAAATATCTCCATCGTTGTCATATCGGACGATGAATGAAATGTTGCTCAAATGAGTCCCAGGTCCATAGAGCTTAGTTATCAGACATTTATATTTCAGGATAAGGAAAATTCTCTAACGTTGTCATATCAGACGATGAATGAAATGTTGCTCAAATGAGTCCCAGGCACATAGAACTTATAGTTACCAGACATTTATCTTTCAGGAGGTACTTTATCTACTTAACTCATCTAACCAAGATTAGAACTCGAGAACTCTTGAGCGTTAGGTAGACACGCTACCATCTATGCTACAGATGCGGTGAATTACAATTCCTATACTCGGTATTTAACTTTTGGGAAAAGTTTTTCTCAAAACGGTTCGAAACATTTTGTTTAAAATATCACACATTCTTAATGAATTTTGTGTAATTTGTAAGCCATAACCGTGAAACAAAAACATACCTCACAAAACATGCAGAATAAAAAAAATTAAAATATCATTTTTGTGGCATCAGCCATTTACGAGTTATTCGTTATTAGGTTGAGTTTTTCAACTTTGTAGGAAGATTATAGAATTTAAAGCGTCTATATAGAGTGGCTTGCTTTAAAACAATTTAATTAATCTTAATTTTGTTTTGTGTTTTAACTATAAGGAAATAATTAATAAAAGTATTTTTGCGACATAAAAAGGGAGCTATATAAAACAAATGATGGTAGGTGGTGAAAGCATACGAATGTAACATATATTTTATTTCTACAGGTCTCTTCCAACAGATCCTAATGTGCAATTTTTAAAATTGAAATGAGGTGTCACTGCTACAGGAAGAACAATGGGTCGGTTAGTGTTTAGCATTAGTGTCACAGTAGAAACGAGTAAGTTGGGAAAAGTGCGATTTTTCATTGGATAAACTTTGTTGGAGATAAAGCGAAATGATGGCCCTTTCCCCCAAAGATAGCGTTTTCTTGGAAACTTTTTGGTCTTCTCGAAATAAAGCTGTTTTATATTAATGAACTCCCAACTCCACGAGCAGAAACTGTCGTTCATTTCGTCACGGAGAAGAATTTATGTGAAAGTGAAGAAGGGCCGGGGAAGAGAGAGGGAGAGAATGAAGCATGTGTATTACAGACAGGGTAGCTGAACCACCAAGTTAGCTGAATTAAGCGCAGTTCGCCATATTGAATCAATACGGAGCAGTTCATCACATGACGTAACGCTACCCTCCCCTCCGTAACGTTCCCCTTCTCTCTCTCTCTCTCTCTCTCTCTCTCTCTCTCTCTCTCTCTCTCTCTCTCTCTCTCTCTCTCTCTCTCTCTCTCTCTCTCTCTCTCGTGGCTTTGGTTTGCTCTACCTTCCAGCTACTGCAAAAATGGAGGGGGAGGGGGAGGTTAAAAAAAGCTCTGCCTCGGTCCTGGCAAGGAAGTCTTCCTGTTTTCGTTAGGCTTTGAAGTTTAGATTCTCTGCTTCAATGGTCCACTCTTGGATGTTGATTGGAAAGAAGAAAAAGTAAATTCGTGAGAAGAGATCGCCACTTGATCAAGCTGAAAAACTCCCAATGATCACAGTCTTTTCTTTCATTCCAAGCGGTTATACCTTCTAAAGAAAAATCTTCCGCTTTCTCGTCTTCAAAACAATTATTGACAGCAATGTGAGCTCAACGTGTTCCATATTCCTCTAAATAGGGAAATATATTGATTCATTCACCCATATTAACTAGGAATGGGACGATACCAGCTTTTCTCGATACTCGATGCTCGATAACGATACACGATATTTTCTACGATACTTTATACTTCGATATTCGATACCGTTATTTCTACTTGTAGTTTCAATGCAAAATAGAATGTTAGAACTGTGTAATGCCAATAAAATTAAATAGATGTACATAATTAATGCGACAGGAAAAACCAGCATTGTTCTTATTTTTAAACTAAAACAGTCCACTTTTATAAGTTTTCGTTAAGAAATACTAACATTTTCACCTTTACTTTTACGTATCAGTCCTGGTGTACTAAATGGTCTTTCAGAGAAAGCTGTTTCTAGTGGAATACTCATATATTTAGCGTCCTTCATTTTTCGGGAAATTTTGAATTTGTTTTCCAGTAATCTAGTGCACTAGAAAGAGATGACAAATCATCGTTGAGATATGCAGTGATTTTTTCTTGGGAACTGGTGACTGGCACTGAATTTGACACATCACTATTTTCTTGCATAATTTTAATGTGCACGTACCACATTCTTGGCAAGTCAGCCCTTAGAATGATTTTAATATCTTATTTTCCGTTTCCAAACCCTTTTAATTTCTATCTTGTACACCAGTTGATTGCTATGCAGGGCGTATTTTTCTCAACAGAGCCTTTGAATGAATGAGCAAGCAAAGAAATATTATCGATCAAGTGATGTTTATAGTCGAACGCTTAAACCATTTGAAATATTTGTGAGCCACAAACAGGAGGTATCGTTAACAAAGGATGTTCTTTGAGTTTGACCACGGAGGATGCTCGGTCGGGTTTCTTGGCATAGCAACAAAACCAAGTTTGTTGCGTAGACAACAGAGTTCCTCTTCACCACTTTGAAGTGCTGGGATTCCCCTCTGAGTGTTACACTCAAGCAGCAGATCTTCAGTTGGTGCTCACACGTGGGCTTTTTAAGTTTCTACTTTCTCTACCACCTACAGAGAAGAAGCATTGAATTTCACACAAAAATTCGACGCAAATACGTGCTTTGTGCTCCTTGGAAAAAAGAGTGTGAACTACACAACCCAAAGACGAAAACATGGTATTAAATTTGGCAGCTTCCAGGGATACAAAAAGAAGATTTTCAAATTTATCCCATCCCAAACTGCTCTTTAAGTTAACTATTTGTTTATTTTTAAGTATTCAAAAAATTCAGTAATAATTTTGATTAAAATATCACACCTAGATATTTTCTTAACTAATAAAGTATAGATCTTGTATAGTTTGTAAATTATCCTGATATCCAATTAATTTTGTGTAATTTCTACAACTTTGTAGGCCTAAATAAACAAATAAGTATCGGTAATTCGTGGCATTAAGCTTTTTCCGAAGTATTCCCATGTATACCTTTTCCAAATACGTCCTCTGACAGACACATTTGAAAGTTTGTGATACTTGGCGCGCATTTGGGGGGCCCATGGGGTCTTTCGTTATTTTTTTCGGGTCGCCAGGCGAATGCTAAGTAGGTTAAATTACATCTCCCACATTTCCTGTTCCTCCATTTCATCTCCATTATCATTCCATATCATCTCTCATCTGGTGATCTCTTTTAGGGTAGAAGTGTCAGCGGGAGTCCCGGCGCTGCATAGCAAGATAGTATGCTCTTGGTAAACACTTTCTTATTCGATAGGACGGCCTGTGAGCCGTTTCAGTACCACGATGGATGGGATGCCGTGTGTAGTGGCATGCTAGGAAGTTTCCAATTGTTAATTGTATGGACTCGCCCTCTGTACTGTCGTGGCTCCTTGGAACGGCTGCCCTCCATCTGCTCCTGCCTCATCCTTCCTGCCAGGGATGCCCCACTTGGGAGCAAAAGTTCAATAGACCAAGGCTGGACGAATCCGTCCCTAACGTAATCCAATTCATTCCAGTCCAATGAACTACTTATTGCTTCATTATAAGTTATTTGACTACTCCACTTACGTGGAGTTTTCAGATTTTTTTTTTTTTTTTGATGGTACAATATAAACTTTACTTCCATGTGTTAATGCAGTTATAGGATAATTTTGTAAATTGAAAGCCATTGTTTGTTACCACAACATTATAACATATTAAAAATACAATTTTATTGGCCTATAACGTTCAGTTTTACTGATATAGCACCGTAGGCGGTGAGCAATTGATGGTTATGGAATTAAATGATAAATGAGGAGGAAATTTAGGTGGGAAGTGTTTCCAGACCTGAATTTAGGGTACTTCCCGGACATTTGCAGGCTATGAGAACTGAGGAACATTCGTAAGTAATCGAGGATGTGATCCATGGATCTTCCATTATCGATAAAAAGTTGAATCATGTATTTTTAAACACATTTGGGAGAGGGGAACCTATGTTAATAGTTTTTGGCGTGAGGAAAATCTTGAAAATTCGTGGGTTCGAAGTTATTGACTAGATATAAATAGCTAATTTGATTTTTATGAAACGTAAAACAGTAATATATGCCTCATGATGTTCCGCCAATTTTGAAGCAGTATTGGTCTGCCTGAACATGTTGCTCCAATTTGTAACCGTATATATACTTGAAAATCACCGTGATGCATCCTTGGAGGTTGCTGAACTTAATACCGTATTTAGTATTTACCCGAATATTCTTTTTTGAGTTATGCTGTATATAGCCTTTTTCGGGACATTCAAGACCCCTCAAAACATTTATTTTCGCTAAAATCTCGGTATCAAATTTTTGGGTAGAGGAAATAAAAGTACGTTGAAAATAAACTATCTCTTAATCTACATAAAATATAAATTTGTCACAAACTTCACTTGTCTTTTAAGAAAATTTATGAAATTGCCACAGAATTGAACAGACTAGTTTTACAAAAATCCTTTGCATCTTGAGTCACTTTTGTTTCCTATTGTCATCGTTACTATCGCTGTGTGACGCATCGTATCAAACTCTGAAAATGAAACAAACACAGAAGCGATTGGCGGTATTTGAAAATTCATTACGTGATTTCTATTTTTTAAAATAATATTTTCTCCCAAACTATAAATCTATTGGTCCGTTTAATTGTAATACCTTAACTTCTGAATTTATTTCATGGTTAAATGACCAAAAATGGCCTGCCAAGGCCGATATATTAATCCGTTTATACCTAATATTTTTAAAATGTTCCTTCATTCTGGTTTCTAAATTACGTTTGGTCCTTCCAATATAAACAATAATTATGGAAACAATTAAATTGATAAATTTCAGATTGTTGACTTTCGGAAATTTTATCATTTTCTATAGAAACATTTAGCAAATTTTTATATTATATTTATTTTGAGGAACCAACATTACACCAAATAATTTAAAAAAACTGAGAATGTTTATTAGCCCAAATATGTTTAGTTATTTTATTACAATAATAATCCTCTTTTATATTTTAAGCGTAGAAATATCATTTACATTTTTGATACTTAAATTTTTCAATTTTTTATGTATAAAGTCTTTATTAAAACCATTAATTAAAGAAGTATTAATGTGTTTATATTCTTATTAATTCCTCTTTATTTAGGAGTATATTTATTAACCTATAAATCAAAATATTAAAAACGGCAAATTTATTTCTATATAATTAGCAATATGAGTAGATTTCCTATAAATAACAAAGTTTAGTGTATTGTTATTTCTTATTATCTTTAGATCTAGAAAATTTGGACATCCATCAATTTGAGCTTCAAATGTGAATTTCATAGCTTTATCTTATAAATATACACGTTTAAAAGCATCATTTATGTGTTTATCAGGAACAATAGCAAAAGTGTCGTCTACACATCTGTACCAAGTTTTAAAAATTAAAGGAAATGTTTTAGTGACTTTGACGTGTCTAGTAATATACTTTTTATGTTAAACGAAATACGTCCTCCGCCTTTTGCAGGTGGGGTAGAAGTTGAAAACTCGTGTGGCTATTATAAATTATGGTTTTTGTTTAACAGCTACCTTGTGACTGTTTTAAATGTTGCATAAGTTGACGTGCCAATTTATGGACTGGTCAGAGTACGAGGCAAGCAAATGGATGGACCTGTTTACGACTTAAAACAGCGGAAGTGATTTTACGATGAGTCAGGAAGGAATAAGGTGCAAGTGTGCGACATTTCTGCGTCTTCGTAGAGCACCGACCATAGTACAGAGATATTTGTCGTGTCATTTCTCAGAAACGTTCACTGATAATAATATTCATATAAATTAAAATTAATAAATGATAATCGCATAGAAAGCAAGGTGGCGCTACGTTAAAGTGTGCAACTCACATTTCGGAAGTCATGGTGTCGATTCCCGTCGATCTCATACTTACAAGGGTGGTATCGCTAATCATTACACGTTGCACCTGAAAAGTTGATGGTATAGTGTCTGCTGTATATAAACCATGTGCACCAAAAATCTGCTGCGGAGTAGAACCGCAACACCCAAAACTGAAGCCTGGAAAGTGCAGCATGCGACCACTTGCAAGTAGCTGCTGGACATCCCTCGTCAGCTCTGTTTCGAGTTTAACGGCACTCCGTACGTATGCCATGTGTAGGTCACTACACATCAGGGGTAAACAATTCCTCCGTACAATGCTGTGTTATGCTTATATGTTCATACGTATTCTGTACTCATTTTCGGATACGTCCAGTTATACTCAGCACTCGATTTTTGGCACACAGACCTCACATAGGGCAGAGATGATGTCATCAAACTCTCAAGCGTGTACAGGTATGAGCATGGTTATAGTTCCCTTGTCAATCTTGATTTTTTTGTGGTTTTCCCTCATTCCATTGTCTTAACACCTTTCAGGTATGAATTTTAAGCTTGTGGAGTATGACTCTGCCTGACAGGTGGCGTGGATTCTTGCGTATTTTAACGCTGAGTGGCGTTATTGGTCACTACCCTCACGTTGGGGTACGCTTGTCAAGCCCTGGTGCCGGGTTGAACACCTCTCAGCATTTGTCAGCAACTTCCGCGCATCTCTGTGACCCTGTGGCCTCCTGCAGCTACCTCACTTCAACCCTTCCTCCTGGGAGGTGTTTCTCTCCCAAGTCTACCTTCGTCTTCTGCACATCAAGGATTAGGTATGACACCTGTTCCGTCTTCGCATTCTTTATATTCCCATTTTTTCCTAGGACGATGTGCTAGAATGTACTTTCGATGTCTTTTCCCTGCCAGTTTGTATCCATTAATTAAAATAGGTATTCTTTCTTCATTTATGGGTTTCATGTGCTCTTTCCATTTGCTTTTATTCTCTTCGATTTTGTCGTTTAATTATAAATTTTCAGTTCTTCTCTAATTAATTATATTCTAAACACTACATTCTCTAATTGTTTCAATTCTTGAATCCAGTTTAGTACATCCTTTAATTCTTTTAAAAATATTTTTGCTGTTTGAATTTTCTACCTTTTTTTTACCAAATCTCATAATATTGTTTGTACTAGTCCTAATAAAGTATACTTAGAATTTGACGACCAACTAGCTAATATAACACAACCCTCTATTGTTGTACGTACAAAAAAGCCTTAATCATCAATGATGTATTTATTTTCGGCCAGTCAAAATGTAGATGATACAGACGGTTAACAGAAGTAAGAAAATAAATTATAAAAATTTTAGATATAGCCCTGAATTGTCCAATCGAGTGGATAGTATCCTCTTATATAGGCTACGAATCAAAGTGGAAGGAATCTTGGGAACAGCCAAGACGTTACAAAATGAGCTTGTTCCGGAGGCAGATCGGCCATTAAAGCAGGTACGGCCTGGTGGTCACCTGATGCTAAGAGTTGGAAGGTCCTTGTTTCAAGTTCCAAAGGAAGGTAAGTAAGACTGTAAGTACTTCGGTCAGGTAAATTTCTTTATGCTACCGAGTTCTTGCGATAGGTACTCTAGATGCTGTTTTGGAACATATAATTTTGACAGTATGCAAACTGATTCCACACTAAAAGGTGGTGGATGTGAACTACTGTAGTGTTGCCAATACTATATAGCGAATTCGTGGTAGGTGTTTCACGGGGTAGGGGAGGAACGAAGGACAGCGTTATATTCTGATACCGAAAGGAAGAATCACGTTTTGGGGTAAAGAAAGCCTATTAAAAACACACCAGAATTGTGCTGGAAAAACAGCGTATTTCTTCAACGTACTCTCAAGTAAGCGCACTCCATAAGATTCTCCGTTACACCTTGGTGCGCACTACAACCATTGTTTAGAAAATGTCTGCCCCTGATAAGTTATCTTATAGTTTCCTTCCTTTACCTCGCTACCGTCGAGAAGCTGCCCTGTAATGTTCTGAAATGAAAAAAGAAAGGAAAAACGAACGCTATGTAATGTTCTGAAATGAAGAAAGAAAGGAAAAAGAGACGCTGTTTTTTATGCGAAAACAATCTCACAAACAATGCCTTATTTAATAGGTCGTGCATTCCTTTCCGAAAAGTATCCTCAGCTCTGTTCACGCTATTGCGTCAACTATATCGTTCCTTTCTTCACTCACTGTCTCTCTCGTTTACTGTCACTTTTCCCCTCCCCTCCCCTCTCACTTTCTCCTCCCTTTCTGTTCTTTCACTCAATGAGATGTCTATGACATACGCTCATTGCTTTTTCTATAGTGTTTAATAATAATTTTAATAATAATAATAATAATAATAATAATAATAATAATAATAATAATAATAATAATAATAATAATAATAATAATAATAATAATAATAATAATAATAATAATAATAATAATAATAATAATAATAATAATAATAATAATAATAATAATAATAATAATAATAACAATAATAATAATAATAATAATAATAATAATAATAATAATAATAATAATAATAATAATAATCGTCATCATCATAATAACAATATTATTATTGTTATAATAATAATAATTGTTATTATTATTATTATTATTATTATTATTATTATTATTATTATTATTATTATTATTATTATTATTATTATTATTATTATTATTATTATTATTATTATTATTATTATTATTATTATTATTATTATTATTATTATTATTATTATTATTATTATTATTATTATTATTATTATTATTATTATTATTATTATTATAACGCTCTCTGATACGCATAGTAAATAGGGGAGGCATTGCATTCCACAAAACAATTCCATATGGAACTTTCACCAGAAATAATCGTTTTCAGAACCCTGAAAATATTTTTTCTTTTTTGGAAAACATCCATGATTTTTTAATTAACGTCCTCCAGTTTTAAGTAATATCGGACGATGAATGAAATGATGTTCATATGAGTACAGGGTCCACAGAGTTTAGAGCTTACCAGACATTCATCTTTCAGGATAAGGGAAAACCTCCAATGTTAAGTCATATCGGACGATGAATAAAATGATGTTCAAATGAGTACAGGGTACATAGAGCTTAGAGTTAAAGTATAAACTTGGAAGAAGCGTAGGGACAGTGAAGCACAAATTAGTACAAAAGTGAATCGAGAAGATATTGACACATTGCTTCACTTACACTGTTTATTCACAGGACATGTTTCAAGAGCTTTTGCTCCCATCATCAGCTGATACTCGACTAGTGCAAGTTGTAGTGGTTTCCTCTTTCTCCGTTTTGTCAATAGATGGCGTGATGTACTTGTCAAAAATGTCCGGTGGTGGAGTTTCAAAATTCATGACTCTATGACGATTTTTGTTGATGAAGATTTTTTCCCATACGGAATAGCTTAGAGGTACCAGACATTCATCTTTCAGGATAAGGGAAAACCTCCAACGTTAAGTCATATCGGACGATGAATGAAATGATGTTCAAATGAGTTCAGGGTATATAGAGCTTAGAGTTACCAGACATTCATCTTTCAGGATAAGGGAAACTCCCAGAAAAACCTTAATCTGATAAATCACCCTGACTGAGATTGGAACTCGGGACCTCTTGAACGTAAGGCAAATACACTACTACTAAGCGAGAGAGGCGTGGTGTGTATGCGTGTGTGTGAGAGAGAACAGAACAGAAACTTAAAAAAAAAAAAAAAAAAAAAAAAGTTGGTTAATAACAAAATCCCCCCCCCCCTAACTCTGACTACCTTTTACATAAACCATTTTTCAAACACTTTTAGTTTCTGAAAAAAAAGTGACGGTCGATTTTGATTAAAATATCGCATTAATAAGACATTGTTATAACAAATTAAATGTATATTTTGAGTTTGGTGGTAATATCTTCACAAATCCTCTTCATTCTGTACTAGTTTTGCATGATTGGTTACTATAAGAGATAGAAAAAGTCTTACTGTACCAAAAATGTACAGCTCAGTAAAGCCACATTTCCGAGATATTCCTTGTTATTTGACTGACTTTCCAATTCACAGTGTGAAATCGTTATTTAATTTTTAACTCTTGGTCATACAAATAGGTAGGAATTTTCAAGTCATCATATAGCGATCAGTTATAAAAGATATGACTATAATGTCTACTGTATTTTCATATTCCCTTGTACCTACAAGAAAATTAGCTATAAGGTAATGTTTATGATGAAGTAGATAGTAGATAGGGGAACAAATGTTTGTAAGAATGGCATGTAAAATTGTAGAGAAAGTCACGTGAGTGCAACATATTAGATTTCCAAATATGTAGGAAATTTTTAAGTATTAGATGCTGACGTAGTATATTCATTAATCTGAGATGCAAAAGATTACGTAGATATCGCAACCAAATTAATTACCGTACACACGGGATGGTAAAGTATTTCTTCCATTTAAAGTAAGTACTCCAACTGTGTGATAGAAAGTTTAGAAATATCGATGTACGAAAAGAGACTGTTAAGAAACGTCCCTTCGTATGTTCGTACTGAGTTGTGATCTGCAAGTTAATTCCCCAAGGTGACTTTCTTTCCTCTGTGTAGGTTGCTAGGTAGATGGAAGATAAATGAGATCATTTTAGCTGTCCACAGAGTGCAAATTACGGTTTGGCACAACCCAGCTAGAGAAATATGCTTTTATTCATTTTGGAATAATGAGCTCACCCGTAAAAACGTTATTAGAAAGCAGGTTTTGTTAAAAAAAAGTGTCTTAATTAGGTTTCTCTTTTCTGCATTCTAGCCTCTACTGCCAACAAGGAAACCTGATAAATAAACCGGCTTCATTTTCTTTAGCAGTAGTCACGACTGGGCCTCTTGCCCTTCAAGTTGCAATTTGTTTTTTAATTTACTTCCAACGTTAAGTCATGTCGGACGATGAATGAAATGGGTGAAATGGTGCTCAAATGAGCCCAGGCAACATAGAGCCTGGGATAAGGGAAAACTCTGAAGAAAAAAAAAATCCTTATCCAGATAATACACCCTGATGGAGATTCGAACTCGGGACCTCCTCAACGTGAGGCGGACACGTCGAACATGTTATGCAACCCAATTATTGTTATTTTTTATTTTTTTATTTACGTCCTCCAACGTTAAGCCATATCAGACAATGAATGAAATGGGTGAAATGATGCTCAAATGTGTCCGGGGTCCATGGAGCTTAGAGTTACCCGGCATTCGTCTTTCAGGATAAGGGAAACCCCGGAAAAAACCTTATCCAGGTAACTTACGCTGACCGAGATTCGAACTCGTGACCTCTGGAACGTGAGGCAGACACGCTACCACCACGCTACCGAGGCGGGCGCAACCTAATTAGTAACATATTAAATCATTCAAATTATTTGCTTATCTATTAGTATATATATGGAGCCTCGGAAGAGATGGCTCAAGAACATCATCCAAGAGGAATTTGGACATCCCCTGTTTTATGGGAAGGACATAAACATAAGGATGTCTCGGTTCCCAGCCAACAGTCGGTTATTCTGGAAATTAACGAGCAGGTTTCCATGCTGGGAACACAGGAAGATGGTGGGGTGTGCCCCCTAGAAAGAGGAGGTAACCTTTCCTTACCGTAAAAATCATTGTTATTGTATTTAAATTATCTGACATCACGGCATTTTCAACCAAGCCGAACAGCCCACATGTCGGAGATTCCACTGTTCGAGTTGTTTGCTGACAGTCTTTTGTTTATCCCAGATTTGTACATTTCGGTTATCTATACTACGTCGTATAACAATCGAACAATAAATGGGGAGGAAACATTAAATTACAAGTCAACTTTGAGATGAATGTAATGATGTTCAAATGAGCCCAGGGTACATAGAGCTGACACTTATCTGACATCCTTCAGGATAAGGGATAGTCTCCAACGTTGTCATATCGGACGATAAATGAAATGATGCTCAAATGAGTCCAGCGTTTATAGAGTTTAGATTACTAGACATTCATCTTATAGGATAAGCGAAAACCTTGGGAGAAAAAAATCTTATCGTGATAACTCACCCTGACCGATATTCGAACTCGGAACCTCTGAGCACGCTATCACCTACGCTACAGAGGCGGACTTATCACATCCCTAATGTTAATATCGTGTTTACAATAACTGCACCTTTCAAGGTAATTCAAAGCTCGGTACTTATCAAAGCTCGCGGCTTCTTACTGGCAATTGCAAAGTTGGGCGAATGCAAGAAATTTAAATCCGTGTTCACCAGTAGCAAAGCGTGCAATGAAACACAAGAACCGCCGCTTCCCCAAGAATTTCAGGAGAAAAAGAGAGAAATTCATGCCACACAGTAGTTTATATACTCTAGATGCATTTTGAAAATGTATTCGCGAACATCCGCGGTCCTGCGGACAGTTTGACGGCTGCTTAAATTCAAGTGACCGGTTCCGCGAGCTCATTCAATACTGAATATTTCTGTTTTTACTCATTCGTAACCTTGAATACCATGCTTCGTAGGTTGCAGGAAGTAATTGTAACTTTTCGGTAGTTAAGGAAGCGTTGACAGATTTTGTCACGTGAAGTTTCTGTAGCGTTTGAAGAAAAGTTTATTTTGTTTTGTTTTATGTGGCACTTTTATATATAACTGCAAGTATGTTTCATTAGCATTAGCAATAGTATTTTATGTAGTTTGGCGTTTAGTGGTGATAAATAGGAAACTCTTGTGAAGTTTTAAGTTATTAGTAAAAGTGTGAATTGCATACTTTCTCTATTGTAGCCTAAAAGATCACACGGTGTGGGCCAGCTCTAATCCTTGTTTCACATAAGCTTGCCCCGTATCTCTTAACGGTCACGTGACCTTATCACCTCTCATTGGCTGCTATTGTAGTACAGAGTGTTGTGCGGTAAAACTTATTTCGTTATTTAACGTGGTAATATATCTTTATAAATTGGAAGAGAATTGTCAAATTTATATTTTCGTAACTGCTTTAATTAAATATATTACGCAACAGAGTACATTTATCTGAAATGCATGTTAATACTTAAACGAAGTAACGAGGAGGTTCCTTTGCCTTCAAGCACATGGCACGATATCACGTGATTTAGCGGTAGTGATGACATATTTGTTTATATGATTTTTATCACTGACTGTGTTTTGAACTGGATTAGTCATATATGACCATCAAAGGTGTGTTGTGCCGAGTGCGAGAGCTAATTATTTTACTGATCGTGTATTGTGCGTGTACTTATATGTATAATAGCAGAGTCTACCGTCAGTTTTTCGCTGAAGCATCGCAAGGGGAAACCTTTACAAAGCGGCGAAAAAAGAATTGTGTTGCATGTGTTTAATGCACTCACAGAGAAGAATCTCTCTTTGTTAATGAGAAAAGTCGAACAGCTGTGCTCTGAACTTACAGGTGTGTGTGTGTGTGTGTGTGTGTGTGTGTGTGTGTGTGTGTGTGTGTGTGTGTGTGTGTGTGTGTGTGTGTGTGTGTTTTATGCGTAGGAACATCTGGACATGAAATTGAGACAACAGGAAAACTTACCACTCCAGGAGTGATATTGCTGTGTGGCGAAGACGTCATTTAAGGACAATCTGACTGTACCGAGATACAAATCGCAAAATATACTACCTTGACGAGACTTGGGTGAATGAAGGACACACGACAAGTATGGCGTGACACGACTTTAAAGACTGAAAGACAAGCATTTTTGCAAGGTATGTGTGCTGATTTTAAAAAATCCCAGTGGAAAAGGCCGAAGGCCTTTCATTATAAACTTATTTCAGTTTCATTGCTCATTCATTCATTCAGTTTCAACTTGCTCAGTTTCATTATAAACTTCATTATTTTTGCATGCCTTCATATTCTTATTTGTATGATTTTATCTATCTTCCTGGCAATTATTATGACGTTTACTGCAGGTTTAAATGTGACGGGAAGGAACCGCCTATAGCCTATGGCGCGAAAGCATTAGCCAATTAGGGTGAGGTGGAAGGTAGTTGCACGCGGAGTGATACATGTCAGCGGGGTAAGGTTATATGAAACAGAGATTAGGAAAAACTGGAACGTAGTGGAGAGGAAATGAAATGTGTAGTGTTTAACGCCCGCTTTTACTACATACGGCACCGCAGGCGGTGACACTGATGATGCATGAGATGAAGATGGAGCACCGGTGGAATGAGATGGCGGGGGAAACCGGAGGTCCCGGAGAAAACCCGCCCCAACGGGTGCGGTCGCCTGGGATCGAATCCGGACCGCCTTGGTGAGAGCCAAGCGGTCTAACCACTGAGCCACGGCGTGGCCAGTGGAGAGGAGACCCTGTCTTACAATGTAAGAAGGGTCTACGTGTGACTACGATAGAAAGAATACTGGAGAGTAGCCTTAGTTCTTTGAGTCATTATTCTCTCTTATATTAATGAAATATTATTATTTGAGCTTCCCTCGCTTTGAAAGTCGGGCCTCGCCACTGGTGGTCACAAATGACAGAAAGCTTGCTACTACTTCGATGAAAATAATCAGGAACTGGAAGAATGGATTCATCACTTTAGCTGTAAATGGTTTTCTCGTGACATTCAAAATAAATTGCATTTCATATCACACACTTTTCGTAGATGTTCAAGATGTAAAGTTTTTTATGTAATACAGCGTGCGTATTAGAGTCTGTTTAGTTAACTCATGTGCACGTCGGCCGCTGCCTTTGACGAACCCTTATAATCGTTTTACACTACAGACCCTCCTTCTCCCTGACCTTTCTGCAAGGTTGCCACCTTTCTCGATATGTCATGGGTATCGTATACGAGGTTTCGTCTAAATAATGTTATGTCCATTACTGCAAATCTTCCTTAATTTTGACGGGTGAGTGAATGTGTGGTGTTTTAGGGCCCGTCGATAGCGAGATCATTTGGGCCCGGTTTGACGATATATAGCCAAGCTACAATTCTACTGGATTCCATAATAACCCTTAACTTATTCAAAGTGCGGTATTTGAAACGCAGCTCCTTTAGGAGACCGCGCAAAGTGCAGTGCCCACAAGGAAAATTACAAATTTCTTGCAAATGTTCAACCAATTCGTCTAAGGTGGACGCTCTCCCTTTTGCATAGAATCTATAAATTTCTCGACGAATTAAATCGCATTTGAAAGTATCTACTTTAGAGAAACGTTTCCTTTTGTTTTCACACTTGATCGGCGTCTTTGGTATTCCTTTCGTCACAATATTTCTTACTGTATTTCTGTGAATACCCAGAATTTATCATCAGGTTCATTGCATGACCCCTTACCAAGATTGTCAGCACATATTTATGTGTTCAAAAGAAGCGCTTGAATTTGCTTAGAAACAGTTCCCGTTATAACTTTGTTTCTTTGAGGCTTTTCCAGTAATATAACTCGGCCCAGTTATTCACACTATTGTCATCACTTTTCTGATTTTCACTTGACTGAAAGTAATCTACTGCATTTCCCTCCCACGGTCTCCATATCGTGACAGACAACGAATTTCTGCACGTAATGAAACAGATCAACTGGAAGTTGGAACTTTGGCAACTGAGACTCCACGTGGAGTAGACATGCGACTGTCAGTTCGAGAAAATCAGGGTTGCTATTGGTCCTCAACGATAGTATCGCATTTCTGAAGTGTGGATATAGATTTATGACGGTCATTAGTGGGCGGGAGCGTTGTTTCCTTTGAGGGGCAACTGCACTCGCGTTCACTAGACAGATTCTACTGAAACCTAGGCTACGCCATCATTACATTTTACAGTTGAATTCGGCAGTTGCAATAAAGGCATTACAGGGCAATTTCCTTAGCTGTGTTTAAACATATTTGGCTTTAATGAGACACTGGAATATTTGGGAGGGGGCAATGGCCTGACTTTGTAAGTTGGGGGCATGCCTCCACTAACATTACCCTCTCGCTTATTTTCTATGTACTCCCACCAAGTGCTTCGGAATTCTAACTTCGTGGAGACCGTACTGTCGCAGTTTGAACACTCAATGACTGAAACACGTTAAAAATATGAGTTTCTTCTCGAGGAGGCAGGAATCCGGAGTGAAATTTGATAGGATCGGATGAGTGAAAGACAATATGATGGGAGGGGCAAGATCAAGGTCGTGGGTTGAGGCAAACAGCTGCAATGTCAGGGTTGCCTGCCCGCCCGCCCGCCCACAACTTACTGCATCATGTTTACTTACCTTATTCATCACAAGGAGTGGTTCATTCAGAGACCTTGAAGAGCACACAGCATGCTGTCTATACACACCAGTCTTACAGAAGGCTTATTTTCATGTATAAATTAATGTTAATAAAGATGAATCAATGCCTGTAGAAATTGTTTCATTGCAGAGCCATACAATAAACAAGTGATTGTAAAATGTTTAAAACACTCGCTTATGACTTCGACATTCCATACTACTTTAATTACAGGAGAAACATATAAACTTATCGTGAGTATTCGTAAATTCAAATACGGAAATATTCAATGAGAAAAACAATTTGTAGTGTGTAATCTTTTCCATTACGTAATCTTTATTTTTGTAACATAATACTCAATTCAATCAAAATAGGGTATTTATAGGGTAGTGGAAACAAAACAATATCAAACCTTCGTGGATTCGAGTAAAAGAGTTATTGCAAAAGAAATACGCATGCAAAGCGTAATTTGGGGCAGACAGAACCAAAATAATCGTCGTGTGGCGGTACTGAAAATTATACGAGGGTGTCTGAAAAGTTTTCAACCTGATAAAGATACAAAACATTTTCTCAGAACCTTTTTTTTTTTTTAATTTAATTTTTCAACATAGTCTCCTTGTAATCGTACACACTTCTCCCAGCGATGCTGCCATCTCTGTAATCCGTCCAAATAGTACTCGGCGTTTTTCTCTGCAAAATAATTGTTCACGAAGGTGATTGCCTCTTCATTTGACGAGAAACTCTGTGCTCCGAGCGCAATTTTCAGATGAGGAAACAGAAAGAAGTCGCTTGGGGCTAGATCGTGTTAGTAAGGCGGATGGTCAAGCAGTTTAAACCGTAATTCGTGGATTTTCGCCATTGCAACCGCTGAGATGAGACGCTGCGTTGTCTGGGTGAAACAGGATTCTCTTTTTCTGCAAATGTGGCCGTTTTTCCGCAAGATCTGCCTTCATCTTGTCAAGTAATGATGCGTAGTATGCTCCTGTAATGGTTTTTTCTTTTTGAAGATAATCGATTAAAATAACTCCATGACTATCCCAAAAAACAGTCGCCATCACTTTCCCAGCCGAAAAAAAAAACAGTTTTTTTCTCCCTTTGCATTCCACTGTTTGGACTGTATTTTTGTTTCGGGCGTATAATGGTTTATCCTAGTTTCATCTACAGAAATTAATCGGAGTCAAAACTGGGACTTATCGCGCCTAAACTGCGCCAACAGAGATTTGGAAATGTTCATTCCAATACGTTTTTGGTCTAACGTGAGCAAACGCGGCACCCAACGTGCGGACAGCTTTCTCATGTCTAAATGTTTGATTTAATATGTGACAAACACGTTCTTTTGACATGTTCATAGCCCCTGCCATCTCTCTCGCTTTAATTCGGCGGTCGTCTAGCACCATTTGGTTTACCTTTGGCGAGGTTTTCGTCGGTAGTTGCAGTTTCTGGACGTCCGGAACGTTCATCATCTCCCAAGCTTTTACGGCCACGTTTAAATTCAGCTGTCCAAAATTTCGCTGTCGTAAATGATGGTGCAGAGTCTCCATACACAGAATCCAACTCATCTTTGATTTGCGTAGGCGTATTGCCTCTTAAAAACAAATATTTAATGATAGCTCGATACTCCATTTTGTCCATTTTCATAAAATCACATCACCTCACTCAAATGACTTGCATAACAACTGAGCTTCCAAAATGGCTAAAACGTTGGTGAGTAACTGTCAACAGATGAACAAAGAAATTTACTAGCTTGTATTTACAAATTCTGCCCTCTTCATGTTAAGGTCGGAAACTTTTCAGACCACCCTCGTAAAATATAAATTTTGGTATGTATTCAACTCGTGCTTCTCATTTATTTTTTGAATTTACGTCCTCCAACGATAGTCGTATCGACGGTGAATGAAATGCTACTCAAATGAATCCAGGCTACATAGATCTTACAGTTATCAGACATTCATCTTTCAGGAAAACGGAAAATTTTCAGCGTTGTCATATCGGACTTACCCGACATTCATATTTCAAGATAAGGGAAAACCTCCAACATTAAGTCATATGGGACGGTGAATGAAATGATGTTCAAGTGAGCCCAGAGTAATTAAAATCAGTGGTGAGGTGTGACTTTTAAAGCGAGGGAAGCCCCAAATAATAATTTTCATTAAAATAAGACTTACAGAACTGGAACTACTTTTCAGTACTCTTATTCTTGTACAGTAACACGTAGGCCCTTCTTGCATCACAAGTATGCTCACACTACAAGAATACATATTTCTGCTTCCCCTCTCCATTCAGACGTTCACATTTTCCATAGAACTGGCCCACATAATGTGAATTGTTAATCTAATATCGAGAAAGTATGCGATTCACACACTTCTGCTATTAACTTAAAACTTCAGAAGAATTTCGCATTTGTCACCACTAAATACGGGCGCCGGGGTAGCGCGGTGGTTTCGTTCGCGGCTCCCGTTCTAAGGGTCCCGAGTTCGATTCCCGGCTCTAGGGTTGGCGATTTTAAATCGGCCCTATCCACGCCTTCACCTCTGTCTAGCACACGTGAAGTATCCCCTATGCCCAACGTGGTTCGGAGTCCACGGTAAAAACTGTAGGTCCTCTCACCTCACCGCCATCTTCACTATCACCCTATCATCGGAGGTAATGGACACCGCCCTCTGGGTGCCTCCACCTGAGAAATGGGTCCGGTCATCACTTGGTGGGGTGAGGTTACCCCGAAGGCCAAGGTTGCCATGTGGGGAGTGTTAGTAACTAACTAACTCACCACTAAATACCAACCTACGTAAAATACTTTTGCTGATACTATTGAAATATACCCACGATTGTATTTAAAAGCGCCAAATAAAACAAATAAATAAATTTTTATTCGCACGCTACAGTGACTTTATGTAACAAAAACAGCTAGTACTTCCTAACTATCGCAATGCTTCCGAATTTTTCCGGAAATCTACGAAGCATGGTATTCAAGGTTACGAATGCGTAAATACCGAAATATTCAGTATCGAATGAGCTCGCGGAACTGGTGACTCGAATCTATGCAGTTCAAATTGTCCGCAGTACCGCAGATGTTCTTCTAGAGTAAATACAGTATTGTTTGGCATGAATGTTTTTATTCTTCTTCTTTTTGAAATTCTTGGGGAAGCGGCACTTCCAGCGCTGCATTGCACGCTTCGCTCTGTTTGACATATCTTTTTAATCCAAGTGGTAAGTCGCTATTCTTTTCTTTCCTCCTGTCGTGGAATTTTCAAAGCTTTGTACACAATTATCATCTCGTGCTGTGGGTCGTCTATAGAGAAATAATATGTAATGAAATATTATTATAAACTGGATGAACACGAGGAATGAGTGAGATAGTAGTGTGATTTTTTTCAAGTGGAGACGCCGAGTGCAGCACGATCGATGACGTAGCTGTGTATCAAAAGGCCGACAGGGAAGTCAAAAGAATGTTCTCACTGCGCATATTCGATACCTCATCCCCCTAGCAGCAGTCCCGCCAACCCCCACACTATAGTTTTTCGGATATCACACATTACTCTTTTGAGAAAACATCTCAGATGTAGACGAAGTTATTCTTTGGCTTTAGAAGTTTACCTACTTCTCCTCCGCGAGGTAGTAAACACATTTACCCTCAAGTTCCTTTTTATGCGTTTTCTGTCTTTTCCTTCGCCCACAATGTTTGGGCAACTCTGCCTGAAGCGGTAGTGTGGTGAAAAGAATGGCAAGAGGAAGGGGAAAAACACTTTATGTCTCTTAGTGCACCAACTTTTAATGGATTGCAAGCAAAGGGAGACGTGGCAGTTGATTTCTTGACTGCATCATCGCTGCTCCCAAATTTCATTTATGGGGCACGTTCGTGTTTCCCAACGAAGGTGAAATGTCTAAAGTTTCACAAGTTTCGAGAAATCTAACTTGCACTTATATGACAAATAATATACATCGAATGACCTAGGTATAGTCTTATCTGCATCTGGTAAACCTTAACTGTACAAAAAATGTACAACCTGCCTGAAAAATGAATGCAGATAGCCAACAGTGCAAGCTTGCGTGAACAAAAACTGATCAGCATTCCCTATACCGTTCAGCAGTACAGCAGATAGGTCTCTTACATTGGACGGGTTCGAATCAAGTCAAAATGTAAACACAGTAATGGGCTCATAAAGTAGAAAATTAATATTCAATGTGTCACGGTTTTGTAAAGAAGGAAAGCGTAAAGATCCAATTACTTCGTTAAATAATGCTACAACAATGGCAGTGAACAACTGTACATAATATAGTGAAAGAGGCTTAAAAAATCTACAGAGTCTGACGAGCTAAATTGTGCTGGTTTGTTATACCGCGTGCTAAAGGAATTCTCATTTCTGGACCATTGCTTCAAACTCAAGCTTGTAACGGTGCGTTTTAGTTGGAACTTTTTATATGAATATCTAGTTGGAAATTCTTGTTTTCTGATCTGACTATTAGTGGGCCATGTAATGACAATATAAAAATGATGAACGGTTGCAAGGAAAAAAATGAATAATTTTGTTTGATGTGGAAAGACGAAAAGTTTTGGATAGGAGAAGAAAATCAATAATATTCAGAGATATATGTTCTGTAATCTTGTTTCACGATGATAGAAAGATGTTGCGGTGAATATAAAAGTTTTTAACAAATAATCAATAATCTTCATAGATAGATATTGTGACTTTGTGGGTTCGTAGAATTAAAAGACCGAGTTGCAGAAATTAAAAATCTCCTTTATTTTCGTAGAGATACACTGTTCAATTCTCATGTAACAACATTACATCACATAATAACACAATCTTCTAAGGTCGATCACAGTAACAAACAGTGACAGCAGATTACATCTTTAGCTCTCGTTACAACAACACAGCTGGCTGTCTCTCATTTCACAACACTGTTTCACAACTTGCCACTCTTGGCGAGTCGGCTCTTCCTTAAATACCTCATCCCTAAGTTCGAGATATTTCCGGAACAATAAAGAAAAACAACAAGGCATCTAATGACGTAATCCTAATATTCTATCACATTCCAGAAGCGAAACTTGATCTATGCCGGCGAGGCCTTTACCTCAGTTATCTCTGCTTTCCTGCGCTTGTTTACAATAGCCGCGCTATCATTAACTGCTTAGCAAGGCTCATTATTACCATGAAACTTTATCCGCCGACTGTTTTCTTATTTGTGCCGAAACTTTTATGCCTGTTGCCGTGACAATATGTTTTGTAATCTTGTTTCATGAGGATGAGGATAAAAATGTCGCGGTGAATATAAAAGTTTAGTAACGGAAAATCAATAATATTCTGTAATCTCGATAGTGATGACCGGGTGTGCAGGAGCGAGGAATTTTATGTAATTAAAGGAAAATATTTATTAAGAAAGTAAGGATTTATCGAATGTTGGAGGTAACCTGCAATGATCGACTGGGAAAGCCCGTCGAGTAAAATTCAATCCAGATTACACAATCAAATTATATATAACGCAATTGCATTAGCTTATCTGATGGATAGAGTTAACATGAAAAATTCAATGCCATGGCCGGGATTTGAACCACGGATCTCCTGGTTTCCGTCCAGTCGCTCTTAAACTCTGAAGTACCATGGCCAACGTGCCGTCCTGACATCAGATTCTCCAGTTGACTCGTATATTTCCCCGGTAGACCACTAGGGGCTCTCGCATCCGAGACACACCGTTTGTGGCGACTTATTATTGTAGGTACTTAAGTCCCAGGCTTCATCATTTAACTCTTATCATTTTAGCTAATTGGTGGAAATTAATCATTTCTCCACACTAGCCGTATATAGCCTATATACGGCTAGTGCGGAGAAATGATTAATTTCCATCAATTAACTAAAAAGCTTATCTGATATTTCTGAGTAATTATTATTAACTCTTTATATACATCGCACATGTTTGTGACGAGGAAAGAAATCAAGACGATACAATTAGTTACCTGAAGAAACTGATAGCTGCACAAACTGACACGAGATGGGAAAGAATTGTGCTTACAACGAAGAAATACCGCTACATATTGTGCCTGAACGTGTGGCTGATTAAGATGGAGAGAAATTAACTACGAATAGAGAAACGGGTTACAAGCTTTAGAGACAGCAAGAAATTAGGCAAAGAAAATGTCAGAACTTCCAGTGGATGTCTCGAGAGTTTCAAACATCGTCATATCATTGTTTTGAATGCTGTGTGTGGTGAAGCAAATGATGTTGATATGCAGACAGTAGCAGATTGGAAAGGGAAAAATGAAAACTGACAGAGAAGCTAGGCGATAAACTATAATTATTGTATGTAAGTTGAAAATAAGTATATAATACATATAATTATATTATTATTTACACTTCATTCCACATTATTCCTTCACTGTAATCCTGTGTGACTATTTCGTAATTTCTTGGTATTCAAACACAACCCAGTGTAAGACGTAAACCCTTTAGAGAGGGTTTACTGTATGACAAGTTTCAGTAATTAAACTGATCTACGAAAAGAGTAGTGAGTAATTATGGACTTTCTCAAACACATACTTCTGCATAATGGTGAATTTTTATGGATTTCTGTATTTGTTCTGGAGGTGATAAAAAATCCGCTTCTTTTATTTTGTACATAAAAATATGTACTTACAGTAATGTTTACATTATCAATAATCGAATGCAGTATTTACCTTTCAGACGAAAAGTTCATTATTGTTTGTGTGTATCTATTCTGAATACATTTCTTTCGTGTCTCCAATATTTGACCGTACATAAAACAAATATGTTTCTGGTATTGCTGTGGATTGAGGTCTAAGGAGTGAAACAGAAGAATCTTGGAAATGATTTACACTGGTGAGTTAATGTCAGTTTACTCACGCACAGACTCCCATTTGTCTTGTGCTGGCGAAGTGCTGTTAACAATGATTACGCCACTCACCCCTCCTTTCTGTCGACTAGCAGTACGTGCGTTCTCATCCCAAGGAGGGTCGTGGCGTAATTAAAATCAACCTCACGAATGCTTACGCCTGGTCACTAAAATCTTCCAAGATTGATTGATTTGATTTCCCTCATAGGTGACTGATGTTCCACTCCCATTTATTCCGGTAATTGAGAAGATTGTTCTATTTCTGTCATTCGAAAAGCCAATGATACGAACGAAGGCGGTGGATGACAGTCGAACACTGAAAATTACAAGGGAAAAGCAAGTATTATTTTGTTATGTTTATGTATTATACAGTATCATATATTTGTTTATTTATTCTGAACGTAATTCATATCTAACTTACAAAGTAAGGGTAACGCGCCACAAAAGATGTTACTGAAGGGGCATAGACTTCCAAAATATTCCAATATGAGTAGGTCTGTCATTAAACAGACAAAAATAATAAAAATTGCTTAAATAGAACCAACATAGTTGCCCATGGTTTTCGGTTAACGAATCTCATTTTAGGACAAATATTAAATTTTTGATGTGTAGACATATCCGTATATGTTTTGAAGAGAGTTGTTTTGAAGCTTTAGTATGCGCGATTAGTCTTCCAATTTGTGACGTGAAATGCATTTCCTTATTAGATGTCGTGAAAGGTACATTTATACGAGAAGTGTTGCATCAGTTCTTCCAAGTTTTTAAAATCAATGTTGTTATTTGTGTGGCATTTGATATTCCTTTTACTCGCTTAAACCTTCCTGCCATCATCCATTTTACCAAAAGAAGCTGTGAACTTGGATCTTCATTAACTGACGAACCTGTTTATTAGCAGGAATGAACCACGCTGTTTTAGTAATATTCAACGTCTGATTTTACTAAATACGACACTGCAGTGACACTAATGATACTACTTCTTCCTGGAAGAAGGAGGCTGGAAGCGCCGCTTCCCCGAGAATTTCAGGAGAAAAGCAAGAAAATTCATGTCAAACAATACTTTATTTGCTCTAGATTTACAAAATTTATTCACAAACATCTGTGGTGCTGCGGGAAATTTGACAGCTGCTTAGATTCAAGTGACCAGTTCTGCGAGCTCATTCAATATTGAATATTTCTGTATTTACGCATTAGTAAACTCGAATACCATGATTCGTTGGTTTCCGGAAGCGATAGTTAAGTATTACTGACAGATTTTGTCAGGTGAAGTCTCTGTAACATATGAAGAAAAGTTTATTTTTTGTTTGTTTTATGCGGCGCCTTTAAATACAACTGTAAGTGTATTTCAATAGCATCAATACTAATATTTTACGTAGATTGGTATTTATGTAACTCATGGCGCGACAACCCTCAGAGGGCCAAGGCCTACCAACCCGACTGCCGGCCTCACGCTCACTTACGCATGGCAGAGGTGGACGATCATCCAACCGATACGGGGAGGAGATGTGGTCAGCATCTCGGCATCCCCCAGCCGGAATGTTGGTTTCCGTGACCAGGGCCGCTTACCTAGCGTAAGCTCCTCACGATGCTGAGTGGTCACCGGTCCTATACCCGGGACCTAAAATCCCCACCACATGGGTGGGATCGAACCCGGACCGCTTTCCGTGGCATGCTGCCTTAGCCCGCTACGCCACGGTGCAGGACGGATTAGTATTTAGTGGTGACAAATAGGAAATTCTTGAGAAGTTTTAAGTTAATAGCAGAAGTGTGTGAATTGCATACTTTGTCTATTTTAGACGAACACTTTACGTGGTGTGGGTCAGTTGTAGGAAAAATTGGAGCGCCTAAGTGGAGAGGGGAAGCAGGTACTGCTTGTACTACGACCAGCCTTGCAATGCAAGAAGGATCTCATATGACTGTACAATAGAAAGAGTACGAAGAGTAGCCTTAGTTCTTTGAATCATTCTCTCGTATTTTAAGGGAAATTACTATTTGGAGCGTCTCTCGCTTTGAAAGTCACGCCTCGCCACTGCTCTAGCACTAATCTTTGACTCTTCTCTTATTTCTTTCTTAGTTAATATATTAATCTTATTACTCCCGTAAACCCTCTGAAAATGTTCATCTCAGCTGCTTGATTGTGACTTGTCATTCGGTAGTAAAAACCAACTTTCACTCCCATATAAAATTATTCGGATGGCCAATACTCTATAATTTTTTTTTCTTTCCTTTACTTCCTTTCCTTTAACATATATGTTGGTGCTTGTGAATTTAATTGCGTAAATCATCACATATATAATTTACATCACACTGATAGTACATGGCATTATATTTATTATACAGTAAAACCTGTATAAAACGGAACGCCATCGTTCCGGCATTTATTTTCCGTTTATACAGGTCTCCGACTTACAGAAGGTTGTATTTGAATACAAAGAAATTAACGAAATAGCCGTACAGGTGTACAGTTAAGGAATAATATGAATAAAATGTAAATAATAATATTAATAGGCTGATATGTATTATATTTTCAACTTGCATACAATAATTGCAATTTATCGCCTAGTTTCTCGGTTTTCAACTTTCCCTTTCTCCTCTGCGACTGTATGCATATCAACATCATTTGCTTCACCTCTCACAGCATTCAAAACAATGGCGATGTTTGAAACTCTCGATTCATCCATTGGAAGCTCTGAAATTGTCTTTGCCTAATTTTCTTGCTGTCTCTAAAGCTTGAGTCTGAAGCAATGGTCCAGAAATGAGAATTCCTTTAGGACGCGCACTAACAAACCACTCGATCACAGCACGATTTTGCTCGTCATACTCTGTAGAGTTAGTTTCAGCTGCCCTGCTATTCCCTTGAACCACTCGTCTTTAATTTTCATTTTGTCAATATATCATAATCTGAGTATGTTCCACGTTAAACAACACAGTTAATTCTTTAGCTACACGTTTGTTGTTTTTATATTCTTTTTTATGTAATTTACGTCCTCCAACATTTAGTCATATCGGACGAAGAATGAACTGGATGAAATGATGCTCAATGCGTCCGGGTTCCATGGAGCTTAGAGTTACCCGACATTCGTCTTTCAGAATAAGGGAAAACCCCGGGGAAAACCTTATCCGGGTAACTCACCCTGACCGAGATTCGAACTGGGGACCTCTTGAACGTGAGGCAGTCATGCTACCGAGGCGGGCATATTCTTCAATAACATTAATGTTTTCCTCCAGTGATAATGTTTATGTTTGTAATTCATTTTACAGAATTTGTGTGCACACAAACTATTTTTTTAAAAATTACAATAGTTCACAGTTTTCTTTCACTCGTACTCGATCACTTGTGAGAACGAAACTGAGAATAAATACACTGCAAAACAGTTGTACCCTTACTAAGTGTGTTGGAAGAGAGTTGTTTTCGCCTTTCTTTGAAGAATTACAATTTGTGACTTTATAGTTTATGGAACTTCGATGCAAACACAGTCAAACTCAAAATTATTACACTTTTTGTAAAATACGTACGTTGTAACCCATTACACATAAAATAAACCGTTTTAATCAGGTTATTTACGCAGACGCTTCCCGAAAAATATTTCCGTTTCCGGGTTAGGCAGTTTTCCAGCTTAGAGTATCATTTTACGTGGGAAATTGCTCCGTTTCGAAATTTATTTTTCGTTTATCCAGGCTTCCGGCATATGAGGGTTCCGTTTTGGGCACTTTTACTGTAATTATATAATAATACTTGTATTTGGGAGTGAATATTTCGGAAAGAGGCTACCGGTCCGAAATTTGCCAGTTAAACGGTTTAGGAATACCGCAGTGAGAAAGGACGTTCTAGTGGTTCCCATTCACTGTGGATACTAGGTGTGAATTGATACATTTTCGCCTAAAACAATAATTTAAGATCTGACATTACTTTTCTTCATATTTTAATTTAAAGAGCTAGTTGTTTAATTTTGAGGAAATTGAAAACATCTTCACGATAATGTGATTCAATATATTTTACTTTAGTAATTACAAGTTTGGTAGGTATTTAACCAACTTATGATATTCCACATAGAGTTTTTTTTAATAAAAATTGTTTTTATCAACGAAGTTTGAAAACCTGTACTTTCGCTGCAGTTTCGGCGTCGAATAGTTGGGGGGAATGCAAAATTTGGTGTACCAAGAAGTGTGAACCCAACTCTTTTGGGACATTTGCTGATTATTTTCACTGATTATGTGTAATATCATTTTATATGGAGTTAAGTGAACATCGTAAAACTGTCTTGTCTTTTTAACATGAGGAAATATTATCGGAGACTCATAAAGACCTCGTTATTTCCATTAAAAGGGCACAATAAAGTTAGCATTCTCCTTTCTCGTTTACCGCCATTAATCTCGCGTAACTCTCGCACAAAGCCGCACCTTCCTTTATTATTATTTTTTTTCTCTCCCTTACTACATCAAGTTTGCATGTGGTAGAGGTAATATTTGTATGCAAATATGTCGGTGTAGTAGAGAGCAACAAGTAGTAAATGATTGCCAATAGGTTCTGAAGGTCAGGGCGTTAATGACTACCTGGATGCGAGTTGCACCTTCGTCAGTTTCCAAACTTGTCATTACTGCCATTGTTATGTAGTCCATTCTCTACCATTTGTACCTGCAGCTCTACTCTCGTTATTGTTTAAACACGCCCTTCTGCATATCCCATTCCTCTGCTTCATCGCCTTCGCCTCTCTGTGTAACTTGATTGCCGTGCGATGTTTTAAACCATATTTTTGTGTGTTAATCAAAATTGCAATATAAGGAAACCGAAAAGCTTTAACAATGCATAGACGTGTGTCTCTTTCTTATGCTTGTCCTACCAAAATAACCTGCCCTTTTCAACTCATTTTTCTTTCTTTGGTAATAAATTCTGTTTCCACCGCGTTATCGTCTTACCACTGCATGTCTGGTTAAGCAAGTTTCGGGAGCCGATCTTCCTCGATTCTATTAATATTATCTTTCTTAAATATTCATCCTAAAGACATTTAATGGACCAGAAACAGTAAACGTATAGGCTTCTGTTATATCTTTTTTAAACGTTAGTATTTTTCTTATTTTGTGCCCCGTTAGGAACTTGTCCCCTTGGGGTAGATAATTAGCATTGTCCTTCAAAATTAAGTCATATCGGACGATGAGTGAAATGATGTTCAAATGAGTCCAGATTACAAAGAGCTTAGAGTTACCAGACATTCATCTTTAAAGGTAACAGAAAACCTCCAACATTAAGCCATATCGGACGATAAATGAAATGATGATCGAATGAGCCGAGGACCCATAGAGCGTAGAATTACCTGACATTCACCTTTCAGAATAACTTTAACGTTAAACCATATCGGACGATGAATGAAATGATGTTCAAATGAGCCCAGGATACATAGAGCTTAGAGTTAGAAGACATTTATCTTTCAGGATAAGGGAGAACCTCCATAGTTAAACCATATCGGACGATGAATGAAAATATGCTTAAATGAGCCCAGGATTTATAGAGCTTACGGCTATTATATATCCAGATTTCAGGATAAGCGAAAGTCTTGGAAAAAGCCTTATCCAGATAACTCACCGTGACCGAGATTCGAACTCGGAAGCTCTTGAACGTGGGGCATTTGCGGTCAGATATTTTGATAGTGTTGTTCATAAAGTTTCGAGTTCGGTGTTCACATGAGATTTTTAAGAGAGGTTCTTCAACTGCATCCAGTCATTCATCAGTATGTAAATTCTGGAAGCCCCTTTTTGGATAAAATGAAATGTACAAACAGTTTATTTTAAGATACATAGAACCGGTGACTGTGTGGCAAGTTTGAACAAGAACATTCCTCAAGTAATGAACAAATACAACCCTTCTTGGATGCATTGAGAGCTGAGGGCAAGCGAAGGTGTAAAACCGTGCATCCTGTCAGGCAGCTAAACTATTGAGTAAACATCTGAACTAAAGAGAATGGTAAACAGGTTTGCATGACTGAACCTACGTGCAGCTGACTCATTCTCTGATGCACCTTCTTGCTGCAGGGTTGCAGGTCGTCCTTGAGGAATAACTTTGGACTTCTGGTATATGCCCCACAGGCTATTTCGTTACTCGAATGTTTTAGGGAGTTGTTCAAGGTTAATCTAAACAGATCTGGCCTGAAGCAACTCTGGCTTTAGGAAAGCGGAACATGTACTACTTTCTACCCAAATTTAGAGGTGCCTAGATTCCAGAAAAAAATTCTTATCTATACCATTCACATGATTTTTGTCACTCATTCTTCTATGAAATATTTTTGTAAAAAATTATTCTATTCATTTTAATACGGAGAAAATCTTCATTATACATCTCAGTGTCTATACATCAGTAATATATTATGTTATCATTCTTATCTCTTTGCAAGATCAAAGAAAGAAACTGAGTGGATGAATGCCAACGATCTCAGGTTGCACTGTGTTACACCACCATTCTTCACTCTGCTTATCTCAATTCATTGTAGTTTTCTTTTTTTCTTTTTCGGCCGTATGCGGGTCCCACATCTTTACTAAGGTTTCGGGCCTCTAGTGAAAACTTACGAGTTTTGGGAACCCCACTCCCCATAGCGGGAGTCCTCTGGAAGACGGAATATCACACGTTTCCAAAGATGCTTGTCCACGATGACGCTGACACAAGACTTGAGTCCACGCGTTTAGCTCTTAATTCGAATAACTTAGAAATAAGAATTCGCGGCTTTCGCATTACTTTCTTTGTCATTTGTTTCTCTCTCACCGTGTATGTGCGATAGGCTTGCGTAAACAACTTCAGTGTTCACATTCTTTCCGATACGCTTTAACGCTTGGCTATGTACTTGTTTGATTTGTATTTGCACGAATGGCAATTTACGGTCTGTTATCAGTTGTAGGAATAATTTGCATGGGAATTCTAATCTCGTTATAAACTCTGTTTTCGAATAAAACAAAAGAACCAGGTTTATATTTGTATGACTGTAACTGAATGCGAGAGTTGTCCATTCTTTGCAAATAGCTTTTTAGTTTTTCTCTATTTGTATCTTTTCTTTTAACGAAAATATATCCTAATTCCTTATTTCTTCAATTAAAATATGTTTTACTGATCCAAAATTTTAATTTCTGCTTCTTGTATTTCGTCCCAGTCGTTATTTTTAAGAGTGCATGTCTCCAATAGCCATTTTTCGTATATAATTTTAGATTTGTAAAATTTCAAGTTTTTTTTCAAGGTACGAAGGTCGGTTAATAAGCTCTGGGCCTCACATAGAGATGGTGCCACTGGCCATTTTCTCGGATAACATCATATAGTTTAACTCTAGACTAGCTTGTATCCATAGTTAAAAGTCAATAGCTCGTTTAGTTTCTTAATGACAACATTTTAAACACGCCTAGTGTAGAGGTTTCACGAAAATGTAGGATTTGGAAAAACGAGCAGTGAGGAGGAATGGGACACTACATTGAAAGACCCTGCCCCTTCATATACAATGATTAAAAGTTGGGTTGCAGAGATTAAAATGGAACGTACGAGCACTAGTTATGAGCCTCACTCTGGACGCCCTGTGGAAGTCACAACTCCGGAAATCTTTGAAAAAATTCATCGTTTAGTACTGGTAGACCGCAGATTAAAGTTATTTGAGATAACAGAGGCTGTAAACATATCAAAATAACATGCAGATAATAATTTATGTTTTGGGCTTTCACAAGGTCTGTGCGAGATGGGTGCTGCGTTTGTTGACGCTTGATTAAAAGTTGCAAAGGAAAACTGTTTCAGTTAAGAATTTGGAGCTCTACTGTAAAAATCTCAGTGAACTTTTCAGACGGCTTATTACCATGGATGAAACTTGGATACATTACTACACTCCAGAAAGTAAATCATAGTCAAAACGGTGGTTTGTGCCAGGTGAACCAACTCCAAAAAAGACAAAGTCGATTTTGTCAGCTAACGAGGTTATGGCGAGTGTTTTCTGGGATGCACAGGGAATTATTTTTATTTATGACTTGGAAAAGTGTAAAAGTATCACTGGTGACTACCACGCAAGCTTACCGCAATGTTTGAATAATGAGGTTAAAAGAAAAAGACCTCATTTGGCGAAGAAACAAATATTGTTTCTTCAGGACAATGCTCCGGCCCATTGTTCATTCATTGCAAAGGGAAAAGTATGTGAATTAAAGTTCCAATTGCTTAAACATCCACCCTATTCACCAGATCTAGCACCCAGTGACTACTACCTCTTTCCGAACCTCAAAAAATTTCTTGGAGGACGAAGATTTCACAGCAACGAGGTCATTGGTGCGGTAGACGGCTATCGTGATGACCATGATAAATGGTACTACAGAGATGGTTTAATTAAATTACCGGTAGAACACCGATGTATTAGCCTTTCTGGAGATTATGTTGAGAAATTGTGAGACCCGGGACTTATCAGCTTACCCTCTTGATTAAATTTCCCATCTGTTCTACGTAACACACTTTCATTTTTTATTTGTTTTCCTGTAAATGCTATGATCTCTAAATTTTCTACATATGCATTGAAAACATAATCCTGGACCAAGTTTTGTAACTTGCACATACTTATTTGCAGCTTATTCTCTCTGTCTTGTATTAACATTATGCCATCTGCAAAGAGTAGCTTGTTTAATGCATTATTTTTATTCTTAATGCTATTTAGTGCTTAAATTTTCTAAGAATATCGTCCAAAAATGTTAATAACAGCGGAGAAGCACCACATCCTTGTCTTAAATTATTATTATCACATCTAGTGATAATCATTCATTTCCTAAAACAGTTTTTATTTTTGTTTCTTGATATATATTCCTGAGTACACGTATCAGTTGTTTTGGATATGTATTTTTGCTTAATACTTGTCAAAGTCAAGCCCTGCTTACTTTATCAAAAGCTTTTTTTACATCTACGGAGGCTACACGTATATTGGTTAATATAAAATATGTTTATCTATGCAGGAGCTTCCTTTTCTAACACCTTTTGGTTTTCTAGTAACGTTATTATTAGAAATTTAAACTAATACTGACATAATCAACTTTCAAGGCATTGAACCGATTGGCCATGTGGGATATTTCAAAGCGGAACAACGGGGTTTTCACGATTCAAAAGGTTCAGAACTTCCTGTTTCATCTTGTGGACTCGGCGAGGGGCGGTTCTAGAAAACGCCCTACCGGAAAGAAAACCGCATTGTCGTACAATAAGTGGGGTTTATTAAAGCTTCTAGGGCCGCGGCCCTGGCGTGACCTAGAAAGGTTCTTACGTCGCATGTTATTATCAGCGGCAACTTATCTGTTACGCGTGCACACCAACTTTTAATTACTCTTATCCCACACGTTCAGCTGCTATTATTTTAGGTGCGTTCGCGTGAGATGAAACGGTAACCTCACCGTGTTTTATTGCGAATATCTACCAACCTCTGCACTAATATATTAACCCTTTCGTTGTTCCTTCACCGTACCTGTTGTCCGCAGTTTACAACTTTGCATATGCTGTTTTCGTGGAAGTTGGTTGATAACTCGTCACTATAATTCCGCATAAATCACTCTTTTTCAAACTGTACTTACAAATGCATATTATACTAGTTATTTTTTTGTTAACGTAAACTTTCATTACAGATGTATACCCTTTAAAAACTGGATTGCGATGTAATGATTAAATCCACCCACCTCTTCCCCGGCGTGGTGATAGCACATTTGTCTCGCGCTCAAGAGTTTTTGAGTTCGAATCTAGGGCAAGTATTTTCGTTGGTTTATCCTTATCCTGAAAAATGAATGTCACGTAACTCTGAGCTCTATGTACCCTGGATTCAATAAAGTATTTCATACATCGTCCGATATGACTTAACGTTGGAGGTTTCCCTTATCCTGAAAGATGATTAACTCAAAGCTCTATGTATCCTGGATTCATTTGAGTATCATTTCATTCATCGTCCGATATGACTTAACGTTAGAGGTTTCCTTTATTCTGAAAGATGAATGTCAGATAACCCTAAGCACAATGTACTCTGGACTCATTTGAGTATCAGTTCATTTGTCGTCCGATGTGATCTAACGTTGGAGGTTTCCCTTATCCTGAAAGATGAATGTCTGGTAACTGTAAACTCTATGTACTCTGGACTCATTTGAAAATCATTTCATTCATCATGACTTAACGTTGGACGTTTTCCCTTATGAAGGATGAATCTCAGGTAACTCTAAGCTCTATCTACCCTGGGCTTATTTGAGTATCATTTCATTCATCGTCCGATATGACTTAACGTTGGAGGTTTCCCTCATCCTGAAAGATGAATGTCTGGTAACTCTAAGTTCTATGTACACTGTATTCATTTGAACATCATTTCATTCATCGTCAGATATGACTTAATTTTAGAGGTTTTTTTTTTTTTTTTTTTTTTTTTTTTTTTTATGAAAGATGAATGTCTGGTAACTCTAAGCTCAATGAATGCTGGACGCGTTTTAACATCATTTCATTAATCGTCTGGCATGACAACGCTGGAGGACGTAAATCATAAAAAATAAATAAAATCCCAAACTTGTAAGAGAAGTCGAAATTGAATGGATGTCATAAGAATTAATACGGGCCATTTATGTCCTTTGCTATTGACTTTTTAAAAAGCTTTGAGAAAAAAGTGAAGGTATGTAATTGAAGCTAAGGGTTCAAATTATTTTTAGACAATTTGTTTGATTGTTTTGAAACCTTTGACTAAATTTCAGCTGTTACTAAACTCATTTTTATGAGATATCTGACTTCACATGTTGCTTGGATCACAACCCGATGAGCTCATCTCTGATCGAATGTTTGTCTCTTTAATTGCGCAGGATGCAAACAAAAAGTAGGACAGCATTTTTCAAATTCCCTAGCGACATAAACTGACATCCTGAGACACGAATGTCGAACCGTCGTATCAGCATTCTGACTCTGCAACAAACGTGACCCTTGCGTGGCGTCTGTGCGTGACAACTGCGCATCGCCTTAAGTTTCTTGTCACGTTCGCCAGATGGCAGCCGTGTATTTGACACTGCAAAACCAACTTAACTTTCCCAGAAGTAAAGAAAGGCGTCATCAATCACACTCGTGCTTTTGGATTTTAGGTGATTGTACCCAGTTCCGAGTCTCCGATAATGTCCTTGTCCAGGGGGAGTAATCGTTCAGGTCTGGTAAAATTAAAGTACTCCAGAATCTTTATCATTTACATGTCAGTTTTACTGTCCTCGTAGTTGGTAGAATGAATGGCGGTGGAATCCGTAAAACCCAGAGTGTTTGGTTTCATGTTCGTCAATTTATTTATACTAAAACCTAATTAACCCCGGCCAGCTTTGAAAAAAAATGTTGTTTAGCTTAGCGAACGAAGGTTAATTTTACAGTCGATAAATTGATATTTTCAGTAGGTACATTACTCGAAATCTCATTTATGAAAATAAATTTTTTCCTAATAATATTCAAGGTACATGCTTAAAATTGTCGTAGAACAGCTTATGATTACATTTTGAAAACTTTTAGATAAAAGCTGCAAGTTTTAGTAACATAAATTGTAGTTAAAACCCATATTTCTTTATTATTAAATCAGCTAAACTCATCTGTTAATTCATGATTGAATTATTATTAGAGATAACTTATTAACTAAATAAAAGCTGCCCTCTACTCTAAGCACTATTTCCACTATAATTAGCATTTAATATGAACATGAAATGAAATGTGTAGTGTTTAACGCCCGCTTTTACTACATACGGCACCGCAGGCGGTGACACTGATGGTACATGAGTTGAAGATGGAGCACCGGTGGAATGAGATGGCGAGGGAAACCGGAGGTCCTGGAGAAAACCCGCCCCAGCGCCGTGTTGTCCACCACAAATCTCACTTTGCGGTCGCCAGGGATCGAACCCGAGCCGCCTTGGTGAGAGCCAAGCGGTCTAACCACTCTGCCAAGGCGTGGCCAGTTAATATGAAAGTCTGATATAATGGATAGTTTTGTAAAATTTACTACTTTGACGTACTTTTGTAAATTTACATTTACTCGTAAAGTCTCACTATAAAAAAGAAATTTTTTCTTTATTTCTCAACATAATCTCCAGAAAGGCTAATACATTTGTCATATCGGTGTTCTAATTTACTTAAGGCATCTCCGTAGTGCGATTTATTATGGTCCTCAAAATGGTTGTTTGCCGCATCAATGACCTCCTCGTTGCTGTGAAATCTTCGTCCTACAAGAACGAAGGAACAGGTTCGGGAACAGGTGATAGTTACTGGATGCTACATCTGGCGAATAAAGTAGATGTTCAAGGAATTCGAACCTCAATTCGCACATTTTTCCCATTGCAATGACTGAATGATGGGCCGAAGCATTGTCGTGAAGAAACAAGACCTTTTTCTTTGCCAAATGAGGTCCTCTTCTTTTCACTTCATCATTCAAACGTTGCAGTAAGCTTACTTAATAGGCATCAGTGATACTTTTAGCCCTTTCCAAGTAATAAATAAAAATAATTCCCTTTGCATCCAAGAAAACACTCGCCACAACCTTGTTAGCTGACAAAGTTGACTGCAATTTTTGGGATTATTTCACCTGGCGCAGTTCACTGTTTTGTCTGTGATTTTACTTCTTAGAGTGCAGTGATGTATCCAAGTTTCATCCATGGTAATAATCCGTCTCAAGAATCCACTGGGATTTTTACGTTGAACTCCAAATTCTTAACAGAAACAGTTTTTCTTTGCAACTTTTGATCAGGTGTCAGCAAACACTGCACCTATCTCGCACAGACCTTATGAAAGCCCAAAACGTTACTTAAAATATTACCTGCGCGTTCTTTTGATATGTGTACATCCTCTGCTATCTCAAAAAAAAAAAAAAAAAAAAAAAAAAAACCTTTAATCTGCGATTTTCCAGTACTAAACGATGATTTTTGTTCAGTGGTCTCTGCAGTTGTGATTTCCACAGGGCGTCCAGAGCGAGGCTCAATCATTAGTGCTCATAGGTCCCTTTTAAAGCTCTGCAACGCACCTTTTAATCATTGTGTATATGCAGGAGCAGAGTATTTCAATGTACTCTCCATTTCCTCCTTGATTTCTTTAGGCGTTAAGCCTTTCAAAAGGAAGTATTTAATCATTGCTCCTCTTTCCAAATCCTTCATTTTCGTGAAACCTCTACACTTGTCTTGTTTAAAATGCTGTCATTCAAAAACTAAGAAGCTATTGACATTTAAGTTTGGATACAAGCTTGTCTAGAGTCCAATAGCGCCACCTCTATGTGAGCCCGGGTTTTATCAGCCGACCCTTGTAGTTTGAAATGTTACTTATTGTTTCTCGACTATTGCTTTTTCTGCAAATCAGCGCTCTATTAAATTATTATCCAAAATTATATAACTATTATAACTTGATATCAAGAAAAGGCGGTGTTTTGATTTCTTGCTCTATCTTAAAAGAACTGAAACTAGGGAAAAACAATTGAACCTATATTAGGCCAGAAGAGCGTTTAAAATGTGCAAAAGTTGTACGAAATTGTAATGTGCGATTTACACGCATCTGGAGCATTTGGCCCGCCTCGGTAGCGTAGATGGTAGCGTGTCTGCCTCACGATCAAGAGGTCCCGAGTTCGAATCTCGGTCAGGGTGACTTACTTGGATAAGTTTTTTCCGGGGTTTCCCTTATCCTGAAAGACGAATGTCGGGTAACTATACGCTCCATGGATCCCGGACTCATTTGAGCATCATTTCACGCATTCCATTCATCGTCCGATAAGACTAAACGTTGGAGGACGTAATGTTTAGTGTTTAACGCCCGCTTTTACTACATACGGCACCGCAGGCGGTGAGACTGATGATACATGAGATGAAGTTGGAGTACCGGTGGAATGAGATGGCGGGGGAAACCGGAGGTCCCGGAGAAAGCCCGCCCCAGTGCCGTGTTGTCCACCACCACAAATCTCACTTTGCGGTCGCCTGGGATCGAACCTGGGCCGTCTTGGTGAGAGCCAAGCGGTCTAACCACTGAGCCACGGCGCGGCCTTGGAGGGCGTAAATTACACACCACACACACACACACACACACACACACACACACACACACACACACACACACACACACACACACACACACACACACACACACACACACACAAATTGTGAGCATTTGTTTAAATCCACTTTTGGATATTTAAATGAAGACTCTTCTGCATTACACCCATTCTTTTTAAATGTTGAAAATTCAGTAACCTAGCTAAGAAGTGACATATGATCTGCCTACGAAGAAACAGGGATGGGTGAATTTGATATTTTAGTGCGTAAACTTTGACGTTGCAGCGATGTGAGGATAAACAGAGGGATTTGAAATGGTAGACGAAATAAGTAGCGAAAGACATAGGAATAATCCTGTAAACTTCGAGAACGAGAAAATTAATCCGTTCATAAATGGAAGATGCCGGATGATAAATAGTTGCGTAAAAAGGACAAAACTGGAAGGTATCTGAAAGGCATGGTCGGGAACAAAAATATAAACGAGACTTGTGCTATTTGATGGTAAATTAAGTAGTTTTTCCTGGATTATCTAGAAGCTACACCTAATTTGAGATCGTTGCAGACTTGATGCACGCACCCAGAAGGAGTAGACGTTGATTTATCAACGACCGTGGTGTCACGTATTAGGATAGCATGCCCATAAGTTACTCTGCCTCGTTTCGTAATAAAAATGCAATTACAGGTTTCGCCTCCCGATGATGGATGATTTTCAAGTTGTAAAGGTTAACCGGAACATGCAGTGCACACAAAACCTGAAACCCTTGGGTAAAGGCCATGCCGAGAAATATCCGTAATGGACCTGGGGGAAATTAAGATGAAGAGAATCAGATGTTGCTTGCGCTTAATGGAGGAGGAGGTGGAGAGAGGGAGAACGTTAATGAGTAGGAAAAGTGAAAGGCATGAAAATATTTTAGGAACAAAAACAAACATGCGGTGAGGTCACGTGACGCTCTCGTGGATCGATGTGCTGCCTAAACCGTGAACATGGTAACTATATTTAGTGCTTACTGTATTCAGATGAAATAATCATAGAAATCTGCGCCAGAGCCACTCTGAACACGCGCTGCACTTGTGGTTCCTGATGTAAACATTTCTAGGGGAATCAGGTGTAAATTAATGAATAGAAGTATCTGTAGCAGGATTACACATCGCGTAACTTCATTGTAAAGAAGGGCGAATTACATTTCATTAAAACAACAAACACTTTAATATCCGGAGCAAATTAGCCAAGTATCGGGAGTCTGTAGACATTAATGAAGAAGGAAGGTTGCTTAGAACGAGTAGCTAATCCACGTGTACATATCCAACTCTATAATTTTTATGGTCCCCAACATGGTGGCATGTGGCGCCCAGCGTGAAGCAACAATAACTGTTGATGATGATGATGATGATGGTTTGGGTTTAAGGGCGCAACTTCAAGGTCATCAGCGCCCAATTCCAAGTAATTATTATGCACTATTTTAGAATTCCTTTCAAACCAAAAACTCAATGTAAGGAAAGGATGCCGTATGTGTGTATAAACATATAGTTGAATACCAAATTTCCTATTTAAATATCCCAATATAAGGGTTGTATTTTCAAATATATCCTCCAATTTAAATAATTATTTACATGAAAAATAGTATGCTATTCTTATTTTTTCAAAGACACGATTTGTATAACTTTCATTTAAATATTTTTATTTAAAGGTTATTTTTCTGTGAGTTGAACATCCAAACATATCCACTGGTGAGTCAATGAAATGATGCTGGAATGAATGCTGGTTCCATATAGCTGAGAATTACTCGACATTCTGTTCACAAACGAAAACTTACCAGAGCCGATATTGAGATCTCTTAAATACGAGACATTTTACGTATCGTCATATCATATAAAATGTTTATTTTAAATTCTCTGTTAAGAATATTAGGTTCAATGTATTCTGAGGAAATACTGTACATATGGGTAACGATAAAGTATAACTCAAATTGCACCGGAGATATAAAATGCTTATTCAAATACACTATCCACAAATAAAAGTGTTAACAACTGCAGCCAAATTCCATGCTCGTACCACAAATTTTGATGGTTATTTCTTGCACATATTTGTCATTTATATGATTAATGGGAGAAAGGTAAACAAACATACTTTATTTCGGCACTTTTGACTATAAATATAAACGATGGAATGGGGGGAATGTGCTGTGATTGTTATACACGAGTTTTCAATGTTATACATATTACTGAATTTGTGTTTTTGTCCGAGAAAGTATTATATTCCACTCAAAAATTATATTTAATCGTATATTCACGTTTTGAGGTTCCTCCCAAAAATAACTCTTCACTTTTGTGTGTGCACGTATTACTTTAGAAAATTTGAGTGAACAATGCAACACACATACTGCACGAACAACCACGAAAAAAATTCAGGAATTGTGAGGAATCGAACTGCTACCACACCCAGCATACAGCCCTGATCTCGCACCATCAGATTATCATCTTTCTGCATGCATGACCCATGTGGGTGTCAACGAATTCTTCGCGTCAAAAACCAGAGACGGGTATACTATCGTGGGATAATAAACCTCGCTGAACGATGTCTCAGAACCTTAGAATCTAATGGTGTATACTTTGAAAATTATTCAATTGCTTGTCAGAACATTTTTCAAATATTTTTTCTTAAAAAGTGACATTACTTATGGGAAAGTATGTACAAAATGGATATCTGAACTTTCTGGGTACTGCTGGCAAAGTCCTCTTCAGTGGAAAGGGGTTTTGTATAATTTTGCATAACAGGTAAACCATAAAACATAAACAAAATGGTATCTAGTATCCAAAAACAGAAACCTCACTAAAACATACTATTTTACACAGTTAGTAAAGGTTCAGAACTATGTTAAAAGTTAGCTGTGTGCTCAAAATCTTTTAACACGTCCGTAATGCCAACCTTGGTTTCTTGCGGAATGTGATAACGGCTCATTCAAGAAGGCCGTGAGTCTTAGTTAAATAATACTTTTATAAAAGGCGGGTCATTTAAATGTAAATATAGACTATACTGAAACTTTTGAGAGTGAAATTAGAATTGTCACCCAAAACCAATACGACAATGCATACTAAGTAGTTTCTGGACAGGTGCGCGGTAAATGACATAAAAAATTAGTATACTGAAAATGCGTTGTGTTCTTTGAAGAATAGGCTAAAATATGGGCATCTTACACATTTAGGGCAAACGATGCAATGATAAATCTTTGTCTTAATGTAAGCAAGAACCACGATATCAGTAAATACTACAAACTTATAGCATTTTTGAAACAGGTTACAGCAAAAACTATCCAAAATTCTAAGCAAATAACACACTTTCTTCAGCCGGTGTAATTATTTCAAATTCTACAATCAATATTTCAGTTTTCTTAAAAGATAAGCAAGTTGTACAAAGTTGTAATCTAATAATTACATTTTTGTAGTGTTATTTTCATAGTTTTATTATTTTCACTGCCTCCCTTATACACAACGTTGTGGTTTTCTGAAAGTCATGTTGCCAACACTGATTGTACGCAAGACAAATGAACATCGCAACCTAATGAATATCATGACAATGAGAAAAGTAAAACAATACTATATATATATATATATATATATTAAGGACTGTGTATATATATTAAGGGCTGTGTAAAAATATTGTCTGGTGCACGGGTTAAAAGCATTTTATTTTGTTCGTAGGTCTCGGCGTACCGCCTCGTTTCAGAATTACATGCACTAACAAAATAAAACCTTTTTAACATTTGTGTCATCAATAAATATTTATTTCCATTAGATTTTTGCTATTTCCGGAATGTGTTGTTATTGATTTGAAATAAGCAATAATGTCATTTAAGTGCAATCGCTATTTATTATAGTTTTTTTTTTTTTCCTCGAGATGTTTTGGAGATATTATGCTATTGCAGTATCCAGTTTTAAACATCTGTTTGTGAATTCCGTTTTCTCGTTCCAAGTGCCTTCAACAAAACGTGCAATGAAATTGTTTCTGTAAACATGTATGTTGATTTTATTAAATAGATAGAAAAATAAAAGGTTTTTGTAGGAATATTTTCTACTAAATATATAAACGTAAACGACGGTGGGCAGAAAATGTCGTATGATTGTGATACACTATAGATGTTTATAGGGATGGGTCGATATCAGTTTTCTCGATACTGTATTTTCGATACACGATATTTTCCAGTATATCCGATACTTCGACGCTAGATCGTCATTTCTACTTCTAGTTTCAATACAAAATAGAATGTATAGTGCCAGTAAAATTAAATAGGCGCACATATTTAAAGAGATAAAACTTAAAACCATCAGTGTTCTTATTTTTAAACTCTACAGTAGGCATTTGAAAGTAAAACAGTGCACTTTTATAAGTTTTTGTCCAAAAACACTAACATTTTCACTGTTTCGGGGTCAGGTATACTTCTTTTTTCTGTCACATATGAGTCGTACTGTGCTAAATAGTCTTTCAGAGAAAACTGTTGCAGGTGGAATACACATATATTTAGCAGCTTTCTTTTTTAGTTAAAATTTTGAACTTGTTTTCCAGTAATCCCGTGCAGTCATACCAGCCTTCAATTAAAAGACTAATGATTATGCTACCTTTGCACAGTCAAAATACTGCGGCCCTTCAAAATACTTGGAGCAGGTGACAAATAGTTTTTGAGATTTGCAGTGATTTCTTTTTGGGTTCTGCTAACTGACAGTAAATTTGACATGCGATTATTTTCTTTCATAAGTTACTGTGCAGGTACCATATTCCTGGCAATTTCTCGGGATTTTGCAATATTCTGCTTGTGGCAAGAATATTTTGGGGTTTTAAAATAAAATTTTAGATCACCCACGAAATGTTAAGAGAATTTACCGAAATATCGTTTGATATCGATACCATGCAAGTATCGTGAGTCTCGAGTTATCGCAAGTATCGAAGACCCATCCCTTTTTAGCTTTTGTTACATGCACAACTGACGAGGTAAGTGTTACTTTGGATAGAAGTGAAATGCCAAATAGTCATACTGTGAATTGATGTGTGAAACGTATTTACGTTCTGTAGTTAATGTTTGTGAAGGAGAGCGCTGGGTGAGTTTGATTATGATCCGAAGGAACAATTTGCTTATGCTTTTTGACTGGCCAAGTCGTGGTGCATGACGAAGACGTATCGAGATGAAGCGGTGGATGATTTAGCAAGGGAAGCTGGGACGCACACGACTACGTAATTAATGAATGCGCCCCTCCCAAGATAAAACGTTCTGACGGCAACAAACTGACGCATCTCTCGATGGCTGGTTGCTTTCCCTCTCCGTAATGAGCGAGCGCTGTTTGCGAGACTGATCGATATATCGAACGCATCAAGTTGGCACCACTGTTCATTACTACCCGCTGGCGTACAGTAATACCACTACATACAGTTGATGGGAAGTAGGTCAGATCTGAATTTTGTTCGTGCGTTCGTTAACCGCTACCCGGACAAACACCAGCCACCTGCTAATGAGGTGTAGATCCGCTCGCCAGAAGGGAAATCACTTTGGCCCTTAAATGTTACGAGTAGCGCGTGAAGGTCATTTTAGGTTATACTTTCATCTGTCAAGGAGTGCTCCCAGCCACCACCTTTATGACTTAATCAGCTATTTATCCAAGATACATTCATTAATATTTCAGTATTCATTGCTTCCTTATTTACCAGCGTCTTTCAGTCTTCCCTCTTGATCTTTGTGTATGGAATATTTTATCTTTATTTGTTACTTTCTGACTCTATTATTATTATATATATTTTTTTAATTTACGTCCTCCAATGTTGTCATATCCGACGATGAATGAAACGATACTCAAATGAGCCCAGGGTCCTTAACTTGGAATTGCCAGGCATTCCTCTTTCAGGAAAAGAGAAAACCTCCAACATTAAGTCATATCGGATGATGAATAGTAATTATTCCACCCTGCAATCATATAGGGACACAGGGAAGCCTCCAAAACACACGTTGTCGGGAATCGAACACAATACCTAAATGCGGAATACCACCCTTGCTATGCTGCATGGTTAATATCTAACGTTAACAGTTTCAGCTTTAAGTTAACAATGAACAGTGTTTTAGACTACCAGTACAAACTTTTTAATTGGTAACTCCTTCATTGTAGATCAGTAAAATAAAACCCTTTTGCTACTTCTTTTGTTTCTTGTTATGTTCTCTGTCCCTTACCTGAGCTTCACACGTTACCACCGAGTTGTCTCGTTCAATTGCCCCTGGTTAGTAGCTCTCGCGGAACATCGGTGTGCCGCTGTCCATCCTTTGATAACCACTACTTCGTACCTAGGAGGTTAAAGTTTTAAACTTAATTACAAGCCATTTTTTTGCAATCCCGCAGCTTATTTTCTCTCTGTACTTTGTAAAATTTTCTTTGATGATAGCGACGTTTAATATCATAAATTAGGGATCCTAATATGAAAATTAACATGGCGTGCCTACTTAAGCGGCGACCTATTTTTCAGCACATTTGAGAGCTGGATCTTTATCTTTGTGTCGACATTTCAATGACTCCATTTCTTCAACAAGAGAGGCTTATTCCATCACTCTACACATGTGTTCCTAGTGGACTGTAACATTCCTTGCCGTTTTTTTTATCGCATGCTGAAAGCGATTCGTTCTTATTTTTTTTTTTTGTAATGGGTATAAATAGAACTGTTACATGCTTAGTCAGCATTTCGTAAACTTGATTTTATGTTAGAAGAGAAGTGGTCCAACTAACCGACTTTATATCAAAGTTAGCATTTAGTTGTAATTTACCTATACCAGCAGACTTTCATGAATATTCTTATACATATTTATTACACAGGTAATTTTTGTACATTTAGTACACAAAGCACTAATGTTCTAATGACAAATCATCAATGTCTGTTCAAAAGCTATTTTAATGTACGACATTGAATGTTTCAAGACACATAATGCCAGGAAAATCTCCTTAGTGTTTATTTGAATGAAATGCGATATATTTTCTGCGTACCGCCCAGTGATAGTGAACGTTAAAAGAACTGTAATATTGGAAGATAAAAATAAATTGATATTTATTATTCATAATCAAGCGAGGAGGGAAAAAAGGTGTCTTTGACACTTACTGCATTTATTATTAAAGACGATATTTTGGGATGACAATTACGTATGACATTGATAAAGTTAGGCGGGAACCAGCCTTAAGTCGAGTTGTCGGAATGATGCAAGTTTGCAGTACAAGCCACGCCTGGAAATTAAATATTGACACTAGGTGTTGTTACAGTGCTTCCCTTCTCCGGCTTTACGTCATCTTGGAAGACATTTGCTACCTGTACGTCTTTTCCTTTAAACAGGTATTAACACTTGGCCCTAGCAATGCAAGTTATTACCTACCTAGATCTGCTGAAAAACCTCCAAAATCTATATTAAACTTATAAAGAGAAATACTGTGTATTCATGTTCTATGTACGTGAATACCAGCATGTTTGAATAATATTTAAATAACAATGCCATAGAGTAGAATATGTACGTGAAATAGAATACATACCGGGGTATTTCACTCCAAACAATATACAGAGTGATTCAGTGGCTATGTGGATGATAAAGGAGACACTAAGAAACCCGGGGCACGAAAAAAAAAAAATGTTTCGTTTGATACGCACAACTGTCTGTAACAAATTTCTTTGGTATAATGATATTTATTTTGTACAGTTTCCAATACATTTTCATTACAATGACTTAAACATCTAACAATCACTATTATACATCCTGTACAAATAAATGAAATTGCTGATCTAAGATTTACTCGCTGACTCAGGTCCCCTTTGGTTTCCTGAGTAGCTTGGTGTCATTTCTTCCTGACCTTCGCTTCTTTTGCCCTAATCCACTTTTCTCTTAACCTTTATAAGAATACCCCTATACATCAATTTTTTCTTTTCACTCATCTCCGTTAACATGCGTAATGCCACTACGTCTTTGCTCACGCTGTCGCAACTCTTATTCCATATTTTTCTCCTGCAGTTTGTGAACTCCTTACATTCTATCAGATAATGAACGGTGCTCTCTTCATCTCCACAAAAGTCACATATCCATACCTCATTACTTCTCAACCCTTTTTAGGCCGCGCCGTGGCTCAGTGGTTAGACCGCTTGGCTCTCACCAAGGCGGCCCAGGTTCGATCCCAGACGACCGCAAAGTGAGAATGTGGTGGACAACACGGCGCTGGGGCGGGTTTTCTCCGGGACCTACGGTTTCCCCCGCCATCTCATTCCACCGGTGCTCCATCTTCATCTCATGTACCATCAGTGTCACCGCTTGCGGTGCTGTATGTAGTAAAAGCGGGCGTTAAATACTACACATTTAATTTCATTTCAATCCTTTTAGATATATTATTCCTACTCTCATCCATGCTATGCCTGGTCTTCCAATTTTGTCACATTGATCTATATATTTTTCCTACCCCATTGTCTCTTTAATTGCTTATAAATTTCAAAGATTTCTGTTGTTCTATACTTTCCTAAATCTCCTGCCTATCTAAGTCTTGTACTATGGTTCTCACTTTCTTCCAGAAATCGCTGTGGTTTATCTCCTCTGCTCTCCATAAATCTCCCATACCTATCTTCGATACCATTCGTTCCAATTCCGACCACCAACTATTTGTGTTCTTAATGCTTTTCTGTTGCTTCATGCACAGATTCAATAATTCCCCTTTCTGCCCTATAATACACTAAAACCAGAATTTCAGTATCATTTCAATTGTTATTCCCCTCCTTTTCTGTAACAAATTACTTATGGTGGTTTTCTTTCTGATATATATATATAGTAGGTGTCCTGCGCCGTGGTGTAGCGGGCTAAGGCAGCATGCCTTGGTCCCTGGCCACGGAAAGCGGCCCGGGTTCGATCCCACCAATGTGGTGGGAATTTTCGGTCCCGGGTATAGGACCGGTGCCTACTCAGCATCGTGAGGAAAGTGAGGAGCTTACGCTAGGTAAGCGACCCTGGTCATGGAAACCAACATTCTGGCTGGGGGGGTGCCGAGATGCTGACCACATCTCCTCCCCGTATCGGTTGGATGATCGCCCACCTCTGCCGTGTGTATGTGGGCGTGAGGCCGGCAGTCGGGTTGGTGGGCCAAGGCTCTGCGTAGGGCTGTCGCGCCACGGGTTAACCTTATAAATAGTAGGTTATGATAAATCACGGTATCTTCTTTAATGTAGGCTAAGAAGTTACCATAGTGATGTTTACATACTTGGAGAAATTCAATTCAATGAACCTTCTGATATGCATTTCGTATATGGAAAAACAGGCGTCAATGGAGGAAGATCAAGCCTTTATATATCGTCGCCAACCAGGCCACACCATTTTTACAAGACTTACCGACTGCTGGAATAAGGAGCCTGCAAGCAAATTTAAATTAAAATAGCGCAAGAAAAACTATCAAACTCCTTAGTTCAAGGAACACTTGAATACCTGAGAGATTGCGAACTTTATCAGAATCATTAGTATAGAGAGTTCAACACGAACAGTATTTGTACCTTTTTCATGATCAAGAAGTCCAGACACTAGAGCCCAGCAGATTATCCTCGATGAATTCTGGCTTTATTGTCTCCAGAAAGTGTTCAAGAGTTTTATTTTATAAGCACAATGTTATTTTCTGATGAGACATGATGGCTGCTGGGCTGAGAATATATCAGCAGTAATTTTCAGTCAGTGTATGGGCTGACATACTGTATAATCATTGTTACGCCATATCTTCTGCCAGATCGATTAAATTGACAAATTTATCACAATTTTCCCGACGTGATAGTATTGCCTGAGTGGCTAGAGATTATTCCATACAATTTTCGTCAGCGCATTTAGTGACACGACGAATGTACAGCTCCTCACTTCTCCGGGGATGACCAAAATCTTCTCTCCTGGCTAGTTGGGTTGGTAGGTGTGGGTCATTGTCTTTCAGGTTCCGCTGATGTGACACCAATAGTTTTTTTCTTATGGGGTCATCTTAAATCGATCGAATCAGAAGAGGACGTAATACCAAATATACTAATAGGCACATGCTTAGGAATCTTTAGGAGTACAACAAGCATTGGTACGTCACTGCAATTCTTTTATTAAGGCTGGTGTAGAATATTTTCAACAGTTGTATGTTTTGACATTCTAATTCTACTGCTTGAGTGTTGAGACCTCCGATGAATAAAAGTTTTTAGTAATGATGTTTATTATTATTATTATTATTATTATTATTATTATTATTATTATTATTATTATTATTATTATTATTATTATTATTATTATTATTATTATTATTATTATTATTATTATTATTATTATTATTATTATTATTATTATTATTAATAATATTATTATTATTGTACAATTATCTAGACGGTGTATATGGTAAATCCTAAACTTCACTCATTATAGGTTTCTTATCAAGCGTTGCATTGGTACATTCTTTAAGTATGGGTTGAAAGTATGGACAGGGTATGTGGAAAGTAGTCTGTAATTTTTTGTAAAGTTTTGTGCAGATTAGTCAAATAAAAATTTATAAATAAGGGATTGATGAATTCGGGCGCTCAGTAATTTTCTGAAGTCCTATCCTGCAAATTATGCGAAGTTCTTTAATCCAAATCAACCAAATTTTACCCTGGTTGAACAAACAGTGTAGTTTTTATCTATAGGAGGTTGAAAATAACGTAAATATAACTTTTAAAATGCCAAGTACTACTTCAGAATACGTATAAGATGGTAATTTATGATTTTTCCCAATTCTTGTAAATAAATTAGTTGTGCAATATTTTGAAATTAGATTGAGCAGATTTCTATATAAGGGTTAAAAATATTTCAGGGGTAGCTGTTGTAAGAAGCTGTTAATTTTCATGGAATTTTGCAGTCTTAAGCGCACAGAATTTCATCTACATAGACCAAAGAATGTCGATATGTATGTTAGGGTTTAAATGTATAGTAGCTCATTTTTAGCAGATCTATAATGATCCAAAGACCCGTTTTCTGTAAAACTTACATAAAAGTATTATTTGATAACTCTCCAAAGAACTGTGAGGGAGATATGGTGCGAACGATTTACTGGCCCGTATTAGCATCTTAAAATAGATAAATTTCCTAAGTGTCTAAAACCTTTGAGCTTAAAGGTAGTAAAAGTCTATCATATTTGCAATAAAGTGGCAAAAGGTTCTGTGATAACCATGTCCAATGAAACGAGATTAAAATTGAGAAGCATAAATATAAACAAGATACCCAAAACCCTTATTTTTTTAAAACATTATACAGTCTGTAACCATCTGGAGGAACGGGACATTCCATTGATTAAAGTACCACGCAGATATAATCTCGGCAATGGATAGCGTCGTTAACAAAGGGAAACAAATAAAGAAAGAAACAAACAGCGAAAAAGTTTTGTCTTTATCTTGAAAATAGTTATGTAGATATAAATAAGATTATGTTTCACTTAAGATATTTCATCTGACAATTACACATAGTCTTAATAAGGACATTTACTTCTCCTTCATTAATTAATGTGTTTACATATGCAACAATGCACCAGATGGCCCAACTGCCCCGACTTTCACGTAATCGAAAATTCTTGCGTGGGTTAAGAGTTGTAGAATGTATCTATGGTGCAGTGGACATGAAACACTACTGAAACCAGATATTTTTTATTAAATTCCACTTCTTTTTTTATTTAATAAATATATTTCTATGCATATTTTTATACTTAATTCCTTTTGTGCCACTGCCAATGAAGTATTAACTAAATTTTCACATATTCACTCCTCTCTTTGTCTCCATTAACTTTATTCATTGTTCCTAATGTCTTAAACGTCTGTAATTTACAGCTCTTATTTTTCATAACTTCTTGCTGCTAGAAATAATTGATAATAATCACAGGGTAGAGGATATATGTTTATCCGCCACTGCAGTAGCAATGTGCCCCATCTACTCGGGCACCATCCGTTTTCTTCTTTTTCTCTTTTCTTTGCTGTGAACTTTCTAACTTCAGCGAGCAATATATCTTCATCTATTCTTCACAGTTCTTTTCTCATCTTTTACTCGGCAGTTTTTCTTCAGCTCTGGAATCTGAAGGTCTTGTCTAATGTCAACTTCGCTTATTCTGTCACTTATTTTAAATTTTCTGGTGCTTCTGAGAAATCCTCACTGTCGAGAGACGTGCCGCTCTGATGTTTCAAACTGCAAATGTATGCCAGGCGTTAGACCTCATGGAAAAGTGAAGGTGGGAAAACGCCAAATGCTGTGTATCTTCAAAATATATTTATGTTTACAAGTGATTTCAGATGAAACAATAAGTTATAGTTAGAAGGTGCGGAGAAAAAAAGAAAGGCTATGTGAGGATAGTTGTAGAGTTAAAAAGTCGTACCAAAGTAAGCATTTTGAAGTTAGGCACTTGTAATCATAGGTGCAATGCGTGAACATTCCGACAGATGACCAATTGTTATTGTTTACATCACGTTTATCGTAATCGCTGCTCCCCACGAATTGTTATTATGACATATTGATGTGTTTATAAGGTGAACTCCATAGGGAACCTTAATATACTTTTAACTCGCGGAACGCTGTCTGCCTACCAAAAGAAGGCAAGCGTGGCCTGAAGAGGGAGAGGGACTTAAACAGTTTATCTGCTCTGGTAGTGGATCTGTTTACTACGAAATGAGTTTATGAGGGTGCATATGATTCACCCATGCTACCAGATGTAATGCTCGTTCCAGTAACGGCTGTGATAGGTATTATGCATGGGTGAGTTATGTGACAACACTGTATTTTAGATGAGCCTAGCACCTTATGATATCTGGAAGGCGAGCATAAACATAATGTGGAGAGTAAAAGTGATTACGTTACATATTTCCCGGTCTTGCTTTCCTGCGTTGAGTGGGCAGTACTCTCTCGCCAGCCAGAATTCTCGTCTCTAGGGCTTAAATGAGAGCTGCGGAGCGACTTCTTGATGACCCATTATAACATGGGTGAACAGTGCTGCAAAAGACAACGTTACTGTACAATTTTACAGAAGTGCGTTTACATCTGAAATATCACACACAAGTATCATAGTAGCACAATTAACATGGCAGATTTAATTATTAGTTTATTCTGTTTAAATGCCGTCCTATTTTCTGCAAGTCGTTCTTTCCGAATCAAGTATAGAATTTGCGGAAATAGTGATCAAATTTACATTGGAACTGAGAAAGAATAAATTCAATTGGCTGGCCCCGTAGCTCAGTCGGTAGAGCACCTGCCTGCCGTGCTAGGGTTCCCGGGTTCGATTCCCGGCGGTGGGGTGGGAATTTTCTCCGACCAAGATAATTCCCCATCTGCCCCAGAGTCTGGAAGTATGAATGAGAGTGTGAATGTGTGCGTGATCTAATGATTAAAAACCAAAAGATAACGAGTTAACACCTTCAGTATGTTCCAAAGGAGAACGGTCGCCTATATGACCATTGCAGTTAAAGGCGAGGTATAAATGTGTACGTGATCTAATGATCAAAATCTAACGAATACGAGTTAACACCTTCGGTATGTTCCAAAGGAGAACGGCCGCCAATATGACCATAGCAGTTAAAGGCGGGGTATAAATGGAACAAGGAAATAAAAAAAATTGCAATATTAACCTTTTGCGATATGAAACAGGAAAAGTTGATGTGTTAGAATCCCACGTATTTTTCTACCCAAATATTTTTGTGGTTGCTGTATAATTTACTCCTCCAACGTTAAGTCATATCGGACGATGAGTGGAATGGATGAAATGATGCGCATTTGAACCCAGGGTCCATAGAGCTTAGAGTTACCGACATTCGTCTTTCAGGATAAGGGAAAACCCAGGAATAAACCTTATCCAGATAACTCACCCTGACCGAGATTCGAACTAGGGAGCTCTTGAACGTGAGGCAGATTCGCTACCATCCACGCTACCGAGGCGGGCAATCCAAATATTATCTTTTTATCTCTTCTATAAAGTATACGAAAAAAAACTTTAATTTTTCTATCATTTACAGATTAATCAAGACAAATTTTGCAGTAGAGGTTCTTTACATATTTCTTTGCATGTGTGAGGCTATCAAATGTACAGCATTTTAATAAAAGTTTTAACCATTTCTTAAAATTGCTTTCTATGTAAAAGCTGCTTTGAGTTGGGAGGCATTTTCTGAATATTTTTGGTGCTTATCGTTCTTCGAGATATCTCTTCACACACACACACACACACACACACACACACACACACACACACACACACACACACACACACACACACACACACACACACACACACACACACACACACACACACACACACACACACACACACACACACAGTTGAGTCCAGAGGTTCTACTCCCATTAGCCTTGAACCCGTAGGAACAAGACCCGGGCCTCTTTCAACCAGGGAGTATCCGAGCTGTCCCAAAGGGCGCTCGGCATCCTCCGTGGGGCTTTCCGTAGGGCAAGACCTAGTTACCTAACAAGCCCCCCCATCTGGTCCTATGGACACAAGACGGGATGGAAGTGGATACGTATTGTATCTTAACTTCCAATTGCTAATGTTTATATTAAACCTGAAACACATAAAAACTGAAACACTTCTCGGTTTTTAAACTAAATGAAATAAATATTTTATACTTATATGTAAAGTCAAATAAAAATTAAAATTAACTTAGTTTCGGGCGCGTAAACCCTATGTCTCTATTACTGCCCTCATTCCACGGGCAGTATGCCAGTACCAATTATAACAGATGAATGAGCCTGGTTGTTTACACGACCAATATTAAGGTAATTTTCTAATTAATTTTATTTTGAAAAGGATACGAATGTTATTTACGTTTCTATAAATGAATGTGTATAAAATATTATTTATATTCTGCAAGAAAAGCATCAGGCATTGCTGTTAAAGTAACATTAATAGCGACCAAGCATAAGTTACAAAGCATTTCCCTATCTATCGCATAGCTTTGAAATGAAGCGAGAAAGGTTTTAACGCTTATATTGTGAACGGAGCGCCGTCGAATGCTTTCGATGTTTTCCGAATCAAACTGGGTATATGCTGTGTATATATTCAATTTTTGGGTGAAACGCAGTACTTTGTCTGCTTATTGTTTACAGATGGTAGAAAAAATTGTCTTTAATCTCTCGTTAATTTAAGTAGTCTTCCAGTGAATTAAATCTGAAGAGAGTAGCTCGTGGTTTAAGTTGGCAGGAAGTGTTCAACAAAGATCGTAAGTGATATCCACATGCCCTGTTGCTCTGAATTGCCCTTCAGAAGCAGAAGTTGAGCCAGTGAGAGAGATCAAGGTTTTCATTTCCTGCACATGTTAAGTTAGCATGGGAGCCAGAAATAATAAACGTTTAGCAGGTTGGAAACATAGCCAGAGGCGAGCGAGCGAGCTGCAATAAAATGTTTCGGGTTCAGCTCCCCCCCCCCCCCCCACTACCCCCGTTAATTGCTGGTAGTGGACCTAAGGGCACTGGTGCATACGCCCCTGCTAAATTCCTTGCTGCGTGCACGAGTTGATGTTTATATTTAAGCAGTGGCGGCTGGTAGCCTACACGCGTTAGATACGCTTTCTGTCTTATGTGCCTGTTTACTGCGTTTAAAAATTGTATTAGCCATGCAAATATGTAATATATAATATGTACGATCAAAATGACTGGCACAATTTTTGAGAAAATTAAAAATGAAGAAACTTTGTCCATAAAAATGATATTTGGAATGGGGAGACCCAGTAACAAAAGAGTGTGCCAATAGGCTTTGGGACTACCTACGTCTCTGAATCACTGTACTCAACGCTTAAATTCATTAAATCTAAATATCGATCTGAACTAGGCGATTTCTAAAACCTAACAGCAAAAATGAACACTCGAAAAACAATGCTCAAAAGCAGAACATTTTCTTTTACGTGTACCTGAACAATAATGTTCTGCGTAGTTCAAAAAGTAAATATTCCTTCATTTGTTATAAAATGAAAAAGTCTTTATTTCAAAAACCTCTCTTACAGTCTGACTCGTTTCGAATTAAGTTCATAAATTTGTGGCTCCCAAAATCAGGCATAGTGGCCTGATAATAAAATAAGATTACCTATAAGATATGTAAATGTTTATATACGACTGTTGAGTTTGAAAATGAGTTTTTTATGGACGCTGTGTAACTAGTTTGCTTCTCAGTGTCCCATTATATATTAGACATGAACTAACGCTTAATTGTGCTCAGAGGGCCCTTTAACAGGCTTGAAGTTCTGTTACGTGCGGTAAATACACGACACTGGCTTTACTTCCCTCTCGAAGGAATTATGCTAAAGATTTTTATGTCCGGTAAAACTCACCTCTCTGTGGCGGATTCTAACCCGGAATCTTGGGAAGGCTAGCATATTAACCCCTTAACAACACGACACTGTTGAATTTGATTTCAAAATGGCAGCAGAGACAGCTTAAATTAGAGCTACTTTTCTTTTCTTTTCTTTTTTTTTTTTTTTACAAAAGAGTATCAAATAGTATTCAACCTGTGGCCCGCCTCGGTAGCGTGGTGGTAGCATGTCTGCCTGACGTTCAAGAGGTCTCAAGTTCAAATCTCGGCCAGAGTGAGTTGGATAATGTTTTTCCAGGGTTTTCCCTTATCCTGATAGACGAATGTCAGATAATTCTAAGCTCCATGGACACTGGACGCATTTGAGCATCATTTGACAAATTTCATTCATCGTCCGATATGACTTAACGTTGGAGGACGTAAATTAAAAAAAAAAAAAAAAAAAAAAAAGCCTGTTTTGTGAACTCAGGATCTGTAATTTTAAAAATATTATACTGTCTCATGAGTATGAGGTTCTTTTTTCTGTGTTTTTGAGAATTTGTTAGGCTTCTTTGGTATGGCAATACTATTTACAGGATGCCATGTATCAGTCTTCAGTTGTTAATAAACAATCACAAAATGCAAATAATAAAGTTTGAACTTAGAGTCCTTCTAGAGCACTACTAGAAATAAGATTATAAAACCGCTGCCGCAGCTCGAAAAATGAAATGTGTAGTGATTAACGCCCGATTTTACTACATACGGCACCGCAGGCGGTGACACTGATGATACATGAGATGAAGATGGAGCACCGGTGGAATGAGATGGCGGGGGAAACCGGAGGTCACGGAAAAAACCCGCCCCAGCGCCGTGTTGTCCATCACAAATCTCACTTTGCGGTCGCCTGGGATCGAACCCGGGCCGCCTTGGTGAGAGCCAAGCGGTCTAACCACTGAGCCACGGCGCGGCCCCGCAGCTCGAAGAATATATGAAGTGGAATGACAAGGTGTCGTTAGTGAGCGTGTGGTACAACAATGGTTCCAACCTTTCAACAATAGAGACAACACTCAAGACTTACCACGTTTTGGAAGACCTACAGTATGGAATATTGAGAATGTTAGTTAATGCCAGAGGTTCTACTCCCATTAGTCATGCACCCGTAGGACCAAGGACCCGGGCCTCCTTCGGCCAGGGAGTTACTGAGCTGTCCCAAAAGGGCGCCCGGCGCCTCCGTGGGGGTTTCCATAGGGCAAGAGCTAGAGACTAACAAGCCCCCCCCCCCATCTGGCCCTGTGGACTCAAGACGGGATGGAAGTGGATACGCCACTTACACGCGCCAACACCAAAATGGGAAGGCTACCGATATGACCTCGGTGGGGCCGCCTGGCGATGATCTAGCACACCTTCTAGTAGCTATGCTGGCTAGTACGTGGGAATATTAATTGCTTCTCTCAACCCCGTCCGTAGAAGTACCCAATCTCCCACAGGTATCGGGAACCACTGCCCCCTCGAGTCCAACCCAAGCCGAACAACTCCCTATCAGGGAGGGGCTCGAATGTTCGGCCCGAGGTTCCTCTAGTAACGTCAGAGGTACCACGAGTGCTAGGGGTCCGCAGCATCCGCACCACGGCAGCTAAAGGGGACAGATCCCCTCCCCTACGGGGGGAATATTGAGAATACATGCCAAGGTTTGCGAGGAAATCCGCAAAAATATAGCCGTAGGCTTTCAGAAGAACTTGGTGCATGAAAAATACCACACATTGCCGCATTAAGACAGTTGGAAAATCATGCAGAAGCTGTAGATTTGTAACTCATGAACTGACACCTCAACAGGCACTACGTAGAGTGGATATCTGTCGTCAGCTTATCCGTAATCCCATGGATGATAGATTTGTCAAGAGAATTGTCACTGGTGAGATATGGGTATATTATCGTAATCCTGATTCCTCGAAACGGTGTCTTGATCCCCGCCAACCTGCCAAAATCATCGTTAACAGAAGTAATGATTGTATCTGAACAGAGTGTATATACACTGACTTTCGTGTATGTGCGATAGGATTGCGTAAACAACTCCTGTATTGTACATATTTTCCGATACGCTTCCACGCTTTGCCATATAGTACTTATACTTACAGCAGGTCGCCACTGCACACGCCAGAGATTGAGACAGAAGACCTTTGTCTCATTAACCGAAATATCTAACGCTAGGTGAACAAAATTGGAGTGAAAATGCACGGCGTGAAACCCTGGCACACGTTTGTCGATGCGAGCTCTTTCGCATCAGCTAACAGTGCACTCGCCTGACAAAGTTGCGGAACTGGCTCTGTGCGCATGCACCTTTGATCCGTCCGACGCTAGCGGTGCATGGTGGAAAGGTAGCAAAACTAAAACAAATGACGAGGCACTGAGGCATCACAGCGTGATGAAAGCTCCTCTTTACTGATATTTGCCGTAGATGTTGTTTCCGAGAGGTGCATACGACTAATGTAGGATATATCAAGTTCTCTGGTTCACTTCTGTGGTTGTGCAAGTGAAAAACAAGGTTCCTTGCTTTTCCAACCACAAAATGGTGTTTATACGAGTCGCAAATTCATGCCGTAGAGGATACTAGATGATCATAAGCAGCAGAAAGTATTTTGGTTTCTGATGCGTTCATGTTTTCACTTGAGATTTCAGTCATACAACTTTAGAAAGTCGAGTCCATATTTGCTACAATTTTAAGTATAAGAGGTGGTCTAACGTCCAGGGTTACTTTACTCTAGTTGCGTTCTAAAACATAGGGCTCTAAATAGGTTGTATTTTCCATACACGACACTGGTTTTGATTTAAGGTGGTGCTTTTAAAACTTAGATTTCGTTTTCATTTTCATTTTTTGTGAAATTATCATAAATCCAGCATCCTTAAGAAAAAGGAACAATTATTAACGTGACCCAAGAACATCCGAACCGGCTGAGCGATGTTTTGCCTGTGCGCAACCTCGGTGCTGTTGCAGTCTGCTGCTATCATAGAATGGCGCGGATGAAACCTTGCAACATTTTCAAAACTGCTTTTAGAAGCTTTACTTAGCCATGCTATTAAAGGAGATGTTGAAAAATATACGCACATATAGGTACTAGCTTTTTGCTTTTCACATTCTTTTCATACTGTTGCGTGACTATGAAAAACAAATGAATAATGAGTCACCTCACAAATATGTACAGATATAGTAAAATTTATTCAATAGCAGCAAACATCTCGGAAATGTTTGCACCTTTTAGTCAGAAAAATTCAATGGTATTGGGGGGGGGGGGAAATTAAAATAAATATCTTAAAGATTTTACATTTTAATCAAAATCTTTGAGTGATTTGAAAAAACAAAACAAATAGAAATTTGGCAACACGTATCCATGACACAATGTAGTTTGGTGTTCTGTGAGTGTCTTGAAATTCTTCGTTTGTATTATAGGAAGATGCCAACTGTAAATACAGAAAATTTACTACACATTTTGCTTTTGAATTTTATTGTTTACTCGTTCGTACAGACAGTGGCAGTCCGCCTCGGAGCGTAGATTTTAGCGTGTCTGCCTCAGGATCAAGATATCCCGAGTTCGAATCTCACTTAGAGATAACTTATCTGGAAGTCTTTTCCGGTGTTTTCTGTTATCCTGAAAAACGAATATCGTATAACTTGTAAGCTCTACAGACCCTGGGCTCATTCAACGTCTGATATGACTACGTTGGAGATTTTCACTTATCCTTAAAGAAGAATATCTGGTAACCTTAAGCTCTCTGTTCCCTGGGCTCTCTGTTCCCTCATTCATTGTCCGATATGACAACCTTGGAGGGTTTCACTTATCCTGAAAGATGAATGTTTGGTAATGGTTAAGCTCTGTGTACCCTGTACTCATTTGAACATCATTTCATTCATCGTCGGATATGGCTTAGCGTTGTAGGTTTACCCTTATGCTCAAAGATGAGTGTCTGTGAACTGTAAGCTCCATGGAGCCTGGACTCATGTGAGCATCATTTCACCCATTTCATTCATCCTCCGATATGACTTAACGTTGGAGGCCGTTATTTAATTCGGGAGACCGCAATATTTCTAATGCAAAATTCAATGTCGAATAATAGAATACTTACTCGATACTTTCTCTGTCAGTTATTGAGTGCTGGAGAAGGATAACATGAATTTAATGTAAATGATTAACTGTTTTAGTGCATTAAAAATAACCAGGTCCGTGTAAAAGTTTATTTGTGCTACTATGTTTTCTTTTAACAAAACTTTTACCAACTTTCATGCTTTATTTTGGGAAACCTTTCCTTTTAGAGTCACGTTAATTAAATTATAAATAAGCAATTGTTAAATGAAATCTTGTTTATAAGAGTTGTGTTTATGTACGTTTTTTTATATAAGGAAGTGTTTGTGTAGATTGAGATAATGTGTTTTTCTGTAAACTTTGTTTAAATGTTACACCTAGGGGTTTCTTATTTTTGTAAAATATCTCAGATTTAATTAATGCTTAACAGAACGGAGAAACAGTTGTTAACTTAATTTTATGGTTATCAAACCAAACTGGATCTTTTGTGAAACCCTTCTTCCTGTTTCTTTGTTGCAGGTAAGGACGCATTTCCTTTGTTTTGCAAGTGAGGCTGTTGCGTAAGTACCCAATCTCTCAAAACTTAGAACAAAGTTCTGCAGCAGCAGAAATTGCACCAGTTTGAACTTAGGGTTTTAGTTTATTCAGTTGAGCCGAGCCCTGGTATCGACCGTCCGCGGTCAGGGCTGTACCGGTGCTGCGGTTTCCAACGTGTGGTCCACGTGACGTCGCTCTGCCACCATTTGTCTGCAAAGATCAGTGTTTTGTTTCTGGAGTACGGTTCTTGTTATTCAACTCGTTTAAAGTCAATAGACTATAAATAGAGTGTTGTCAACAATTGTACTATACAACAAAAATTTGATATGTTGGGTTCACGTGGTTCCTCTCCTTACTTTCCTAAAAACAATTCTTACTAAAGTATGTTTTTAAATCTACATTTTTTAAAACTAGATTAAAGAAGAGTCAAACTTATGAAAGCGGATCAGTATATGAAGCCATTTGCATGAGCCTAAGAAAAATAGACTAACAACTTACGACATTAAAAAGTATAAAATTTAAACAAATAACAAATAATAACTAGAAAATAGTTAATGCCACCAAAAATTTTATTTAATAACAACATGCGTGCTTTTATGCTGTCTTAAGATTTTGTTTATCTTTTAAAGTTCACCACTTAGTTAAGATATAATGAATTTGGTGTGGAAAGATTTACTTAAAACTCTTCGGATCTTAAGAGACAATTTTTCTGTTTAAATTTTTGTGTTATACGTTCCCGGTTTCTCTTTCTTAATCACTTTCTAACGTACACGGAGGCAGACGTGGACGGACATTTTCTGAAATGTATTTTTTTTATTTAAATGATCTCAAAACACATATTTCTGGAATAATAATAGTAATGATGATAATAATAATAATAATAATAATAATAATAATAATAATAATAATAATAATAATAATAATAATAATAATAATAATAATAATAATAATAATAATAATAATAATAATAATAATAATAATAATAATAATAATAATAATAATAATAATAATAATAATAATAATAATAATAATAATAATAATAATAATAATAATAATAATAATAATAATAATAACAATAATAATAATAATGACGATAAAATTTATCTTTCTGAAACTTTCAAAGTTGAAACAGGACTAAGACAAGGAGAAGCTTTGTCTCCACTACTCTTTAATTGTGCTCTTCAAAAAGTAATGCAAGAGCGCCGTAAACAGAAAAGTATTCTCAAAATCAGTCAATAATTTTAGGGAGAGGAAAAATAATGATAGATTGCCTAGCGTATGCAGATGTTCTTGCAGCTTTAACAGCTCAAACTGAGTATATTTCCTGAAATAAATAAGCACCAAAATAGATGGAAACCAAATATGGAAAAATTAAACAAGTTTCACAATTTAAATATCTTGGAAACATAATGGAAAATGAAATTGAACCTAAACCAAACAAAAGCAGATGCCAAACAATGAAAGTAGCATATTGGCGTACTCAAAAGAGATATAATAAAAATGCATGCCTAAATATATAAAATTAAGGTACTAGAACATTGTAATTAAACCAGAGTGCATCTATGGAACGAAAACATAGATTTTGAACAGAAAAACAGGTATAGAAAATATAGAAAAAACATAAAACCATTAACAAAATTTTAGATACAAAGGTCGTAGATGAAGAACACAAACTTACAAGTAAAAAGGAAATAAAAATACATAGAGAAAGCCATAGTGTTATTAGTAAACGAAGGTAAACATTTTATGGACAAATTAAACGTTTAACTTCAAATAGGATCACAAAAAAATTTATAGAATTTTACGAAAATATAAGTGAAGCACAAGGAGACACTATGAAATGGATTGGTGAAGTAAAAGATGATTTAACTTTGGCAGGAATCACTCAAGACGATATCCTAGACAGGGACGTCTTGAGAATAAGGGTGCATAAGTGACAAGTTGACCAAGAGGACAAACCGAAGAAAAAGACTGGAACAACGTGAACAGACGAGAGAAAGGCACCTCCATAGTCCTACAATGGCTCATTCGTCCCCCTCCCCCCCCCCAAAAAAAACTAATAATAATGGGAGCTGTATAAAGTACAGATGTTTGGATCTCAAAGACTGAATTCATAGAACATCGACTTTGTATCCTTTTCTTCTCTCTGAAGTGGGAAATTCTGCGCGGTGAGAAAGAACGACCATGTGCTACCCCCATTACATTTAATAGCAGTACAAATGTAAACTACGGCAATGGAGTTCCGGTCACTTGCACTAACTGTTAGTGCTACTGCTGCATGAAAATCAGCACAAGCGGGATCGCGAGATAAGAACCGTTCTACATAACCTTTCATTGGATTTCCCTGCCATTGACCTTTAGCGTTATAGCTGCGGCTGAATAAATATTTAGCACCCCTTTGTGCGTTCACGTCTTTGTTTTTAGCGTTAGGGGGTTGCTAAGAGTGAGGGCTCGGAAAATAAGAAAGGAACCCTTAGACCGGAGGGCGACGTTGCCATATCTGTGTTCTCAGAGCTGCTGGTAAAAATTGTGGAACATCAGTCGATATGGGCAGCGATCTGTTGTTGAATTGAATACGGCCGAAAATAGTGTGAGATTGTCCAAAAATGGGAAGTTTTTAAAGTTGAACCTTTTTCTCTAAAGATTTTGATTAAAATTATATAAGGTATTTACATGATCAAAAAAAGTATACCTCTATGTTGAATTTTCGGGAAATAGCCCGTAAAGCTCTCTTCTTCAGGAACGATTTTTTATTATTTTGTATAACGGCTAAACCATTAGAGATAATTTGCCACTCTTTAAAAATTTCTATATTTTGGTATAGCAACAGCAGTTTTCGAAATATTCGTTTTTACTTGTTTCAGCTTTTATATATATACGTCGATAATCACGATACTTGCATTATATCGACATCGAATGATACTTCAGAAAGTTCACTGGGTACTTTTTCGATAAGTCGGTGGTGATTCTGCAATTTTTATTTTAAAATCACAAAATATTATAGCCAAGTAGAACATTGCCCGAGAAATTGCCAGGAATGTGATAGCTATACAGTAATATTATGTAAGAAAATAATCGTGTGTCAAATTCAGTGTCAATTACCAGTTCCCAAGAAGAAATCACTCCATATCTCCACGAGGGGTTGTCACCAACTCTTTCTAGTGCACTGGATTACTGGAAAACAAATTCAAATTTCTATAACAAAAAAGTAAACAGCCACTAAATATTGGTATATTCCACCTACAACAGTTTTCTCTGAAAGACTATTTAGCACATCAGGACCGATATGTGCAAGAAAAAGAAGTAGACTTGACCCCGAAAGAGTGAAAATCCTAGTATTTTTGGACAAAAACTTATAGAAGTGGACTGTTTTGCTTTTAAATGTCTAATGTAAAGTTTAAAAATAAGAACACTGATGGTTTTATGTTTTGTCTCATTAAACATATGCATCTATTTAATTTTATGGATATTACACAGATCCCCAACATTCTATTTTGTATTGAAATTTAAAGTGGGAATGGCGGTATCGAGTATTTAAGTATCGCATATCGTGGAAAATAATGCGAATCGGCATGGACAATCGAGTATCTGACTGTCAACTCCACATTCTCTGTTTTACAACGAAATGCGTAGTGAAACTGTTTTGCAAGGATTATTTCAACTAGGTAGAAGAAGCATATTCCTTAGTAAGAATAAGTTTTAGAAACTGATGATGATGATGATGATAATAATAATAATAAATAATAATAATAATAATAATAATAATAATAATAATAATAATAATAATAATAATAATAATAATAATAATAATAATAATAATAATAATAATAATAATAATAATAATAATAATGATAATGATAATGATAATGATAATGATAATGATAATGATAATGATAATGATAATGATAATAATAATAATAATAATAATAATAATAATAATAATAATAATAATAATAATAATAATAATAATAATAATAATAATAATAATAATAATAATAATAATAATAATAATAATAATAATAATAATAATAATAATAATAATAATAATAATAATAATAATAATAATAATAATAATAATAATAATAATAATAATAATAATAATAATAATAATAATAATAATAATAATAATAATAATAATAATAATAATAATAATAATAATAATAGAGGAAATTAATTGTTCTTTCACACTAGCCGTGTGTAGGACGCACTATGAAAGGGTAGAGCTAGACTGAAAAATTCAATGCCATAGTCGGGATTTGAACCACGGATCTTCTGGGCTCCGTCCAGCCGCTCTAACCACTGACCGGGGGGAAAAAAAACCAAGTCAGTTGGAGAATTTCATGTCATAGCGGCTCGTTGGCCATCGTAGCTCAATGGTTAGAGCGGCTGGACGGAGCCCAAAAGATCCGTAGTTCAAATCCCGGCTATGGCATTGCATTTTTCAGTCTGTCTCTACCTTTTCATAATAATAATAATAATAATAATAATAATAATAATAATAATAATAATAATAATAATAATAATAATAATAATAATAATAATAATAATAATAATAATAATAATAATAATAATAATAATAATAATAATAATAATAATAATAATAATAATAATAATAGTGGGTAGAGAAAATAACTTAAGTGTACAGCGATGTGGAATGAGGACTTTTAGAGTGAGTTTAGCCTGAAGAAGAAACGCCTGAGCTATGTTACTTAGCTATACTTTTCTTTCTTGAAACATGTCACCGCCACTGTCATGTCAGGAGAAATGCAGTGAAACCCCGTTTGTGTTGTAGCGAACCTGCTGAGACCACTTCGTTTGGATTCGGTCCAAAAATACAGAAGAATTTTATGACGCACGCTGAACACATACTGTCTGTAGATTAAAGCTGAAAAATGGGGTTAGGCGTAACCTAACTTTCTAAACTAAAATAAACGTCCAGCATCAAGGAACAGAAACAGGCTATATCATTAAGAACTGACAAAATAATGTCAACAAGCCTCGTAAACATCCACATGGGCGATGTAGGTCCTCTACATGTCTAAACTTAAGCTATTTACAGCTAATAAAATAGTACTTCTTCCATAGAACATTTACTAATCACAACCTCAAACTACACCTTTCTACGGTGTAAGCTTTTGTGTAAATAACAGGGCAATTCATTTATTTTCTAATCTATTTAAAATGTATTTTATTTCAAACCTTTTGTTTCTGTTTTTAATTCGTGTACAAAGCTGTGTGAGTATATAGAACACATTTTTGCCATCTCTTGCCTTTTCAAGAATATCTTCCGACCCCAAACTACTCTACATGACGATTTTGATTAAAACAACACATAATTTGAGGTATTGATGACAAAACCTTGTGCACTCTCAATTCTGGATCACTCTTGTAAAATAGTGTAACCATAAGTGATGGATAAACATTACAGAACAAAAAGAGCAGATTTCGTTATGTTATATCGTATAAACTTCTTATAACATTAACCACTTGTAAATTATTTTTGTTGAATTTTATGAATCTTATACTTCCTTTTTCCAATGCCGAGTCACTATTTTTTCTTCTGCTCTTACATAGAGCATGTATTTATAAGTTATGCTAACGCATTTAATAGATTATATTTTACTAAAATTGTTACAATTGTTAAGTAAGTAAAACGTTACGAAACATTTCCACATAAAGGTGCAATTATTTGGAAATAAAATGTACTCGAACATTGGAAGGACATCTATAAATAAATTAACAAGCTTAATGTTTTATCACATACTGTGCCTGCTGTACTTTCTCGTTAACCGTTGTAAACGTACATTTTTGTAATCTGTCATGAATGACATCTTTGACATGGCGTTTCGGTAAGGCGGCATATGATAAAATCTGCCAGCATTAAATGATTCCAAAGGACTTCCAGCTGTTTATTTAAAGCAGTGTGCTTTGAAACGTTACGACCCCTTTCATTATTTCTCATGAACTCCTGTTGAGAGCATGGAATAGAGAGCCTGATTTTTAAATAGATTGTCGCCTCAGCTTCCCATGTGCTCCTGGGGTCCCAAAATCGAAAGACAATATGTCAGTCCAACTGACGCCAAGCAGAAAATTTCACAATGATTTCTAAAAAGTATAAATGCAAATAATATATAATTTTTATTTTTAGTTTATCATGTAGCACTGCATACCTTCCCAAAAAAGACAGTAATCATTTCAAAATATGTGTTTCAAGGTTCTCTGAATCCAAAAAAGGATTCACAAATACGTCCGCTCGCATGCGCTTGTGTTTGTGAGCTTAACTAAATAATAAAACGCAAATAAATACCAAATTTAGTATTTAATTTCAAGATCCTTCAAAGATTTTAAAGAAATTCTCCACAGTCCAAATAATCCATACGTGGAAAATTTTACGAAACTTTTTATCTTTTCAAAAATGGTTATTATAATTTTGATAAACTTACTACACAGGCTAGTTCAATTCTGGAAACTGCCTCTTGTCTTTCCGAGCAGAACCAAGTTCCAGTGTGTTTAACTGAAATTGTCCCGTTTCGTTCAACAACTGTTATAACGCACGAAGAGATATCTGCTTACGTGAAAGACGGGGTAGTTGGGCCGCCTGGTATAATGAAACTACTTCGACAAAACTTGATCCTGATTAACGTCTCATTCATTTGGAAACGCTAACGGAATTGCAACATGAACGCAAAAGCGTGTAATCATGTTAACAAATGGGAATGTTCACAATGAAACAAAAGCGCTATCGCAAAACTCTCGCGCCAATATTGGAGCTTTTATGTTTGGATGAAATGTTATTGTATTTAAAAACTATTTGTCATCTTTATGACTAAAACAAAGATGCAAACTATTTGCAAATGAATGAGGTAGGTTTTAAGAAGTCCGAAAGTTTATACGGTGAAATCTATTGCGTTCTTTTCGTGTATTTTTCCATGGAAACACAATGCAGTTTTTGCAACATAAAAATGCACCTCTGTTTTATCGTTTATGTCCTCACAATCTTTCCCTCTGAATGACCCTTGGCGTGAAGTAAATGGAAGAATCAAGGCTGTAGAAGCTATAGACAAGTAAATGTGGATGTAATTTTTCATGCGATCTGTAGGGATCTTGTTTTAATCACCACTCCGAACGTTGGCATAAGAAACACATTAAGCTGAATGCTGAATCAAAGTGGTTCGTTGGCTGGATGAAAACTCAGAAAGCTGCTTCACGACCCTTGTAATTAAGAAAGTTATCATCCAGAGCACGATGATTTGTGAAATTTCCCACGTGACGAATGAGATAGCTATAGGATGCGCGCGCATGCACGGCTCCCCCCTCCTGCAGCGTTGTTTTTTAATATACTGGAGTGGTTTTTAAAATTCAGCATATTAAAAATCAATGGTTGTACCCCTGTTTTTAATATCGGATTGCAGCAGAAGGGTTTATAGCGATCGATTGGAGGGTGGGATTAAGAACAACAAGGGTTGTCAGGAATGTGATCTCGGAAGGGAAAGTTTTTAAACGAGTTTTAAGGAACACGTATGGAATTGTTGGGATTAATGACGTGAGACGATTTCCCGGATCACGAGTTTTGCTTTGTTTAACGTCGCACATAAAACAGGCCATGACTTCCAGTATTTACCACCGTCATTACTTCCTCTCTTCCCTTACCTTCTCTCCTCTTCTCCTCTCCTCTTCCGGTTCTCTTTGTTCTCTTCTTCTCTTTTCTTCTTCTACTCCTCCCTTGTTATTTTCCTTGCATTTGCTTCTTTGCTATCCGTTCCGCTCTCTCTTTTTTCGGTTCTGTTCTCTTACTATCTCACTTTCTCTCTTCTCCCCTTTCTTCTATTTTTTTTGTTCTCTTTTCTTTTAATGTTCTCTGCTCTCGTATGAGAATCTCATTTTGCCACAAATGCCGTTTCCGTAGCGCAGTGGTAGGTGTCTGCCTCGCGTTCAAGAGGTCTCGAGTTCAAATCTCGGTTACGGTGTTATTTGGATAAGTTTTTCCGGGGTTCTTCTTTATTATGAAAGATGAATGTCTCGTAGCTCTAAGCTCTATGTATCCTGTACTCATTTGAGTATCATTTTATGCATCCTCCGATATGACTTAACGTTGGAGGAAGTAAATTTTAAAAAATGCCGGAAACTTTCTTCCAGGTATCTTTTATTCAATATCTTATTTTCTACTTTTTCTGATTTAGCTTCATCATTTGTCTTCTCGCTTCATCACTTATTTTCGCTTTCCATTTGACACGCTTTTTCTTTAGTGCCGCTGCATCAACCAGTGAAATTTTGTAGTGAATGTAACCCAAACGTATTTTAATAATCCTGAAAAATATAAAAAGTGGCGATATTACCTTATATCGAACAGGATAAAGAGATTGTATACAAAGTAACAGAGGCAAGAGAACCGTGAAGGACACAGGGCGGGGTACCAAGGCGTAACACCCTAAATAATAAAATGAACTTGCCTTTATTGTGGTATCTTATCACGGTAACAATACATCCATTATTTTATTCGCTTTCACGCGGCCGCTTGTTATCGACAGCATATATCTACACATTTCAGATAACTCATATCAAGGTATTAACTCCCAGGTGAATGTCCCATGGTATTGGGAACTCTGTTGCATTGTATCTTCAGAATGTCCTAGAACTCGCGACTAATTTTTCAGAATTGTATTCCAAAGAGAAAAATCAGTCCGTTCTAAGGGTATTTCCACAACGACAATGCGAAAGTAATGGTTATAACACTTCAGTGACAAAGGATTAAAATGTTCAAACCAGTAAGAATATCAGTAAATGAATATTATATCTCATTTTTGGGAGATATTGAACATATGTACATAAGGTATTTTTTTTACACTTAATTTTTAGTACTGCTTTTCAGACATTCTCAAACGTGCGCTGGCGGATCTTTTTCAAAAGATGACTTTATACAGTGGACCTAAAAACATGTATTTCTGCAAAAATTACGACATGGTGGTGTTAGGTGTCATACAATATTTCCTATTTGGTTAAATTTGTATTCTTTTTGGAAAAGAGGGCGTAAAAATACGTTTTTACCTAAGCGCAGGGGTTCATGCTACAGTCATGAAGGATATTCGTATTCTGCTTTTGAATCCTAACTACAGGTAGCCTAGCCAGCCCGCATGGTGTTGTGATCAACAGGGTGGCAAACTATTAGTAGTAAACTCGATTTAATATCGTACCGTTAACTTTTACAGCAATAACTTACACTTCGGCCACAAGTTATGTAATTATTATGTGTATAATAATTACGTTTGAATGTATAATGTTCATATTCATGTCATTACAACTGCAATAAACTGTAGTTTGCGACATAAGTAAAGGCAATACAGTTTAAAATAAAATGCTAGGATTACAATTAAAATATCCGTAAATATTTTAAAAATCGATTAAGAAGGAGCCAATTTTTCAACTTCTGTTTGAAGTGTTTGAGGTTACAATGTTGAGCTTCTTTAGGCAGTCTATTGAACATTTCCATTGAGATATATTAAACCACTGCTTGGATTTCGTTAATCTTAGAGAATCAATGACCAAAAAATTGTGTTCCTCGTACAATAATTGTGGATTTCATCATGGGCCATAACTGTATGTAACTTGAGTTTGGTTAAAACTAGACGGTTATAACCATACTGATTCATGACAATAAGTATTTCCATCTGTATAAACAAAGAGCAACAATACTGATCCTGTAATAATTCGTATTGCCTTCTCTTGAATTAAGAGTAGGTATTTTATCAATATTAGCCCCATTGCTCCTTGTGTGAGTTCCATATGATAAGCGTAATATGCTTGTTAAGGAAGCAGTCAGAAATCAACGTCTTAAGTTGACGAAGTAAAAATAATACTCGAGATAGCCTGGTACCAAAATGTTGAGTGCAAGGTTATTAATATATTAAAATGACAGGATTTCTAGTAGGAAACCTATTTTCTCTTCGTACACCAAATTAACAATAACAAAACACTATCATTATTCAAATCCCTCTAGGAGAACAAAAGACTGTAGTAATTAAAGACTAGAGATGGCATGGGCGTCTTCAAGATAACTTGGAATCAAGTGCTATACAAATAAGTTTAACCTGCCTTCGGTGCTAGGGGTCCCGGGTTCGATTCCCGGCGCTGGGGGTGGGGATTTTTCTCCATCCAAGATAATTCCCCATCTTCCACAGAGTCTGGAAGTATGAATGAGAGTATGAATGTGTGCGTGATGTAATGATTAAAAACCAAAAGATAACGAGTTAACACCTTCGGTATGTTCCAAAGGAGAACGGCCGCCGATATGACCATAGTAGTTAAAGGCGGGGTATAAATGGAACAAGGAAAAAAAAATTAAATTCAGATCCTTGGTTCATTGAGGCTTTGCTCAGCGAGAATAAGTCACGGCATTTATCAACTTTCAACCCAAAACCATTGGATTAAAACCAAATTACAGCATCATGAAATACACTCCCCATAAATTAATTCCTGTACACATTTTAGAAGGTAATGACGCATCGTCAGCAAATGAACGGGAGTCACAAACAATTACAGGACAAATCATGACGCATTATTAAAAATTATTAATGAATAGAGAAAGCCATACTTGTGCATTATATTTGATTTCTGTTGGAAGTTTCAGCCGTAAACACAGGTTTTAAGACGCATTCAACAGTGTGTTTCATTTTCGAGCACGCCTCTACCTTCTAAGTCGAAAAGAAATAAAAAGAACCATTATAACTAGAGCTCGTAATTTTGCATATTGCATGTTTTATTCCTTGATAGTTAAATATATGCTTGTAAGTAATAAATGTATTCCATATTTTAAGGAGTTTATTACGAAGATATAAAGTGCATATAAATGTGTATTTAAGGGTTGGTGCATATTTAGCTATTTGTGCATATTTATGCATACATTTTACTTTTTCAGCAGTGGTTCCTACATATTGTGACTTTGTGGGTTCGTAGAATTAAAAGTCCAATTTGCTGAAATTCAAAATGTTTTTTATTTGCGTAGAAACACACTTCGTAGCAGCAGAATTACATCACATATCACAATCTACAACACCAAGGTCGATGACAATAACAAACAGCGATCTGTATACAACTCTCCTGTTGCAGCACTTCACAGCTGTTTAATGCTAACCTCTCCCGCGACTGTTTTACAACTGTCCGCTGGCGTGTCACAATCCTTTATATATCTCATTCATAAGATTGAGAGATTTCTGGGATAAACAAGAAAACACCATTCTCTGTCAATCCAGATATCACTAGAACCTTAGGGGAGGGGGATCCGTCCCCTTCAGCTGCCGAGTTGCCGGCGCTACGGACCCTTAGCACTCGTGGTACCTCTGACGTTACTAGAGGAACCTCGGGCAGAACTGCCGAGACCCTCCCGTCGGGGAGCTGTTCGGATTGGGTTGGACTCAAGGGGGCAGGATTTTCTCGACACCCATGGGGAATTGGGTACCTCCGGCCAGGCTACGGCCGCCCAGAGGGGGTAGAGGGTTGCCTAATAAGTTCCGGGTACTAGCCTGCAGAGCTAGTAGAAGGTGTGCTAGATCACCAGGTGGCCCCAACGAGGTTTTCGGTAGTCTTCCTTGCGGGGTTGTCGCGCGTAAGAGGCATATGCACTTCCACCCGTCTTGACGTTGTGCTCAGCGGGTGGGCTTATTAGACTCCAGGTATTGTCCTATGGAAAGAGCCCCGGAGTATCCATCGCTCCCGGGTAGAAGGAGGCCCGGGTCCTTGGTCCTACGGGTTCAGGACTAATGGGAGTAGAACCTCTGCACTTAACTATCACTAGAACCTTCTAAAAATGAAACCCTCTCTGTGCCGGCAAGTCCTTTATCTCAGCTATCTCTACTTGCCGGCTCTTTGTGTACACTATCCGAACGTTATTTTTATCAGTTTCTTTGTGTAAACAAGCCGCGTTTACGCTCCGCACAAACCTTTTATGTGCGTTGCCGTGACAGTATATTTCGCTCCGATACTTTAAGAAGAGAAGGATACGAGAACATTTCTGTTTTAGCTTATTCTGGTTTGATGATGATTGAATGATGAAATCCTATTCTCAACAACAGATGGAAATATAGTGCTGTGCAAGTGTGTTAGTTATATTTTCAAAATATTTTAAAAATAAATGTGGTTTTCAAGTTAGTGATTGTTGGTTTTATTTAACTAAAATAAACCACTATTATTTTATACCGTTGTTGTAGATGCCCTGCGACAAAACATTGTATAGTGCGATCCAATTAAACCTGCACCATTTCATTAGGCTATAACTTTTGAACCAATAATAGGACACACGTAGAACTTTGGGAGAATATAATACACAATAGGGAGATTATTTACACTATTTACATCTCAGAGAAAATGTAGGAAGTGTCTACCAGCATCTACACATGTTTGCACTCGTCTCACCATATTCTCTGAAGTTTTGTGGAGAGTATCCTCGCCAGTGTTAGTGGCCCCGCCGTGGCTGAGGGGTTAGACCGCTTGGCTCTCACCAAGGCGGCCCGGTTTCGCTCCCAGGCGACCGCAAAGTGAGATTTGTGGTGGACAACACGGCGCCGGGGCGGGTTTTATTCGGGATATCCGGTTCCCCCGCCATCTCATTCCACCGGTGCTCCATCTTCATCTCATGTATCATCGGTGTCATCGCCTGCGGTGCCGTATGTAGTAAAAGCGGGCGTTAAACACTACACATTTAATTTCGCCAGTGTTTCTTATTTCGGTTCGAATGGATTCCTTTAGAACATCAATTGTCCATGGCCTATTCTTGTACACTATTTTTTAGATAGCCCGACAAGAAAAGATTCCGTGAGGTTAGGTCAGGGGATCTGGGGCGCCACAGGCCTTTTCAGATTATTCGATTATCAAAGAAACTGGTTACAAGTTTCATGGTGTCATTAGATGTATGGCACGTTGCTCCATCTTGCTGGAAATAACCTTCTCTCAATTCGATATCATCCAGCTGCTCTACAAATATTTTGAAGATACCCATATAAACTTCAGTGTCTACATTCGTATCAAAGAAAATGGCGCTTTTAAGACCGTCAACTGTCAACAATTAATTGTCAGTGTTGTTAATTCTCCCAGAGCCACTGCGATCATTAAAGCAAATTTCTACATTCTACGAGCTTTAAAAGGGAAATTTAAGCCTGTTGAAATGGTTCAGGTTTATATGGATCGCACTGTAGATTACGCTACATCTACAAACAGCTGCTCACAGAAATGTAAAAACATTTTAAGTAACAGAAGAATGTTTCTAGCGAAAAATATTTAATTGCTTATTACAATAAACACGACTGACAGAGAGACTAATTAATGAGTGTCTGTATTTAAGAATTTACTATTTCATTATTTCAAGATTAATAAATGTGATGAAGGTAAAATACTGTATTTTATTTTAAATTAATACTATAATGCTTTTAGAGCATATTGAGCAGATTTTTTTACTGACTTTGCGTATGCATTCATTCATAATTTATAGTACATACAATTTTGAGATCTAACAATGTCTGCAAAAGTGAGGTTAGGTACCACATTCTACTGAAACATTTATTATAGAGTTCTTAGGTGCAGGAGGAAAGTTTGAAGGATAATGGTTTTTATTTCAATGGTTTTAAAGCTGGTTCTTGTGGAAGAGGACGATTTACGGTCGATCAGCGACGAAAAGACAAACAGTGGTGCAGTAAATAGCTTGAAGGGAATATGTTAACTCCTCCTACTGCTGCTAACCCAATTCGTTTGATCTATAAGATACTCTTGGGCAAATTGCTTTTTCATTGGATGGTACACAGCTTGCCACCAAGTTGAGAAGGAGGGAAATACTGTCTTTGTTTGCCTTTTTTGTATGTGGTAAACAAGATCTTTTGCCAAGTGAAGGAGGCGTGGTTTCTTGGCTCATTATCATAATTTCAGCTCAGTTAAAATGCCAAAATTGAACAGAAAAAGAGTCATTTACGTTTCCTTTCGTCTCATAACGTTTATCCTGTATTCTCACACAGAAAGTCACGTTTAAGGCACAAATTATAACAATACTCAATACATATTCATTGCCAACACCACTCATTCATTGAATCACGTGACTTTCTCTACTAATTTTCTACGAAGTATTCTTACAAAAGCTCGTTATTCTATCTACTTGTTAATCCTGATACACCGACATTTATAAATCCGATGTAGGTAACGCGATAAAATAATTTTTAAACGGTCACTAAGAAAAGAAACAATAAGGATTTCCCATTTCAGAAAACTATAAACATTTTAAACGGAAGCTTACAACAATGAGTACATCTGAAATTGTAACTCCAGTAAAAATAAAACTGACATAAATTGACGCTTTAACAAGAACCTTTTTGTGTGTGAAGGTTTTCCATTTCTTACGGCTTACCAATTACAATACGCGAAATTCAGAATGAAGAGACAATTCCTAAGTTTTAGGGCTGGCTTTTCGTTACTTGTGATACCTCAATACTCACGATACTTCCATGGTATTGGCATCAAAAGATACTTCAGAAAATTCATTCGATACTTATGTGGTGATTTTACAATTTTTATTTTATTTTAAAATCACACAATATTATCTCCACAAGTAGAATACTGCAAAGCCCGGAGAAATTGCCAACATTTGCTAGAAAATAATCGTGTGTTAAATTCGGTGTCAGTTAGAGATCATTAGAGATCTGAAGGGCGATTTGTCAACTCCTCTTACTATTACGGTAGATTACTGGAAAACAAATTCAACATTTCCAGAACTTTTTTTAAAAAAGACACTGCATATTTCTCTATTCCACCTGCAATAGTTAATTTGCTCCAAAAGGCTTATAGCAAGACTCATATGTGACAGAAAAGGAAGTAGACTTGATCCCTGAAAGAGTGAATTTTTTGAAGAAAAATTTGTAAAAGTGGACTGTTTTGCTTTTAAATGTCTAATATAGAGCTTTAAGAACACTGATGGTTTTAAGTTTTGCCTCATCAAACATGTGCACCTATTTAATTTTATTGACATTACACAGTTCTTCCAACATGATATTTTATATTGAAACTAGAAGTAGAAATGACGGTATCAGTATCGAAGAATTCAGTAGAAATTATCGTATGTCGATATCGAGTGTCGAGAAAGATTGGTATCTAGCCATCCCTAGTACGTTTCATTAGTGCTGAAAGTACTTTAAACGTTTTAATCAAAATCATTAGAGCCATTGTTGAGAGAACCAGAATTGTTCATATTGTTACGACAGCAGGGAATACCTACCGTAAATGGATTATGTGTGACGTCACGAACCCCAAGTAGTGGTATTCCAGAGCGTTCAATTTCGGGAGAAGTAGAAGATTCGTCTTCCACAATGTTGCACTCCTTCGGTTCGAGAGAAATAGTTTCTCTAATTCCCATCTCTGATCGGTAGACTATATAAAAAGGGAAAGAAAAGACCACCTTGAGTAGCAGTTACAACAATTTTGATTCAGTGGAAAGTATTTAACTGTATATATGCAAATGAAATTTATATTTTAAGTTTTCTAGGAATATCCGGTTTATTATAACCTATTCAAGAGATATTCTTTATAATGGATAAAGCATAACAAATAGAAATTTGGCACAAAAAACAAGTTATTACGGTTTAAATGCCTGATATTGGTTTGCATTCTTCAATATGTCATTTTTAGTTCTCTAGCAATTCTGCTTTTTCTCGGGATGTGGACGGAATGTGGAATTTCAAGGCCAGGTTGTAATGACCAGCTTTTAAACACCTGGCTACTGATTCAGTTTTCTCTATCCCCCTTTTAGCTGTGCAATACAATTTGTAATGAAATTGTGTTTGCAAAGGATAGTTGATAGAGAAACACATGAAGCTTCTATACTTTCTTGTTTTATTATGTAGAAAATGTGCTCTTCCCTGTGTACTAATTAGAGTTTCTTTGCTTAAAGAAGCCCGAGAAAACTAGTTTGCCAAAAGTTCTGTAATGGCACCGGTTTCTGCTTGAGAAATGTTTTGAAAGTTGTTGTAGTTGTGGATATCTGTGAGGCATCTCCCAATACACAGTAGAGAAAGGATACTTCGGCAAAATATTTCTCCGGGCGGTGGATGTCGTCGGATTGTTGGGAAGAGGCTGTAAACTGCCATCGGCGTCTCTGAAACAAATGAAACGTAACACAAGTTGACGGAGGACGAGGCTCGGCCATGTCAAAAGAAGGAGACTGGTATTAAAGACGACCATAAATGACATTGGAATTGAAGATGGCAGGAAAAGTATTCGAGGGCTATGTCAGGCGACGTGAAAAACTGGATGGATATGTGTAGTGACACCCAGAGGGCCATGGTTGATTAGGTTTTTGTTTTGTTGCTGCCAGTTTCGGTTTTGTCTTGCTCGAAAACCTCCAGTCTTTAAAGGTATTCGTGCATGCCTACGTAGAAGAACACAAGATGGGGAACATTTCTAACAATTGGCATAGTATTTTTATTGTCCTCTATAATTTGATTTCTATTTTATTACTGTAGAACATCGTATTTATATGTTATATTTTTAAAATACTGATTTATGTGCCATTTTGTGCTGTGAATTGTGCAACAACTGTACACGTTTCTGCTTACCCAGCTATGTGGCACAAAAAGCAAAGGCTTCAGAAACATTTTGTGCATTAAGTGTTACTGATGATCAGAGAAACCATGAAAATGTTTTACCTTAAATATCTCTGGGGTAAAGAGCATTTTCCTTAATGCTAGGTGCTAATAAATACTTATTTTATAAAAGCCAATTCAAAATTACAGCTTTATAATATGGCATTAGAATAATTAAATGCAGAACTTTATATTCTAAGTTTACAACTTTTTCTATCCATTATAAATTATTTTGGTATCAACAAACTAGTCTTTACCAAGTTTATTTTTCTATATGGTTCATTTTGATCCATGTAAGTATTTGAGATTATACTTTTACGACATTTTTTGTTACCCTTTCGTCATCGCAGGCAATAATGAATAGCGATAGGACTTGTTTACAAAGTAGCAAGCAATTGAAACCAATATTAACGGCTGACTTGCAAGTGGCTGGTGTCACACAAAAGTTATTTAAAAGTCATTTAAAAGAAATATAACTATCTTCTGTAGTATTTTGTTTTGTCTTATCTTTTTATCGTTTGAAGTTGCAGAAAAACTAAAAAGCTTCTTCCGAATGACGTGATTGCACAGTTATTCTCAGAAAATTTAAGATATACATGTTTTTTTGTCACGTATATGTTTTTAAAATTTGTCATTATAATCACAGCTTAGACATTTGAAAAAAGGACAAAGATATTCAATGCAGGGAAGTGATTTTCTTAAAAATCTTTGGGTCTCATGGTTAGAGATACCGAATAGAAGTATGGTTACACACAGGTGTAACTTTTTATACTTCTTTTATTCAAGGGCCTTGAAACACGTAATTTTGGTAGAATCTGTAGTCAGATATTTGGACAGAGAACATTTAAAATGGAATAAGCATCAATATTGCAAAAATGCTTAATGTTTCAAAATGTTATTTTCAATTTTCTAGGTGATAAAAATTTCTAATCTACAGCTTGAAAATAAGTACATCTTTATTTGACCACTTTGGGAATTTGAGTTACGCATATAAATATGGCGGCCCATGAGTTTTTTCCCCTCCTGTTTCCCGTAATCTGGTTGTTTGCACTTATGTACATTTTTCTTACAAAGTATTAGTGATGTATACCAAATATTTACTGGATATTTTGGTATTTATATCTTTGTGCTGAGTTTTCTGTTCAGAGTTTTAAATAAATGTGAGAATAAAGGAAATACTCGTATTATTATGTTAAATTACACTGTCCACTTTCTCGGTTTTGATGAAAATTAGCTACTTGTATGGAAGCAAACAGGCTGATTTCGTAAACAGTTTTTGCGTAACACGTATCATTTTTATGAAATTCAATATTACGTATAATCGCAGTATTTTCAAGATTTATTTTATGATTTGTGAGAAAACCTTACGTCCATTCAATTTAGCACATCGAAGTTAGTAACCTTTCAGATTGCAAACCGGCGAACAGGACTAACAGTTATAACTATATTAATTGGTTATTGTGGAACCAGAATTTATATTTGTTAATGTGTAAACATCCTTGGCTTAATAACACCCGAGTTTGTACTGCGAATGACAAATCGGATTCGTGTTGCTGTTTGAACTTCAGACTTTATTGGTTTCGGTTCGAGACTGGGTAGAACAGCACTGGAAGCAATGCGGCGAAGAAGAAAAACACTAGATTCCAGGAAACAGCACACACTTCGCCTCGCCCCGCCCGGCAGAGAAAAAAATAACGGAGGCAGCGGAGAAGTAATTCGGAAGATAGCGTTTGAGCTGTGCATCATTTCACCCTCATGGACCACTGAACCATAAAGAGAGGGATGCATACTTCCAGAAACGCATAAATCATTGTTTACCGCCTGCTATTGATGGTTGTAGTGTTTACAAGTATTCATGTGTTTAATACAATTCCAGCATTATGATTGTCAGAATTGTGCATAATTGTGTCTTTCTAAAACCGCTCGGTAGCCTCAAAACGAAGTGAAGTCACCAGGTGACGTCATTAGCTCAGTAGAGGAAACGTTAGGGGGCACAACTGGTTGTAAGAAACAGGCTACCATAATGGTGTAATAAATCCATTGTATGATATCCATTTATAATCGATTCTGTTCTAATTGCCTCTTAATTCTAAATCTTCTATTTGTTTTCTGGTTGGCAATGGAAGTAGTTTCTTGTTTCGAATACCACATTTATCTTACTATTTGTATCTAGTAGGCGATGCATATTTAAAGTAACAATCAAAATCTCGAGCGATCGTCAGTGATGTGCCAACAGGAGTTTATCAACACATTAGAGATTTAATTTAAATTGCTTCAATTTCTGGAATATAAACACTTTGTTATGCCACACTTAGTTTGCTCTTATCCATCTTTATCTCATACTATTTCTGTGAAATTATTCTACTTCGATTTCCTTCAATAATTCTAAATGATTATCTTTCATTTCATTTATTTGGCACTGTAAGTAACCAAGTAAACGTCTCTCTGTTGCTATTAAAATATGTCTTTTAGGCTAACAGGAAAATTAATGCAATTTAACTTTTTAATTTTTAAAAGGAAGGAAATATACTTTGGTACCGCGTCTGCCTCACGTTCTAGAGGTCTCAAGTACGAATCTCGGTCAGGGCGAGTTATCTGGATAAGATTTTTCTGGGGGTTTCCCTTATTCTGAAAGATGAATGCCAGATAACTCTAACCTCTGTGACCCTCCAACCTTAATCATATCGGACTATGAAGGAAACGGTGCTCAAATGAGTACAGTGTATATAGAGCTTAGAGTTACTCGACATTCATCTTTTAGGAAAGGTAAATCCTGAGAAAACCCTTATCCAGATAAGTGGTCCGGACTGAGATTAGAACTCAAGATCTCTTGAACGTGAGGCAGACATTCTACCACCTAAGCGATAGAGGCAGGCAGGAATGGGACTGGTTTGGAATGTCGACGCCTATGGAAACTTCAGTAACAGTTTAATTTAACTTTCTTTCGTACTAGCTCTAATGATTTTAAATTCCTATGCTTGCATAAAACATTTCCGGTGCTATCAGATGATTTTTAACGAACAAGTTCAATGTCTTAAACGAGAAAGAATGAGCCAATGTTGTGCATTATTTCAAAGATTCTGTTATCCATTGTGTGTACATATATATGTATATATATTGGCGATAGTAATTGACATAAATGAATAAATTACTTAATCGTCTCCTGTATTGTTAGCGAAAAATATCGTCTATCTCGAGTTGAGCCAATATGTGTCAGACAGATGGCTTCATTTGCGTAGTCGCCTTCCTGTGCTATTTATTTTTTTTTGTTGGAGTGTGGACTTATCTAGGAATTGCTGGCTGTCTCTTCTTGTGATGCTGGACAGATGGCCTTAGTTTTGCAGTCTCCGCTCTGTACCTATTTAAGTTTATTTCTGTTCTATGTGTGAAACCTTTGGCCATCTTAATCCATTATTTATCTGGTAAGCCACAAAGAAAAATCACATTTACCGGAAGACCAGATTTGAATCCACGATCTCTAGAATACGCTATCGACATATGTGTTTAACGTTATTCGTTATAGTTCGAAATAATGACACGAGAAATACATTTAGTATGTCAAAATATTAATTTTAATTTTCTACTGTAGGCTTCTGAGAAAATCGACGTACTTAGAAATTTGAAAATCCACATATTGTAAAATATTTTGTGGAAATTTATGCCACTTATTTCACACACAAAAAATAGCAATTTAATATTGAAAATTCTGCCTTGCATATTTAATCATTAACACTTATTGTTTAAATTCATGTTTCTTAAAAAATGATTCATACTTACAATTTTTTGTTTAATATGCACATAAAACATTAGTTTAGTTTACGAAAATATCAGTTTATCAGCTGTTTTATGATCCCCTAATTATTATAGAAAACGTATTAGTTTCTCATTATTTCCAAAATACTTAATTGGTGAAAATTTGTGTACTGGGACTAGAGTTTTGGTTTCGCGTCGGGTAAGGAAGACATGATCCGAGCATGTGTTTAGTCATCTTATTACGATAGTACTCGACTCTGGTGACACCGCCCAATTATCGCCACAGTATACGGCCTCGTTAACAAGATAGGGCACATTATCGTGCAAGTATCTGCGGTCGCAATTACTGTTGTTTACATCTTGAAAGGTAAAAATTACACGCAAGGAATTCTGGCTGCACCGCCATTGTTTTCTCTCCTGAAAGATGCGTATCGACCACCACACCGTCATTTGTTTTCATACTGATCACTGGTTAGATCTTACGGCAAAGAAAAATGTTATGGTTCCTTTAGGGGGGGAAAATACACACACTTTTAACGAGCTGTTGTCAGAGATTTTGGTAAAGAAACATGGACGTAACGTTTCTGGAGATATTTCATGGAGTAACAAGTATAGCGGAGATATTATCATTTAAGTATATGTCTATAGAGATATGCTGCGGTCACATATCTTCCTCTACCCATTACGTATGCGCAGGTATCCAAAAGCACATGTGTACGCTTTCATTTTAATAATGTTTAACGCACAGGCTGAGCCGTTGGCACTGGTGATCAGGTATAGGAATTCTTAAGCAGTTGACACAAGTTATCAAACCAAAACAACAAAGACCAGGGGGCCCTGAGAGTCAGGCAACACTCTGCTAGGGGCTGTCTGTAAACGTGAAAACACTGTACTACACAGGAAAGCGAGAAAGCGTATCGGGAAAAATTCGCAACACATAGATGTTTACCTGAGCTTATCGCACGTACACGGTGAGTCCAGTGAGAACTCTGTTCAGATGTACTCATGTCTTCTGGACTGCAGGCGCGAGAAAACATATCATATAGATACACGCAGCTTCCAGTCGCTCTATTTGTGTTTCGTAACTTACTGTGCATCAACTTACTAATATTTCACTCTTCTAATCGACCAGATAAGACCCGACGGGATGGTTTGCTATCTGCGAACTCCATGCCTATATTTCGATAATACTTGACCATAATCTTTTCGTCCTGGCTTCAGTACTAGGGAAATGTTCCAGACTTGGCAGTTACTTAGAAAACCTGAGAAAATCTTCAATCAGGGACCTTCATTCACGATATTGTTTTGTGAATTCTGCATCGCTTCACAAAATTATAACTGCATCCACACTTTAGTACAGAGAGGCATTTACACGATTTTAACCCAACTTTTAGGGAATTTTTGCTCTACAGACTGGTACTTATTTTAAGTGCGGTAAAGTTTATTTACTCAAAACACGTGTTTTATTCCTTTGCTTTTCAAGTATGTTATCTCAGTCTTTGCTTTGAACAGCTTTTTCCGTAGTAAATGGCGTTTTTTTTTTTTTTTTTTTTTTTTTTTTTTTTTTTCAGAAACCACGGGAGCTAAGTTAAATTAGAGAATGTTAAAATTTACTCGTAAGTGTTGTTATGAATCTAATGTGATGGTAATAAGATGTTTTGAATTTTTTTATAAAGAATTATTGTTGAAAAATGTTATGATGGATCAAGAAATTATTCCTGTCTTAAATTGTGGTATAAAAGGAGATCAAGTATAGTTGCAAGGCTTGTATGTAGATGCTATAAAACCTAAGTCCTGTATCTTAAATACTTTCTGAAATAAGGGGTCATGAATTCAGCATTAGCAATTTAAGACTTTTCATGTTCCCTCAACGAAAAGTGTTCCCTAATATGATTAGCAACTGCAAGAAATCTTAACGTGTTCACATGTTTCTGTAAAAGGACCTATTACGTCTCAGATTTATTACTATAAACTTATTCCGCTATTTTATCACTACATGAGTGTACTTACCACCAGAACGTGTCTATTCCTGTCTACCTTGGTTTGTTTTACAAAAGTAAAAACCTCTTTGCGTGATTAAATAAAATGAAAGCATAACGTTGCACTGCTTCAGTTATTCGTGTCTCAGTACACGTTTGCCCATTGTAAATGCTTATATAAGTGTGGCACAAGTTTGACTATTAATAATAAACACTGGAATACATCATTGGTCAGGATATATAGCACAAGATACAACTATCTTTAACAAAATACACGTAGGATTATACAATTTTAATTTTATGATTAGAAAGTATTCATCAAAGTAACACCTTACGTAGAGGGTTGATTGATAACTAGTTTTATAAGGTGGAAGAATTTTGTGAGCAATTAGGAAGTCTATAGTTATAATGAAACTTGATATTTGCAAGTACATGGATTATATTAATGCATATATTTGTATGTTTATGTTATTGTTCATTAGAGAGAGAAAGACATAATTTCTGCATTTGATCTTGCCCTTCTAGATGCAAATCTACTTAAAAAAATACTTCACACATCGATTAAGCTACAGTTGTGACATCCGAGATTTGGATGAAAATATCACTGAAACAGTTGACAGTCCTCTTGGTTTGGGAAGCTCGTGAGTAGAGAAAATAAAACATGAACATCGCTGTTGTTTTGTAAACAGTTGACTGTAAACTATTTCTATGCAAATCTATATGGTACTCCGCGCTCGACTGAAACTTACGCCTCGATTCATGACGTGGAGTTATTAATGCGTTTGACAAGGACTGTGTCTACTGCGGCCGGACACACAAGACTTGTCTCCCAGGGGCAGAAACTAATTTTAATGGCGAACTAATTAATCGACAGCGGCACTTCTCCCCCATTATTGTCAAGGGCTGTGGCAGTGGCAGTCCCCTCTCTCGACGTCACGCCAACAGTTCAATCATTATACCAGGGGGTTTAAGGAGGGAAGGATTGTCCTCAAGACCAAGAATAATGCAATAAACACCTGGTGTTTTATTTTCACATGGCTTTCTCTATCTACTAACGTTTATTTTTGTTTGGATTTTAAAACAACCTCACTTTTCTGTTTGTTTCTGTTAATCCAGATTGAGAATCGATTTCGTCATTTGTGGATATAGTTCCGATAAATTATATCTATACATTTTAAGTGACTTAACCTATAGCTTACCATCATATAAAGTTTCTTCAGAATGAAGCACACGGCAGGAGTACTTCGGCGGTGATTCTGCAATTTTTATTTTAAAATTTAAAGAAAAAAATTGTCGCCGTAAGTAGAACATTGCAAAGCCCGAGAAAAGGCCAGGAATGTGGTACTTGTTCAGTAAGATTATGTAAGAAAATAATCCTGTGTCAAATTCACAGTTCCCAAAGAGAAATCACTGCATATCTTAACAGCGGTTTGTCACCACCTCTCTCTAGTGCACTGCATTACTGGAAAATATTTAACATTTCTAAAACGTAAGAAAAGGAAAAATTAGCCGCTTAGTAGTTGTGCTAGTTAGCTTAATAGTAGCTTAATTTAGCACAGCAGGACTCATATATGACAGAAAAAGAAGTAGACTTGACCCTGAATAAGTGAAAATGCTAGTATTTTTGAAAAAAAGTTTATAAAAGTGGACGGTTTTGCTTTTAAATATCTAATGTAGAGTTTAAAAATAAGGACACTGATGGTTTTAAGTTTTGTCTCATGAAATATGTGTACCTATTTACTTTTATTGGCATTACGCAGTTTTCTCAACATTCTGTTTTGTACTGAAACTAGAACTAGAAATAACGTATCGAGTATCGAAGTATCGGATATCGAGAAAAGCTGGTATGACCCATCCCTAATATACATAGTTCAAGAAACTTACACGCCCAATAATCAAAATAGTTACAACCATACTTTTTGAAAATAAAAAATATAGATGTGGAAACCCTTATCATAATACTTGTGTTGAATATTATACTTAAATATTTTCGTTTTTACGTCATTCTGTACGCGCACGCGCACGCGCACACACATACACACACACGCTCACGAACACACAGGCATACGTCCTTTTGATTAAAAATGCTTTTTATATTTAGGAACGTATTACATTTTTTCTACTCATTACAAGAAACCTTTGAAATTTTATAAGCAAATAAAGACAGAATGGGGTAGGGAAAAATATATAGATCAATGTGACAAAATTGGAAGAGAAGGCATAGCATGGATGAGAGTAGGAATAATATATCTAAAAGGATTGAGAAGTAATGAGGTAGGGATATGTGACTTTTGTGGAGATGAAGAGAGCGCTGTTCATTACCTGATAGAATGTAAGGAGTTAACAAATTATGGGGAAAAATATTGGATAAGAAGTGGGACAGTGTGAGTAAAGATGTAGTGGCATTACGCATGTTAACGGGGATGAGTGAAAAGAAAAATAGATGTATAGGAGACTTCTTATTAGGTTATGAGGAAGGTCGATTAGGGTAAAAGAAGCGAAGGTCAGAAAGAAATGACAAGCTGCTCAGGAAAACCAAAGGCTTACGGCCAGGGGACCTGAGTAGGCAAGTGTGTGTGTGTGTGTGTGTGTGTGTGTGTGTGTGTGTGTGTGTGTGTGTGTGTGCAGTGTTTAACGCCCACTTTTACTACACACGGCACCGCAGGTGGTGACACTGATGATACATGAGATAAAGATGGAGCACTGGTGGAATGAGATGGCAGGGGAAACCGGAGGTCCCGGAGCAAATCCGCCCCAGCGCCGTGTTGTCCACGACAAATCTCACTTTGCGGTCGCCTGCGATCGAACCCGGGCCGCCTTGGTGAGAGCCAAGCGGTCTAACCACTGAGCCACGGCGCGGCTGAGTAGGCAAGTAAATCTTAGGTCAGCAATTTCATGTATTTGTACAGGATGTATAATAGTGAATGTTAGATATCAAAGTCACTGTAATGAAAATATAATGGAAACTGTGCAAATAAATATCAATATCAATACTCATTACAACTACACCTAATCCTCACACAGTATGGCAGAGCGTTGAGTCCTATTGACCTTCACTGACGAGAGTTATATTCGCTTGTTATTTTGTTTACTAGAAGAGTGAAATATTAGTACTATAACATGGCATATGGTAAGTTACGATAAACAAATAGAGCTGTATATCTAATATGAAAGGTTAGCTAATGCATTATTATACACAAATATAAATTATCAAAGCAGTCACTTGACACAAAGTGATATTCATTGATTATTTTTTCTCTTTGTTACAATATTTAATCGCGTTATATACGATTTCTCGCAACTGCCGATTGAACGCGTTGCTGTGGTTGTATCTGAACAGAGTGCACACACTGTCTGGCCGTGTATGTGCGATAGGCTTTCGTAAATATCTCTGTTGTTTCACGTATTTTGCAATACGCATCCACGGTTTTTTCCGGGATTTTCCCTTATCTTGAAAGATGAATGTCTGGTAACTCTAAGCTCTCTGTACCCTGTACTCATTTGAACAGCATTTCATTCATCGTTCAATATGACTTAACGTTGGAGGTTTTTCCTTATCCTCAAAGATGAATGTCTGGTAACTCTAAGCTCTATGTTCCCTGTACTCATTTGAACATCATTTCATTCATCGTCCAATAAGTTTTAACGTTGGAGGTTTACCCTTATCCTGAAAGATAAATGTCTGGTAACTCTAAGCTCTATGTGCCATGGACTCATTTGAACATCAACTCATTTCCTCTCATCAACTCATTTTTCCTTATTCTGAAAGATGAATGTACCCTGTACTCATACCTTCATTAATTCATCGTCCGATATAGGTTCACGTTGTAGGACGTACTACGATGGGTAGAGACGTATGAAGGTTCCAGTAGTTAGTTATCCATTCCTCCAGCATGATGTTGTGGATCACCACCGGCTGCCAGATCTTGACACTAACTTTATATAGCTTTAATAACGCTACCACCGTTCCCAAAGAAATTCACGTCTGTTGTAAAACACTTTCAAGGGGAATTCTTTATGAGATAAGCAATATCATATAAAGTTTGCTCAGTGTGGCAGCATGAAGCGTCTTATCTTCAAACACTCCCCATTTTCCCAAATTTATTCACCATGTTATGCATCCCTTGAGAAGCTGCAACTTTAATGCCGGGTTATCTGTCTCTTAATCGCCTTCAGATGCCACAAGTCTGATGTGTTACACTCATATGACTTTTTCTACCCACCGTCGTTTACTTTTATATATGTTTCTTTTATTAACTATTCCAAAATACCCTTTTCTATCTTCTTAAAGTTAATCGAGAAAACAAACCTTTCATTACACCCTTCATTGTAGATTGAAGGTAGACAGCATAGTTGTTCCATGACATCCTAGAAATTACCGAATAATGCCAGCACTAATAGTGGATTAACTATGAAACCTGGGACTTCTTGTCACAAACGGTGGTTATCTCATTGTAAAAGAGAACTCGTAGTGATTTACCGCGAAAAATACGAATTAGTTGGAGAATTTAATGTCTTGCTGACAGTTGACCAGGGTAGCTCAATGGTTAAGAACAACCGCACGGAGACTTGGAGATCCGTGGTTCAAATACTGGCTATGGCATTGAATTTTTCATTGTGATTCTTCCTATCCAAGTAAATAGAATTTCACAATACTCTGATGGTGATAGACCGAAGTAGAATAGCTATTTGTCCTATACCGACAGCATCCTTAGTTTATGAGGAGATGTCAACAAAGCGGTAAAATGTATTTCTCCGCCATCGACTGTGATTGGAGGGAATATTTGCGTTATTTTGTTCCCACGTGGTAAACATGTACGCTAAAACGAACTTCTATGGAAATTCTTGCTTTATCGTTTTCATGTTTGAGTAGCTTATTTGGTAGCACTTTTACATTAAGATTAAATGCAAAGGTGTGTCCACTGTGTAATACAGTTTTCCTTTCATACGCTAGAAGGTGATTGAATGCTTACAGTAATTAATCAAATATTTTATTTTTTCACATAACTCCACCTCATTTATAAATGAAAAATTAAAGCACGGGTCTCTCTGTAGAATAACAGTACTAAATAACTGCGTGTAGCCACTTGAAGAAAGACTTGAAAGCAACTGGCATGCAACTGAAAAAATCGTTTATGTACCTAATTGGAATCTGGCAATGGACGAATTCCTCAAACGACCTCCACTTCCGAATTTTCCTTTGATAATTCTTGCGCCAAAACACTATAGCTTCACGTTCAACAGTTATATCTTTTTCAGTTTCTGTTCACAAATTCAAAACCTATGTCGTGAAAAATGGCGTGGAAGCTCCTTTTTGTAAAGCTAGGCAATTCGGGATTATTGTTTACCGCTTGAGACATTTTTGTAATTGTTGGTGGCTCGTTTCTTTCAAAGAAGCTTTGATCCTTAAGGCGAATAGTACATTTAAAATATTCATCATAATCACCTTTGCCCGCCTCGGTAGCGTAGATGGTAGCGTGTCTGCCTGACGTTCAAGAGGTACCGAGTTCAAATCTCGGTTAGGGTGAGTTACCTGGATAAGTTTTTTCCGGGTTTTTCCCTTATCCTGGTAGACGAATGTCAGGTAACTGAGCTCCATGGAACCCCGACTCACTTGAGCATCATTTCACCCATTTCATTCAACGTCCGATATGACAACTTTGGAGGACGTAAATTAATAATAATAATAATAATAATAATAATAATAATAATAATAATAATAATAATAATAATAATAATAATAATAATAATAATAATAATAATAATAATAATAATAATAATCACCCTCCGCAACTGATTTCTTTCTTTTTCGGTGTTTTCCTGGAGTGGAAAGACGGCCCATTTTCACAACCTCACTTCGAGCTGCATTAATAAATACTAGGCGCTGAAATACTGGTTAATTCTGCTGACAAATTAACAACGTCCTCAATTGCTAAAGTAGGATATTTTCCATACAACTTGCAAAACGTGTCCAATACAATTTGTTTTCCACCACTTTTTAACGGTTTTCCTCTGTGATGCTTTACACATTGCACGGAAGCAGCCATGTTTTAAACTGATTTACTTCCTTCTATTTTAAACTGCGCAAAGTGCAGCGTATACTTCGATTAATACGCTTACATTTAGCAAATGAAGTACGAATTAATTACTGTTTGATTGTTGCAATTGTAATAATGTGAAGTTGTTTATATATTTTGCATTAGATGTAAAGTCTTTAAAAATGATATGGGAAATATGTTTTTCATCCGTATAGAATTACAAGGCTAAGCAGCCAATGTTGTCGCACCCGTACACGTGCTTTGTTTACATCGTCCCATAAACTAAGGACGGCGCCGGTATAGAACTGTCATAAGTAAACAGAAGGGACTCGAACCTCTGCCCTAGTGTCTGGTGTACATGAAAGGTCATGGACAGACTACAGACACAGTTTTGTGTAATTGTTCGCAAACCTCAGAGCTAAGCGATAACCTCCATTACAGAACACGCAAGCAGAGACCTGGAAATGTTCCAGGTTTGGTTTGTGAGCAGTCCCTTATCTGTTATATGTCCTTATGATAAGTAAAGGCCAATATTGACAAATCTTGATGATGTTTCAAGCACTCGGTGCATTTCCTTAAGTGCTTGCCCTTGGAATCGACGAGCTGTCTCCTTTCGACCACTCTAGAAAACATCGCCTGCCTTTATCGAAGATGTTAATGAATAGAAAGATTTTTGAACCAGTATTCCACTACGGTGTTATGTACCAAAGTTGATAACATAAACAAAACAATAAGATCACATCTGAACATCGTTTTTTCTTTTAATGATAAGATAGAACAAAATAAAACGAAATTTAAAGGTCATGCTGATATATTCATAAAGAATAGATTACCAAAGAAATTAATGAATTATCGGTCGGTTGGGAAGAGATTTGAACATACCTATAAGAAGTAGATTTACGATAAGGACCGGAACAGGTGATAACACCTACTTTTTGAAAGAAGAAGAACAGTACTCGAAATTTTCAGGTAATTTTGATTTCCACTATTCAAAATTACTAAACATTACCACCATTAAGATGTCTTTCCTTAAGGTCAATAAAGTTTATAGTTATTATTTATCCCACAGTTTATATTTTATTCAAAATGTCGAGAATGAACATTTAAAAGGTTATAAAGACGTTTCATTAGTTATTTCTGTAAGTAAATGAGATAGTATGAGAAACACGTCTGTTTCGATCATATAAACAGCGTAGCACTTGTTTGTGTTTTAGTTTAAGTAGGCACTGTAAAATGCAATTATATTACGGTTTTCTAAACGCTGCATTGACAGGGCTGAAGAGGGAGATTGAGAAAATGATAAACGTTCTATTGTTTTGCGATAATCTCTGCCTTATTCCTATTTCAATAGTCCACCTATGAAATTTATTTCTTTACCAATGCTAGACTTCTTGACAAAACATTACATCATTACTCATTTAACTAGCGCTGTTCCGGATATGCAACCGCCAGCTCTCTGAAATTTGGTAAGGATAAACCCATTTGATTAATGGACTTGTGCATCTTTGAAGTTTGTTTTTTGGGGAATGATATTGGACAGAACATTTGCGTCAGCGAGTTGCTTGCTAATGCAGCACTACATGGCCTGACTAATCGACCATTAACTCTCTACAAACATAATAAAGATAAGTGCTTATTCTATAGCGAGGGAAAAACAGCATCAAGCACGCTCGTGCACTTCTTCGATATCCTTCATTTGTTTTGTAATATGTCATTCTGCTCGCATGCGAGAAATGTCCGAAGGCTTGCATCTACTTCAGAAATGTCTCTTCGTGTTATCAACTAAAGGAATCATTTGCGATTTAACGAGAAAATAGCGTTCTTACTTCGCTATATTCCAGTCTTTCTTTCTTTATATCTTTCTGTATATTTTTAGGAAATCGACACAAACGTTCGTAAAACAAATGTTTAATTACTATACAATTCGTTGTGAAGATTGGAGGGAAGCCAGGAAGTTTTTTATGCTCTAAAATGTTATAGCTTATACAAATATGGGCATCGTAAAAACAATGAATGAAATGATGTTTAAATGAGTCCAGGGTACATAGATCGAGCGGGATGGCTCAGGCAATTCCGTCTGTGGCCCGCACTTGGGAGGCCCGAGTTCGATTCCCGTGGCCGACCAACCTGACCCATGGGTATTTTCGTGTGGTTTGCCCGGTTGCTAGGTGAATGCTGGAGGTTAGTTACATCCCTCAAATTCCCTGTTCTTCCATTTCATCTCCATTATCATATCACATCATCTCTCAACTGGTAGTCGCTTTCAGGGTAGAAGTGTCGGTGGGTGTCTCGGCGGTGCATGGCAGGGTGATATGCTGTGAGGCAAACTACTTCCTCCTCCGGTAGGTTGCTTGCCGGTCTCCGCTCCTCTGCCGGGACCATTTCGGGACCGCCAGCCAGGGACCTTTGGGGCTCGGATCGCCTGCCTTGGGGCCATTAGGGCTCGGCTGCTGGGCTCGTTGCCGTCCCGCTGTGGGGGAGCGAGTTCGTTGTCCTGGCCTGTCGGGGGAAGTCTCTATCCAAGTAAACTATAGGGATCCTGCCCTCTGTACTGTCGTGGCTCCTTGGGTCGGCCGCCCTCTGTCTTCTTCAACTCATCCTTCTTCCCCGGGGTGCTCCCACTTGGTGGCATAGGAACAATGGACTCAGCATGGTGGCCTACGTATCGAATTCCCTCAGTAATGAAATCCCAATCGTAGGGTACGTAGAGATTAGAGTTACCTAACAATCGTCTTTCAGGATAAGGAGGGGAGAACCTTATCCAGGTAACTCACGCTGACTGAGTTTCAAACTCGGAACGTCTTGAATGTGAGGCAGGCACGTTATCACCACACCTTGTACCTACAGTAAAATGTGTAATTATACTGTTTAAAACATTTGTCTCGATTAACGTGAATGAAGAGGTATCGTGAAAGAGCGGTTAAGCACATAGTCACTTGAGGTAAGGCTGAATAGAAATACGTGGCTTTTGAAACGATCAATAAGTCGCTACGGTATGATCGTAAACTGCAGTGATAGGTTTATGTTGGCAAGCTATAAAAATCATTTGCTTCAGGTCAGCGAACCTTGCACATACACGTAACTAGCACTTCCATTTAGACGTCAACTATTATGCTGCGTTATATAATGATGACGTATTCAATGACAGGGAGGTCCATCTAGTTTCAAGGAAATCAGGGGTGTCCCACGTTTCTGGATATTTTGGCAAAATATTTGGATCTCGCTAATCATTTGCCAACTTTGCCCCCGTTAAAGTGTTATTTAAGGAGTACGTTAACCTATGGAGCAGAAACTTGACATCGAATAGTAATTTGTAATTTAAATTATTATCTACCGAAATGGACTGTTTCAGGAGATCCACCAGGTATTCTAAATTAGAAAAATTTCCTGGTAGGGCAAATCATGAAAGTTCAAAATTCAATTTTGGATTTTATGCAATATAAACGGCTAGAATGGCAAGGACATATCCGTAGAGTGCCTGAGATAACCAAAACCAGTTGTGGAATGGAATCCACCTGGAAGAGGAAGACGTGGTTGACCTAGACTTATATGGATTGCGAATATTGAAAGAGGCAAGAGGGAATTAGGTCTGGAGGAATTTGATTGAGATGACAGAGAAATGTAGAGAAAGGGGTTAAAAGATTGAACTTTGAATACAGGAAGATGTTTTACATTGTAAACCTGTTTATAAATAAATATTTTTTCTTTCCATGAAGTTCAGAATTCAGAGTGTAAACTAATTTTTTAAAGCATAGATATATTTAAAATACAATTATAATATATGCATGAAAATAAAGAGTAAGGGCCATATAAGAGTGCACAATTTTTAACCACAATTTACATTTGATATAGCGTTTATATAAAGTTTACGGTCATGTGGACTTAAGCTTTAGAAATTACGCTGCAATTATTCTTTAGAACGCTCCGAGAAATTAGGCCGGTATACTCTTTTAACATACGTCCTTCAACATAAAGTTATATCGGAATGAATGAAAAGATACAGAAATGAGTCCAGGGTCCATAGAGCTTAAAGCTACCAGACATTCATCATTGAGGATAAGGGACAGCTCAAACGTTAAGTCATATCAGTCGATGAATGAAATCATGTTCAAAAGGGAACAGGGTACAAAGAGCTCAGAGTTACCACACATTCATCTTTCAGGATAAGGAAAAAGCCCTACGTTAAGTCACATCGGACGATGAATGAAAAGATGCAGAAATGAGTCCAGGGTACATAGAGCTCAGAGGTACTAGATATTCGTCTTTCAGAATAAGGGAAAACCTCCAAGGTTAACTAATATCGGACGACGAATGAAAGTGCTGAAATGATGTTCAAAGGAGTGCAGGGTTCTTACAGCTTAGGGTTACCACACATTCATCTTTCAGGATAAGCAAAAAGTCTTACGTAATTGCAATTGGAACTTGGGACCTCTTGAACATGCTACCATCTGCGCTACACAGGCGGGCTATTGGGATGATAAATAAATATCGTAATGATGCCATAGTTATTAAAGAATTGAAACGTTGAATAGCGGGCCAGCAAGCAGGCAGAGTTCCTTGGGCAACGGATTTTCTTCCCAAAGTTTCTTAATGACTCGATATATATTAATATCATTGTGTCCCCTTGGCATAACCTCCGTAGTGTAGTCAAAGTCCAGTCCCTCTGTCTCCTCTCGCCTCATCCTTCCTCCCGGGCATGCCACACTTGGGACATAGGTACAATAGACCTAGTTTGGACCTCCGTAGTGTAGTCCAGTCCCTCTGTCTCCTCTCGACTCATCCTTCCTCCCGGGGATGCCCCACCTGGGGACATAGGTAAAACAGACCAAGTTTGGACCTCCGTAGTGTTTCTCTGTCTCCTCTCGCCTCATCCCTCCTCCCGGGGATACCCCACTTGGGGACACAAGTACAATAGACCAAGTTTGGACCTCCATAGTGTAGTTCAGTTCAGTCCCTCTGTCTGCTCTCGCCTCATCCCTCCTCTCAGGGATGCCTCACTGAAGCTATTTTTAGCGCATAGCCTATTGGCAGTGTCACTCAAAGGCGCTTTAGCTTCGTTTACGCTTTGAAAAATTTACTTTGTGTTACACACATTATCAACTTTACTTTCATCACTCTTGCACTGATAGTGTGGGCGATCCTACAACCGAGCTGAAGGCAAAAAAAAGCTATTATTCATTAATGCTTCCAATTACAAAAACTAACCGCTCCAAAGAATATCCACATTTACACATATGAGTAAATGCTTGAAGCGAAAAAGTAGTAAAATATAACTTTGTAAAATTTATTTTTAAAATCAAAATTTATAATTCTACTAAAATATACATACAAAAAAGTTTCAATTAGTAATTTACCTAAATAATTTAATCATTTTAAGTTTTTAAAACCCCTTTGTCAGGATGTGGGTTAGTGCTGAGAGTTAATGTAAAACTAATATGTTTTATTCAATAATTAGGCTCTAAGTTCACTTAATGAATGAAAACTAACCCCCAGTATGCACATTTTATTTCTCTTAAATATTCTTTTCTTAAGTTACAATTATTATTTTTTTCTAGGGTCTTTTAAACTTACAGATTACATAAAGTGGTGAATTAAGAAACAGAATATTTTGTTCAAGATCTTCTCGGGAAACAATTCAGGTGAAAAGACGATTAGAAATTGGCGTTTCGGGAGCGTTGCATCGCTCCCATCATCAGGATAATTTAAGAATTGTTATAACTACAAAATGTATAACTGGGTATAGCACAAATATCAACAAATATAGTTTGGTCGCCAGGAATGCTTTAGGCCTTATTACAGAAGGTTTTTTTTTTTTTTTTTTTTTTTTTTTTGTGCAGAAACGATTAAAATGTTTATGCATGAAGTTATTGTTAATTAAAGTTTAATTTTCAATTTTGTATTTTAGGTCAAATTTTTAGCTATCTTTAGGTCCTAAATGCATGCATATTTTCCCATTTTTAGGTCATAGAAATCCTTCTCTTACGTGTCACGAAATGCGCAAATTTATTGTTTATTCCTTATTTTTGTGTTTAATTTTAGTGTTGGCAGCTGTCGTGATATTGTTTGTCAAGCAGTACTGGATTACAACTACCAAAGGCCATACCACAGTAATTTTTTAGTTTTTAATACTCCCCGAAGAAACACAACAGTGGAACTAGTAAATGACTGAGTGTTAAGTGTCATTCATCATGGCTGCCCACATTTGTTGCCGTAAGGACACGGCAAGAGAGGCCACCCCGAAAACATTGTCATTGATACCCAGAGCCTCTTTGAGTGTCAGGGTTGCACATGTCATACAGAAAATACCTTGTGGTATATATGTATAATGCCCCTCGATATATGCAAGAGAAGCAACAATGGAAGAATATGAGCTGAGGAAATAAAAACAGCATATAAGGGCATTTTAGGCCGGAAAGCCTCATTTAGGCATTTTATTTATGTAAATCTCATGGTATGTAGCCTCCGAAATTGTGAAACATATTAATGCCCTGGAAATAGCCATTTAAATGACAAGGAAAAAGTACGAAAGAACCTGAGTTAATAAATAGACCATTTAATTATAGAGAGATTCGACATGAATTCAATGCCATGGCTGGGATTTGAACCACGGATCTCAAGTGCTTAGGAGAGTAAGTCGCCACAAACGGTGTATCTCGGATGCGAGACGCCATGTCTCAGTGGTTAGACCGTTTGGCACTCACCAAGGCGGCCCGGGTTCGATCCCAGGCGATCCCAAAGTGAGATTTGTGGTGGACAACACGGTGCTGGGGCGGGTTTTCTTCGGGATCTCCGGTTTCTCCCGCCATATCATTCCACCGGTGCTCCATCTTCTTCTCATGTATCATCAGTGTCATCGCCTGCTGTGCTGTATGTAGTAAAAGCGGGCGTTAAACTCCACGCGCGCGCGCGCACATACACACACACACACACACACACACACACACACACACACACACACACACACACACACACACACACACACACATTTATTTCGGATGCGAGAGCCCCTAGTGGTTTACCAGAAAAATATATGAGCCATTTGGAGAATTTAATGTCAGCATGGCACAATCTCCATGGTAGCGCAATTGGCAAGAGCGAATGTACCGAAACCAGGAGATCCGTGGTTCAAATCCCGGCCATGGCATTGAATTTTTCATGTCGACTCTATCTGTTCAAATCCTTAGCCTGTATACGGCTAGTGTGAAGAAATGACTAATTTCCATCATTTAATTATAGTTTAGCATCATGCTCGGATCGAGTTTTACTTGCAGCAAAATAAACAACAAATAAACGTTGTTTTGAGCAGATTTTACTTGGTGAGCCGTGAAATATCGAACTCGGTTCCCCTATCTTCTAAATGCACTCAGACCGGTAACGCACTACTAGTTACAATTACTGCCGCAGCGTTGCGCCACGCATAACATAAATTCATTAGCTTTAATTGTTTTCGCCGGTAAAGCTTTAAATCGAGGCGAGATCGTACTACGTAATGAAACGAGAATTGCCGAGAAGTGGAACCGTTGTCTGTTCCTGGGGTTTATGTACCACATGCAGAGTTTGTGCAAGATTCTCGGAATCTGAGCAAAGGTCTATGTCGTTACTGTCGTATTATATTTGAGATACGACTCAGAATAGGAAACGTCATAAAATAGTTCATGTTGACGTGCTTTGTGAGTTCGGACTGAAGGCAAAGTGGGAACAGTTCTTTGCTTTAATTCTCCTTGTTACTACTGTTGCAGTGTAGCGTGTCTGCCTTACGTTCAAGAGGTCCCGAGTTCGAATCGCGGTCAGGTGACTTTGCTGTATAAGTTTTTTTTCCCGTTTTTTCTTGTTCCTTTTCCTGAAAGATAAATGTCTAAGCTGGACTCATTTGAGTATCATTTCATTCATCGTCCGATATGACTTAACGTTGGAGGTTTTCCCTTATCCTGAAAGATGAATGTCTGGTAACTCTAAGCTCTATGTACCCTGTACTCATTTGAACAATTTCATTCATTGTCCGATATAACTTAAGCTGTATGTAGCCTGTACTCATTTTAACATAATTTCAGTCATTATACGATAAAACTTTGGAGGTTTTCCCTTATCCTGAAAGATGAATCTCTATTCTAAGCTCTATGCACCCTGGACTCATCTGATAATCATTTCATTAATCGTCCGATATGACAACCTTGGAGGACCTAATTTAAAAAAAAAAAAAAAAAGAAATATTGTATTTTCTTCCTATATCACTTATTTTTTTGTTATTGACTTTTGATGGAATGTGGACTTAGAATTCTTAGCTATTCTTTTATAAAATTGAAAATGTGATTTTCTACAACTTTCCATCATTTAGCTGAACATATATTTTCATTTTGTTTCTTATATGGGCATTAGATGGTTTTAAATGTTAGAATGATATAGTTTCTAAGTTACGGAATTTTATAAACAACTTTTTTATTTTAAATTCTACATGATATATTCATAATTTTGTTTTACTACCCATAATTTAAAAGCAAATAGTTTTAAATTCTTCCATTTAAAATTTGATATGGCCGTTCGAAGCAAAAGCATTTATTGACTGATTTGTTATGTTTTGGGAATTAACATGAACAATTTAAGAGGAATTGGGTGAAAACTGCACATTTATTTTACAGTTGTTGCACTTTCAGCACATTTAACAGAATGGCCGTACATCTTTTTTAAATGCTTCAATTTTGAGAAACGAATTATTAAGTTTTGGAAAAAAATGATAAATTTAAAGTGTAAATAACAAAGTTTTTTAATAATTGGGGGTTAATATAAAGCTGGTGCGATACATATATTTTGCTGAACTTGTTCTTCTCTTAAGTTTGAGCGTTTTAACTGATAATTTTTAAACCCGCAATCGTTTGGAGGATTTTAATTAGAGCTATGAATTTTTACGTTAAACATTTAATATTTTAATGACCATGTAAGCCGTTTTGAAAAATGGCAAATATATTACTATCATTATGTTTAATATCTGTCCAGATTTCAGTATATTGTCTTACGTAATGTGGACTTTCCAAATTTAAATATCAAGTTGGTTTTCATTTTTGACTCACACTGTTCATAGACAGTTACTGTTTTTTTAAGATACTTTTCTTCTTTCCAGGAACCTCAAAAATATATATTTCGAGCCAAATCGTGATGCCAAAGTTGTGTATGGAATGCAGTACATTCTAGGGACGAAACAAATACACGTCGGGTAGGGTGCACAGCATGCTCTTGTTTCTTTCAGCTACAAGTTTTAAACCACAACTGTAAACTCGAGTGCACTGAAAGTGAATGAGTGCAAGCAGGATGCGAACCTGGGCTCAAGTTAAAGGAAAGTCTCCCCTACTTTCATGTTCCAGGTTTTATATTTTATTTATTTATTTAGCCGTACACACACATACGGTTTGTTGGGGCCGTGCCAGTTGACATGGATCAGAGCCAAACAGGCACGTTGCTGCAACGTTGTCACATTTCCTCGTTTTGTTTTTATCACCGGAATGGCAAAAGTACCTACACTCTCTCCCATCTGTTTCTTTGTCATACTGTCTTCTTTCCTTGTTTACTCTTATTTCTTTTTGTTTTGGAACAAAATGATTTCCGTTTCTTTCCCTTGAATTCTCACGTTCCTTTTCGGTAGTGTTTCACTACCTTATGATGCTCAAAGACGTTGTGGCATTGGCATTCATAAACATAAGCAATAAATGAGAAAGTAAATGTAAGAAATAAACCTTCCAGGCCTTTTCTAGTAATGACTGAAGAAAACATAGAAAGTCGCCCATGTAGAAGGACTTTCGTGACGGGATTTGAACGTAGACCTTCTGAGGCAGAGCGTCAACAACGAGTTATGAGTTTTATTTCTTTATTTCACTAGTCTCTAGTTTTATTTATGATGAAAATATAATCATATATTTTCCTCAAAATGTTAAAACCATTTTTGAGAAGATCGAAATCTACAAAACGTTTTTTCATATATAAGGCAGGTTTGGGAAGGGGATTCCCTTAAACAGTCTCCTGTCATAGATTTTGACATGGAATTTTTACACGAAATGAGAACTTCCTCTATTAGTCAATAAGTGTGCAGTAATACAAGTAAAACATTCTAGCGACCTTATAGGTTTTTAATATGCATGCAATGCATTTATTAAAGCAATTTGAAATTACTCAACCACGTAACTAGTAGATAAACATTCAGTACAGATAATTCTCGATATGAGACTATAAGCGATCGATTTGGATTCGATATCTAAGATATTATTTCAGAAAATATATTTTTGGTGTGTGTGTGTGTGTGTGTGTGTGTGTGTGTGCGTGTGTGTGTGTGTGTGTGTGTGTGTGTGTGTGTGTGTGTGTGTGTGTGTGTGTGTACATAATTATATGTGTATAGAATAAGACAAACCTAAAAAGTATTTTTCTAAAAAGTATTGTAAAAATCTGGCATTCGTCAATTTATTTGTTTACATTGCGAAGGTCAAAACGCAATTTATAAACCAGAAGGTAAGAACATTTTTTAAATATTAGGTATAAACAGACCAATAAATGGGCTATGGCAGATCATTTTTGGTCATTTAACCATGAAATAAATTCAGAAGTTAAATTATTAAAACAATTAAATGGCCCGATAGATTTAATGCTTTGGGAGAAAATATTATTTTAAGAAACAGAAATCGCGTAGTGAATTTTAAATACAGCCAGTCGATTCTGTCTTAAAGTTTGCTTCATTTTCAGAGTTTGGTAATAAATACAAAACTATTACAACTAGTGGAAGTAACGAGGACAAAGGAAAAAACAGTGACCGAAAATGCAAAAGATTTGTTTATGAAACTAGTCTCCTGAATTCCATGGAAATTTCATCATTTTCTTAAAAGACAAGTGAAGTTCGTAACAATTGTATTTTATGTTGTATTTTATACTTCACTGTTAGCTTCTGTTTTTACGTATTAATATGTCTAACATTTTGACCAAAATACCGTGTGTTTAAAAGATTTGCACGACAAAACAAAATGAACATAATAAAAACTTAGGCTTTGAGATTTTGTAAAAGCAAAACAGTAGTATGTCTGCCTCAACATTCAAGAGACGTCGAGTTATTTATTTTTATTTATTTATTTATTTATTTTTGTAATTTTACGTACTTCAACGTTAAGTCATATCGGACGGTGAATGAATTGGGTGAAATGATGTTCAAATGAGCCCAGGGTCCATTGAGCTTAGAGCTACCCGACATTCGTCTTTAAGGATAAGGGAAATCCCCGGGAAAAACCTTATCCAGGCAACTCACCCTGACCGAGATTCGAACTCGGGACCTCTTGAACGTGAGGCAGACATGCTACCATCTACGCTACCGAGGCGGGTGACGTCAAGTTAGAATCTCGGTTAGCGCGAGTTACCAAAAAATTATGCTGTTGCTGTATTTTGCCAAAAAATCATACAGTTTCAAGTATGTGGAAACTACCAGAAGCTAGCTTAATATACCTCGCCAACATTTCCAAAGATAAATAATTTTGAAGCCAAGCAAGGAAGTTAGGTTTTATTGCTGGCAGCCTGTGCCCGCATAGAAAGCACTTGGCCCAATAAACTTTTTTTTTATTTTTTTTTTATCTTGCTGTTACGCCGTGTAAACTAGCAGGCTGCCATTTGCAGCCAAGGCACCAACCAATAAAACAAAAAACGAGTAGAGTGCGGTTAAACCCAAGTATAAGGTTTCTCTATCCCAGTTCCTTATAAGTACTCCGCCTGCCAGCTTTTCCACTCAATATCTTGGAGCAAACATACACAGCCTTCCCTATATCTTCATTTTATTCAAATTTATGTCAGCGTAGCGTATCTGGAGCCAGGAGAAGGATATCAGGTCTGGTGTATCTCTCACGATCATTTACAATTAAATACAGACATTCGAGGCTTTCAACATTGTGATAGGTTACATATTTATACAACTTCATGGCCTCGTCTATGCATTCAGGAGGTTTTTGGTAGCAAATCGGTTAGTTAGACTTTTTCTGGTTGCTAGGCAAATAGAGTTTGGATATTCAATACCACGACTTAAAGGTCCACCTGTAGAGCAAAAGTTTAATAGGAATGCAACTGCGCAACTGAGGTCAACAGGATCGTAAGCAACCAGTGACGAAGCTGTAATGAGGTGCTGTAAGCGCCGCTAACCTAAGAATTTAAGGAGAAAAAGGAAGAATAACACAAAAAGTGTGACTAACAATATTTTATTTGCAAACATCCGCGGTACTGCGGACAATTGGACACCTGCTGCTTAATGCTCGAGTGACCAGTTCAGCGAGCTCATCCAATACTGTATTTACGCATTTGTAATCTTGAATACCATGCGTCGTAGGTTTCCGGAAGCAATCGCGACTCTTCGATAGTTAGGAAGCACCGACAGATTTTGTCACGTAAAGTCTCTCTAACGTGTGAAGAAAAGTTTATTTTTTGTTTTGCTTTATATGGCGCTTTTAAACACAACTGTAAGTATATTTCAATAGCATTAGGAATAGTATTTTACGTAGATTGGTATTTAGTGGTGAAAAATAGGAAATTTTTATAAATCTTTAAGTTATTAGCAAAAGTGTGCGAATTGCGTACCTTCTTCATGTTATGTAACAGTTCACGTTATAAGGGTCAGCTGTAGGAAAATTGGAACGTCTGAGTGGAGAGGGAAAGCAGGTATATATTCTTGCAGTGCAAGAAGGGCCTACGTGTAGTACTGAAAAGTAGCCTTAGTTCTTTGAATCGTTATTTTCTCTTAGTTTAATGAAAATTGTTACTTGGAGCTTCCCTCGCTTGGAAAGTCACGTCTCGCCACTATAAGCAATCCAAACTTTTTCTCGGTAGTTTTAGATGAATACTTGTGTTCTTATACGTATTTACTTGCACACAAGAAATATTATTTAGAATACAACAAAGGTCAAACCGATAGAATTAAGTCTAAATGGCGTTTTAATTAGCTAGTCCAACTATTAAATTCCAATATTTATTTTTAGTTAGTTTAAAAATGTTATACAACAGAAATTTACGGTCTTACTATTACTGAAATGTGATATATATAAAAAATTTTATTCTACTTTTTTTACTCTCTATACAACCTATATATAAATAATTTTTTTGAAGTCTCAGAAATCCACAGTATTGGGATCCAGAAACAAAACGTCGTATAAATTACAGAATTGGCATTTTCTAATATTTCTCCAGCACCTTAAACTAAGTTTACGTGTAAAATGCATTACAGAATTGACACACGTTTGTTACAGGATCGTGGTAACTGGCTTATGTACCCGAATTTAAGACAGTCTGTTGTGTTCTAACCACACGAGTCTTCATCTTTTTCAAGTATTTCTGTAAAGAATTCTAGTTTTTTTTTATTTACTAGTGATAAATGTTCTCAGAATAGGTTTTAAGCTTTTTATTGTTTAATTTATATAAACCTGTTTTGCGAATGTTATCACATTGGGTGCTTTGATTTAGGAACAGACACTTTTTTTTTGTGGGGGATGGGCCCTCGATATTTGCGATACCTCGATACTCACGATACTTGCATGGTATCGAAATCGAACGATACTTCAGAAAATTCGCTCAATACTTGCGTGGCGATTCTACAATGTTTATTTTAAAATCACAAAATGTTATTACCGCAAATTCCAGGAATGTGGTGCCTGTATAGTGACATTATGTAAGAAAATCGTGTGTCAGATTTAGTGCCAGTTACCAGTTCCCAAGAACATACTTGCATACTTACACAATTCTTTCAAAATTTCCAGAAGAAAAAAGAAAAACCGCCGCTAAATGCAACGATTTTCTCTGAAAGACTATTTAACACAGCAGGACTGATATATGACAGAAAAAAAGTAGACTTGGCTCCGAGAGAGTAAAGATGCTAGTATTGTTGAACAAAGATTTGTAAAAGTAGGTTTCTTTGCTTTTAAAGGTCTAATATAGAGTTCAAGAACTCTAATAGTTTTAAGTTTTGCCTCATTAAATATGTGCACATTTTTAATTTTATTGGCATTACACAGTTTTCCCAACATTTTATTTTGTATTGAAACTAGAAGTGGAAATGACGGTATCGAGTATCGAAGTATCGGGTATCTTGGGAAATATCGTGTATTGATATCGAGAATCGAGGAAAACTGGTATCATCTCATCCCTACTTTTTTTAATTACGAAACTAAGTTATATAAATATTTCCAGACGTGTGCAGGATATGGAGTGATTCTGTTGGGGGAAATATTTCCTTTGTTACAGCCAGGAATCGAACTCAGAACTGCTAATGGAGTAGCCAGAACGCTAACAACTTAACTACTGTTAGTACTTACATGCCAGTCAAAAGTTTAAAATCCAGCTCGCTATATTGTTGACTTGATATTTCTGCTGAGAATAGTAAAAGCATTTCGTTACTAGCCAACAGCAAGGGCAAATAAGTGATTTAATGTAATTTGTGATCGCAAAAAGTCTGTTTTTGTCTATGTTTATGGTTTCCTAGCTGTATAAATTCACTCGGGCTACTTTGCTAACCGGCTTGTGTTAGATAGCTTTTGTTCATCTATATCTCCTTCACGTTGCATTGAGAGAAACGCTGGTCGGCCATTACCATCTGGCTTTTGGTATATCTTATCCATCTGAAGCACACGTCAGTCAATCAAGTGGCTCTATAAAACCAGTTTACGCCCAACTTCTGGTCGATATTGGCATCTTTTGCACAAAATGAGGCAATCGTCCCATTAAAGGGTACGTACGCTTCCTTATCGTATGTGCAAGCCACAGGGCAGTCGTGAAGATGATAGCTGGATCAGTGATAATAGCAGGGCTTCCAGCCCCAAATTAATATGGTGCTTTCTTTCCTGGGTCTACGGAAACTCAAGCTATTATCTTTATCTTCGCGTTTAACGCAGTCGTTTGTCTTTTATGAAACTGCCAACTACTTAACTACATAATACGTCTTACACTTTCATTGTTTCTCCAAACTGACATTTCTTGAAAACATTTAAGAGAATAAATTCTTGATCATAATGCGAAGAAGAAAGACTCAAGTTATATTAGATCTCTATGGTCACGGTGGGCTGATTAAACTACGAAAATGTCCATATAAGATTGTACTTTTGGACTCTTTTTCAGTCTTATTAATAAAATGTCATCTTGATGTGATTTTATTAGTCAGGCATTTTTTTAAATGTTACTACTTGTGCTATTTTACACTATGAATGCTGCACCATATTACATATATTTTGGAGCAAAGAGACTTCAGCCCATTATTTAGAGAAAGTTTTACAGTTGGCATTACTTTTAAGTATGACAGCAAGTTGTGTGTTATTCATTTTTAATTTACGTCCTCCAAAGTTGTCATATCGGGCAATGAATGGAATGATGTTCAAATGAGTATAGGGTTATGAGTATGAGTTATTAGACATTCATCTTTCAGGATAAGAAAACCTCCAACGTTAAGTCATATCGGACGGTGAATGAAATGATGCTCAAATGAGTCCAGGGTGCATAGAGCTTAGTTACCTGACATTTATCTTTCAGGATGAGGGAAATCTCCAGAAAAATCCTTAGCCATATAACTCACTCTGACCGAGATTCGAACGGAGGCAGACACGCTACCAGCTACGCGACATGATGATGATGATGATGATGATGATGAGATATATATAAGGGTGCTCAACTACGGCGGTCATTAGCGCCCTTTAAAAAACTAGGCATGGCAAAAGCCAGATATAAAACTTTCTAAAAACTATACAAGTTAACAAAACCTATTAAAAATACACGTACATAAAAAAAATCAATCAAAACCTACTAAAAATTTCGTTCACTAAATCCTAAACTCTAAACTAGACAAGAATCTAAAACCCTTCTCCACGGGTCTCCACGCACATCCTACACGTGGGTGGGCCTGTTGACCGTCTCCCTCAACCACGAAGAGGAGCCCACACGAGGGAGAGTGTTGGCTCGGGACCCCGGGTGCGCCAAACCCGTACCTATCGAAGCAGGCCCCTGGGGGGAGCTACGCGACAGGACAGGCTCACCAGTTTTTTTTTTTTTTTTTTTTTTTTTTTTTTTTTTTTTGCATATACGTATATTAAAATTTCTTTGTTACATTTTTGTTTGGAACGAACTTTTTCTGTGAAAGACGCCTGGTATATTTTTTTATTATTACAAATTGTTCAAAAATACCTCAGTTATATGTTAGATGTATTAATATTTCTTGCGTAAGTTTTTAAAAAATATAATTGTTCATTACGGATTATTTCCTAAAATGACTAACAATTTTGTTTAAATACGATACTTATTTATATTTAAATGATAAATGTTTATCTTTCATTTTCTGATATTTCTTTTCATAAATAATAAACCGTAAGAGGTAGACAAAATATTTCCATACAAAATATTTACATCTCGTTTAAGCATATACTTTATCAATTAATTATTTTTAGAAAGACATTCTTGTATTATTGGTTAACTTTAAAATTTATGTTAACCAATTAGGAAGCCGCTATTTACTGTGCCCATGCAAAGAGAATAGAATTTCAAAATCCATCACATAGCGACAGGGTCTTTAAAAATGGTCTTTTTTTCCCTACTCCATCGTCACCATAGTTTGTGAGTAGTTCTACTTTCGCAGCAACGTAGTTTCCCAAAGCCACCTGCCTGTTGCTAATTGCATGAGTGAAGGTAGGTTAGAAAGTCCATCCAGGTCGTAAAGTTTTGTAGACCCCTATCTGCCTACATCCACAACTGGGGCTCTCATGGGAACCTATAATACTGCATTAACCTTTATATACCTAGCATTTAGCGTTGCATAAATTCTCGTGCGCCATGGAGATTAAGCGAAAGGCTCAGGGATTATATTCATAATTGCACCGAAACAAATTTATACGCCAGTTAAATTATAAGACCGTGCGGTTGTTAACTCTTCACAGCCAAATACAGCCCTGGTTAACAAAATGCAACACACTCCATGGTACCCACAAAAATCCCGCTTTCTTTCGCAGCCTTTTCGCAGTGTTTTCCTGCATTCAGAGTTGCCAACTAGACTTCGTACTTCACGTACAGTTTCAATTAAGCTAATTTATGTATCTAACACATTAATATTTTATAGGGATCGGTTCTCGATAGTTACAATACCCCGATACTTGCACGAGATCGACATAGAACGATACTTCGGAAAATTCGCCTGATACTTTTTGATACTTCGGTGGTGATTCTGCAATTTTTATTTTATTTTAAAATTACAAAATATTACTGCCGCAAGTACGAGGGCTGTTCAATAAAGAATGATCATAATTTTCTTACGGTCATAATTTTTCGCACTATAATTCAATCTTATTATATTCTGTTAGCTTAAAGTGAAATAAACACGCCGCAGTAGTATCATTGTTGGTACTCCTGGTTACGCCTTTGAAAACAGGTAAATTCGGACATGTTCAGTATCGCCTACCGCTGCAATGGAGGTGACATGCAGTTAAAGTTGATGTTAAAGGAAGATCCGGAGTTTCTTTCAAACGTAATCACTGCTGATGAAACTTGGCTACATCATTTTGATCCTGAGAGCAAACAGCAAAGCTCAGTGTGAAAATCTCTTTCATCATCAACCCCCAAAAAATTAAAAGTGGTTGCTTCTGCTGGGAAAGTTATGATCATCTCATTATTTGATATTCATGGAATAGTTTATCAGCATGTTGTACCTGCACACACATCAGTAACTGGACAATACTACAGGAATGTCTGAAAATATTGCAAGATCATATCAGGCGCAAAATACCACATTTCCGTGAAGCAGGCTGGATGCTGCACCGCGGTAATGAGCGGCTGCATATTGTCAATGTTGATGAATATCTTGCAAAACTCAACGTGAAGTGCATCCCTCACCCTCCCTATAGTCCGGATTTAACCCCCAAGTGACTTTTTTCTATTCCGTAACTTGAAGAAACGGCTTAATGGGAGGCATTATCCAACATCAGAAGCAGTGGTGAAGGCTGCGGAGGCGATTTTGAAGGATTTCTCAAAAATGGTTTCCAGCATGTCTTTGAAGACTGGCAGAAACGCTCGGACAAGTACATCGCATTCAGGGGAGACTATTTTGAGAAGTACCATCAAAATTATGAGGATGAGTAGAGGTACGTTGTCAAAAAAAAAAAAAAAAAAAAAAAAAAAAAAAAAACTGTGATCATTCTTTATTGAACAGCCTTTATAGAAAATTGCAAAGCCCGAGAAATTTTCAGGAATGTGGTAAGGTAAAGGGAGGTATTTTCGTGACATAGGCAATTTCGTGACACTTTTTCGAAGGGATGTCACATAGAAACCAGTTGGTGTTAACGCGCCTGCCGATAGCTCCTGAGCTCTAGGAACAAATATGTCAACTACCAACAGTGAAAGACGAGTTAACACCAACAGGTTTCTCTGTGACATCCCTTCGAAAAAGTTTCGCGAGATTGCCTATGTCAGGAAAATACCTCCCTTTACCCTACCTGTACAGTAACATCATGCAAGATAATAATGGTGAGTCGATTTCAGTGCCAGTTACCAGTTCCCAAGAAGAAATCACTGCATATTTCAACGACGATTTGTCACTCTTTTTAGTGCACTGGATTATTAGAAAACAAATTTAACATTTCCAGTACTTACAAATATTTAGCAGCTATTTCTTCTGCAACAGTTTTCTCTAGAAGACACTTTAGCACAGCAGGACATATCAGCATACTACTATTTACATATCAGCCTATTATTATTATTATTATTATTATTATTATTATTATTATTATTATTATTATTATTATTATTATTATTATTATTATTATTATTATTATTATTATTATTATTATTATTATTATTATTATTATTATTATTATTATTATTATTATTATTATTATTATTATTATTATTATTATTATTATTATTATTACTATTATTATTATTATTATTATTATTATTATTATTATTATTATTATTATTATTATTATTATTATTATTATTATTATCATCATCATTATTATTATTATTATTATTATTATTATTATTATTATTATTATTATCATCATCATTATTATTATTCACACTTTATTCTATATTATTCCTTCACTGTAAACCCGTGCGACTATTTCGCAATTTCTTTGCATAAAACACAACCCTCTGTAAGTCGGAAACCTGTGTAAACGGAAATAAATGCCGAAACGATCGCGTTCTGATTTAGAGAGGTTTTACTGTATATAATTATAATAATGTATATGCAATTTTCGCTGATTAATTTTGTTTAATTTTACATACAGGTAAAATATTATAAGAAGACAGAGGTATACTATATATTATAAATTACGTACAGTTATTAAGTATATATTTCTCATGCGTTACTCTTGAATGCTCCAGTAGTTTCCTTATACTTCTTGAAGTGCTTGATCATTATTCTTTTATTTCTATGATGTCACGCAAAACGTAATATAGTGGGATCCATATAAACCTGAACTATTTCAACAGACCATAACTTTTGAACCAGTAATACGACACACGTGCAACTGTGAGAGAATATAATACACAATTGTGATATTACATTACACTATTTACATCTCAGAGAAAATGTTGGAAGTGTCCTCTACCAGCATCTATACATGTTTGAACTGTCTCACCATATTCTCTGAAGTTCTACAGAGATGATATTGAATTGAGAGAAGGTTATTTCCAGCAAGATGGAACAACGTACCATACATCTAATGACACCTTGTAATTTGTAATCAGTTTCTTTGATAATCGAATAATCTCAAAAGGTCTGTGGGCCCCCAGATCCCCTGACCTAACCTCACCGGATATTTTCTTTGTGTGGGTATCTTTTTATATTTTTTTTATTGATCGATCAGCAGTACAATGCTTTACAGATCAGAGTGAAAAGAAGGTAACAGTACAATAAGAACAATAACACTCAGGGGTAGGCTAACAGGCCGCCCCCTAACTACACTAAGTTAGAACTCCAATAATACTCTCTGAGAAATTATGCCAATATTGAAGATGTAAGACAGACATCAAGCACTAGAATCACTCGAATCAGATGTATCACTTAGAAGCAAGTCCTGTGGTAGTCTCCTCTTCAAGCGTGAGGGCTGGCGCGTACGCACGCCGATGTTATAATGCACAGCTCCTGGAACTTTTTGTAGCGTGGAAAAGAAACGACGGGTGATCCTACGAATGTAGTCGTGAAGAGGTAACAGTCCTAGTTCGTGATGGAGCTGCTGATTACGGATGAAGCATGGAGTGTTGGTAGCGATGCGCATGAAGCGATTCTGTATGACCTGAGGACGACGCAGATGACATTTGTGTGCGGCCCCCCACACTTGGCAGGCATATGTAATAAGCGGACGAACGAGTGATTTGTAGAGTAACAATGATGACTGTAGGCCGAGGCTGGAACGGCGATGCAACAGAGGTAGAGTTTTCAAAGTCGCCAGGAGGCCAGTGATATAAGACGATCGATATGAGCACGCCAGGTCAGTCGAGAGTCCAAAGGCACTCCAAGGTATTTAACGGGAGTTGTAGTGGGGAGCCAAGGGGCATTGTTCCTGTAGAGACACAACGGAGTAAGCGGAGTATATCGGCGAAGAGTGAAGATTTTAGCTTCGGTTTTCTGAGGGTTCAATGAGATCCGCCAAGTGCTGAACCAATGAGTTAGGCGATCTAAAGAGAGCTGTACCACTTGTTGTGCGTGCTGGAGATTAACATGAGAATAATATAGTACTGTGTCATCAGCGTAAAGAGCTAAAGAAGTCGGAGCTAAGTTAGGAATATCAGAAATGTATATATTAAATAGAGTCGGGGCCAAGATAGAACCCTGTGGGACACCTGCGGTAATATTACTTGGGGATGAGTACTGAAAAGCTGCTGTCGTAGAGGAAACTGTGGATTAGATGTTATAAGTAATTAGGAAGACCGAAGCGGTAGAGCTTAAGGAGCAAACCATCATGCCAAACCCTGTCGGATGCCTGTGCCACATCAAGGAAGACAGCCGTGGTGTACTGATGGGCCTCGAAGCCGTGAACAATTGACTGAGTTAATCGTAAAAGCTGATGGGCAGTGGAATGTTTGTGACGAAATCCAAATTGATAAGGCGGAAGAACATAGTTATGATTAAGGTAAGACAGAAAACGGCGTTGAGTTACTTCTTCAAACAGCTTGGAGAGGGTCGGCAACAGACTTATAGGACGATAGCTTTCGGGGAGGTGTTGTGTGGGTGTACAAGAATAGGTCACAGACAATTGTTGTTCTCAAGGAATCCATTCGAACCGAAATAAGTGGATGAAGTAAGGAGAAAAATAAGCGTTCCTTAAGTGTAGTTTGTAGAAGACACTAAAAATAAAGGATAGTCATTAAGAAAATCTTAAATTATGAGAATTTTAGAATATGTTTGTATACCATAAATTAGGTCACGTTTAGAAAAATAAGTAACTGATATGCCAGTATATTCAAGAAAATATAAAAAAAATCCTGATATTTATTATTTATTTATAATTATTCGTTTACAAAACGTGAAATTGCATAGTTCGCTTTAGATAAAACCGGAAAGAATACATACAAAGATGTATTTTTTATACCTAGCTTCAAGAGTATATCCAGAGAAGGTTAAATAAATCTTATGTTACACTTATATGATTTCTTTTCCATTATCCTTTATTTTAATATTGTTTCAACAAATTAATTTTAAAGATGCTTAATTTTTAATATATGTCTTGTGAGGCATCAATCATTATACTTTTCTTGTAACTTCAAAGGGAGAAACTGCTGCATGGATAGTAAGAGATGTTAAAAAGATCACAATATCCTGATCTAGAGATGTAATAGAAAGTAATGGATGTAAAGAAAACAGATACAAGAAATGGAGCTAGTGTGGTAAAGCAGCAAGGAGAGAAAATTATTAATTTTGTTTTTCAGGGAGAGAAACCAAAACAGAATCACCTACCATATTTTCTTGAACCTTACAAAAGTGGGTAGAATGCAAGAAGTGAAGAATATACAGAAACCAAACTCGCAAGAGAAATAGAACAAGAAATAACCTGTAGGTACAGAAGTAATAGGGAATAACGAAATACAGGAAAGAAGGAAAAGAAAAGGGGAACAAAGACGTAACATTTAATTGGGCAAGAGTAGGACAGAAGCAAGAATTAGCGACCTGGGTTCATGACTAAAGGTCACCCAGTTTGATTACTGCAGAGGTCGTTGGGATTATCTCTTGTTACCTCGGTTGCCCGTTGTTTTGTTACAATTGGCTAAAGAACAATCACGTGCAAGGATCATGTGTGAAAAAAAAAACACTGCGGAAGAACCGTTTACGTCCACGATTAGTTTTTCATCCCAGAAACGTCTTGCATCATTTGTTTCTCTGAAGACAAACTGTGTAAATTATCATTTGTGTTTCATCACTTAGTGCATTGTTTGGTGCTTCGCGGAAGAGTCCTAAAGGAACAGCTGATAAAGTAAGCCACAGAACGTTGCACTTTACTCCGTCTGTCTGCAAGCAAGCTGTAACCTTGAGCCGGATTGCCTTACGTGTACAAATCTTGAACTTGAAATACGCCAGTTGGACTGCAGCGTTTCACATTAGCATCATGGCTGTCACAACTTAGCAGTCTCGGGGGACAAACTGTAGTATTTTGAAACCTTTTGTTGCTAATGTTTCGCAGGAATACAATAGCAATGAAATCAAACCTAAAGAAAGTTGTGCGACTGCTTCACTACGACGTCTCTCCCATCATCAGGATATTTTAATAAATGTTATAACCACAAATGTATTACTGGATATAACACAAATATAAACAAAGACAAAACACTACCAATACTCGCATGATTGAACAAAAGACTGTTTTCAGTAAATTAAACGCTAGGTCAGGAGATGGTGTGAGTATAGAAAATTAATTGGATCAAAGAAACTAACTACTTAACTTGATGATCAAACTGTATAGATCTGTGCTTCTTAAGACGACGGATTTCCATTTTAAGGCCGGTTTCCAAGAGGAGCTGAACTGAAATCCAGCATTACGATTAAGTGTGTCCTTTCGGAGGAAATGACTAAAGCCTCCTTAACTCTCCGCTCCCAGTAACTGTTGCATTTTGCCAAGATGGCATCATTGGTGTTATGTACGTGTGAAAATGAACTAAAACATGAATTGTCTTCGCGAAGGTAAATTGCATGTTAGGTAGTGTTATAAAGTGGACTAGACACTAGAGAAGTGGACAGTATTGAATAAATCAATATCATATTCTATATCATAACGTTTCCTCTACTTCTTTGGTAACAATTCCAACGTTATCCTCGTTTGTTCCATGGAACCCATTTCCGATATTGAAATAATCCATTATTAGATTAATAGATACAAGACCTAGGCATGCACATAGATATAATTTCCATCGCAAAAAACAAGGTAGTTATCTAACGTTTACTTATGTAGTTTAAACTGCAAAGAATTTGAAAGAAACCGTTCTTGTTGGAAATTAGATTAAAGAAGTTGTGTTTGTAGCACGAATTGAGCCAGGAATTTACTGGACTTTTTATACCATTACTGTTGAATTCTTCCAAAGTTCTTTTCCCTTTATTCCCGAAAAAGGATTAAAAGTTTTAAAAACTTTAATATATATTATCCGCATAAAACTGCAGTATTAATTCTCCCACGCCATTGCCAAAGTTAGATAATCTGAAATGAGCACGTGAGAGCAATTTGCCGAACAAATAACTTATAAAAGTTGGGAATGTTTTAAGATAAATCAGTTGCATAACTGTAACGACTTCTGGACCGAATGCGGGTGCTTAAGAGAGAATAATAAATATTGCCAAAGAAAATCCCATTTGAGCTCAGGTATAAAACAAGTGAGCCATGTGCTTGTAAATGAAAATGTATTTATTGAAAAAGTTTATATCTGAAATTGGCCATGGCTTATAAAGTATTGAAACATTAATAAATCAGGCAAGGATGAGCTGTGGGCTGGTCGCAGGTGGCTCGTAGCCCATTTAATTTTCTGAATAACCAACCGGTTCTGTATTCAGTGGCGGTAAACATGCCAGGGCTGAGGTTCCACAAGATGCTTTCCTGTTACATTTACATCTAGTTATCTCAAAAGTCTTTTAACAGCATCAAGTATGGATGTCAGTGGCGAAGCGTGCAGTGAAGCGCTGATAGCGACGCTTCCTCAAGAATTACAGGAGAAAAGAAAGTAAAACAAAAAATTCACGCCAAACAATATATTTGCTCTGGGTGTATTTTTAAAATTTATTCGCGAACATCCGCAGTGCTGCGGACAATTTCACAGCTCCTTAAGCTCGAGTGATCGGTTCCGCGAGCTCATTCAATACTGAATATTTCTGTATTCACGCATTCGTAACCTTGAATTCCATTCTTCGTAATGTTTGGAAGCAATCGTAACTCTCCGGTAGTTACGAAGTGCTTGATGGATTTTGTCACGTGAAGCCTCTATACAGTTTGAAGAAAACATTATATTTTGTTTTATGTGGTGCTTTTAAATACAACTGTAAGTACATTTCAATAGCATTAGCAACAGTATTTTACACAAATTAGTATTTAGTTGTGATTATTAGGAAATTCTGGCGAAGTTTTAAGTTATTAGCAAACGTGTGTGAATTGCATACTATTTGTACTTAAGGTTATCTATTCACTCGGTGTGGGCCAGCTATAGGAAAAATTGGAATGTCTGAGTGAAAAGAAGCAGCCACATGTGACCAGTCTTGCAATGCAACAAGGCCCTATTGTTGACTATGCAATAGTAGCTTTCGTTCTTTGAGTCATGTTCTCTCTTATTTCTATGTAACCTGTACTCATTTGAATATCATTTCATTCATCGTCCAATCTCGCTCAGGGTGAGATATCTGGATAAGGTTTTTCCGGGGTTTTTCCTTATCCTGAAAGGTGAATGTCTGATAACTCGCTCTAAGTACCCTAGGCTCATTTGAGCTTCATTGTACTCATCGTCCGCTATGACAATGTTGGAGAACGTAAAATTGAAAAATAAATAAATGAATAAAAATGAATATGAATATGACATTGATTTGTTATAATAAAGAAATACTGTCTAAGACAATGAACGTTCGTTTCTGTGATAGTTTAACTAAGTGAACTGAAAGGTTGTTACTTGTACCATGAAACTGATTGTTATATAAAAGCTTGTTGAAGCAATTATAGTCCGTGACGAGGCGAAGTGGTTAACACTTTAATGGAACAAGGTGACTAGGCAAATGCACAAGGGAACTTAAACGCATTAATTAACTCTCAAATATTGGCACAATTGTTGAAAAGAAAGAAGAGAAAGGTTTATGTCTACTCCAGTACAAAATACAGTTACCCGACAGTCATCTTTCAGGACAAAACAAAATCCCGAAAATGTGTAGTATTTAACGCCCGCTTTTACTACATGCGGCACTGCAGGCGGTGACACTGATGATACATGCGTTGAAGATGAAGCATTGTTGGAATGAGGTGGTGCTGGAAACCGGAGATCCCAAAGAAAACTCTCCCCAGTGCCGTCTTGTTCTCCACAAATCTCGCTTTGCGGTCGCCTGGGATCGAACCCAGGCCGCTTAATGTATCAAGGTAACTCACCCTGACTGAGATTCGAACTAGGGTACTCTTGAACATGAGGTAGACATGCTACCGACTATGCTATAGACGGGGGTGAAGTTTTTCAATATTTTGGACTCTGGGGTAACAATACACTTTTTAAATTTGCATCCTCCAACTTTGTCGTATCGGACGATGAATGAGATGGGTGAAATGATGCTCAAATAGTTCAGGACCCATAGAACTTAGTTACCATTCATCTCTTGGGATAAGGAAAAATTCCGAGGAAAAAAAAAAAAAACTGTATTCAGATAATTCGTCATGACCGCGATTCCACCCGGGATCTCTTGAACGTGAGGCAGACAAAAAGTCCCGAGTACGAATCTTGGTCAGGGTGAACCTGGATAAGATTTCTTCCGGGGGTTTCTCTTCTCCTGAAAGACCAATGTCAGGCAAGACTATCTCCATGAATCCATGGAGCTAATTTGAGCATAATTTCAGCAATTCACTGTCCGATATGACTTAACATTGGAGGACGTAAATTAAAAAAATAACAATAAATTGGGGACATAGTGATATCTATGAAATATTTTAGAAAGTTTAAATTCGTGTAATTTTCAGTCAAGTTACAGAAGCTTAGAAATGCGCTCAATTCTTTTAAGGGTTAAAAGGCAGACTGAAAGTTAATATCCGGTGTGGAATCGAACCCCTCTGCCCCGCGAGAGCACAAGTCATTTACACAGCAGCTGTTTTGAATAGGAGTCTATAAACACGTTAAAAGCATTTAGGCCACTCCCCGGATTCCATTACGATTGTATTCGACTTCTGATTACAGTAAAAGGTAAATAAAAAGCAAGGCATTTATTTCCGCCTGACGGTTTGCAGCCAATAATGTAGGTATTTAATCGCTTATTCGAGCAGTAACCTGATTTGGAGGCCGTTTATCTTAAGTATCCTGAGTTCCGTACCTTTCTCAATCAGCTTTAAAATGTGCCAATAGCTATTGTTCTTGGAATTGCTATTACAGCGAGGCGTCTCAAAAAATTTGGGAATTTTCGTTTTCTTAAATAAGCTTTATTTAGTCATCAACTTTGTCCCTTTCGAAGTAGTCTGTGATTTTTCCATTCTCAAAAGCACACCTAGAACTCGCTTTTCAATATACTGTTTAGGTCTTTCAGCAATTCTTGTTATCTCATCATTGGTGACTAAACGACATCATTTCATGGTTCTCTTCAGCCCCAGAAATAGAAATAAATCGCAAGCGGCCATGTTCGGCGAGTACAGTGGCTGAGGCAATATAATAGTTTTTTTTTTTTTTTGTGCCAGAAAATCACAAACAAGCATAGACGTGTTGATAGGAGCATTAACGTGATGCAATTTCCACGTGTGCTTTTGCCATAATTCTAGTCAAACCTCTCTGACGGCATTTCGGATATTTTCCAGAACCATTTTCTCACTTTCTCCAAATGTGGTTACAAACTGATGTGCGAGAGCGCCCAGAGAGGTCGTCATCTTCTTGGCCCTATCTGACACGTATCTACCATGCGTAAGCTTTTGTCTGTCTCACAGTAGTTTCGCCAAAAGCCACAATCAACATTTCAAATGCGGTGGCGCAATTTTTTTCCATTTTACGAGCAAATTAAGCAAAAATTTACTTCTTATATCTGTGTACTAGGACAGTGAAATACTACTAGGTAATGGAGGACTGGAAAGCTACCTTGTATGTGTGAATGGTTGAGCGATTATTAAACGTATATGATAGGGTAATAATAAGCGTACATAATAAGAAAAAGGTAACCTTAATGATGACAGATGCATTAGGTGATATGTACCCACGTAATTATTTATTGTAATGTTTTTCAAAATAATGAAAATGAGATTAAACGTGCTCTATCTTTGAAATTTTCTTAAAAGAAGAAATACAAGATTTCTGTAACTGTACATTGCAGCACAATGGTAATTTTCTGAGGTACGATTAATCTGTACAGTAAAATAATTTCTAAAAATGTGATTTACTCCGGTAACAAAAGTTATAGTGTCAAATATTTCGTAAGCAATGTCCAGTCACTGAACAAAGCACCATTGTCATTGTGGCCATTATCGTATACAAATCATCAACCTCATACCTTCTTATTCAAAAAATCATCAGCAGTTCATTTAGTCCTCTTAGTGACAAAACTCGATGACTTTATAGTCATTGATTACCGGTGCAATAAACGTTACAATCGGAGGAAATGCCGGCTACCAGGGGACAGTAAATAGAAATAAAATATTTAAGCTCACATTTAAATGGTCTGAAAGTTGAATTATTGTGCTTATTCACTCCGTTCATTGTATGAATGTATTAAATAAGCAATAATATATGCAGTGTAGTAATGAATCTGCCCAAGAATTGTGCTAGGTGTAGTGTTGACATTCGGATCATTCTAATGTCGGATAGCATATCGTCATGTCACTAGGCCTGTCTGACGTGAAGGCTGCTGGAATTTTAAGTACGAGTGTCGGCGATTCGTTCCGGGCCTCAAATAATAATAATAATAATAATAATAATAATAATAATAATAATAATAATAATAATAATAATAATAATAATAATAATAATAATAATAATAATAATAATAATAATAATAATAATAATAATAATAATAATAATAATAATAATAATAATAATAATAATAATAATAATAATAATAATAATAATAATAATAATAATAATAATAATAATAATAATAATAATAATAATAATAATAATAAAAAGAAACATTTAATTTTTTTTTCTGTATATCTCAATGTATACTTCAAAAATATTAATACATTTGTCGTATCGAAGTTCTAATTTAATTAAACCATCTCTGTAGTGCCATTTACCATGGTCCTCAAAACAGCTCTTTACAGCATTAATAACCTCGTTGCTGTGAAATCTTCGTCCACCAAGAAATTGTTTGAGGGCAGGTAGTAGTCACTGGGTGCTAGATCTGGCGAATATGGTGGATGTTCAAGCAATTGATCACACATTTTTGCCATTGCAATGACTGAACGATGGGCCGGAGCATTGTCGTGAAGAGACAATTTTTCTTTGCCAAATGAAACCTTTTTCTTTTCACCTCCACTCAAACGTTGCAGTAAGCTTGCGTAGTAGTCGCCAGTAATACTTTTACCCTTTTCCAGTAATCAATAAAAATTATTCCCTGTGTATCCCAGAAAACACTCGCCATAACCTTGCTAGCTGACTAAATAAATGTTGACATTTTTGGAATTTGTTTACCTGGCGCAATCCACTGTTTTGACTGTGATTTGTTTTCTGGAGTGTAGTGACGTAACCGCGTTTCATCCATGGTAATAATAAGCCGCCTCAAAAATTCACTGGGATTGTTACGGTAGAGCTCCAAATTCTTAAAGGAAACAGTTTTCCTTTGCAACTTTTTATCAGGTATCAACAAACTCGGCTCCCATCTCGCACAGACCTTGTGAAAGCCCAAAACGTTACTTCAAAAATATCACCTGAGCGTTCTTTTGATAGGTTTACAGCCTTTTCTATCTCAAACAACTTTAACCTGCAGCCTTCCAGTACTAAACAATGCATTTTTTTCAATGTTCTCTGGAGTTGTGACTTCCACAGGCGTCCAGAGTGAGGCTCATCACTAGTGCTCATACATCCCATTTTAAACTCTGAAACCCACCTTTTAATAAGAAGGGCACAGTGTTTCATCGTACTATCCATTTCCCCTTGATTTCTTTAGGCGTTAAGTCTTTCAAATGGAAGTATTTAATCATTGCTCGTTTTTCCAAATCCTCCATTTAAAATGGTTTAAAATGCTGTCATTCAAAAACTGAACAAGCCATTAACCTGCAACTATGGAGACCAGTTAGTCTAGATTAAGCTATATGATGCTATCCAAACTGGCCTGTGCTGCCCTCTCTATGTAGGGCCCGGGACTTATCAGCTGACTCTCTTACTAAGTTTTAGTTTCTCATTCTGTAAGAGTACTCCTAGTTAATACAGTGCATACACACTTGTCGTGTGAGTTATATTTTAATTTTTAAATTTCATGTACTCAGATGGCACACAGCGGTCCTGTTATTATGTTGCATCTGCGGTTCCATGATTCTAACCTCAAAATACTGAGTTTAGTGCTGCCCTTTTACTCTAAAAGTTACTGCTTTTCCTCATATTGTACAAAAGCACAGAAAGCACTGTTTGCTAATAATATGTTCCTCATAAAGTATGTTATCGAATTGAGTTTATGCCTCTCAGACTGCTATGCAGTTTGAAGCAAATAATTTACTCTAATCTAAACGAGGAAATTGTACACAGGATTCATACTTTTGAAAACTGAGTTTTGTTTATACTCCATGGGTTAAGGGGAAGAACTGCAATGGATGTAATGGGGTATTTCCTAACCATACTATTCAAATCTTCTTGATTTTCAGCTTTGTATGATCCATCGATGAAATTACTATGTAAAGTCAATGGATAAAGCGGCGTGTGGCCTGTTTTCTGCGGTTTCTCCCGTTTCCTCTGTCATTCATTGCATTAACTGATCCATCATTTTTCGTCATTCTCATGCCAGGCTTCGGATTGAAATGGCTGGCATTTTCATTTTGACGAGTCCTCTCAAGGTCACATTTTTCCTGCTTGTAACCATTCCTCCACTCCACTCTTCTCTTCTACGTCAGGCAGGGGAATGAAAGAAACAGATACAGCGAGGGTAGGGTATACTTGCGTGGCACTGAGTGGAGTGATCTGAGTAAAATCACCAGTCTCTGATCCAGAGTTTGTCTGCTACTCGAAATGTAAAACTATTTTGTCTTCCAATCTAGAAGGGTAAACAGTGAAAGATGAATAAGAATAAGGAGAGATGAGTATGTATAAAACGTTTATGTCAATAAGACAAGGTTAAAATAAGGTATCTTCTATTCACTGGTGCTGCAGTTTTGATAAAATTTTCTTTATTGCCATTAATTTTAAAGGAGTAACCATTAGTGGTTCAATGTATACCTATGCAGTGCAGTATGTGACGTGATAACCTTGCTCCCATTAAATATGACTCAGTTGAACCATTTTATTAAGGCATACATGTATCATTTATTTGCATGCTAACGTTTTCTCCTCTTTTTTCAGGTAAGCCAGTCTCAAGCATGCAGTTGTGTTTCTGTGAGTATAGAGCTTTTCTTTTCTTCCACGTGTCATCTTTCTGATATTGCTTGTCAGTTTTTGTGTTATCTTGTTTACCACTTGGCTTGCATCTGATATCACACAATGCAGCACTGGTAGCAGTGTCGCTTATCATTAAGTAAAGTTTATGGAAGATTATCAAGAATAAAAAAATATTTGACATTCTGACGTAAAATGGTCCAGCAGTGTTTGTACTCAGAGTCCATAAAACAAATGTTGATAGATTTGAACAGGCACTGAACCTATGGAAGTGCTGCATCTCTGCAGTGATGTATGAGACTGGAATTCGGAAATCTTCGACCGTCCGCTGTGACCTTGACTTTCTTAGTTCTTCCCTGAACTGTAGGCCAGTATTACACCGATTGCCATAATTTCAATTATTCCCCATTCGTTTTCATCCATTCCGTAGTTTTCCAGCGGTGCCGGCTGCTTATTAAAAAAACAAAGAGTACGGATATATTTGGATAGAGTCAAACTGAAAAATTCAGTGCCATGCCCGAGATTTGAACCACGGATCTCCTGCTTTCCGTCCAGTTGCTGTAACCATTGATAGAGCGACTGGACGGAAACTAGGAGATATGTGGTTCAAATCCCGGCCATGGCATTGAATTTTTCAATTTGACTCTATTTATCCAAAAGCTGTATATGCCTGTATATGCCTAAATTATATGCCTAAATTAACTTAAATAAACGGATATATTTTTCGATGTGACGAGTGCTTGTACTCGGACGTACATAAATTGATGGTGTGGATAACATCTCAGCTTCATATTTGAATTAAGTACCTCCTGATAAGGCGAGTGAGTTAGCTGACAGTTTCTTCCCTCAGACGAACTACCAAACCAAACTATAAATCATGTCCCAAATGGTAGACGAGATATAGGACGGCTGAGGCCCAGATGGATTAACTAATTTAAATAAACTCCTTTTGGTACGGAACGGCATTGTATAGCATTTCTTGGAAAGGTAGAGGAAGAATTAGAATGTTGGCTCAGACTTAGATTATGTATTACCTGTTTGACGATTGAGTGCAGTTATGGAAGGTCCTGGTGTAGCATGGCTTGGTTTAGAGAGGTCAGAGAAGGTGGGATATAGTATTATCGTGCTGCTCAAAAGGTTACCCTGGCTTTATCTTTGTTAATAGAAACCTCTCAGATAACGCCCTGATTATTCTTCTAAGAGTGAGAGGGTACTGGCACTCTTCTCGGACATGTGCTAAGCACCAATGCCCACAGCACTTCAGCCAATGGAACGCGCAGGAATTACAAATGACAGATGTTATTTCCATGTGTAATCAGTGCATTATCTGAGAGCAAAGATAAAGTCGGAGTGACCTTTTGAGTAGCACGATAATACAGTATAGTTTGACATGAAACATCAGCTCAGCGGTAACACAAAGTATATTGTCGATATCCCATGACTTTTAAGTATTCACCTTCAAAAGGGACCTTTTCTTTAACATCATTCCTGAGTTTAAGAACTGTAGGAATTTCTCCTATTAGTTTGAAAAACTCTAGAAAAGTTCGGCGCTCAACACATTTTTCAAGTTTATCGAGTTCCAACCATTTTGCATGTCAGGTGTTGGAAGTTTTTCTCCCGTACGCTTTGAATTGTGAACTTCTCTCACTATATTATGCACAGTTCATTCACTGCCGTTGCTGTAGCATTAGGTAACAGAACAAATTATTAAACGTTTATATTTCTCTTCTTTACAAAACTGTGTATGCATTTTGACTTCATTCGAACCCGTCCGGTGTAACAGAATCAACTGCTATACTGCCGAACGGTACAGGGACTGGCGACGTAACACCGTTTGTTTTTACGCAAGCTTCCACTCTTGGCCGTCTGCAGTCATTTGTCAGACAGATTGTATATTATAATTTTGTAGTTCCAATATAAAAATTTAATACGTTAATATTTTTTTATGTTTTTGAGCTTCTATAATGTAATACAAAACTTGTGGGTAATAACGTTCGAATGACTTAACGTTGGAGGTTTCCCTTATCCTGAAAGATGAATGTCTCATAACTCTAAGCTCAATGGACTGTGTATTAATTTTAACATCATTTCATTCATCTTCCGATATGACCTAACGTCGAAGGTTTTCCCTTATCGTGCAATATGAATGGTGACTCTAAGTCCTATGGATCCTGGGCTCAATTGAACATCATTTCATTTATCGTCCGATTTGACTTAACGTTGGAGGGCGTAAATTAAAAAGAAGGCTCGTCAAATATCGAACAATCGCTGATCTCTAAGTCGATAATTGTACACCATGCACAAATATCGCTCAGCAATATTCACTGTTCCTTTACTGTTTGGTATATGATCACTTGAAGAGGTTATGTTACTTTATTATTTTCTTATAATCAATCAGCGCCACCTGACGACCTTAAGACCAAAGTCGCTTTCACCAGTGTTAACTTGTGCACGGCCTGTAAGAACGATTAATCTTGTATGCTGTGACTTGTGGGGTTAAGTTTCATTCGTGTGTTAATATAGGTCTGTGTGATTTAGGGAATCAAATAACTTGTTTTATTGCTTTTAACAATTTGCTTTATTCGTGAACTAATCTCTACAAATGTAACTCGTAGTTTTGAACTTTCCTAGATAAATTCCCTCGCGACTTCATCGCTCATGAATTTATCGATAATTTCAAAACCACAGTTGACATTATCTATGAAAATGAGCGTATCACATTACTTGCAATGAATCCATTTTGTTTGTAATTTAATAAAATAACACCTAAAACCATTTTAGTCTAATGAAAAGTTGTCATGTATCAAATTGAGTTCCAAATGGAATGGAAATGGTAACGATATTTGTCTCCAATAATATTCATTAAGAACTGCATTGTTACGAAATAATCTGAGTACATTTCGCCTCAGTATAAATGCTCCCTGCTTTCCCCCGAGATATTATTGTCTGAATCATGGCGTACATCAGGATGATCCTGCACTTGAAGGCCAACAACCAGTTTCCTCCTTGCCAATTATAATTCCATAGCCGTTGGATCACTTGTCTGGTGCATGCTAGTGCAGATCTATGGAAGCTAGACTCTTGACAGTTGAATGCCTCGTCTCGATCTTTCCCTCCGATATAAATGTGCATTCCATCATCAAGTAATCGATCAATTGAACCCGGCGGCATCGATGTCTGTGTTTGTCTCTTTGCATCGGGTTGTTCTTTAATCTCATGTTTGGTCTTATACCATCAGGTGTCACTGTCATTTTTTATGTTACACTTTATTGGCTGCATTATATCTGTAAATGAATCTTCAGAATGTGTTAAAATTTGATTCGTATCAGGTTAGATAACCCAAGGTAGACTAAGCGTTACATTCGAACCACAATTTCGATGTGGAGTTCACTGTAAATACATGTATTTTAAAAGTTTTTCAGAAAAAATCCTAGAGTTTCAAACTATAACCTTTTTTCATTTCAAACACGTATTTAAATTAAAGAGGTTTACCCTATATTTTTGAGAAACACCAAACAATTATTAAGTTACTGTGTAAAGGGTACTTTGGAGGAGGTAGGGATTTATATCTATTTTCTACGTTACGTATTGTGTTCCTTTCACAAGAATTGGGCTATCCCGACATATACAATGAATTGTGTCACTGTGACTGAAATGGGATGATGTTTGTCAGTGAATGCTACAAGCGAACAACCAATCGCAGTCCTGCGTCATATTGCATTGCCCTTATGCGGGATGTGACGACAGTCAAGTGAATCCGTCTCTAATAAATATTATTTGCGCTAAGACGAAAATTCAAATCTTGCAAATAGTGATCCAGAGGAAGGTAGGAAGTAATGTTTCTGACACAACCGTGAAAATCCCTTTTTTTTTTTTTTTTTTTTTTTTTTTTTTTTTTTTTTTTTTTTTTTTTTTTTTAGCACAGATAGCTTTTATAAAACAAATAAATAAAGTACCAACATATTACGACACATCACGACCAACTATATGTACATAATTTGTAATTACTCAGAATTGAAATCTAAACTATTGACATGATGTACTTAAAGAGTTACTTTGAATAAGCCAAGGTGTTTGTTAAACTCGAGAGAAAGAGAGAAAAAAATAGTGCACTTTCTGTTAGCCTGTAGAATGATGTATCTGTACAACGTACTACCTCACATGATATGTTTATGGTTACTTCGTAATCAGGGAGTTAAAATTAGTATTCAGGTGTTAAAAACTAGGAAAAGTGTATCTACTAGATCAATTATGCAACTGAAATGGACACGAGGGAATCCGCCTGTCCCCTAATCACTGCCAATACAATCCAATTGAGCTAGTATGAGGGTCATATATAACTTGAGGTTGCACACAAAAATAACACTTTTAAACTGACTGGCGTTGAACGACTTATTCACGAAAAAAATGACAGTGTAACACAGCAAGATTGGGAAATCTTCGTAAGACATGCAGAAAAACAAGACGACACCTTTTGGAGAGAAATAATACGTGACGAGATTTTGGAGCCAATCATCATAAATTTGCAAGACTCAACGATGAAGACAGCGTCTATGACGAATTGTCTCTTAACTTAAATAACATTGACAGGGATATGGATCAGCCACTGCCAGTTCCATTGGATTAGAGAAATAGGCAATTCTTAAACTATAATTGCAGCATTTAAAACATTTACATAGTGTGCAAATATCGTTGTTCCAAATTTGATTTTAACAACTGCATTATTACAAAAGTTGGGAGTATCCAATTTGGGTTCCCTTAAGTTTAGCGCCAAAGACACTTGTGTGTGTGTGTGAGAGAGAGAGAGAGAGAGAGAGAGAGAGAGAGAGAGAGAGAGAGAGAGAGAGAGAGAGAGAGAGAGAGAGAGAGAGAGACAGACAGAAATATGACAAGAATGAGGGTAACACTGTGGCAACACAGAGCACGCAAATATATCTCATTCGCTGTAGGCCAGAACTCTTCCCGTTTGAAAAACATAGTAATCACACTCAGCAAATGTAAAACTTATCCCCTTCTTCTCTTATGCAAGTGAGCTGGTCAGTGCTGTTGCGTAGTCATGCTTCAGTATGGGGGCGGAATGTCACTACTTTTCTCAGAAATTATAGAGGTATTAGATGTGACAGCATGGATAATTCACCATACACGATTAGTCGCTAATAACCCAAGCAGTTGTGCGCCCCAAAACTGTAATACACGATTAGTGGTAAGCAAATAGACTACGCAAGCAGAATAATATTGTAAGAGCCTTCTCATACTTCAGACCCAGCTTGCCTTCTTCTGGTAATCAGACAGTATTAACAGTGCGCCAAGCTTGATCTTCACACATTATCATTATGACAGAGATACCTAAAAATGCTTTGACAGAAATAAATGAAAACTGTAGCTTTTATGAAATGTCATATTTGGACTTTGTGTATGTTTTGTTCGTTCTTTGTATACTTTCCTCAATATTGTCTCATTTCCTGAATGGAACGAAGTGTGCTGAAGCTGTTTCCATGCAGATATTTGCTGTAATTAAAACAAAGTATGGGAAAATAAAGCTATTTTGTTTGGTTAATATCGTAATTGAATCACATGAGACAGTGAAAGTACAGCAGATTTGCTCAAAATAAAAGGTGTGTGTACACCAGCCACCAATAAAGGTAATGGAAAAACCGTGCTTCTTAGTGCATCACGTGACAGGAAGGATACTTAGCCTAATGGTTATGGAGCCGGTTCGGACCTGAATTTATTTAGTGGCGGAGTTTAAGTACCCCCTCAATTAGAGAGTGTTTATCTTACAGGGGTAGCAGGGTTGTTGTATTGGTATGTCGACTTACCTTCCCATTCAGTAGTCGGTAGAGTTAATGTGGTTCCTGCAGAACGTGTCATATTGAACCAGTTATCTGCAGCTATACGCATATATCTGCATTTAAATTTCCAGAATTATATAACTGGTAAGTAACGTTTGTTAGTCTCGCAAAAACTCGAGAACGGCTGAACCGATTTGCCTAATTTTGGTTTTGAAATATTTGTATAAGTCCAATGAAGATTTCAAAGCTGAGAAAAAAAAACCTGAAGTGATAATGGACCCGGTTATTAACTAAATATAAAAATACACACGCAAACTTTTACGGAACGCATGCACCTTCTTTTATTTTCACAAACAAGAAAGCATTACAAAGTGGAATAATATTTCAGTCGTTGCCAAGGGCCGCGCCGTGGCTCAGTGGTTAAACCGCTTGGCTCTCACTAAGGCGGCCCGGGTTCGATCCCAGGCGACCGCAAAGTGAGATTTTTGGTGGACAACACGGCGCTGGGGCGGGTTTTCTTCGGGACCTCTGGTTTCCCCCGCCATCTCATTCCACCGGTGCTCCATCTTCATCTCATGTATCATCAGTGTCACCGCCTGCGGTGCCGTATGTAGTAAAACCGGACGTTACACACACACACACACACACACTCGTTGCCAAAGTCTTGGATCTACTTCACTTACCATACCTTTGCCTGCCTCGGTAGCGTAGATGGTAGCATATGTGCCTCACGTTCAAGTCCTGTGTTCGAATCTCAGTTAGTTACCTGGATAAGGTTTTTTCCGGTCTTTTCCCTTATCCTAACAAACGTCTAGTAACTCTAAGCTCTATGGACCTTGGTCTCATTTGATCATCATTTCACCCATTCCATTCATCGTCCGATATGACTTAACGTTGGATGACGTAAATTACACAAAAAAGGTATACCTTTCGAAAATTAGACAAAATTAATTTCTGAACGCACTATACCACTGTAAATAGTTGACCACAGACAATAATTTTAGTCAAATACTGTTGAATCCTTGGATACATTCTTTATAGCTTATGTTTGTGAATTCGTGAATGTGAATTCAATTGACACAAAATTGATTCAATTACTTTGTGATTCCGGTGATTCAAATGGATTTATTGTTTGATTTTAAGCGTCTACAATTTTCCGTGCGTTTGGCCTTTGCGATGACCATAAATAAATCGCAAGGACAGTCATTGGAAGTTAACGGAATCAACTTGGAGTTTCCCTGTTTCTATCATGGTCAGTTACACTTCGCGTGTTCGTGCGTTGGAAAACCACCATCTTTATATAAGTACGCGCCACAAAAAAGAAGAAGAAAAAAAAGGAAGTCAGAAAGCTTTAACTTGATTAACTTAGCTGTAACTGTGTTGTATTTAAACTTCACTTCCAATTGCAAAATAAATAACTAATCCGAATGTGTTTTATTTATATAGATAAGTTCAGACATCTTGTATTGGCGGTACAAAGTACAGCTAGTGTTGTGACTTTGTGGGTTCGTGAAATGAAACGTCCAATTGCACCACTCAAAAATGTTCTTTATTTCCACCGACTTACAGTTAAACACTTGCCAATTACACAGAATTACGTAATGCACACAATTACGATTCACCAGTTCGTCCGTTACAATTCCACTTTGCTCTCGCAATTACGTACAATCCTCCGATGCACGTACACAGTCTTCTCGTCCGTACACTAGCACTGCACTCTTACGCTGCTCGCCAAGAACTGACTGACTCAATTCACTCACTGCAGCCCTTTTATAGGAATATCGCCGTTTTCTCGAAGCCTCTAGTTTCCGTGAATCACCGCGAAGGTTCCAGATGGCAGTGGAAGGGGGGGAAGAGGCGGCCAGTGATAAGTGACATTTCCCTAATCATCCCCTCAGTTAGTGACAGATACTAATAGGTGGGTGTGGCTTAGCTGCCTCTGGCCCCTTACTCAGCTGTCGTTGGTTGTGCTTTCCGCTAATTGGGTGACAGTATATATATATATATATATATATATATATATATATATATATATATATATATATATATATATATATTTCTTTTATTTACGTCCTCCAACCTTAAGTCATATCGGACGATGGGGAAATGATGTTCTAATGAGGATCCATACAACTTAGTTACCTGACATTCATCTTTTAGAATAAGGCATAATCTTGGGAAGAATAAATTATCCAGATAATTCACCCGACCGAGATTCGAACTCAGGACCTCTTGAATGCTACAGACACGCTACCATGTACGCTGCCGAGGCGGGCTGGCCGTCTGTCGTGCTGGTGGGCTATATAAAGGCTGGTGGTTTTTGCTGCGTGCCCTCCCTTTAAGGGTTTTACTGCAGGTAGGACTTTTTTTGTCCTTCGTCAGGAATTTGTCGGAATTATTTGGCTATTGGGTTAATTTTGTTCTGAGGTAACATTTATGTTCCTCGGGGTTTAACGAAAGGATGCTAAATCTTATGCACCCGGGTGTTTTGTTTCATAAGTTGTTACCCTAGAACCTAAAATAATGAAAAACTTCCCGCGTTTGTAGCGTAGATGACAGCATGTCTGCCTCACATTCAGGAGTCCGAGTTCGAATTTTGGTCTGGGTGAGTTAATGAATAACTCTTTTTTTTTATTTTTTTATTTGTTTTTTATTTTTTAGTTTTCCCTTATTCTGAAAAATGAATCTAAGTAGCTTTCAGCTCTAAGGATCCTAGATTCATTTGAGCATCACTTCATTTCATTCAGCGTTCGATGTAACTTAAAGTTGGAGGACGTCGATAAATATCCTGTTACCATAGAACCTAAGGTATTGGAAGAGTAAAAAAGATAACAAGCGACCCGCCATGGTAGCGTAGATATTAGCGTGTCTTCCCAAATTTCAAGAGGTCCCGAGTTCATACATCCGTCAGGGTGACTTACCTGAATAACATTTTCTGGAGTTTTCCCTTATACTGAAGTATAAATGTCAGGTAGCTCTAAGCTCTATAGATCCTGGGCTCACTAGAACATCATGCGCTACATGCATAACGTTGTTACACAGAAATCATTCAGAATGAAGAGGACTTCTGAGATCATTTTCAGGAAATTGTACATATTGACTCATTTGTCATGAGAATGTCTTAAACATATCATAACAAAATCATTTTGAGACATTTTTAGGGGGTTTCTTGAAATATTTGTATAAATGCTTTTATGTATCCAGATTTCCAAAATAATATTGCTTATGGTCCTTTCGCGATACAGTATTTACTATACGAAATAGAGATAGTTCACTATTGTACAAAATTATTCAGTTGTTGGATGGTAAATTTGTTAAAATAAAGGAACAATTAATAACAATTTTATATAGTACTAGTATTCCGTACGGGGAATGATGGATGTGAATGGTTTCCTTCAAGGAGCTTGACATTTTCTGAAAGTTGGCGGGCCACGCGCAACAAACATCTTACAGTTAACACTCCATGTTACCACTCATTAAGAAATGTCCGATACAGATTTCTTTGTTGGGCGACTTGCCAAGGAATCTGGGTTAACTATGTGGTTGGCTCACTACAGTGTTGGAAATAAAACGTTTGTTTTCATTTCGCGATACCTTCTTCACAAGGGTTTGAATCCTCAGCTGTGCTGGAATATCCAGCTAAATGTAAAAACATGTACAGAAACTGACAGTCAAATGTTTTAAAACTGGCCGCTATGGTGATACGTATGAAACTGCGGTCTCATATCATAGCCAAGAGATAAATATAAATATAAGGTATAAATATTTCAAAATTTAAGGAAATAACAAGGAATATTAATGTACTCCAACAATAACTTGTGGTATATTATGTACTATAACGAAATCTACATTTTTGTGTTGTAAAATTATGTCTACCTCTTACAGTTTACCACTTATGCAAAAGTCATCCTGAATTAAGAGGAGTTGTGCGAACATTCTCATAAAATTTAAGATTTTCTCCATTTTCATGAACCTGTTTTAAATATATGGTCCTTTAACAACAATATTTGACCACATTTGTAGCGTAGGTGGTAGCGTGTCTACCTCTCATTCAAGAGCTCCCGAGTTCGAATCTTGGTCAGGTTAAGCTATCCCGGGATTTTTCCTTTTCCTAAAACACCAAGTTTGGCTAACTCTAAGCTCTGTGGACCCTGAGCTCATTTCAGCATCGTTTCAGTATAGTCCAATATGACTTGGATGTTTTCCGTTATCCTGAAGGATGAAGATCAGATAATTGTAAACTCTATGTATCCTGGACTCATTTGAACATAATTTCATTCATCGTCCGACATGACTTAACTTCGGAGGTTTTTCCTTATCCTGAAAATGAACGTCAGGTAACTCTAAAATCTATTTACCCTGGACTCATTTGAACATCATCTCATTCATCGTCCGTTATGACTTAACGTTGGAGGTTTCACCTTATCCTGAAATATGAATGTTTGGTAACTCTAAGCTCTATGTAACCTGTAGTCATTTTAACATCATTTCATCTCGTCCGATGTGACTTACGTTCAAGGTTTTCCCTTTTCCTGAAAGATGAATGTCTGGTAACTTTAAGCTCTATGTACCCTGTAACTCATTTGAACATCATTTCATTCTTCAGCTGATATGACTTATCATTGGAAGTTTATCCCTTATCCTGAAAGATGAATGTCTGGTAACTAAGCTTATTGACTCAGGGCTCATTTGAGCATCATTTCATTCATCGTCCATTATGTCAACGTTGGAAGACGTGAGTTAAAAAATCGAGATTTTTAGAACCATTTTCGAAAAATTCATAAGCAGCCACTTAGCGCTCTTAAAATTTTTTGTTTCAAATTTTAAACAAATAACAAAATGATCTCGAAAGTCTTGAACGGTACAAAAAAATTAGACATGAAATTCGTGCTTTAGCGAGATAATAAAACGTTGTCCCTCTCTTTTGGACTCTTTTGGATTATAATTATACAAGATTAATCCAGAATGGAAAGTACTCTTTGCAAATATATTAAATGCAATTTTGAAAAATTTTAAAATAATGAAATGTTTCTACCTGAAGTGCAGTTTGATTAGTTGGGGGCGATTTTATTGAAAATCTTTGTCGTGTCCTTTGAAGGTTTGAACATAATTTGGAAGTTTTGTATTTTTCTGGCTTTTCATTTTTGTTGCCCGTGCCCTCGTTTTATTATTTTGTGATCAAAATTAAATAAAGCTGGAGAATTTGGCTGTACGCCATAGACTTGTCACCTCAGGGATTCCCCTCAGCATTCTTCGGTTTTCGTGGAGGCTTGGGTGAATTTCTAAACTCTTCCAGAATCTGTATGAACTACCATACAACATTTCTGTAAGTTTGCCTACTAATTACTGCGGATAGCACAGCACACAATAGCCATTAACATACATTCGTTTGTTTTTTATCTCGTTTGGAGCTACGCTGGCAACGAGTATTTAAAGTAAGGGAAACGTTTCATGCTTCGTGGTCATACACATGCTCACAATTTATTGTGCACTTTAGTTATATTGTAGCTCGTCACGCCAGAGTCACATAAAACCGTTATTTCTTTGTTTATACCTTTTAGTTTCCCTAATCCTAGGTAATGCACTCGATTAAAAAATGTCAACTACCCAGGTTTTGAGGTCGCCGAAAAAAGATATTCAAACAGCGAAATTTCCATGAAAAAATAGATACTGCAGTGGGAAATAAATGTTGTGTCGTGAATGCTTTACAAAAGGGTTGTAAACCTCTCTTTATTATATAAACATAAGGTAAGCTTGATGAATCAGATTAATATTTTGAAAATCTTTCACAAAAGCCATATTTGATACATAAATATGATAGGTTTTACCTTATATTGAAGCCTGGGCATTCTAGATTATATTAAATGCTAAATTTTCGATGGTAAGTCTCGAGGAAATGTGATAATATGTAATACAATAGTGAAAACAAAATTTAATGTAACTGTGCACCCAAGCATATAGTATTACTCACTATGTAATGGAATATGCTGTATAATAAATGAATAAATAAAAAACACACACACAAAACCTTCATTCATGTCAATAAGCAAAAGTATAACAGTGATCCTTATTGAGCTTACATTTTAAACTTAACTATTCTCTACCTCTATATGATTTCAGGAAAAATATAGTGTTTTAATTATCAATTGCTATCAATAGAAATAATGAAATGAAATATTATGGAGAACCAATTTTATTTTAGGTTTTGAATATCGCAAATATATTCTCCGTGCTCTGGTAGCTTGTTACAACAATGGAGATGGGGAATCACAACAATAGAGAAAGCGCAAAACCTTCTCCATACTCAGATATCTATCTCAGTTTGTATATCAGTTGGTTGAACGGTATATAAATTGGTATGCTGCTTCGAAGTCTGTCGTGATAGCTCAAAAACCTTCTCCATGAAAAAATACATATGCAACTTTTCATGATATTGTTTTTGACTTCAATTTCGTAACATTTTACATTTACAGTTCTTTAAAGAAACGAAAAGAAGAAACATATTATAAAAGATGTTGAGTGTATGAAAAGCATAAAAAATGGCATGAAGGCCAAATTTAAAATATTTCAAGCCAAATATCTTCGTTAAGATTTTCAAACAAAACTCTGCTCCCCAAACTAACCTTTACACTGAATATTTCGATTTTTTTCTTAAAAAAGTTATCCTCTCTTATTTAGGATATTTTCCTAATAATTAAATGTATAGGTATCTTAAATTTTCTGGAAGTACGCTCCGAAGGAAAAAAAGTAAACACTGTACAAAAATGTACAACTCTTTAAAATGCCAAACAAAAGTTTTGGTCGTAAAGGGATGGACTTAAACTATTCTGAAAAATTCTTCCATGAAAAAAAAAAATAACATGTAATTTTTGCACCTTGTCCTTGCAAATAAATTGGACTTCAAAACCATTACATAGTGACCCACTGTTAAAGTAATTGTATCGCTTAAAACATGTTCGCGATGCACCTGCAAGGAAATATAAATGAAACAAAATCTGCAAACATTTACTTTGAATAGGAATAAGTGTGTGTAAAGATAGTGAACACGAGTAGAGAAAGTCATGCAAGTGCAAAATATTTACAATTTTGTGTCTTATTGTATAAACTTTTTGCTTAAAAAATCTTATTTATTAGTAGTAAATGTCCACAGTATGTACGGTGGGGCCTGATTTGTAAACATTATCCATTGTTTGAGCCTCCTCTACAACAAAATAAATGACCGGTCATGTGCTGTAAGACAAGTTTTTAAAGCATGCCTTCCGCTCGTAAAACACGTGGTATTCTGCTTGCTTTATCTGAAGCTGCAGTGTGCGGCGGGTAAAGTTTTTGTGGAAGAAGTGTTAAGTCGGTTGAACAAACAGTTGAGGATCGTGTATGTATGGAATTTGTTTGCTGTCTTGGCACACATTAACAACTGAAACTTTCTTGATAGCGGGTCGGTCGGTTGAGCTCTGGAATATGTATGAGTGTGTGACGAAACGTCTGAACGTGAGGGGACGAGCACCGTGAAGAATGCATTAAGGAACGAACCCCTCTTTTAAAATAAACTTTTTGGGTAAACCAATCAACTCTCCTGGGGGAAGGGAACATTACGCTTTATTTACGTTAGTGGTACAGGGTGCTACGTAAAGCGTGTGGAATTTCTTCTTCCATCATGATTTTCAATGATTTAGAGAAGATAATCGTATTTAATAGGGATGGGTCGATGCCAGTTTTCTCGAAACCGATACACCATATTTTCCAAGATACTTGATACTTAGATACTCCATGCCGTCATTTCTACTTCTAGCTTCAATACAAAATGGAATGTTGGGAGAACTGTGTCATAAAATTAAATAGGTGCACATATTTAATGCGATAAAAGTTAAAACCATGAGTGTTCTTACTTTTAAACTCTACAGTAGGCATTTAAAAGCAAAACACTTCACGTTTATAATTTTTTTTCTCAAAATACTGGCATTTTCACGCTTTCAGGGTAACGCCTACTTCTTTTTCTGTCACATATGAGTCCTGCTTTGCCAGTCTTTCAGAGAAAACTGTTACAGGTGGAATACACAAATACTTTGCGGTTAATTTTTCTTTTAGTTCTGGAAATTTTGAATTTGTTTTCCAGTAATCCAGTGTACTAGAAAGAGGAGGGGACAAATAGTCATTGAGATATGCAGTGATTTCTTCTTGGGAACTGTCATCCGACACTGAACTAGACACATGATTAATTTCATACACTGTGTCACTCTACAGGTACCACATTCTCGATAATTTCTCGGGCTTTGTAATGTTCTGCTTGCGGTAATAGTATTTTGTGATTTTAAAATAAAATAAAAATTGTGGAATCACCACTGAAGTATGAAAAAGCACCGAGTGAATTTTTTTGAGTATCGTTCCACTTCTAGGTAGACACATGAGTATATATGAAACCAGATTATCTAATCTTTAAAAGCGAGATACAATATGATGGCTTTGAAATTCCATACTTTAACCATGGCATTACGAAAAACAATCGAATAGCGATACTACTGTAAAATTGAGAGACAAAAAATTCCAAACCATAGCTCTCATACTTCGGAGATGATAATGCCACGACAAATATTACAAATAAATTTGTATTACATTTTCCCCCAGCTTTGTGGTTAACCATTTTGCGAATTATTTCTAACAAAGAGGATTTAACAAGCTGTTCGAAGAAAATTCAAGATATATTTTTATTTTTCATATGTGGAAATGTGGAACATATGATATTGCAATCGAAGTTTGCAATATATTTCAGAAAATGAAAAATATATCCACAAAATTATCAGGTAAAATATAGCTTAGGGTGAAAGACTTTTATTAAACAAATCTTGTCACATTTTGGAAAGAAAATGATATATATTTCCTATTATTAAGGACGTCTGGGGAAAAACGATTTTCCAACTTTTCGTGGCATAACAATTCATTTAGGAAACATTAATGCAAAAGTCAGGGCTGGTTGACATGTTTCTAATTTTGGTGAAACCGATACAAGTTAAGGGTATTTTATACGGAGACCTAATTACAGTTCTTTTTTTAAAATAACAACTACCTGAGAGAGATTAACATTTTATTTAAAAAGTTGAAATCCATATTCAATTAAACTTCCTTGGCAACAAATGCTGCTAAGAAAAAAAAAAAAAAAAACCACATATACTATTATTATTTTTCTAAACACCCACAATAAATACTTAATGTTTCCACAACAAAGAATCCAGTTTAATATTTGAAGTTACGTCCTTGAAAACGAGGAGAAATAAAGCAGAAGTGAAAGTGGAATTTCAAATTGTGTCCAACTAATAAAATCAGGAAATCGAGGGTTGTAATTAATATAAATAATTAAACATGATATTATCAAGCAGGGAATCAGATACATAGTGTGCAAGTTAAATAGGCACGCCATAAATAAACGATAAGGCGCTTTACGGCTAGTCAGCATGCTATATCCCCACGAAAACAAAGCTAAAAGAAGCTTGAGTTTCCAAATTTTAAACGTATCAAAATCAGAAAACAAGGACCAAAGAAACTGTTTAAAGCCGCTTTTTAGACAGTTGATAGTAAAAGAGGCCTTTTAGTAGTATGCACTGTGTTAAGAGTGGAAAATCATTTAACGCAGTGTCCAAAAGCTTTTAACACGCCGGTCATTCGCTTCATTCAAGAAGGCCATGAATCTAAGTAATACTTGTATAAAATGGCGGATCATTTAAATGTGAATATGGACTATACTGAGCCTGTTGACAGTGAAATTAGAATTGTTACCCAAAACCAATATGATATTGCATACAAGTTTCTGGACTGGTTTCAAGAACATACAAGATAATTATACTGAAAATATGTTATTTGAAGAAAAAGCTGAAATGCGAGCATCTTCAACATTGTGGACAAACTAAGCTGTGTTTTAATGTAAACAAGAAACAATAAATACTACAACTTATATAATTATTCAAAAGCGTGTCTGAAGTTGCAATCTAAATTTTTATTAGATTGTCTTCAACGTTTTATTATTTCTACTGCCTCCCTTATGTAGAATGTTTGGTTTTCTAAGAGTCATGTCAACAGATGCTACATAAGACAAATGAACGTTGGAACCCAATGAATATGACTATGAGAAAGGTAACACAATACTATATATTTATATATAATCTTTAATATATGTATAAGAACTCAGGGCTGTATAAAAGTATAGTGTATGATGCACGTTTTGAAAGGATTTTATTTTAACCCTTGTATCATAAATAATTTTTCAATAATCATTTAAGTTACTGTTCGACAAATTATATTTCTTGTCGGACTTGTCTCTCTGTTTTTTCTTTCTTTCTTTCTTTCTTTCTTTCTTTCTTTCTTTCTTTCTTTCTTTCTTTCTTTCTTTCTTTCTTTCTTTCTTTCTTTCTTTCTTTCTTTCTTTCTTTCTTTCTTTCTTTCTTTCTTTCTTTCTTTCTTTCTTTCTTTCTTTCTTTCTTTCTTTCTTTCTTTCTTTCTTTCTTTCTTTCTTTCTTTCTTTCTTTCTTTCTTTCTTTCTTTCTTTCTTTCTTTCTCTCTTTCTTTCTCTCTTTCTTTCTCTCTTTCTTTATCTCTTTCTTTCTTTCTCTCTCTTTCTTTCTTTCTTTCTTTCTTTCTTTCTTTCTTTCTTTCTTCCTCTCTTTCTTTCTTTCTTTCGTTCTTTCTTTCTCTCTTTCTTTCTCTCTTTCTCTCTTTCTTTCTTTCTTTCTTTCTTTCTTTCTTTCTTTCTCCCTTTCTTTCTCTCTTTTTTTCTCTCTTTCTTTCTTTCTTTTGCCAGTTCTTCCATTGTATCTCGCCAAAAATGTACCCCGTTTTCTTGTCCATCACGAAATAGGCAGAATCGCCAGTTCAAATCCTGTCAAAGAGAAATAAGTACCTCTTTATGCGAATTCAGTTTTATTTGATTTCCTAGCCTTGGAAAAGGCTTAAAGGATACAATCCCATTCGTATCATCAGCATGACAAGAGGATCAAAATGAATTTAGAATCTTAACTGATATTGCCTTCTTTGTAATTTGTTAACGTCTGTGAAACACAGAATTGGCAACATTGCTTCCTTGGAGAGGATGTAGTGAAATACTTAGTTGGGAAGCCAAGTGATTTGCATACAGTTCTGGAAGGCAGAAAGATGCCCTGTTGCCAATATAAACATTACGTACTTAGGAGTCATTTTTGTTAATGGCCAACCAGAGATAGGCGTTTCATATTACAGTTGTGAAATTAGGTAAAAATACAGATAACGTTTTTGTTTTGTTTAGTATATTTAAAGCCTATATTTTAATGTTTTTGTTTTGATTTAGTAATATGGGTAAATTTAAAGCTGGAAGCTCATACTTAAGAAATTCCCCGTTAGATGGTGTTAACACACGTTTCAATTTTAAAGAAATTTTTTTCTCGACATTATTGTTTAATTAAAATGTTTGATGCCTCAAAATTTTTGAGAGATTCACTTTTCGAATACCCGCCTCTGCAGCGTAGGTTAGCGTGTCTGCTTCATGCTCAAACAATAATAAAAACAGACTTACTGATAATATTCAGTGAGTGCCCATGTGACAAGGGAAAATCACGGAAAATCCGAGTCAAAACGCGGGGTCGACTGGTTGGAATCCTTTTCCTCCAGAATGCAAGGTCCTAGCGCGGTAGGATAGTGTTTTACAGTTTAACAATTTTTTTTCAAGAACAGCAAGAAAAGTAAAGCAAAATTCTGTGTGTATATATATATATATAAATAATGTACCGCTATGATTTCTGCAGCGCATGCAACATCTGATAAATTAGTAAAAATAAAGTAAAGCAAAATGTTCTTTTTTAAAATCTGTTGCATTTATCTGTGTGAAGTTTAAAACACCTTTTTTATTTTAACAGAGTAGCGTGTGACAGCGTTTTGAAAAGCAAACTGTAGATAAAAACGTCAAGATTTAGACATTTTACGTGCTTCGCCTATGATTAGAAGTGCAGGTTTGTCAGCAAATTGCACGACACAAACATAACGTCACAGAGGGAGCGGATATCAGTTGAGGTGACCTTGAGTAAACCGGCGTACGTTGGCTGACATCAGTATTATATCATCATTTCTAATATCGTCAGCTGATGGTGACCTTGCCACATCTTCGCGTTTGCAAACTGCTTCTTGTATGTACGCGTTTTACCATTGCACTGTGTGGACACAGTGATACGCCGGTATTTTTGGCTGGCTTCTGTAACGAACGTGGTAGCCTGTCTGCCTCCTGTTCAAGAGGTCCCGAGTTTGAATCTTGGTCAGAGTGATACATTTCCGGGCTTTTCTTTATCCTGTAGATGAATGTTTGGTGATTGCAAGCTCTACATTGGGACATTATTTCATTCATCGTATGATATGAATTAAGGTTGGAGGATATAAATAATAATAACAATAATAAATAAATAATATTCTTTAGTATAATTATAAACTTGCGACATTCCGGAAGTGTTTTGTTTCTGTATTGTACATGCAATAATATGTATTATAATAAACGCTGTAGCATGAATAGGATAACCACTTTTCATAGGAATGCTATAGTATAAAGGAATTAGTACTGAAAGTGCTATTTTGTGCTGTGAATGTGAGAACGTTTTACACCCCTGAGTTTGAATATCTCACAGTTGGCTGTCTCGGAGAGACAAGAGATATTTCAGCAGTAGCAGATCAAGGATAGAGTTATACAAGTGCCTGTTGTAAGATCCAGAGCTCTGAGGATTGTAATGAGATTCCCCGGCTATCTTATGTATTGCACTTCTCTAGAGAATATGACGTGTAGTTGCAGTTTATAATCTTCCCCGGGAGATGACTCTGCAAACTTCTTCACTCAACATTAATTGTATTAAACACGTACCTGCGAGCATCGAGTCAGGAAGCAAGCTTTAATGTTTAAAAATGCATTCTATTCTAAACTACGCTTATTCAAAGGAGCAATTAGTCATAAGGGGCTTGAAATAGGTATAGAACACTATTTTGTTTTATCATCTGTGAAACATACGTTTTATGTTCAGTGCTTATTTAGCGTCCGTGCAAACTCAAAACTTGTAAAATTCCTTTAACTGTACAGGTTTTTTTTCCCTCAATTTAAGGATTATTTTTTGTACACCTGGCCAACTGAAATGTTTTAATAATATATTATATTGCGATATAATATATTGATATATTTTAATAGTATAATATATTTTAATAAGTATTTTATTTTTTCTTTCCTTTCTTTTTTTTTTTATAAATTAACTAACGACCTCCAACGTTAAGTCATATCGGACGATGTGAAAATATTTAAATGAGTCCAGGGTACACAGAGCTTAGAGTTATCCTTTCAGGATAAACGGGAAAACTCGGACAAAACTTGATCCAGATAGCTCACCCTGACCGAGATTCGAACTCGGGACCTCTTGAACTTGAGGCAGGCACGCTACTACTTACGCTACTGAGAAGGACAAACTTCGTTTCTGTCGATTTTGTGGCCGCGCCGTGGCTCAGTGATTTGACCGCTCGGCTCTCACCAGGGCGGCCCGGGTTAGATCCCAAGCAACCGCAAAGTGAGGTTCGTGGTGGACAACAGGGCGCTGAGGCTGGTTTTCTCCGGGGTATCCGGTTTCCTCCGCTATCTCATTCCACCGGTGCTCCATTGTGCAATTATTTTTTGTAACCTACGAAGCATGTTATGCAAGTTTATGAATGCGAGAATACAGAAATATTCATTATTGAATGAGCTCGCGGAACCGGTCACTAGAGCTTAAGCAGTTGTTAAATTGTTCGCACCATCGCGGATGTTCTTGATAAATGTTGAAAATATATCCAGAGCAAATAAAAGTATTGTTTGACATGAATTTTGTGTTTTTCTTCTAAAATTCTTCGGGAAGCGGTGCTTCCAGCGTGTCATTACACGAGTTGCCGCTGGATATAAGTGTTATTTTAAGCATCTAGTTCAAAATTATTCGCAGACATATCCAAGAGGCGACACTGTTGGGCAGTGTGTTTTATATGTAATTGTCTTCACGTTACAAGAAAACTAACTTGTTGACAAAAGTTTACCTAGATACGCAATGGACGTGACACGAATCTAAACCTGTTACTAATGTTTGGATGCATGCAGAAAACGTGTTTCGTGGCAAAATAACGAACAGCTTTGCTACCTGTCTTCGCTATCAGATTTATAACCGAGTTATCGAAGTTCCACGTTTAGCATTTTCGTGAAGGTATGACATAAAATATTTAAAAGTGAAGCATAATAGGAAATAAGGCGAATTTCCTTCGAGTAAAAACACGTCGCTGCCACAAGATTAATGCTAGCGTGAGTAAAATATTTGCATTATTTTGTTTTCTGCCGAGCGGCGAGGTAATAAATTAAGATTGTTATGCACGATACACTTACGCATGCGTAATGCTGGAAGAAAGAAAACAATTGAGTTGTATCTTCGTAACGTCCGGTTGTGATGGAATCACCGTTCCAGGAACTGGTTCGTGCGTGTAACAATGTTTCCTGTCACACTTAACCGCAGTAATGTAATTCATAACATTATCTGCCTGCAATCTCTCGAAATTTGGCAGCACTGAAACGTTGCAACTCCTCTCTTACGCTGTTCTTATGTTGACGCAACTTCCTTGACACTTTTTGCCAAGTTAAACTTGTGATTGGAGTGCTACTGCGCATGCTTCACTCCCCTTTCTCTCTTCTATAAACTATTCTTGCAAGATATAGTTCTTCCATCTGCTGTTTTAATCGAAATAGAAGTCGCATAACGAATTTATATATTCATTGCCTAACTAAAATGAAAGAAACCATATTCAGATTTTATAATTAATTTATAAAGTTCCTTTTACAGTATACATTCGTAAAGCGCCCCTCAAAAATCTGCTGTTAAACAAGCACCTATCATATAATAAATTCACTTGAAATTACATAGAACAAATTGGCGGATTTATGCACAGAGAAAAGTGATAGGTTACCAATAGCGAAGTGTGCAATTAAGCGCTGGAAGAATTTTAGGAGCCATTCAAAAATTAGTGGTAACACTGCCTGCGTTTGGCGCTGTCAGTGATAAATCATGTAAGCTGATAACAATGAAATATAAGAGCATCTAATGTTTGTTAGCTGTGAGATTGAAGACAATTTTATTTAATGCTATATTCTAGTAACTTTAACTGTAGGCTTTTATATTTATATTATATTTATATTTATATTATATTTATATTATATTTATATTTAATATGTATAGTAAATGCGAACAAAGGTGCTTCACTAAAATTCAGGTTCCAAGAGGTATCAGTGCTCGACAATGCCATACAGAATCACTGGAAGCTTGTGTGGACAAACTTTAGCATATTGTGACTTTGTGGGTTCGTGAAATTGAAAGTCCAAGTTTCACAAGTTCAAATGTTCTTTATTTCCGCCGAATTACACTTATACGGCTCAGATAACAGCAGAATCACGTACCACCTACAATTACGTAACACTCACAATCACAATTCACCAGTTCGCCGTACGCAAGTCCACACTAGACTCACTACTCGCCTTGCCTTAAAACACTGAAACAGCTCAAGACTCAAAAACTGACTGACTCGTCCAATGCATCGCTTATATAGGCAAATCGCTGTATCTGGAAGTTTCTGCATACGAGGCGAAGTCGTCCGGAGTTTCACCGTATTTCTAGGCGAGCAGAGAAGGGGAAACCAGTGATTCCTGTTTGCTTCCCTCCCCACGCCGTCTCTCCTCGGCACGTCATTGGCGCTGCGCATTGGCGTAGGCGTGGTTTTTAAGCTGTCCATCTCCCTTACTCCCACAGCAAGAGCCATTCCGTCACACGAGTAGGCGTGGCCTCGATGCCATAAGTCCCCCTCTATTGGCCATCTCCTTCTGCCAGCTGCTCTTACGCTCGACGATTGGGTAACAATATCGTACCGTGGCTAGGTTGACGAATGCATTTCGTAGAGGAAGAGAAGACGCTCATCAGAAACTTGGAGCTGTTAATTTACTTCTCAGATGGAACTGGGAAATTCTGGAGCATCCCCCATACTCCCCAGATATGAGCCCACGTAATTTCGACCTTTTTGCGAAAATGAAATGAAATTACCACTTATAGGAGTTCGCTTTAGAACCAGACAGGCAATTATAACAGCAGTAGAGCAGTCTGTTCGAATATTAGGACATGACGCTGTGGATGGCATCCGTCGGCTTCCTGATGTGTGGAGGCGAGTTCTTCATGTTGGAGGATATTACTTCTAAGCACATGTGACTGCTCCTTAAATGTTTTGTTGTTAATTCAAATGTTTTCAGTTATTATTTTTTGACCTGTGTATTTTATTTGCTCTGCATACATTTTCAAAATTTATTTGCGAACATCCGCGGTGCTGCTTAATGCTGGAGTGGCCAGTTCGGCGAGCTCATTTAATACTGAATATTTCTGTTATTTACGCACTCGTAATCTTGAATACCTTGCTTCGTAGGTTTCCGGAAGCAATCGCGAATCTTCAATAGTTAAGAGGCTCTGACATATTTTGTCACTTGAAGTCTCTGTAGCCTGCGAAGGAAAGTTTTATTATTTTTATTTTTTTTCTAATGTTATATGGCGCTTGTAAATACAACTGTAAGTATATTTCAATAGCATTAGCAATAGTCTTTACGTATATTGGTATTTAGTGCTGACAAACAGAAAATTCTTGTGAAGTTTTAAGTTATTAGATAAAGTATGTGAATTTCATGCTTTCTCCATTTAGTTCACGCTGTGTGGGCCAACTCTAAGAAAATTTGGAACGTATGAGTGGAGAGGGGAAGCAGGAATGTGACCAGTCTTGCGCTGCAAGAAAGATCTATTTGTGACTACACAAAAAGAGTACTGAAAAGTAGCCTTAGTTATTTTAATCAATGTTCTCTCTTATTCTAATGAAAATTACTATTTGGAACTTCCCTGGCTTTAAGTCACGCCTCGCCATTGTAGGTTACCATCAATTATTAAAGAAATGATAGACTTTTACATCACAACAATAAATGCCCACCTCAATAGTGTAGATGGCAGCGTGTCTGCTTCACGTTCGAGAGGTGCCTAGTTGAAATTTCGGTCAGGGTGAGTTACCTGGATAAGGTTTTCTTTGGGTTTTTCCCTTATCGTGAAAAATTAATTGTCGGTCCAGCTCTATGGGCCCTGGACTCACTTGAGTATCATTTCACCCATTTCATTTATCGTCCGATATGACTTAATGTAGGACTACGTAAATTAAGAGGAAGCAATACATGTAAATCGGTCAATAATTGAATTCGAGGTAAATTACGGCATTTAGAGTTTGTATACCAAGCGTAATGTCATCACTGAAGATAAAACAGTAAAATATAATTTAAATTACACTTTATAAAGGAAGCACTAGTTTTCACTTACATTTGTAATGGGAAAGCAATGAATACGTATTCGAATGTCTACAAATGAATAATTTTTTTTTGCCTTCCATTTTAGTTATTTCGACCAATGATAAGATATAACAAAACAAAATATTATTGAAAGTTTCAAATAAATTATATTAAATAAAAAAGAATGCTCCCCACACTTTTGTGGTACACGGAAATGAAATAATATTATAATTTGACATTAGACTTTCAAAATGTGAAGTGCCCGATTACCTGTGTCAAAATATGGCATGACATAACCTTTGCTGTACTTCTAAACGCAACGAGAACATCTGTGCTGTATGGTGAAGCAAGTGGAGGCAAGATGTTTAACCAAGAGCTGTTTCCAGGAAGATCAATTACGGATACATTTCAAAGAGTTGAAAGTCGCCTCCTTGAAGTAGCGTCAAACAAAAGTGCTCGGGATTCTGCAGTGATTTCTGGAGATAGGAAACGTTATATATAATTTATTAAATTATAGTATTACGTTCTTTATAAATCAGTGATAAGAATTGCATTATAGAATTGTAAACAATAGTGGTTAGAAAAGCTAACGGAAATAAAATACATCAAACTTTAAGGTTACGTTCCGAAAAGAACCTGATTTGATTTTGAAATATGTTATTAACCTGCACAAGTGTTCGTGGTAGTAAAATCAGTAAGCTGAGGTAGTTTTCCTGTAGCTAAATGTCTGCATTATGAGACTGTATCACTATACAAGTCGTAACTTGCACAACTTAACTGACGATGGCTAATTTGTAAGCTGGCGAGCCAGTTGCTGACACACCCACAGCAGCTAAGAGAGGAGAAGGGAGGGAAGGGGAGGGGCTGGTTTCTTTTATCGCTACCAGAGATAACATAAATAATATAGTGAATCTTTGGCGTTTTGTTTTGCAGCTCTAAAAATAAGCATTGTGGAAAATAACTGTTCCGCGCGCCATCTTGATGGCCATGTTTGGACTGAACTATTTGCTTTATTAGCAAAGCCTCTTTGTTGTAATGCACACGCTATTTAATATTTACCAGCGGTATTTGCAAAGTTCATGGCCATCATGACGTGTGGTTTTAATATTTTTGTCTTGCTTTCAACAGCTGCTCAATTCTTTCGTGTAGAAGATGCGAACATCAGAGAGTATGTCCTATGTTTATTTCCCCCCATAAATATTTATCGAAATAATCTGATACTTATTGGACTATTTTCTCTACCAGTTCTGCCAAATGCTGATGCAACTATGCCCTGTAATTTGGTAGCTTCATTCAACAAGGCAACATTAAAATGTCGTAGTCTTTTCGTTTCGCTGTTGTGACAAACTTGACAATTTTTCAAAAGCAATTCGCTTTTCAACTATGAATTACTAGGTTATATTCGAGAAAATTAGTTTTTATAGTTGTAATTACAGGCATCCCGGGTGCCTGCCTGGCTTCAGAAAGGCGCTGTTTCCTCACAGACAGTGCAAAGGTCAAAGTTCGCTTCCAGGTCCATATTCACCTGTTTTTGACGTCAAAACTTGTTACCAAGGGAACGAGAGGAAGTAGCAGAAGGTTCCCCGGCAAAAAGAAAACACCGCAAACTTTACAAACGCAAGTTTTTAGTTGTAAAGCCTAGTTGTACGGGAAATAACAAGATAGCGTCCACTGCCAACGGGGACTTCACGCAACGTTCTTGCATCTCATTTGTTCATTGTTTTAACCTCTTACTTTGGGAACGTATAACTAAGGTTATAGTGAATGTAACGGATGACACAAGTGTAAGGTAATTGGAAAGGCAATGTTCCTGGAATAAGTTAAGGATATTTGCCAGCTATAAGAAAGAGGAAAATTTGGCAATCAAAGAGAACGCTCCTGGCTGGATTTGAAACCGCGAACCTTGTGCTCACGATTCTATTCCTTAAAGACCCATCAATTAACATGAACTATAAAGATAAATATAGCAGCAGAGAGCTGCAAGAATGTCAACACCTCAGATTTTTCTGTGGTAACCTTTTGTATCTTATGGTTTATCAGATTAGATGAGAATTTCACAAATGGCTGGCCCCTTAGCTCAGTCGGTAGAGCACCTGCCTGCCGTGCCGGGTTCTATTCCAGGTGGTGGAGGTGAGGATTTTTCTCCGTCCAAGATAATTCCTCATCTTACCCAGAGTCTGGAAGTATGAATGAGAGTGCGAATGTGTGCGTGATCTAATGATTAAAACCAACAGAACAAGAGTAACACCTTCGATATGTTCCAAAGCAGAACGGCCGCGGGGTTTGTTAACGACGTCTGCAATTGTCAAGATGCCTGCATTTCTAGCGTAAATACTAGCGTACCAGTCCCGAGTTCTAATCTCGGTGAGGTGTAAAATCTGGGTAAAAATGAAATGTGTAGTGTTTAACGCCCGCTTTTACTACATACGGCACCGCAGGCGGTGACACTGATGATACATGAGATGAAGATGAAGCACCGGTGGAATGAGATGGCGGGGGAAACCGGAGGTCCCGGAGAAAACCCGCCCCAGCGCCGTGTTGTCTACCACAAATCTCACTTTGCGGTCGCCTGGGATCGAACCCGGGCCGCCTTGGTGAGAGCCAAGCGGTCTAACCACTGAGCCACGGCGCGGCCTGAAATCTGGGTAAGGTTTTCCCTTATCCTGAAAGATGAATGCCTGGTAACTCTAAGCTCTGTGTATCCTAGGCTCATCTGAATATCATTTCATTCATCGTCCGATATGACTTAGCGTTGGGGGTTTCCTTTATCCTGAAAAGATGAATGTCTGGTAAATAAGCTCTATGGAACCTGGCTCATTTGAGCATCATTTTATCATTTAATTCATCGTGCGATATGACCTAACCTTGGAGAAAGTAAATTAAGAACAAAATTCGATCAGAGTACTTCGTAGGTATATTTAAGGATGTGTATATCAAAATTATAGAATTTTAATCAGTAGATATTTTTGAGACTTTTGAGAAACCAAAAATAATTAAGAAATGCTTGCAAGGTGTTGGCATCCTAAAATTGTGTAGTTTTTTAGCTGAAAAATTTGTATTGTATTTTTTCCCTTCTTGCAAACAGCTGACATCCTTCGTGGTTCAGAACATCAAAATTCGTGTTTCCAGCGAAACCTCGACATAGAATCCTCTACCTGAGGTAAGCGGTGGAGAAAATAAAAAAGGGATGGTCGATTTTTAGGGATTTGGAGGCCGAGACCGCCACAAAGGTTGAAGTGCACACTTGGAGCAGGGTGCGCTGAGGTAGTGAATTATTAATAAGCCATTTCGTTGTTCGGGCGTACGTACTTGAGATGACGGGGTTTCCTTCATAACACCATCTATATAAAAAAGCAAACGAGCGGTCCACGTCAGCGGGATGATGCTGTAGCGTGGGCGGACAAAGAACTGCATAAATCTCCGTATTTTGCACAAAACTTCTCCTGCAAAGCTTTGTCTTCCACTTTTTTAAACATAAATTTATGGACACTGCTGTGGTTTCCAGTGTTCCGCTCTATATTGGGCGTGAATGACAGCTTAATTTTACTCAGAGGTTTCTGTTAGACTTGACGTTCAGACGTGCCCTAAATCTGCGACACGGACCATCAGCTTTACTTCCCTTTCGAAGGAAGTCATGCTAAACTTATCTTTACGCTCGAAAAAATTCATTGGTCTCCGCGGGGAGTGAACCCATGACCAGAGGTTAGCATGTTATCCCTAGACCACGTCAGACGTCTTCCTCTACCACTTCCTCACTGGGACCAGTCTTGACCTATGCCCAAAGTGGGGAATTCCCGTGAGAAAGAATGAGGCTAGGGGAGACAGAGGGCGTCACAAGGAGTCACGATGGTGCAGAGGGCAGGGTCCATACTATTTACCATATCATCCTTCCATGCAGCGCCGAGACTCCCGCCGACACTTGGGATGAGAGATGATGTGAAACAATTATGGAGATGAAATGGAGGGACAGAAGATTCAGGGAATGTAAAAATACGAGCAGTTTTTCCTATTATAACAGGATTTTTTCACTGATATCCTTTATTTACAATTATTACTATGCACATAACCTATCCAGCATTCTCCTGGTGACCCGAGAAAACCCCCGAAAGATCCTTGGACAGGTAGGTTGGCCACGGGAATTGAACCCGGGCCTCCCGGGCCACAGACGAAACCACGTGAGCCATCCCGTTCGGTTACGTGAAATAGAAAGGAAGAAAAAGAAAATAGAAAAGGTATAAATTATTTGAACATCCTAATTCATAATAAATAATATTTCAGAAATGCTTAATGCTACGACAAATTTTAGTTCGGCATACATTATCATATACAGTTATATATAGTAAGATTTTGTCCACCTCTTACCGGTTACTTGCTATACGGAAGCTATTGAAAAAAAAAAAAAAAAATAATAGATGTGTTTATTAAATACACTGTCAATTGCCAGGATCATCAGCGCTGCAGATATGCCGGAATGTCATGTCTCATAAGTTCTTTTAGGTGCAGCCAGTAAATCTGTGACATACCTGGCATACTTCAAAACCACCTGAATTGGGTTTGAATCCGCGACTTTGGAATCAATGTGTTTGTAAAAGGCGTAATTAAAGTACCCAACGAGGTATTTAAGTTCAGAAATGGGGCATCAATGTATCTAAGAAAATCTCTTTTACCCAAAGAACCCTGTGCATAGCATACTTTCTCATAAATGGATCTTAAGGTTTTCCATTAAAATACTCTATAGCATTTAAGTTATTTTTATGGGGAATAACAGCCTCTGCAGTTTTGTGCAACTCGTTACAGTAACAGAAAAAAAGAAGAAAAATGTACAACGGAATGTATGTCTGGAGAATAAGCGTATTTCATAATTGTTGATTTGCATGTTTCAATAATTTTGTCATCGCTATTCAGTTGTTTCCGGAAATGCCATGGGAATTCGTTTTTAATCATATATCGATTTGGTTTCCTGTATGAATGTTATGCCTGTAATAAAATGCATAGTGCCACTATATAAAAGTAAACGACAGTGTGTAGAGGGTGTTCTGTGAGTCTTTACTGTTATTTGAGTGAAGGTATGGGTCATAACACGAGAATCTCAGCGGCTGGAATGCGACACGGAGACCCAGATTTTGTCTTTAAAGCGTTTTGTCCGAGCGTAGTGGACATCCTGGCGCTATAGTGTCATATCCGCTTTAAAACCGACACACGAAACCTCTTCCGCCTCATCTCTTTTATCATTCGCTTGCTGCCTTAAAAATACTTGGTGGAAAGCCTTTTTGTTGGGCTCGTGTGCGAAATAATCGATGTTTAATACCGATGCAATTAATTGGTTGAGCTATTGGATCATTCGGTGTGTATGTATGTGTGTGTGTGTGTGTGTGTGTGTGTGTGTGTGTGTGTGTGTGTGTGTGTGTGTGTGTGTGTGTGTGTGTGTGTGTGTGTATTTACACACACAATTAATGGTCCTGCCCAATAATCCGCAACAGCCTGTCGTCTTTTCTTTCTGAGGCTTGACGTGCATTTGTTTTGGATAAAGTGCTTCTTGCCATCCAGTCTGTGTTGCCAATTAGTGTAAGCCATAAGCCGCCAAATCGTAAATTAAAAGCCGCTAGAAACTCGCTAAACCAAAATAAATAATGAAAAGGTATGTGTATGATATATAATAATTTTAAAAGCAAAATTCGGTTCGGTAATAAGAAGGAAAATAGCTCATCTGGCAGCTGCTCCTCCTTATTGGAATATGGAACAGGATAACTGATTCTCAACTTCACTAATTTGTGAAGGAATTAAGTCATTCTCAAGAAAATTACTTCTGCAGCGTATTTCTTTTATTTGTTATTTAAAAGTCAATTGGATTCCTTCAGAATTGCCTTTAAAACCACCAGAAACCTCACTAGTCACTATATTTGAGATTCTGTTGCTATGCAACTGCAAGAGCCTCCAGTCTCTAAGACCAGGTTACTATATAATGAATTTGAAGTTCCATGTTCTTTACATGAGAAAACACGAATAGCGTCTTACCACTTGAAAAAAAAGCACATGTTTGATATCATTGAGTGTTTTAATAACATATAGATAGATGTTCTTTCTGCATAGTAAAATTTAGTCTGTTTCTTATTTGTCGTACAGACAAATATCAAAACTCATCTTGAGTCAAAACTTCATAGCAATTTTTAAGATTGTTTTTCTTTTCTATTATAGTTTTTGTATGTGTTGCGAATGAGCCATGTAGGACCACGCTAAAGTACTTAGAGGCTTTTGTTAGCTCTTCTGTGAATACGAAGTTCTTTCATTCTTTAGTTATGGGCTTTCTTTCTCTTGTCTGTCCACGTTGTTCCAGTCTTGTTCTTCGGTTTGTCCTCTTGGTCAACTTGCCACTTATGCACCTTCATTCTAAAGACGTCTCTGTCTAGGATATCATCTTGAGTGATTCCTGCCAATTTTAAATCATTGTTCATTTCACCAATCCATTTCATAGTGTCTACTTGTGCTTTACTTCCATTTTCGTCAAATTCCATTATTTGTTTAGTAAGCCTATTTGAAGTTAATCGTATGTCCATAAAATTTTAACCTTCCTTTCCTAATGGATGTGTGTTGATATATATATATATATATATATATATATATATATATTTTCTTTTCACTGTTAAGTCTGTATTCTTCAGCTACAACTTGTTTACCTAAAATTTTTCTAATAATTTTACGTTCTGCTTTCTCTGTATTTTCGATGTCTGTTTTTCTGCTCATAATTAATGGTTCTGTTCCATAGAGGCACTCTCGTTTGATTGCAGTGTTGCTGTCTTAATTTTTTATATGTTTTGAATAAGCAGATATGCTGTTGCCATTTTTTTTTTTTGCATCTGCTTTTGTTTGCTTTAGTTTCGATTCCATTTCCCTGAATTATTTCCCCAGATATTTAAATTGTTAAGCTCTTTAATTTTAACATATTTGGTTTCCATGTATTTTGGTGCTTATTTATTGAACGAAATATATTACGTTTTTTGAAAGATACCTGAAGGCAAACTATTATTATTATTATTATTATTATTATTATTATTATTATTATTATTATTATTATTATTATTATTATTATTATTATTATTATTATTATTATTATTATTATTATTATTATTATTATTATTATTATTATTATTATTATTATTATTATTATTATTATTATTATTATTATTATTATTATTATTATTATTATTATTATTATTATTATTATTATTATTATTATTATTATTATTATTATTATTATTATTATTATTATTATTATTATTATTATTATTATTATTATTATTATTATTATTATTATTATTATTATTATTATTATTATTATTATTATTATTATTATTATTATTATAAATCCTCTTGCTCCGTATTTACTTTGAAAGATATGATTGCAAATGCCTACTTGGGTGTTCATTCCACATTTCCTTAAACTAAAAAGTTATGATTAAAATGTATTATTTATTTATTAATTTAAAATCCCATAGAAGAGGAATAAACAAAGGGTAACTACTCACTATGGCAACAAAACTGCACATGGCGCCAGGTATTCCTACGACAGTCTGAGTACGCAAGTTGACAACTCCTCGCCAAGACTGTACTCTTGACGATTATTCGTTCCGCCTAGGGTAGACTAGGGTGTGGACCAGGCGACAATTGTGTTGTTGGACGGGGGGGGGGGGGGGACGACTCCTACAAAAGATAAATTATTTTGACTGGCAGTCCAAAGGAGGGTCTTCAAGAGGGTTATGATACCGAAAGATTTGGAGCAACAGCGTGCAGTTAATATTCGGTATTCTGCGCTTTTTGGACACGAGACATCGTAAACTTGGGTGAGTGGATTATTATTTGGCAAAAATGACAGCTTAAAATTTGTTTAGGCAGCAAAATTAGCTTCGCATGCCTATTAAAGCTATCAAAGGAAATGGGTTGAGTTTTAGGCGTTATATTAGGTAATTATATTAATAGGTTGTTAAAAGAATATCAAACGTTCTCTGTTTACTTCTGTTAATGCAAACTACGTCACGTGTAATGGTCATTTTTATTGCCAAATAGGAGTCAGCCAAATACAAGTAATGCAAATGTTAGTATCCAGCTCGATAAATAAGGGACTACCAGAAATCTGAAGGATATTGTTACGTCACACAAAAGTAACAAAAGTAATTCTGTAACAAAAGTACTTTCTAGAACAGTTGATAGTTAACGCGTTACTTTTGGTAGTTCACGACTATGTAAAACTACAAAAGTTTTACGCTCAGTGCGCCCGCGCGGTGGCTGAGTGATTGGATCGCTTGGCTCTCATCAAGGCGAGCCGGGTTCGATCCCAGGCACAGTATTTTTTATTATTTGTTTTAAAGTTTACCTCCTCTAACGTTAAGTCATATCAAACGATCAGTGAAATGATGTTCAAATGAGCCCAGGGTCCATAGAGCTTAGAGTTACCCGATGTTCGTATTTCAGTATAAGGGAAAAGACAGCCCCCCTCGGCAGCGTAGATGGTAGCGTGTCTGCCTCACGTTCAAGAGGTCCCAAGTTCGAATCTCGGTTAGGGTGAGTTACCTGGATAGATTTTTCCGGGGTTTTCCCTTATCCTGAAAGACGAATGTCGGGTAACTCTAAGCTCTATGGACCCTGGACTCATTTTATTAACCATGATGCTATGAAGCCAAATGAACATCCCAATTTAATGAATATCATGACTACGAGAAAGATAAAATAATACAGTATATTTATATATAATCTATAGAATATCAGTAAATATTCAGGGTTATCTAAAATAGTGTATGATGCACGGTTTAAAAGGATTTTATTTGGTCCTAGGTCTCGGCCTGTGGTCTTGTTTCTAAATCACACCTACTCACAAAATAAAATCTTTCTTTTAAGGCTTGTTGCGTAAGTCTATTCATGGCTAAGCATGATCGCGCCAATGACATAAATGGCTATGTCTGTGTCCATAACAAATAAAAAGCAAAGGAGTGTAATATATCTGTGCGTGTTGTATTAGCAATTTAATTTATGTGCGAACCAGGCTCGAAATGAATACTGAAAGAAACTTGCTGGAGGTTCCAGCTGTCGAGACAGGACAAGTAGTACTAAAATGATATCAATTGTTTGTCTGCATTGACAACAATATTTATGCTTTACCAGTTCAGGATCATAATTGCTAGCTTGCAGATACTATGAATTGTAAGATGCCCTTGTTATTTAATTCTTAATGGGTTACAAGACTTGATTATCGGAATACAAATGTTGAAATCATAATAGAACATGCTAGAATGGCTTTGACTGTTGCTGCACAGAGAATGTATCTGAAAACAAAAGACGAGTGCAATGTAACGTTGTAGAAATGCTAAGCGACAGCAAAACAAACGACAGTCAAATGTTTCGTATAAGCTGTATGTGGTGTTCATTTCTTTAATTGGCATTTTATCAAATACCGCAGTTGTGAGGAGTCAAGACCTCTTGGGTATTATGTAGTACGGAGAAACAACAGATGACAATAGACCGTACTAATTCTGCGCTTTTCAAGACTTTTTAAAAACTTTTTAAACGTGCATTTTGGAAAGCATGTTGGGGAATTGGCATGCATTTATTACGGATGTCCAAATATTGTTCTCTAAACGTACTTCTATATAATTTTGTAAAATCCACCCATGGAAAACCTCAGGTTTTGCATTATGTTCACTCCTTTATAAATTATTCTTACAAAACATTATTGTATCATTGCTTTTGTGTGACCACGAGAAAGCATAACAACTTACCACTTGCAAAAGGTATAAGTGTTTGAAAATTCGAAATAATAAAGAGATTTTGTTTAGTATTGCTTAACAATATAGAAAAGTTATCCAAAATAAAGTGAACTTAACAGCCTATTCCCAGAAAATTCAAAGCAATACTTTGGTCTTCCAGATATCAGCTTTAGTAAACATTTAAGCAGTTTTTCAGAAAATAAAACAAACGTTTTTGCATGTGACCAGTAATTTGGGGTGAAGGACGGCGTGACTTACCAGATAGCTCGCCTCGGTAGCGTACGTAGATGGTAGCTTGTCTGCCTCGTGTTCAAGAGGTCCCATGCTCGAACCTATGTCAGGATGAGCTATCTGGATAACAGTTTTTATCGGGGCTTTTCTTAGTCCTGAAAGATGAATGTCTGGTAACTCTAAGCTCTATGTATCCTGGGCTCATTTGAACATCATTTCATTCATCGTCCGATATGACAACGTTGGAGGTTTTTTCTTATCCTGAAAGATGAATGTCTGGTAGCTCTAAGCTCTATGCATTCTGTACTCATTTAAACATAATTTCATTCATCGTCCAAAATGACTTAACATTGCAGGTTTTTGCTTATCCTGAAAGACGAATTTCTGTTCTGTTTACCCTGGATTATTTGAGCATTATTTCGTTCATCGTCCGATAAGATTTAACCTTGGAGGACGTTAAAAATAAAAATACACAATGATGTTTTTTCAAAAGTGATTTCTTTTTGTTCGTAGTGCCTTTACACTTGTATTTCTGGTATTTTTTTATTTTTTTATTTACGTTAGGTCAATTCGGACACTGAATGAAATGATATTCGAATGAGGCCAGGTTCCATTGAGCTTAGAGTTATGTGACATTCATGTTCCTCGATAAGGGAAACCCCCAGTAAAAGCTTTATTTAAATAACTGATTCTTACTGAGATTCGAACTCGGAATGAATGTGAGGCAGAGAGACTACCTTCACGCTACAGAGGCGGGTTTTTCGGGATCGAAATGTTGAGTGGAATGTATTATTTTCTCTTCTTATTGCGTTTAAGAAGTAGACAAAGGAAATAGTTGAAAAATCGGTGCGGATCCATCTCTGAGACTTTCTGAATTCTACGAAAGTAAATAATTCCTCCGTTATCTCATTTTAAAAGAACCCTGTGTCCTTTGGTTTCTGCTCATCCGACATGACTACTTCCCTTGAGAGAAACTGCTCTTCCAGAGCTGTGCTTCGTCAGCAGGGATTCCTGATTACGGTTGTAGCAGTGACTTCTTCTCTCTCGATAATGCGGTCCGTTATTCGTGATCATGCACTCGAGCGAGTTGCCGACCACCCGATTTGTCATGGTGTTCCCCGGTTGGTAAGAAAATGTTCCATCTGCCACCATTTCCATTCCGTTTTCTTCTCAGATGTGCTTCTAGATTTCGTGGGTACGGCAAATGGTGAAGATGCTTGTTCGAACAAAAGAGCACTTTCTATGGACACATCTTTATGCCTGGGGCCTCCATGTGTCTGGCCTACGGCCTGTGGCCATCCAGGTTTCCTTCACTTCACAGTTTACATAGCACTCATTCACTCCACGCATGTTTGGAGGTCCTTGAATGCATAAAGAACTGCTTTAGAAAAAAAATTGCACATGTTTGCTTGCTAAACCGAAAGATATTATAAACAAACTACTTTACTAACAGTTTTTAAAACGATTCTTTTAATGATATAGATGATATACATAGATTAAAACGCTATATGTTTGAGTTATGTGACAAATAGAAACTTCATCTTGAATTTTCAACACATTTTTTAGTGTTATTGCATAATTGAGAAATGCAAGAATTTACATAACATTAGCCTTATTTTAGACGTAGAAAATATAGCTCTGCAAATTAAAATAATATTTAAAATTCAATAGAGGCATTGCTTACATCATACATCGGAGTTCCCCTGTTCCTACACTTTAAAACATGTGTATATTATCGCTCTCACGATGATCCAGGGCTAAAATGCTTGACATAATACTATTCTGTGTTATTTGACGAAATCAAATTAGTTAGATTACTAAATAAATATTATTTATCCTTTCAGGTAAGCCAGTGCTAGAGATTCAGAAGGACCAAACTGTTACTCTCAGTAACAAAGAAATAGTGTGGTTTGTTTTCGGAGGGACTAAAGGTAAGATATAAGTCACGCAATGGTTCTAGAACACTGATCATAGAACAGTCAGCAAGCCCAGGTCTGTCCTTTCTCTTCTCTCTCCTTCCAACTCTGTACTCAGCGAACTTAAAACTCATTTTACTTGATGGAATATGCCGTGTGAATCGTCTGGCATTCCTCCCCCCCCCCCCCAACGCTCGAGAACAGTTGACTGTATAGTACTATGACAGTCACACACATATTAAGTGTTCATACAGAAATAAATACTGAAAACTATGTTAAATAATTACGCACGGTGTTAATTTGCAAATTCACCCTTTAACTCGGTGCTAGCAATAGATAATGCCTCAAGTATATAAGCCTTCAACGTTAGGTTCTTTAAGATACATATACTTTCTTGGTTACAACATTACAGTATACAGTTTGATGAAAATAATACCAAAACAAGGTTTTATGATTAAATTTTAGTCATTGAGCGGACACAGAAGAACATTTTGAACGACCAAATATTGTCAGAATATAACCATGCAACCTTAAGGCTTCCTCCGTAACATCCGGATCAGAATCCTATAGAACTAATATGGACAGATAACAAATAGGCTGCTTGCAGAAACGTAACTTTTAAAATGAAAGAGGAAATGTGCCGCCAATGATTTCGGCAAATTGGACAAATGGAATGGGAAACATTATGACATCACGTGGAATAAAATAAAACAGGAGTATTAGGAAAAATATACACTAACGGAAGAAACAATTGAAGGAATTATAACTGAAGACTGGAAACAGTGACAAGGATGGCAGTGATAATGACTCAACAGACGAGGGTATGTCAGGCGTAGAATTAAAATGTGATTAAATGCGAAATTGTTTACATCAGGTTAAGTTGTAAGTGAAAAACCTTTCTAGAAATGTAGTATTTAATTTGTTGGTGACTGTACGACTTCCCTGAAGAGCGACACACGAAATAAACAATCCAGTAATACTTGAGAGGGTGAAGTCATCGCAGTAAGATATCACTGCCATTGAAGTCTCATCAAAGCTTTCATGTATATATTTAAGTGTTGAAATACCACTACAGACACAGCAGAAAGAGTCTGCATATTTGTGTGTTAGGTAACAATCCTAAAGTTGACAAATGGCCATCTGGAAACGCCCGGTATCAGCCCACATTCGATACCTAAGGTCACGCGAATGTTGAATTATCATGCATGGCTAGATTGTGTTATGGATTACCAGAAAGAACTCACTGTAGTCACGTATTTAAAGAATAAATTGTTACAACAACCCTTTACAAAAGTTTTGTATTACCTTACTGGGGATGGGGGAGTTCTTGATGTGACACTCGTGATCGTTAGAGGAGAATCTAGTTTTAATAGACAGAATTTAAAGGAAGAATTATAATACGTATAGAGTGATACAGAATAGGAGGATCGTTTGATAAGTCTGGTAAAAATTAAGAATAATTTTCTTTTTTCATCTCGCCTTATTTCTCGACATAATGTCCATTGATTGCTATACACTTGGTCCAGCGGTGTTCTAGGTTTCTCATCCCATCGGTCTGCAAAATTCTCGTTGGTAACTATCACTTCTTCATTTTATGAAAATTTCTTATCATCAAGTCGCTTGGTGCTAGGCATGGTGAATAAGGTGAATGAGGAATCAATTCAAAGCCCAACCCTTGCACTTTCGCCGTTGGGATTGCTGATGTGTGCGATGGTGCATTATCCTGGTGAAAGAGTACTTTTAGCGTTTCAATCTCGATCTCTTTTCAGTCAACTCATGTTGCAAACGATCCAACAATGAAGCATAATAGGCTCAAGTTAGGTTTTGCCTTTTTCCAAGTAGTCTATGAGGATTATTGCTATAGAATCTCCCAAAAAACAGTGGCATCACCTTACCAGCTGACAAAATGGTCCTTGCCTTCTTTGGTACACTTTCACCAGCCTTCATCCATTCGTTTGACTGCTGTTTTGATTCTAGTGTGTAATGATAGATCCAAGTTTCATCCATGGTCACAAATCGGCGCAAAATGTCTTGCGGATTGGGACTAAACTTCGCCAGACACTCGGTAGAATTGTTCTTCCGGTTGCGCTTTTGGTCGACTGTGAGCAACATCAACACCAATCTCACACACAGCTATTTCATTGCCAATTTTTCATGCAGGATATTGTGAAATCTCTCAGGTGAGATGTCTACAGCCTCAGAAAACTCACGCATTTTGATTCGGCGGTCATGCATAACCAGATTGTGGATTTTTTTAATGTTGTCTCTCGTGCTGACTTCAATTGGGCGACCAGAGCTCGATTCATCTTCGGTGCTTCTACGACTACGTTTAAATTCATTGATCCAAAAGTAAATGGTCTTCAATGCTGGTGCAGAGTCCGTGTGCGCTTCATCCAATTCAGTTTTTACTTGTGAACAGTCCAGAACTTCAAATGAAAAAGTTTAATTTCAGTACGAAACTGTTTTTTCCATTTTCAATCGCAGCTATCACATTGACCAGTTTAGATGGCTGTCAACAATGAGCTGTAGGTATATTGTAGCAAATTCAAATTTTCTGTACAGTCTTTTGAATTGTCAGGTTTACCACCCACAAAGTTGCAACAAAAATTTTCCATCCCTTCATCGTAATTTACCATACTTATCAAACGATCCTCGTATATGGGTCAATTGAATAAATTATATCCTATATGAAAATTAAATATGAATATTTTGTGAAGTTGTGTTCAATGTTAAGGGGTTGTAGTTTTTCAATTAGATTTTGCATGAGCCAAGCTTTGTTTTGTAATTTTGTATGGACCAGGATGACATTAAGTACAATAATTAGGGACAGCTGGTTTTCGGGCAAATTCGTAGAAATAGTTCGGGCAGTTACGTGAGTGCAGGATGGTGTAGCAGGCTAGCTTGGGATTCTTGGAATGTGAGATAGGATTTCTTAGAAATGTCTAGACCGACTCTTGAGTTGTAAAGCAGCAAATATCAGAAAAGTAGAAATGAAGAGACAACTTGGGATTAGAAGAAACAAGTGGAGATCCAAAGCGAAGGTTACTATAAGAATATGAAGTTTAATAGCATATCCTGGTCATAATCTAATACACTTTCGGTCTTATCGTTGGTGGGACATGACGAATTAGTCGTCATTCTTGTCTCAATGACAGAAGGACGTGTTATCGTCTGGTAGAGGAATCAAATACTTTAACACCGGACATTCATATAGTAGTTTCTGCAACTTTTCCGCTAAAGTGTACACGGTCCATTTAAAGTTTCGAAATCAGAACCAGTGTGATTCTTTCATTGAATAATACATACCCACGCATAGGTTAGTCATAGCTTGAGCATATAACCAGAATTAACATTGTCAAGACATGGTGAAACGACATTACAGCTTAAAAAGTTGTGTCAATGATCGTGTCAGAATTCTGAATACTGTTTTATATATCGACGTAATGTTAATCATGTATTAGAAAAGGAGTTATGAAATAGTTATAACCGCGCAAGGTTCTGTGTACAATCTTAGCGTTATAAATAGTTGTTACTCTATTCAATATCACGAATAACTGGCTCATTATGTAATGCGTGCAATAACATATTATACCAAAAGATACTAATAGGTTGTCTCATAACTAAAGTCTGTTGTTTTTATTTTGGTGTTTTGGAAAATTTATTGGGTTTCTTTGGTTTTGTAATGCTATTTACAGGTTGACATAGCTAGTGTTGCGTTAACATTGCGAGCTTATGTCAGTCTCAGTTTTCACTTGTTAATAAACAATCACAAAATGAAATAACAAAGTTTGAACTTAGCTTCTAAAACCACTACTAGAAGCAAGATTATAAAGCCACTGCCTAATCTCGAAGAATATATGAAGTAAAACGAGAAGGTGTCGTTAGTGAGAGTGTGGCACAGCGATGATTCCAACGTTTCAACAATGGAAAAGAAAACACTTAAGATTTACCACGTTCTGGAAGACCTAAAGTATGCAATATTGATGATGCCCGTCAATTTTTGCGAGTTTTGCGTAGACTTTCAGAAGAACTTGGTACATCAAAAGATACTGTACATCGCCACATTAAGATACTTAGAAAATCATACAGAAGCTGAAGATCTGTACCTCATGAACTGACACCTCAACAGGCCGAACGTAGAGTGAGTATCTATCGTCAGCTTATCCGTAACCCTTTGGATGATAGATATGTCAGGAGCATTGGCACTTATGATGAAAAATACCCAGCATTTGTTAACGAAATAGAGTTCTATTGCAAAAGGACAATCCAACAACCCGCACTGCACGAGTAACCATGGGAAAAATGCAAGAACTGGGAGAAATCGAACTGCTACCCCACCCAGCACACAACTCTGATCTCGCACCATCAGAATATCTTTTTCGACCCTTGGCACATTTTCTACGTGGAAAAAAATTTAACAACATTGAAGCAGTGCAGACTGAATTGTTCGCAACAAAAAACCAGAGATTGGTACCATCGTGGGATAATAAACCTCACTAAACGATGGCTCAAAGACTATAGAATCTAATGGTCTATACTTTGAAAATTAAATTGCTTGTCAAAACACATTACAAATAATTGTTTTTCTTAAAAAAAAAGGACTTACTTGTGAGACAGTGTCTATAATACCAATTTTCGAAGTTGCCATGGCATATAGAGGGATGGTGAAACCATTTTGTCTCTGAGTAACGAAAATGCAAAAATCTCTGTACGTTATTAACAATAAATACAGAATAGTTAAGGTACGTTATAATAATTATTAAGTATGCTGTGCTGATAACGTAGTACAACACAGCCCGTAACACCTGCTCACTTCCCTCCTTGGAAGGGAATGCATGCATGTAGCGTCTTGTTTATCGCCTCACCGTGTCAGCTATTAACACATGAAAGTCAGGGAGAGAAGCCAACGTTTGATTTACGAGTGCAGTTATGTCCAATATGGATGCTAATTGATTTATTTACCCTAAGGGATAAAACAGATTGCATAAAAATGTTAAAATAGTTCGTTAAAATAATCCGTGGCATAAAATCCATTTTTTGCACATGCTACTATTACTCGTATGCTTAAGTTGGTGGCACCACTGCTGTGAAACGGAACCAGGGAATATAATTTACACCAGAATTTAGCTACAAACACCTTCATGTCCTGTTCATCAGTAATGCAGTTTGGAACAAGTTCTTGTGAAATATCGGAATGATTTCAAAGCGAGATCAGAAGAGCTAGTTGAAAATCAATGTGCTAGAGGTCACAATGTAAGACATTGTTGCGAAAGGTTGCGAGAGGCGTGTGGTGAACGTGCGTTGCCTTAAAGGACAGTAGCAAGGTGCGGCAAAACGTCCAGTTAAGGTCGACCAAATGTGACAAAGAGACGTCATGCCTCGGCCTGGCAACTCTGTACTAAGGGAAATACATTACAAGGAATACATCTAGAAAGGTCTATTACATAAACACCATGTTTCAAGAATTCTTAATTTTTCGTGTTATTATTTGTGTTGTTATTTTTATGTGTAAAATTGTGTAAAATCAATTCCAAACGAAGAGGAATTCATAGAAAATTAACATATATTTTGTGTCATGCAAATATTGTCTCGTATTTTAAACAAATTTCTAACAATCAATTTTAGGATACTAAACATGCTAAGGGTATTTAATGAAAATATTTGTGCAACAGTGCTATAATTTACTCAACTTAAATATGAAAAATACAGTTTAGGTAAAATCTTACTGAACAGGATGGCTCAGGCGATTTCATTTGTGGCCTACATTCGGGAGACCTGGGTTCAATCCCCGTGGTTTACCTACATGATCCATATATTTTTCGGGGGTTTCCGGGTCGACAGGTGATTGCTGGGTAGGCTAATTACATCCCCCGGAATTTCCTGACCTCCATCTTCATTTCATCTCTCATCTGATGCTCTCTTTCAGGGTTAGAAAGTCTCGGCGGGAGTCTTCGTGCTGCATGCTCTCTCCTTTGGTAGGACGGTCTCCGGGCCTCCCTGTTGGGCCGTTTGAGGACCTCAGTGGGTGGGATGCAGGTTGTACTGGCCTGCCGGGGTAATTGCCAAATAGTAAAAGGAACGCTGCCCTCGATACTTTCGTGGCTCCTTGGGTCGGCCGCCCTCTATCACCTCCTGCCTGATCCTTTCTCTCGGGGTGCCCCACTTGGGCCTTAGGCATAATAGATCTAGTTGGTTGTCATTTTTTATTCTGTTAGTACACACGTTCGTGATGAAGGTTTGCATTTTCAGCTGTTTTAGATGTTTAGTTTATTGTTATTAATGCATCGCATTTTATGAAGCGTTTCATTTTCAAACGAAAATCACAATTTAGGAGTAAAGGAATGGATTTTGTTTATACTAGAAGAATGTGTTTCATTAACCAATAAAAAGTAATATTTCTAATCATGAAGCATTCTACAAAAATATTTTCGTGTTAGAAATAAGGATCTTGGAGAGTACGCGTCGTTTAGTTTTACACATAGTATTCCTTAATTTTTTCTGCTCTATTTCCAAAGTAAACCTTTTGTATTTTATGATTTCGTAAGTGAAGCTATGTCAACAAACCAGAATGTTTAAACTCGGAAATACAGAACCAGGTTTACGAAATACATAGAGAAAATCATAATTCAATTCCGTCATCTTGGAACTGTTCACGTGCTCTGTGGATGTGATTAGGAGACCCTGGACAATTTGCCAGATGTACCGGTTTTTGGTGTTAAACAGGTTTGGTTATATTTAGAGCGAAAGAATTTATTTACTTAAAATCCAGATCATTGGTGTAGGATTATAGCTGGCTTTAAAAACTCTACGGCCAAACTTTCTGGTCTTCTTTGCAGGTTACGAGGTTTTTTTTATGTAGTTCTTGAAGTTTAGGTTCTATGCTACCCGTTATTTTAAAATATTTATCACGACTTCCAGTCTTGTTATTCACTGCTGAATCGTTCACCATATTACTGTAAAATAAAATAGAAGTAATTTACGAGATATTTCTGTAAAACATTTATTTTGTTGAAAATAGCTCTTAGCAATTTTTATTATATAATATTAAAACAAATATGTTCAGTGAGTGAGTGCGGTTTAAGGACTCGTCGACAGCTAGGTCATTTGGACCCGAAAAATATTTTCATGAAAAATGAAATGTGTATTTTGAATTTTCTCGAAATGTCCTCCTCGTTCTTGATACACAAACATTATACGTGTTAAAACACACTGTGTATGTCAAAAAAAATTTTTAGCGAACCCTTTCCGAGATATTTTTGTTATATGTCTGAATTTTCTAAATCCTCTGCTTTTGTCAAATGGAAAGTCTTACTTTTTTATCTCTTGGCCACGCAAAGAGACTAGGATTTCAAAACGTTCACATAGCGAGCATCACTTAAAACATTTGACAATCACTTAAAGTCTACTGCATTTCCACATTTCCCTTGCACCTATAAAAATTAACAATAGGATAATTTATTGAAATGTTTATCTCGATTAACATGAAATAAAAAGAGAATAATGTAGTAAAAATAGTTTGTACAAGAGTAGAGAAAGTTATATCAGTACATTTTCTTATCAACTCTTCGCAACTATGACTCCAACATGTACCCGCTCTGTATGTGAAAGAATTATCAAATGATAGGTTTCCGAGGTTATCCTATACATACGCTGTGTATTTGTACTTTATAGCAATTGTTTTAATCTCGATGCTCATTTGGAGACAGCTGAACGTATAATACACAAGTTCTCATGTAACTTGAGATGGTTCACTAATCTATACGTTTTCCGCAGATAGAAAATTAAACAGCGTTAGCATAAATAGTACTTTCTTCTAGAGTTGACCGCTCTAGTATGTTTTGTGATGTTCCTCGGGAGTAGCTTCAGATATCCCTATTCAATTACAACTGACTGTGTAGTCTAGTGGTCAGCGTACTGGCTTCTACGTCCAAGGTTCCGATCCAATTTTCAGACGGAATGGAGGGGTTTTTATAGTTTAATTAGTCATTCCCGGTATGTAAACAAATAAACGAGATATAATACTTCCAAGTCGCAGCTCTAATATTATTAGGCAAGTTTATAGATTTGGTACAACTCGTAAAGGTTAGTTCTTTAATTAGTTGTGGTTGTGATCTTAATATTGGTTACATTATCATGATTTTCTCTAGGCACTGTTCCATTTCTACGTAATAGTGACGGGATAGGCTATGTGCTGTGTTTGATATACTTCACTTTGAACTATATTACAAGAAATAAACTAATGGAAAATTAGTATAAAAAAAAATATAATGTATTGTAAAATTAAAACAAAGCACAACGATTATTTCGAAAGTGGTTAATGCCACATATAATTTTATTTGTAGTTAAAGAATTTTAATATGATCTACTTAGCTTAAACATATATTTTAATAAGAATCGCTATAGCCTTTTTAGAATATTAGAATTTTGCCCTAAGGTGCAGTTCGGAGAAAGGGATTTAAAAATGTCCGTGATATGTCAGTTTGCAAGTTGTATATTCGCTTGTTTTACAGGTCTTTTATATAAGTATATTTTTTGTTTTATTCGTTGTATCCGGGCATTTAATTTAAAAATGGGAAATTTTCGAATAATAGGTGCTATTGAGTCAGTCTTTTAAGTTGGCATCACTGATGGTAGCTCTCATGTATTCAGTAGATCATATCACATATTCAAAGTATGCCCCTTAGATACAATACACTTGTGGCAGCGCCTTTTCGCAGTCCAGGAAGCTCCTCTGGAACTCGGTTTCGTTATTTTAATAATGATACATTTTGTTTGTGGAAGTAGTTCATGTAATTGCTTTCAATTTTTATTTTGTACCAAAATGGGAATAATTTTGTGCATTATGAAGGTTTACTGTACCTGGACATGTACCTGTTCGTAATCATGACCAACCTATAGTGAATTTTCTGTATCTGTGTGACAGTTGGATAACTGTTCCTTCTGAAACAAAGGAACAAGGAACAGTAGAGTAAGAAGTAGCAGACTGCAGAATGGCAATGTTTGGGGCATACTTCTTCCCTACAGCTCCCCAAACACTGTGCATTTTGACTACTCCAGTGCCTGAAAACGCCTTATCGCTCCATGCCGTTTTTTTCGGGGGCCACGCCATGAATTTTTGATATTTTAATATCGTCACTGCATTCCAATGTTGGTACCTTGTGTTTTTCTAGCACACCTAGATTGTAAATTTCTACCCCCACGTCGGCTACGATGAATTGCTTCACATTCCTGGACACGAGCCAGCGTTCTATTTATGCTGAAGGTTGCTAATGGTGTTCTCAGTCAAGTGTATGAAAACTTTCAAATAAATGGCTTGCGTTAGACAAATTACTGACTGAAAAATAATAGACAGAGTACGAGGGTGTTAGGAAGCCGCCTGCGACTGAAGCTTTCAACGCCTTTCGACCTGAGCTGAAATTATGGCTCTCTCGCTCAGAGACATCAATAAAGTCAGCTGAAACGGCTCAAGATTGGAAAATATTCTTTTGACCTTTTGGGTTTTACAACTGTTTTTTTTTTCAAACTTGTTTTAGACGTTTTTCGACTTTTTCATTGCGTTTTCTTGACCATTCCTGCTTTATGTCCGCTTTAATATTAATTTCAGAATATTTTTCCCATTTTTTAAACGATCGAATTTCCAGTCGTAAACCACTAATGTGAGATCCTTTTGAGGTTATAACATATTCTGAAATTGGAATGAAAACATCGGCATGGCTGCCCGTAAGAAACAGTTGCGGTGATGTTATCAAAGGTTGGTATCGCATTTCTGTTGTATTGTTGTCGACTCTTAACGTGCTAGGGGTCACGGCCAGCTTTGAGAACCTCAAGAGGAACTTGCCTCTCTCGTCAAGTACTCGTGGATTAGTGTTGCCAACCTAACTTTCATCAACAGACGTCCTTGACTGTAGCGTAATCCTTTCTCAGGCCAAGTTGAACATCAATAAATTGCACTGTTTGCTAAAGCTAGTAATATTTAGTTGTAGTAGCTTAAAACCTTTCAAACATATCTACAAAATATTCCAAAACATTTGCTGTCCAACTATTGTGCATGTCAAATAAGATTTAGAACACGGAAACCTGTGTAAACGGAAAATAAATGCTTGAACGATCGCGTTTCGTTTTAGAGAGGTTTTACTGTATTATAACTACGCATTGCCACGTAAGTTGATTTTAACAGCTGCATCATTATAAAAGTTTGAGAAGTATTTTTTGGATTCCCTTAAATTTAGCGCCAAGGAGACTTTTATGCTCTAGAATAGTGTGAGAGAGAAGGAAGTATGAAAAGAGTCGCTGAGCACACAAACGCGTCTCATTCGCCGCAGGCCAGAACTCTTCCCATTTGAAGTACATAGTAGCATGTAAAAGAACTTCTGCGGCACAAAACTCCGGCACACCGATGACGCTATATGCTTGTGGGAATTGATGGCACATCTGGGAATAAGGATGAGGCGAGAGAAGACATAGGGTGGCCTTCCCAAGGAGCCACGGCAATGCAGAGAGCAGGATCCATACACTTTACGAGCTGGAAACTCCCCATCAGGCCAGTACTACCGGGTTTCCATCCAACTGTGGTCCGAAAACGGCCCTACAGACCGGGTTTGGAAACCAGAGACCGTCCTACCGAAGGAGGAAGTTTTACCAGGAGCATATCATCCTGCCATGCAGCGCCGAGACTCCCACGGCACTTCCCCTCTTAAAGATACCACCAGATGAGAGATAATGAAGACGAAATGTAGGGACAGGAAATTTGGGGAATGTAATTAAGTTATCCAGCATTCGCCTGGCGACCTGGAGAAAGCCCCGAAAAAAACCCATTTGCCAGCGAACCAGGACCTCCCGAGTACGGGCACAGACGAAACCGCCTGCGCCATCCCGCTCGGTAACATCAGGTATGTATTTCTAAGCGAATGCAAATAAATTCTTCCTGTCGCTGAAGTAAGGGGTAGAGATGCATATAACTGAACTCTCGAAGAAGAAAGGGCTTGGCATATACAATCTAAACGAAACAAAACTGTTGAATACGAACGAGGAGAGAGAGTGGGGAAGGGGGCTGCCAAAGTTGCTCCAGCTTTTGTTGTTAACGCTTCACTTCTCAGGGCGAGAGAGGTGGATGACATTTGATTTCCTAATTACCGAAATTTTTATACGGCGCACAAATTGAAACTTTGTCATCCAGAGTCCCTTGTAAAATTTGATGCTCCACTGCTCGCAATTGAAAGCGTAACAAAGAATGAATGGTCTTTCCGTTTCGTAATATAGGTAATTTTTTTATTCGACGAGCGTTTGGTACTAACTTTTTTTTTTTAACTTTTCCGTTCGCTTTTCCGTTTCTATCCATTTCCTATGGCATTACAATCCTTTATTCGAGTTCTAACGCTCTGAATTTTATTCCAATATACCAAAAACAAAAGAGGCGAGTAAAACTGAACACAAAGGCCACGCTTTTAGCCGTGCTTTCTCTCGATGACGTACACCCACCAACTAACCCCTAATAACAATGATAATGATGATAATAATCATCACCATTATCAAATTTACGCATAAGGCTCTGAATAAGAGTGTGCCCGCATCTGTAGCGTAGACGGTAGCGTGTCTGCCTCATGTTGAAAAGTCTCTGGCTCCAATCTCGGTCAGGGTACGTTATCTGGATAAGTTTCTTTCCGGATTTTTCCCTTAATCTGCAAGATAAATGTCTGGTAACTTTAAGCTCTATATACCCTGGATTCATTTGAACATCATTTCATTCGTCGTCCGATATGGCTTAACATTGGAGGTTTTCCCTTATCCTTAAAGATGAATGTCTGGTAACTCTAAGCTCTATATACCTTGGGCTTATTTGAATATAATTTCATCCAACGTCCGATATGAATTAACATTGAAAGTTCTCCCTTATCCTGAAAGATGAATGTCTGGTAAATCTAAGCTCTATATACCTTGGGCTCATTTGAACATCATTTCATCCAACGTCCGATATGAATTAACATTGGAAGTTCTCCCTTATCCTGAAAGATGACTGGTAACTCTAAGCTCTATGTACTCATTTGAACATCATTTCATCCGAGGGTGGATATGACTTAACGTTGGAGGTTTTCCCTTTTCTTGAAAGATGAGTGTCTGGTATCTCTAAGCTTTAATGACACTTTATTCATTTGAACTTCATTTCATTCATAAAGATGATATTATGACGTAACGTTGGAGGACTCAATTAACGTTATACAAATATGTAATAAAGCACACATTTAATTAAGAAATTCATTGTTGGTCCTCATTGCAAACGAAGGAAATTAGGAGAAATGTGACTGACTTCAAAGACGACAGTGTGGCTAACTTGTGAAAGACTTAACCACCAATTTTACAATTTCCTCGTGCACGATACACATTTTGAATCTGCTCCCGTAGCCTTGGAATTGCTAGGCGTCACGAAAATGTACAGGAATGAATGCCACGTTTTAAGCGGTCGATACCAACTGCAGCACAGTTATCTTAAACAGCGATCTAAAACACCTGTGAGAATAGGCCACTCGATCGCTGGAATTCACAGCAGTTTTGTATCATCTGTGGCTTTCACAGTTCCGAACCACACCAGTGTTATACTTTAGCGAATACACGTTATTCTGTAAGGGCCCCCCCCCCTCAGGGGCTCTAAGCAACGTAGATGTCGTGTGATTCTTTCGAAACCGGCAATAGCACATTTAAACATGTGCATATTCTTCATATGAGGAGATGTGGTCAGCATCACGCACCTCTAGCCGGAAAGTTGGCTTTCTAGACCAAAGTTCACTACCTGTCGTAGCTCTTGTGAGTGGGCACCGGTTCTGCACCCGGGGCTAAAAACGTCATCTCCAAGGGTAGCATCGAACCCGGTCGCATTCCATGGCAGGGAACCGAAACAGAACACCATGGCTGCCCGCCTCGGTAGCCTGGTGGTGGCATATCTGCCTCACGTTTAGGAGGTCCCGAGTTCGAATCTCGGTCAGGGTGGTTTACCTGTATAAGGCTTTTCCCGGGGTTTTCCCTTATCCTTCAAGACGAATGTCGGGTAACTCTAAGCTCCATGGACCCTGGACTCATTTGAGCACCATTTCACCCATTTAATTCACCGTCCGATATGACTTAACGTTGGAGGACGTAAATTAAAAAAAAAGCGCCTTGGCATACTACGAAACAGCGTAGGACCAATTTATACACAGTTGAACCAAATTTGTTAAGAATAAAGAGAATGCAGAAAAAACATTTTATCCGTCCTGTAAATATTTTGAGTAATAAAATATTGTAATCGAGAAAACGTTGCACCCATGTTTGACTTCTAAAATAAAGAAAAATTAACCAATGTATACAAAATAATAATTTCTGCGCATAGAGGAATATTACAGTACAGAAATTTTATTGAAGAACATGGTGTTATACCCTTGGAAAGTGCTGATTTTATTTATTAGGTGCTCTCATAAGTAAGGTCGGTGTTTAATTTTGGTGTTTTGGAAAACGTATTGGGTTTCTTTGGTTTGACAACGCCAAACTAGAATACCATTGTTAGTGCTGCGTACATTGCGAGCATATATCGGTCTTCAGTTGTTAATAAACTACCAGAAAATGGTGATAACAAAGTTTGAACTTAGGAGTCGTTCTAAAACATTACTGGAAACAAGATTATAAAGCTGCTGTCACAGCTCGAAGAATATGTGAAGTGGAAGGACAAGGTGTCGTTAGTGAGCGTGTGATATGGCGAAGGTTCCAACGTTTCAACAATAGAGACGAAAACACTAAAGATTTACCACGTTCTGGAAGACTTAAACATATGGGATATTGAGGATATACGCCAAGTTTTGCGAGAAAATCCACAAAAAAGTACCCGTAGGCTTTTAGAAGAACTTGGTGCATCAAAGGATAGCCATACATAGCCACATTAAGACAATCATACAGAAGCTGTAGATCTGTACCTCATGAACTGACACCTCAACAGGCTGAAGTAAAGTGGATATATTTTTTCTCAGGAGAATTGTTACTAGAGATGAAAAATGGGCATATTACCGAAACCTGATGCCTCTAAACAGTGACTTGAATCTCCGCCAACCTGCCAAAGTCATAGTTTAAAAAATCAGTTAGGTCCCATAGTAATGTGTGTCTGGAGGCATTTTGAAGGAGTGATTCACTGGGAGTTTGTTCAGAACGGGCGGGTGTTTGATGCAAATCTTTACTCTGAACAACTGGAACGAGTTCATGAAATATTTGAGACGGACTCAGCATTAACCGAAATAAGAGTTCTATTGCAACAGGACAATCCAATACCCCATACTACACGAACAACCTTGGGAAATATTCAGGAATTGGGAGGAATCGAATTGCTACTACACCCAGCATACAGCCCTGATATCGCACCATTAGATTATCATATTTTTCGACCCTAAGCCCATTGTCTACGTGGAAGAAATTTCTACAACTTGGAAGCAGTGCAATTGGGTTTCATTCGAATTCTTAGTGTCAAAACTCAAGAGACTCGTACCATCGTGGGTTGGATCTATACCTACTTTGAAAATTAGTTAACTGCTTGTCAAAACACATTTCAAATAATAACGTAAAGACCTTTCACATTTTTATTTCGTTGGTTTAAAGATGTTTTTAGAGACCTCGAATGTTCACTTTTAACAACTTTGGGCGAGGAAATTTGGTTTATTTAGGTGATGAAATACACACGGTGTTGCAGCAAGCCAGCGTTGTGGTTTGCGTTTAGCGATTTGTTTTCCAGGCTGTTACCAAAGTAGCGACTTTATTGCTGCGAGGCACCCGCATGTAGAAGATACGTATCGTTGGTTATTTTCGTGCGTGGCATCTGAAACCACCTGTCATTCCGGGTTTTTATCGCCAACTTTCACACACGCACACGTGCTGGCGCCCTGCTGCAGATTGCACAAAATACACGCACTAACATAACTGTCCACTCTTTTACGTAATATTCTTACAAACGCCAGATAAAACTTAAATTCACATTTGCGCATGTCGCTGCACGGTACGGCAGATAAAGCGCTAATCAAATGTTTAAAGACCGTTTTGCTATGTGAAGGCTTTGAGAAGTATATGTATTTGAAAATATAGCTAATATCTTAAATATTCCATAACAAGGAATATTTCGGAAGAGACTACTGCTGCAAAATACGTCTTTTAAACAGATCTACATTTTTGCTATAATATGTATCTCCTACGTTTTGCCAATTACACTAAAGTCGCTGAGATTAAAGAGTAGGTATCTACTTCAAAGGCTATTCGCGGAAATTTCAAGTTATGTATTCTGCCACGAAAATATACTAACCATACGGATTTTAATATAAAACTTTGTATAGTCATTATGCGAATCATAAATTATGATTTATAGTCATTTATAGTCATTTTGGTAAATATTTCATTTAACATCCCTTTCGGGTAGTTCGAAGTCGGGAATTTTCATAAAAAATGCCTTTTTTAATTGAACGATCCCCAAAGTTAAGTTACTTTTTTAATTGAACGATCCCCAAAGTTAAGTTATATCGGACTATGAATGAAATGATGTTCAAATGAGTCCAGGGTACATAGAGCTTAGTGCTCCCTGACATTCGTCTTTCAGGATAAGGGAAAACCTCTAAGGTGTTCATTTCGGACAATGAATGAAATGATTTTCAAATGAGTACAGGGCACATAGAGCTTAGAGTTACCAGACATTCATCTTTCAGGATAAGGGAAAAACTCCAACGTTGTCATTTCGGATGATGAATGATGTTCAAATGAGTACAGGGCACATAGAGCTTAGAGTTACCAGACATTTATCTTTCAGGTTAAGGGAAAACTAATGTAAGTCATATCAAACGATGAATGAAATGTTCAAATGAGCACAGGGCACATAGAGCTTAGAGTTACCAGACATTCATCTTTCAGGTTAAGGGAAAACTAACGTTAAATCATATCGGACAATGAATGGAATGATTTTTAAATTAGTCCAGGGTCCATAGAGCTTAGAGTTACCTGACATTCATCTTTCAGGATAAGGGAAAAACTCCAACGTTGTCATTTCGAATGATGAATAATGGTCAAATGAGTACAGGATACATAGAGCTTAGAGCTACCATACATATTTTAGGATAAGGAAAGGACCTCCAACGTTAAGTCATATTGGACGATGAATGAAATTATGCTCAAATGAGCCCAGGATCCATAGAGCTTAGAATTACCAGACATTCATCTTCCAGGATAAGGGAAAAGCTTCAACGTTAAGTCAAATCGGATGATGAATGAAATTATTCTCAAATGTGTCCAGGATCCATAGAGCTTAGAATTACCAGACATTCATCTTCCTGGATAAGGGAAAAGCTCCAACGTTAAGTCAAATGGGATGGTGAATGAAATGATGTTTAAATGAGCTCAGGGTACATAGAGCTTAGAATTACCAGATATTCATCTTTCAGGATAAGGGAAAGCATTAACCAGATAACTCACCCTGAGCAATATTTGAGCTCGGGAAGTCTTGAGTGTGAGGCAATCGCGCTACTTCCGCACCACAGAGACAGGCTTTTTCGTGTGGATGTTTTGAAGATAAATACGGAATCTGGTATTTACCCGTCTTTTCGTTTCTTTTCGTTAAGTGCTGTATACATATACACATAAACCATTTTGTGTTTAGTTATTTATTCTGGGGACCTCAAAAGTGTATTTTGATGAAATCTCGATGTTTAATTTTTGCTTGCAGTGTAACGTTTCCTTTCCTTACATGAGAAATTAAAAATTAATGCCAAGAAAGAACCATATTTCTGTGCATGGATAAATACACAGGTACAGTGCTTTACGTTACCATTCTACATTGTGATAAATATTCCAAGTCACTGGAGTGAAAACGACAGAGTATAATACTTATCACACGTTCGTTGTCTAAACAGCCAAAGAAATCACGGTGCTAGTTCCTCTACTACTCTGATCAAGAAGCAAATTTTTTACCCCTTGCAATGAGAGTGCCTCCTAGGTACTGTGTTTAACACAGTGTTAAATATGCAATGTCATACATTGTGGAGGTATGTTGCACCAAATTCCATTATCTGCTGCAGAGACGATACTACAACTTTCCATTACTGCAGCAAACTGGCAGTAAATCCAAGAATATTTCCAACCTCGTAGCTCCATTTTACAAGAGAGATAAATAACTGATTTAAAAATGCATATGAAATGTTACATTTTCTTTTCATACCAGAAGCGTAGTCATTAACTATAGCTTATTACTATAACAATAATTTTTTTAAACAATGAAAAAGCGTCTGACGTGATGCACTCACAACGCTTTCTCTACTCTGTATGTACGAAATACCCTTACAAACGCTTATTGCTCTACAAACTTCATGTTAATACACGTAAACATTTGAATATACTGCATTATTGCTAATTTTTCTGTAGGTGCAATGTATGTATGTGCGAAGGTGATTCAAAAAGAAAAACTGGGTTTACTTGATATTTAAGTAGAATAAAATTCCTAGGATGCAACACAAACATTTAAGAAAAAATCCCCAAGCCCAACTATAGTTTACATAAACATTTTTCGAAAATTTAGATTTTCTGTTAACATATTCCATGCAAAGTGAAATGCATATCTTGAATTCTATGGGAATGTTCTCAGATGTCCTTTTCATTTTGGATAACAATTCGTAAACTGTAAGAATTTGGCAATATCTTACTACGAGAGTCGGCTGAAAAGTGCCGGATCTCCCATAGAGATGACGCCACTGGGCCAGTTTGAGATAGCATCATATAAGTTTAACTCTAGCTTGTATTCATAGTTAGAGGTTAATAGCTTGTTTAGTTTTTGAATGATATCATTTTAAACAAGTCAAGTATAGAGATTTCATGAAAATGGAGGATTTGGAAAAAGGAGCAGTGATTGAATACGTACATTTGAAAGGTTTGACGCCTAAAGAAATCAGGGAGGAAATGGACAGTACATTGAAAGATGCTGCCCCTCCATATACAATGATTAAGAGATTGATTGCTCAGTTTAAAATGGGACTTACGAGCACGAAATATTCTTTTATTCAAATAAAATTCTTTTTACTATATTTCTTTTACCTTCAATTGTGATGAGTATCGCTCTGGGCGTCCTGTAGAAGTCACAGTTCCAGATATCATTGAAAAAATTCATCGTTTAGTACTGTAAGAACGCAGATTCAAGTTTTTTTTTAGATAGAAGAGCCTGTAATCATATAAAAAGAACGTGCAGGTAATATTTTAAGTAATGTTTTGGGCTTTCACAAGGTCTGTGCAAGGTGGGTGCCGCGCTTGTTGACATCTGATCAACAGTTGCAAAGAAAAACTGTTTCTGTTAAGAATTAGCAGCTCTGCGGTAAAAATGGCACTGAATTTCTGAGGTTTATAACCACGGATGAACATTGGACAGATCTCTACACTCCAGAAAGTAAATCACAGTCAAAACAGTGATTGCACCAGGTGAACCAACTCCAAAAAAGGCAAAGTCAATTTTGTCAGCTAACAAAGTTATGGCGAGTGTTTTCTTCGATGTACAGGGAATTATTCTTATCGATTACTTGGGAAAAGGTTAAAGTATTACTGGTGGCTACTGCGCAAGCTTACTGCAACATTTGAGTGATGAGGTGAAAAGAAAAAGACGTCATTTGGCAAAGAAAAATAAAGCTGTTTCTTGACAACAATGCTCGCGATAATCGCTCAGTCATTGCAAAGGGAAAAATGTGCGAATTAAAGTTTTAATTACTTGAACATCCACCCTATTCGCCAGATCTAGCACCACGTGACTACCACCTGTTCCCGAATGTCAAAATATTACTTGGAGGGCGAAGATTTCACAGCAACGTGGCCATTGATGCAATTAACAGCTATTTTGAGAACCATGATAAATCACACTACATTGATGGTTCAGTTAAATTAGAATTCCGATATGACAACTGTATTAGCTTTTCTGGAGATTGTTGTTTTTGTGGAGCAATAATTTCTTAGAGTGTTCAGGGTCCAACTGCATTAACCACATGGGAAAATGTATTCATATGGAAATATGTAGGAAAACTGTTCAATTTTGACACCGCCTTTGAAGAGAACTCAAACTTCAAGTTCAAGACACCAATAGATACCAAGGAGTTCACCAAATGAAAATTCCACAGTTGATATTAGCTGAGGATAGAAGGTCCTTACGAAACACGTTCTAGGTAAACACTAGCAATATATGGAGCATCGAGTACTACTTCGAGTCAAAATTATATTAATTTTGTGCCTTATTGCATCGCAGTAGTTGTTCATAGAAATTTCGGAGGTATTTGTTCGAATTTTCCAAACAAAACTTTCTTCAGGTAACTCCTGTCCTGAACATAGCGTCTACTAACGTCTGCTGTATTCATATATTCCCGTGTACCTACAAGAAAATTGACATTAAGATAATCTTTGTCTCAACAGAAGCAGGAATAAGGATTTATAAGAATAGTTTGTACAGGAATAGTTATTTGAGTGCCCAAATTAGAGTTTTTAAATCATTGATTTCGGACCCAGGGAAAGAAAAGTACTTTTTCTCAGCCTTAATGGTCACTGAGATATGAATCAACCCGCCTCTGTAGTGTGTCTGCCTCACATTTAACAGCTACCTAGTTCAAATCCCGGTCAGGTTAATAGGTGTTTCCGGGTTTTCCTTCATCCTTAAAGAAGAATATCGGGTAACTCGAAGCTAGATGTACCCTGAACTCAGTTGAGCATAATTTCATTTTTCGTTCGCTATGTAATGCTGAAGGACGTAAAATGTAATAATAATAATAATAATAATAATAATAATAATAATAATAATAATAATAATAATAATAATAATAATAATAATAATAATAATAATAATAATAATAATAATAATAATAATAATAATAATAATAATAATAATAATAATAATAATAATAATAATAATAATAATAATAATAATAATAATAATAATAATAATAATAATAATAATAATAATAATAATAATAATAATAATAATAATAATAATAATAATAATAATATAATAATAATAATAATAATAATAATAATAATAATAATAATAATAATAATAATAATAATAATAATAATAATAATAATAATAATAATAATAATAATAATAATAATAATAATAATAATAATAATAATTAATAATAATAATAATAATTTAAATAGTTTCTTGTGATATGGGAAGTGTAGAATTTCAGCGCCACCCGCTTTTAGGCATTTGAGATTTTCTTGAGCATTCTGTATCTCTTTTCTACCTACAAAACCTAAACAAAAGAATATTGTAACTATTTCTAAAGAATTGAAGTAGATAAGGGAAACAAATTCTTTTTAAGAATAGTTATTGTAAGTGATACTGAGTACAAAAAGTTTTCATTTTATAACAGTTAATTGAATGACACTAAATATTAACAGCAACTTCAATAACTAACTTTACACAGAAATGAACCCGGATCTGATGTGCAGGAATCGTTTTCAATCGAAGTCCCTTACAATATAACTCTGCGTAGCCTTGAAGACGAAAGGAAGCAAATTTCCCATGTTAAATTTAGCGCTGTAGTATTCCCTTTTTCCTTATTTTCTCCCGCGTCCTGAATGCATTCCCCTCACCTCCCCCTCCAAACGAGAGGGAGAGAGGATTCGTGTTATTGGCAGAAGAACAAACGAGCAGTAAAAGAATTCCTTCTAATTCACGATCTTGTCTGAGAGTGTTAAAATACGAGGCGAATGTATCAGTCCGTGGAGGAGTACAATGGTTCGAGTGATTTCGCGCAGTAACCAAGCATTTTATATTCCAGAGACGTTAAGGCTTTCAGCTAAAAATAATGAGAAACACTTTCAGTTCTCGCGCTTCACTCGAAACGATTTTTTTCTGTATCTGAACGTCTTTGTGGAGTGATTTAAACCTGGTATGGGCACCACTGAATTACATGAATTTATCTGAAAAATACTGAAAACTTATTTTTAAAATGCAGAAACCTGGCCTCTAATTTTGTACTGTGGAGCTGAAAAGAAATATTCCACTGAAATGCTATATTGTAATATAACTGAGGTAAGTACATCTTTAGAACATAAGGCGGCAATTGTAAAGCAAAATTTCAAGATTGAACTTTTGGACCCTCCGAAAAATCCCCTAAAGTCGCTCCTTGGTGGCATGTCAGGTGACTTTCTCCAACTGTTAGAAATTTCTATGCGTCTTTTGGCTTCGCTGGCTCCGCCCTCTATCGGTCTTGGCCTCCCTGCATATCACCCCTTCCTCTTGGGAAGAGTTGTAGCCCACAGTACATCCCTGTTTGGGTTGAGGTGTCCCTCTAAACTTCTGCACCACTGTCCACGTTACCTGGCCCTACTGTTCTAAAAATTAAGAACCTTATGGGAAAACTAAGTAAAAGAAACCCCAAGATGGTCGGTTCGAGGTGCTCGAACTGAATGCGGACTATCGAGGAATCTTAATGAAAGCTGTCGCCACATCTGTGATAGAACAGGAAGTACTGAATCTCTTTATTCTGCCACCATAGAGCGTGTAGTTGTATTATTATATAATTCTTATTCTATGTTAATTATAGACTTGTGAGATGATAGTATTTTCTTGTTGTTAATTTCGTTGTCTTGGTGTACGGAGAGAACAAAAGTTTTCTAATAGAAATCCTCTCATTTTAATATATTAATAACCCTGCACGCAACATACCATTACGCTCGGAAACGGAAACGAAAAGGAACATCAAATCCTAGGCTTTAAACCCAGGACATAAGCTTTCTACCGAGTATGTATATTATTTTTGACCTAGCCATGTCAGATATTGGCAGTTCATTGTCATACTGTAAAAGACTTTGTCCTATCGGATAAAATAAGTCGCTACCAACCACAAAATAAATATATTAATTTTTTCTCTCTCTCTCTCTCTCTCTCTCTCTCTCTCTCTCTCTCTCTCTCTCTCTCTCTCTCTCTCTCTCTCTCTCTCTCTCTCTCTCTCTCTCTTTCTCTCTCTCTCTTTGTGTGTGTAATTTAACGTCATATTGGACAATGAATGAAATGGGTGAAATGATGCTGAAATGAGTGCGGAGTCCATGGAGCTTCGAGTTACCCTATATTTGTCTTCCAGGATAAGGGAAAACCCCGGAAAAACCGTATCCAGGTAACTCACACTGACCGAGATTCGAACTCGGGACCTCTTGAACGTGAGGCAGACAATCTACGCTACCGAGTCGGGCTTATATATAATTCTGTTGTAATATTAATAATGGGTATTATGTTTATTAAAATTTATCCGCTTACTTGCAGTAAGTAGGTACATTAAATAAGTGATGGTGGTAGTTGTACATATTTATCTGTGTATATTGTATGCAGAACTTTGGGGCGTATTGGCGTTCACTGACGAGCGCTGCATTCCCTTGTTATGTTATTTACTAAAACAAATATAATTTACCATGGCAGCCGCTCTTTTGGTCGCTTGATTCCCTCTTCTCGTTTTCATAATATTCAATCACGTTGTGCTTATGTCTTCTCACGCCTGTCGATATATATGTATCTGTCCAGAAGACATGATTGTATACAAACAGCCGTGTATAGGCTTGCCTAAACAATTATTTTGTGTCGCATATTGTCCAATGTACTTTAATGCTTTGCCATGCAGTAAATGACAGAGGTCACAAAAAAGTATGTCAAAATTTTAAGAAAACTTTCCATTCTTAAAGAAAGCGTTTCCTTCCTCCATTCCCAACGGATAGAGGTAAAAAAATGTTATATAGACAGTAGTTCAGAAATTGTTTGTTTTCTTTTTAGAGAACTTTTGCTACAGCGGAGTCCCATACAAGACTCATTGACAGAACCGTGGGAAAACAGGAAACCACAGCATATGTTCAAAATGGCCTCCATTAGCTCCAAAACATACTTCAACACGCCGTCGCATGGATTTTCGAATGCTCTCATAGTGTCTGGCAGCCTTCCACGATACCAGCACAAAAAGTCTCTACATCTTGAACGAGAATTGCACATAAAGATCTAGTGGGTTTGTTATATGAGCCTGGAGGGCACGGAATTGGTCCACCTCTTCCTATCCAGCTAGCAGAAATTGACGCACAGAAAGCCGAAATGAGGATGAGCTCCATCGTGCAAGAACTAGGTAGTCTATCTAACAAGGGGATACGTACTGTGCTGTAGCACAATGACAACGGGAAATGCATCACCTCCATCCAATTTTCAGATCTAAAGGCGAATGTTTACTGCTGTACATTTAAACTACTGTGCAGCTGTGAGGTTATGGCCAAAGGGCAGCTACATATTACACACCTCACTGCTTAAGCAAAGATGTTGTAGAAAAGGAGCTCTACCATAGAAATAAACAATTTCTGGACCTATTTTCATATAACCTTTTTTATCCTTTAGATTCAAAGAGTTTTTCATAAGTTGTAACACTACTTTTTGTTACAACCTGTATAAGATTCGTTATTTCTTTATCTAATACCTTTTTATGACGTATTTTCATTGTGCTTTAAAACGATCTGGATCTTTCAGTTTTTAGTTCCTGCTGGTGTTGAAGAGCAAATGTAATGACGTTATCGACCATAATAAACAAGTAAATGCACAAGAAATGAAATTTTCTTTCGAAAAGAAGTTACTGATACTGAATTTGTTGCTCATGAAATTGACATCTGGTTCACGTGGTGAAAAATGATAGCTTTGATAAGACTTGACTTTGTTGACTGAATTTGCAAAGGATCAGCTGATCTTCTAGAAAACATAGCCCTACACTTTAGATAACCTCAAAAGATAGCCTGTGTCACTGTTCAGACGGAGTGGGGTCAAGGAGCAGAGGTTTACGGTACCTATTTCTTTCATTTTGTACTGCTTTGTTCTAGAAACGCTGCATTTTCCCAGCGTCAGCAGATATTGCAATTATTTGTTTACTGAATGGTTAAAAGTTCCTGAAGACACGAGTAAACACGAAGATAAGCTCTTTGAGTGATGTAGCATACGCACTTCCTATAAATATCATACGCAACAAGTTAAGTTCTTGTAAGTGATATTAAGTTAAGTTCTTGTAAATTGTAAGTGATATTTATTAGGTATAGAAAGAATATTGGGAATACGAGGCCCACAGTTTTTTTTTATTTTTTTTATTTGCTTTTTTATTTTTTATTTTAAGTTCTCCAACGTTAAGTCACATCGGACGGTGAGAGAAATGGGCGAAATGATGCTCAAATATGCCCAGGGTCCATGGAGCTTAGAGTTACCTGGCATTCGTCTATCAGGATAAGGGAAAACCCCGGAAAAACCTTATCCAGGTAACTCACCCTGACAGAGATTCGAACTCAGGACCTCTTGAACGTGAGGCAGACATGCTACAATTTCCTCTACCGAGGCGGGCGGGTTGAGAACTGATAAGTAACTTATAGTTCAAGATTAGCCAATTACTTTTGTAATACTTGCAAAGCACTTAAAAAGCTATAATAAATCAAAAGTGATTTTCCATATTTTATAGGACATTAAGAAAAAAGTAATGAAATGTGAACAAATGAAAAGCTACATTTTTATTATACATTTTTGTTAATGATTAATTGAAGTAGCATATGTCTTAATTCTTAGGTTATTTGTTTATGTAGCCAAATTGAATCTTTCGATTTTTGATGGTTATTATAAAGTAGTAAAATTTTATGAAAATAAGCGACATTTCTATCCAAGAAGCTGTGGATCTAGCATTTGCATCACTTTTACCAGCAAAGTTGAAGGAAATGGTCCATCTTATGAAGTATCTATTAGTGTTGTCTCAGATACGCGTAATATTTTGAACATTTTATATATTTTCAATCAATTAATAATTCATACTTTATATATTTTGCTAAGGATTCTTTAATAACCTATTTTTAGGTTACAATGCTGTTAGGACTACGTCATTTCTTATTGATAACGTAAATATTGATGACCAGTAAAACTGGAACCGTAAGTAGATATAAATGAGTCATGACAATTGACAAACGAATTCTAAATTTAGCTTATACAACCAAATATGTGTTAACAGTGATTAACGTACAAATAATGTATTAAAAATATTATTTTTGGTTGGGCGTTTCAGGTTTCTGTTCTCGACTTTGGGGAAGAGAATTTCAAAGCAGTTACATAGCTACACGCTCTTAAAAGATTTGTCCATCCCATAAAGCGTACTGTGTATGTATACTTGCAGAAGGACCACGTTGAGGTCTAGGTGGGCCCTAACTTTATGAACAATAATTCCATCCATTCCTGCAGCATTGTCTCAGTTCAGGCCGCAGTTTTGATAGCGCTTTTAAACCAGGTTATTACTCTTCCGCTGGAATTGAGAGTCTTTTGTTCCCCAGTAGCTTATTACAGGACCACAACATCCTGCGTGTACTTCCTAAACCCGAGTTGATGATTTTTTACCCGCTTCTGTTATTTCAGATGCTGTCGCTTTTCGAGGGTCATTCCTTTGTTTCTCAGGCAAAATTAATTTGACGTCTTCCCGTTACTCCCTTTTTTTCCCTACTGGACAAAATGTACGCTTTTAGCCATTGTTTTCGTCTATTGTTCATGTTTCTGGCAACAATAGGATGTGTTTCAAACAGTAGGTATACCTACTCTTTTATTGAAAGTTTTCAGAAATATAAAGTTGAGAGTAAGGCACGTAAAAAGCCTCTGTGGAAATGTTTCCAAAATTTTACTTTTGCTGTTCTACAATGAACAGCACTCAAATGTCTTTGTTTCCGAAGTATTAAAGTCAAGACTAAATATGAAAAGTGCTCAAAAATAAATTTTTTGTGTGTGTGCACAGTCTGCATAATTATTTAAACTTAAAATTGTATAAATAAACGAAATTTATAAGTGTTAGACGTCTTATTTTCGAATATTATAATATATATAAATTTAACGTCATTTTTACCGCTTAGGTCATATTAGACGATGATATCTTATATAGATAGCTTACCCTGATCGAGATTGAACTCGGGAACTCTTCAAAGCAGACACGCTACCACCTACGCTACAGAGATGAGCTTATAATACTTTTACACATGATCATTTGTTGTCAAATATCCATACATTGCGCATTTTTAACTTTTCTTTTTTTGGTGGGGGGGGGGGGGAGAATGAAGAATTTGTTCCACGAATTGACACTGCTGTTAAGTATGGCAGCTTCTGTGTACTTCAGTCATGTGCTTTGTTAAGTTGTAGACATAAGTGCCTTTGTTTTCAGCATGTTTCGTTTAAAGAGATATTTCCTTAAATGTTCTTTTCTGATATGTAACTGCCCATCCTGTTTTTAACAAAATTTGGAGGTAGCCAAATAAAGTTTTAGAATGATAAAAACGTAGTTACTTCATTTTCGTTAAAAAAATTCCACATCAGTGATACATTTTATTCAAAAGATGGGATAGTTTAATTGTTTAATTTCAGCATCATTAGTGGTTGCAATGCGAAGATTTTCCAGAAAATCCAAACCTCCGATTATTCTTTCGTTAGTTCAGATTTTCTCGTACTTTCTGAAACCAGTTTGATTTAAACACACATTTATAACTGTACCTTGACTGTTAGGCTTTTAAATTCTTAATGCATTTTGTGTTTTTTTTTTTTTTTTAATTTACGTCCACCCCAACGTTAAGTTATATCGGATGGTGAATGAATTGGGTGAAATGATGCTCAAATGAGTCCAGGGTACATGGAGCTTTGAGTTACCCGACATTCGTCTTGAAGGATAAGGGAAAACCCCGGGAAAACCTTATCTAGGTAACTCACCCTGACCGAGATTCGAACTCGGGACCTCTTGAACGTGAGGCAGACATGCTACCACCACGCTACCGAATCGGGCATGCATTTTGTGTTAGTTTAAAGAAAATACATTTGCGACTCTTTCAAAAGTGCTCAACTTTTGTCAAGTGCAACCTTTTGCACAAGCAATCATCGCCGAGATGTCCATTGGTATTAACTTTCAAACGTTATATTTTCTTGAATTGTTGAATTCCATTCGTTTACTTCTCCTAGTCGTACTGAATAAGGAATTTATGTAACTCTGTGTACATGCAACGAAATTTATAAATAAACTAATTCTACAAATGAAACCTCAGCATGAAATATATTTTCTCGTGTTATATTCAAGTTATAAAGTATATCAAATCCATAAAAAAACTTCTGACAGTATTGATCATATAATTCGTATTACAAGTTGGAATTTCTCTCAATTAAATACGATGATTCAAAAGACATTCAGACACAGGTTTATTTTATAAATAATGAAGTATTAACGCTTAACTTAACCATTGTGATAGAGAAGAAAGCAATGTAATGACGAAGTTAGTTGTCGAGATGTTTGGATTATTTGTTGCTTGAAACTCGATATTTTCTCAATAGTAATGTTAAGAGTTAACTAGAGCAAATAAAAGCTCAATAAAGTGCCTATTAGCTTATTAATTTAATTGATTTGTCCAACTTTTTTTTTACATATTTACTGTTTTGTTGGTGTCATGCTGTTACTGGAAATAACTTCGAGTATCTATGCAGGAAACAAATGAAGATCACAAACAAATGTTAGGGAGGGAACACAAATATGGCTGATACACGTTGTCGCAAAACCATTTGTTTTAAATTCGTGTACTGCATGATGAACATTATGGCATTTTGTTATGTGACCTTATTACAAGAGGTGAAGGTGTAGAAGCATCCAGAAATCCTGTAGCTGGGGTAGAGAACAATGAACGCTGTGGAACAGATCCAAGTACCAAAACAATAGAGAGAAGATTTGTAACGAATGGGATTACGTTGAGAATTCCAGGCCTGAATTGCTGGAGGCAAGTTCACTGTTAAATAATACTGATTTATTTATCTAAGGTAATTAATATTAAAGAGTGTTTATGATTGTTTCATGCGTGTGATGAAAAGTCAAATGAATATCAAAATTCATACTTGAGGACATGAAGTGAAGATTTTCAACAAACCCTTTTAACTCAAAACGACCCTTCGTACCGTAAACATGCGCCTGTTTTTTAGGGGAAGTTTTGCTCTACGAGATAGTTCAGCATGCAAGATTCTGTGTTTAAAAAAAAATCTTTCTTTTTGCATGCCTCTGTAGCGTGTCTGCCTCACGTTCGAAACGTCCCGAGTTCGAATTTTGGTCAGGTTGAATTATCTGGATAAGGCTTTTGTTCCGGAGTTGTGCCGTGTTTTGAAAGTTGAATTTTGGGTAACAGTAAGTTTTATGGAACCTGGACTTATTTGAAGATTATTTCGTTCATCTTCCGATATAGCAGCTATGGAGGACGTTATTATTTTTAAAATCTTTCTGTAAATGATATTTTCTGCTGTAAAAGACTCGCTTTCTCGGAATCTTTCAAAGATATTTAAAACATTTAAATGATAAACATCAACTACTAAATAACTGTACGTAAAGGTGAATAAAATTTACATTATTTGTATTGGATTTTGCTAAGAAGGGGATTTGGCTCTGCGATGAGACTTGATCGGCCTATACCCTCATCCCCGGGAGGAAGAATGAGGCAAGAGGAGACAGGCGGCCGACCCAAGAAGTCACGATAGTGCAGAGACCAGTTAAAAACTCCCCAGCAGGCCAGAACAACCGGTATCACACCTGAAATGGTCCACCAGGAGCATATCATCTTGCCATGCAGCGCCGAGTCTACCGGCGTTACTTTCTACCCTGAAAGAGACCACCAGATGAGAGATGATGTGAAATGATAATGGAGATTAAATGGAGGGACAGGAAATTCGGGGGATGTAATAATCTACCCAGCATTCACCTGGCGACCCAAGAAAACCCCGAAGAAACCATGTCAGGTAGGCTGGCCAAGGGAATGAACCCGGACCTCCTGAATGCCGGCCACAGACGAAACTGCCTTGGTATGATATAATTGAGAATATAGTGCTATTTTTTCTTATTAAACAGTCACTGTTTAGAGATTAGAAAGCATGCAACTAATACCCTGTACAAATGTCAGTTTATCTTAAGAGGTTTTTGTGGTAATGGGTAATAGATTTAGTGATTTAAATTAGCGGAATAGGATGTTTAATTTTCCATTTAAAGTAAGCACCTGACGTTTGAAATACATAGAACATTTCTGTTGTTTTCATTAATAAATTCCTTTAAAAATACAGGTCATGAGGTGGTAGCAACTGTTTATACAGACATGTTTGTTTTTGGTATTACATCAACTCTTTTCTTGGAGCGTGTATATTCTGGGAAGAGGATAAAAAAGCTATTTTTCTCTCTCTCCAAGAACTCATCCTAAGCCTCTCCGTATTTACGGTAGATACACAGGTTGAGATAAGACGTCGTCGTGATAATTCTCTCTCGCTGGAGGAAGCGGTAATGCGAGATGCTGCTTGGCGAATATTGCCCAGGGCCGTTTTCTTTCCGGTTACCTCAAACCGGTTTGTCTTTAAAATACACCAAGATCAGAGAGGAGATTTTAACACACGTAGCGTAGAACCGGTTCGTGTTACAAGGTTGCGTGGCAGATTTCGCGATAGTGACGGCTTTTTGGCGCGAAAAGCAACGGTACATAAACTGCAAACAAACGTAAATTGGGTAGCATAATTATTTCCAAACAGCTTTAAATCTTTAAGGGAAAGTTATGAAATGTTCTAGAATTCAAATTACATTTTACAGAGGATGTAGGTGAATTGATACACTGATCTGTTGCTCATTAAATACATACCGTCAACTTAATTATACTGTCTTTTTTTTTTTTAAACATTTATTACGAATATTTTCACTTGGAATATGTAATAAACAACTTACGTAAATGTTTTTCTCGCTTCAAATGAACTAGGTTTGTAAGAAAAGATTGTTGTCCACCTTTGTAGCGCAGGTGGTAGCGTTTTTGCCTCGCGTTAAAGAAGTTCTGGTTTCCAATCTCGATCAGGGTGAGTTATCTGGATAAGATATTTTCCCCCGAGTGTTTCTTGGTCCTAAGAGATGGATGCCAGGTAACTCAAAGCTCCATGGACCCTTAGTTAAAGCATGATTTTCCCCCATTTTATTCATCATCGATATTACTTAATGTTGGGAGATGTTAAATTATAAATAATACAAGAAGAGTTTGTGCAAGAATGTAACGACATAACAATTGTTAATAATAGTTGTTTATTTTGGTTTACATGTACTCAAACATACAACTTTTCTTACAGCTCCAATCACAATTTTCGAATTCTATTCTAAGTACAAACTTGCCAAATGCTTATTTTACGGGCTGGTAGTAGTATTGGCTCCCTGGCCATTTACCCCTCTTCTAGCCCTTATATAACATTGACCTAATATTCTGTTGTGTCTTGCATTTCTCTGCCTTTTAATTTCCTTACCCTTTTCATCCATTTCTCTTTGATTTTGTATCCATACTTCTCTACCCCCCTTTTCGTTTTCTCTCCTTTCAACGTAAGCATTTTATAGTTACTACATAAGCTCCTGTATTATCCCAGTTCTTATTCTACATTAATTTTCTCCACTTCTCTTGTTCTTTTCATTCCACTACACAATCCTCTATGCTTACTTTATTTCCATAATTCTATTTGGTTATATTAGAGAAAGTCATATGAATGCCAAAATACAGATTCTTATTACATAGAACATCGTCCAACAAAACCCTGAGCCAGAAGACTTAAATTAGCGGTGTTCGAACTTGGCGCAGCAGCGTAAAACAAGAATGTCTCCTATATATTTTTTAAATTTACGTCCTGCAATGTTAAGTCATATCGAAAGATGGGTGAAATGTTGCTCAAATGAGTTCAGGGTCCATAGAATTTAAGGTTACCAGGCATCCATCTTTCAGGATAAGGGAAAACCTACAACGTTAAGTCATATCGAAAGATGGGCGAAATGTTGCTCAAATGAGTCCAGGGTCCATAGAATTTAAGGTTACCAGGCATCCATCTTTCAGGATAAGGGAAAACCCCCAACGTTGTTATATCGTAAGATGAATAAAATGTCCAAATGAACCCAAGGTCCATAGAGTTACCAGATTAGGATAAGGGGAAACTTCTTACGTTGTCATGTCGAAAGATTATGAAATGTTGCTCAAATGAGTCTAGGATTCTAGAGCTTAGTGTTAACAGGCATTCATCTTTCAGGTTAAGAGGAAACCTCCAAAGTTTTCATATCGAAAGGTGATGAAATGTTGCTCAAATGAGCCCAGGGTTCTTAGACATTAGAGTTACAAAAGATGCATCTTTCAGGATAAGGTGAAACCTCAAACGTTAAGTCATATCAGACGATGAATGAAAGGATGTTCAAATGAGTACGGCGTCCATAGAGCTTAGAGTTACCAGACATTCGTCTTTCAGGATAAGAGGAAACCTCAAACGTTAAGTCATATCAGACGACGAATGAAAGGATGTTCAAATGAGTACAGAGTACATAGAGCTTATAGTTACCAGACATACATCCTTCAGAATAAGGGAAAACTCCGGAAAAACTTTATCCAAATAATTTACCCTGACCGAGATTTCAACTTGGGACCTGCTGAACATGAGGTAGACACGCTACCACCAATACCGCAGAGGCGGGCATGCAGTACATGATTTGGTACGAGGCGACATTTTTGTCTCACGCTGCAAATGCATTATGTATGCTCATAAATTACTTAATGCTGTGTCATTTAAAAATGGAGCATGAATAAAACATTTTGAAATTAACAGCGTTAAAAGTGCTGTTATCGTACAGGCTCGTATATTAAACTGCACGTATTTTTATGTGCTCTAAAATTCACTTGCAAATTAATATTTTTATTCGCTATCGGCAATGGGAACTTGGTTTGTTTTTTGCTTATATACACGCTAGAAGGTATTCAGGCGATCATTCATTCCGTCCCGTTGATTGCAGTCGTATGACCTGGAATGACCGGTTCCTTTCAGCTCTGTTCTGATGCAGTAAAACTGGAGAATTATACAGCAAGAAACTGTTGTTAAGGTGGCCGTATACATTTTTCCTTGAAGTATAATAATTTTTGTTTGTAATAAAAAATTCTTGAAGTTTAAAAAATATCTAACTTATGTTGTAACATAAATAATGTATTAACAGAAGGAGGTAGAGTTAGGGATGTGATACTGTGGCTCGGTGACGTGTTGGGCAGTTGGAGAGATAAGTAGCGTTCTCGCATAGTATTTTCATTTACGCCAGTCTACTGAAGATCATGTTTCCTCGCTTTGCAGCCGTTCTTTCACACCACACGGTCCCTGTCTTGCAGTAGCAGTACCACTGTTGCAACTCTGGTGTATAAGAAGGGACTGGTGGAGAAACTGCAGAAATTACACACACATACATAGAGAGAGAGAGAGAGAGAGAGAGAGAGAGAGAGAGAGAGAGAGAGAGAGAGAGAGAGAGAGAGGGGGGATTATTGCCCATTATTGACAAGCCAGAATGAAACCGCTATCGAAGCACTATCGACAGATATCTTAGAATTACCCTTTCTCTCTGCCCCTAGAACACTCTAGAATTTGCTGTGGAAATTTTCAACTGCAATATAAGCGAAGGATCTTGCAAATGAAAGTATGCGACTTTCCGATGCGTCAAGCGTCCGGTGCGTTAGAGATGTCTTATGCTCTACTTCCCAGACAGTGATCCGTCCAAAATTAGAGGCTACTTCGTGCATATCTGATTACGAAGATACGCGAAATGGTTAAAATCGAGGTAGTTCACTTTAATGAAATGACAGTTTGAACTCAGTGAAGTTACAATGGAAGTTGAACTAGTTCACATGAATGAAGTGGTGGTAAGAACTGGGATGCCAGCCTCTGTAGCGTAGAAGATAATGTGTCTGCCTCACGTTCAAGAGGTTCCGAGTTCGAACGCTGTCAGGGGTTATCTGGATAAGACTTTTTATAGGGTTTTTCCTTATACTGAGAGGTGAATGTTAGGTAACTTTAAGGTCTTTGAAACCTGGGCTCATTTGAGCATTTCACGCATTTCATTTATCGTCCGATATCATTAACCGTTTGAGGACGTAAATTAAAAAAAAAAAAAAATGAAAAAAATAAAAGATCTTAGATGACATTGAGAAATGAACTTTATCAGTACTTTTTTCCTTAATGCTTTAGAGATTTCGGAACACTAACATTAGAGCGCACTGTACCTTTTTTGACATAATATTTGCAATCGGACTTAAACTGGAAGGTCCGTAGTTCAAATCTCGGCTATGGTGTTGCATTTTTCAGTTTGATTCTATTAATCACAGGTATATTAATAACTATTACGATTTTGTAGCGAACTGCCGTTTTATACGCTCAAATTGCAATATCAAATACGTGGCTTATAAATGAATATTTGCCTCAAGAAAACGTCAAAGTATGGATAAATATTTGAAGCGATTTCAACACAAAAAGGCACTGAGTAGATTTAATAGAGAGTGCATTAGTTTTAAGAACATATATATTACTTTGCATGTTTAAAACATAGTCGTGGGTTAAGTTGGACTAGTTAAAGCCAGTGTTTAAAGCGGGGAAGTCAATACGCGGTCACGCTCTGTCTGTGTGCACTTGCAGCTCTGACGTCATATGTAACACAAGCACATCAAAGCTATAATTTAGGCTAATTGGACTGGCTGGCGTGCATCACTTTTTTATCTTAGCGCGAAATGCTTAAAACTAATAAATACGCGTAATGAGATCCCTCTGGTGGCAGAGAAGCGTTGCATCATCTGACAGCATTGCCAACCTCGCCGCAAGATCCTAGAATTGAGGTAATGAAGTTATAATACATCAGAGTTGGGTATTAAATATGGGAAATCATATTTTTCTAATACTCTCTCTTTCCTAATTTATAGAAATTCTATCATATTTATTTACCAGTCTCATTTGCATTGATCTCATTAAAATGTTAAACAGTTTTAGTTAGTTTCTATAGCAGATATCTAAGCTCTTATTACCTTTTGTTCATGTCGTTATTTTCATTTGTTATGGAGCTTAAGCTAGGAGCGACAGTGAATACCTGCAAAACTGCTACTGCTACAAAAACGACCAAACTTACTTTTCAGGCTTATCAGTGAATTGTACATTATTACAGTAGGAAGTTCTTGTCTATCATACGGCTTATGAGTCACACAAAATTATACAAAATTTAATTGTAATGAAAAGGCCTTCAGAGGTTACTCATAGACAAATTCAAGAGACATAATCTTCCAGCTAAAAGGTTTTAATATTTTATATTTAAATGTAAATAGGTTATGATACGAAATGAACCTGACCTAAAGGTATATCATCTCTTTGTCGTCATATTTCGGTATATCATTTTATAACATGGGTAAGTAAAGCTCTTAAAAGTAGTTTTAAAAATGTTACATGTCTTCATCCTCGCCTTTGTATGATAGCAACAGACGGCAACGAGCGCCGAGGACGCGGACAGGAAAGCACCGCGCAGCCGGTTAAGATGTTTTTGGGCATTTCTTAACATAGTTGGTCATATAGGATGCAATAAATGAAATTATTCTCAAATGAGCTCGCAACCCGTAGCGTACTTTTTCAGGGTACTCACACTTTCTGAAAAACTGGTTGTTTTTTGTACCTGCTAACTCTATATGCGTTACTAAGTAACTAATTAATTTCTGTTGCTGTCAGGTTTTGAACCAGTTACTTTCTGCTACTGTTACTTTTGCAACCGTTCGTAATACTTTCTGTTCTTATCAGTTTTGTAACTGGAAAATAGAGATTTGAAGATGTGGATTTATAAATTCTCTATGATGCAATGGGATATTAGAGCTCTATGAGTTTGTGTGTTCAGATAAAAAAAAATCACAGGAAATAGAATCATATATAGATAAGTAAATAAAGAGGAACGAAGGATTGCATGGATATTTGAAGACCAAGAGCTCTTATAAATGGTATACCCCAGGATCGACGTCCATTATATGGCAGTAACGAGAATATAAAGGGGGCAAAACATGTTGGAGAACAGCATTCCTATCCGAAAAATGGTTAAAAATTAGCAAAACCTTGCTGCAACTGGTATGTTTTGTAAAGGTAGTAAGAAATCAGGCAAGTTTTCAGCTAAAGTAAAAAATAAGTGGAATTGGACCGTGAAAAGATAGAGCACGAATATTACCAAGTACTTCTGTCCATCACAAGAGGGCAAGGCAGAGGAATGTGTAACGTAATCATATGTGATCGCCTTCAGGATGTAAAATACACAGTGTTGTCACATAATTCACCCATGCATAATATTTATCACTGCAGTTACTGAAACAAGCATTGGAAATGACAGCAAAGGTGAATGACTATATGCACTCTCATGCAGTTATTTCGTAGTAAACAGATCCAGTACCAGAACAGTTCAAATCCCTATCCCTCTTCATACCCCACTTGCCTTCTTGTGACGGGCAGACAGTACTGGGTAGATTTTAATATTTTATATTAAAAATGAAAATAGAATATGACACGAAATGAGCCTGATCTAAAGGTATATCCTATACAAATATAATTTGTTTCCATAAATATACTAAAATTGTTAACCCTTACGGAGTTAGTAGTTTTGAGAATATATTTACTTCTTTATCGATCCGTTACTTACTCGATACCTCGCTATATAGCTGCAGAGTAACAAAACACAAGCAGGAAGGCCCTCTCCTACTTACATTAGCTACCAGGGATTAGCGCGTGACGTAATCTGTTTGCAAAATCGAGAAATCTGCATTCTTCATGCATAGAGTGAATGTGATGGAAAACCTTTGGGTATTACCGCAAATCTCAAATAGAAAGCCTTCAAAATAAATTCTCTTCCATTTGGGAAAAAAAAAAAAAAAAAAAGGAAAAAAAAGAAAGTGGGGGAAAAAAGTCACGTAACCATGTTGCTTTTGCACTGCTCGTTAGAACAGGTCCTCGGGGAATTTAGCTGTGTGCTTGTTTTTATCCCGTAAAATAATGGAAAGAACAAAGTTTCGCAGCGTAGCCAGTTTTAACAGTTTTTCACAACAATTACTGCGGACCAGATTCCTTAAGCCACAGTTCTGTTCTTATGCAGAATATGCTGCGAATTCTGTTCTTCCTCAACATTGTGTGTATATCGGTGAACTCCTACTAAAACTGATTGACTATCCTAATTTTCAAACTTTATAAATAAATCCTATGAATATTTACAATGGCTACTTTCAAATCAAGTTCTATAGTGTTATACATCTTTACTTTCTCGATAATTCACCCTGACAGACATTCGAAGTCGTTCAAGAGGTCCCGAGTTATCTCGGTCTCGGTGAGTTATCTTGATAACGATTTTCCGGGGTTTTTCCTTTATCCTGAAAGATGAATTTCGGGTAACACTAAACTCTATGTACCCAGGACTCAATTGAACATCATTTCATTCCTCTTTCAGGATAAGGGAAAACCTGCAACGTTAAGTCATATCGGACGATGAATGAAATGGTATTAAATGAATCCAGGGTACATAGAGCTTAGGGTTACCAGACATTAATCTTTCATGATAAGGGAAAGCCTTCAACGTTAAGTCATATCGAGCGATGAATGACAAATAAAGTTCAAATGAGCCCATGGTACATAGAGCTTAGAGTTACCAGACGTTCGTCTTTCAGGATAAGGGAAATCCTCCAACGTTAAGTCATATTGGACGATGAATGAAATGGTATTAAATGCATCCAGGGTACATAGAGCTTAGGGTTACCAGACATTCATCTTTCAAGATAAGAGAATACCTCCAACGTTAAGTCATATCGGACGACGAATGACAAATAAAGTTCAAATGAGTCCATGGTACATAGAAGTTACCAGACCTTAATCTTTCAGGATAAGGGAAAATCTCCAATATTGTCATATCCGATCAGTGAAATGTTGTTAAATGCATCCAAGGTCCATAGAGCTTAGAGTTACCAGACATTCATATTTCAGGAAAAGGGAAAACCGCCAACGTTAAGTCATATCGGACGATGAATGAAATGGTATTAGATTAGTCCAGGGTACATAGAGCTTAGAGTTAGCAGACTTTCATCTTTCAGGCAGGATAAGGGAAAACCTCCAACATCGTCATGTTGGACGATGAATGACAAAGTTCAAATGAGTCCATGGTACATAGAAGTTACCAGACGTTAATCTTTCAGAATAAGGGAAAATCTCCAACGTTGTCATATCCAACGATCAGTGAAATGTTGTTAAACGCATCCAAGGACCATAGAGCTTAGAGTTAATAGACATTCATCTTTCACGAAAAGGGAAAACGGCCAACGTTAAGTCATATTGAACGATGAATGAAATGGTATTAAATTAATCCAGGGTACATAGAGCTTAGAGTTACCAGACATTCATCTTTCAGGATAAGGGAAAACATCCAACGTTAAGTCATATCGGACGATGAATGAAATGATGTGAAATGAACCCAGGATACTCACAGCTTTGAGTTATCAGACACTCATCTTTCAATATAAAGGAAAACCCAGGAAAAAACCTCATCCAGATAACTCACCTGACCGAGATTCGAACTCTGGACCTTATGTACGTGAGGCAGACAAGCTAGCACCTATGTTATAGGGGCGTGTTTGGGAAAATAGTTTGTACAAGAGTAGATAATTTCGAGTGAGTGCAAAGATCAAATTTTATTACTTTTAGCTTATTTAATTGATGGTATGCACTACTGAAACAAAGTCATCAGAGAACTAAAGCAGCACTGGAGTTTTGCTATAACATTCTGTTTGGTTTCAGAGATATTTGTAAATGTAACATTGCTTGATAAATTTATCTGCTTTCAAGGCAGTATCGCTATGTGAAAAGTGCCGCTTTGGAGCAGGTTAGGTGGATTATTTTGTCAGTGCGATTTCCCAGATAACACCCGGCGATGCTGGGGGGACTCAGTATGCGGTTGTTCCAGGGTCATTTCCATTTATTACTATAATCGAAATTGGAGGTAGGGGGACATACACGTGGTTTTCCCAGCCCCTAAACTGGCTACACCCAATAGATAAATTGCACGTGAAGTATAACGGTGATTTTCACTGCTCCGCGCGGGACCACCAGATATTTTATTGGACTAAAATGTTTGCGTTGTACAGCTTAAGACAGAAAATATGGCCCGGAATTTGTAGCCAATTTGATATGTCTTCCTGTACTTTTGTAAAGTAAGTGTGGGTGAATTGGTTCAATATTTTGAAAATCTTTAACAAAAGCCCTATTTTCACGTAAATATAAAAGCTTTTACCTTATACTGAAGCCTGGAGATTGTAGATTATGTTAAACGCTAAGTTTGTCGATTAAAACTTTTCTGTATACTTCCGTTTTCATTTTTATTCCAAGCAGAGACTGACTAATCCCAATCGCCCGTAATTAGAGGTGAATATCATTGGCACAGCGGACGAATTGGAATGGAAAGAAAAATGGTTGAGCATTCAATGGGAACAAAATAATACATTTCTACACTTGTATAATCATACCTTTATGCATCTCACATATGTTCCACATGTGAAATGCTTCTTTCTCACAGCGCCCATACAGAATTCGTGTTACCATTTTCTGGGCTCATTTCAGCATGACTTTACCCATTTCATCCATCGTCCGATATGACTTAACGTTGGAGGACATAAATAAAAAAATAAAAAGAAGTAAAAGAAATTCGATCCCCCACTTTACCTTAATCCACGTCGCCTGCTGTTTTAGCGATATTTATTTTTGCCCGTTAGCACCACTGATTAAGTAACCATCATAACGAGGAGGATTATTGATATCTGTATTTTCTTATTATACAAGGTTTTGGAGCAGTTTCGATGCATGTTCTTTATAAATCTATCTTAAAACGAACTTTAAAAATAACAGAATGACAGAAATGGAGCAATTGCAGACCTCCTTTCCGGAAAGGGAAGTTCGTTTTCTTACTTAACTGTCTTAGTTAACTTCTTCGCCCACAAAGGTCGTTCCAATACTATACACTTCTGTCCCCTAGTGGGCAGATTTTGACAAAACTAATCAGTGTCGCCCGCCAATCCGAATAACCCGCACTTAACTTATAATTATAACTTTTACACATTTTTCGTACAAAAGTTTTGCTATATGTTTAATTTATTAAGAAATGATTTCATTTGTTTGTTCCAGTAGCGGATAACAATCAAACCAATGGCGACAAACAAGGAATAACGACAGAGTTTGAAATGTCTTTCATAATGACAAATTCTAACCAATAAATCAGATTTATTATAAATGACAGATAATACGAAATATCTCTTTAAAGAGATTTAAAATTTTTCTTATACTATGTTTTTATCATTTCTTATATTTATATAAAATTATGTAAAACGTTTATGAATAAAGAGGATCTTATGGGGTATTCTCAACATTCACTTATGCATTTTATTAGTCAATTACATATTGTGACTTTGTGGGTTTGTGAAATTAAAAGAGCAGTTGCACAAACTAAAATGTTTTTTTATTTCCACCGAATTATAATTGGTTCACTTGCCGATTACATAGAATTACGTAGCGCACACAATGACAATCCACCAGTTCATCTGTCACAGGTCCACTCCACATTCATTATTACGTACATCTCTCTCTAGAGCTGACTAAAAACTCCTCTGATGCACGTACACAGTCTTCCACTCCGTTCGCTAGGCACTGCGCTCTTCACGGCTGCTCGCCAAGAACCGAAAACTGCCTGAGTCGTCTAATGCGCCGCTTATATACCCAGATCGCTGCATCTCGAAGCATCGCGGTTCGGAACATCATCCCAATTGATCCAGACGTCAGGGGGAGGGGAAAGAGACGGTACAGTGGCTAGTGACACTTTCCTAACCATCTCCTATGTGAACGCCACAAGATAAATGGGTAGGCGTGGGCTGAATGTCTCCTGTCGCCCACCCAGCTGCCAGCTGGTTGTGCCTTCCATTAATTGGGTGACAATATTTTAAATATACAGCGTTTTAATCAAATGCTAAATACCCACCTTTGGGGAAAGAATAACGAATTACGAAGTTTTCTGTTATTAAATATAATTTAGCATGAATGGTTTTGAAGGATGAATGGTTTTGTATACGCGCGGTCGAATTTATAATATGGAAAAAACAACAAAAAATATTAATGTTTTTTGTTCTGACACTTTTATAAGGTAAGACCTGAAGCTTTCCTAGCGACGAATATGTTCAAGTTCTTCTCGGGCAGCAAGCCAGGGGAAAAGACGATTAGAAATGGACGTTTTGGGGGCACACATCTCTCCCATCATCAGGATATTTTAAGAATTGTTATAACAACAAGTGAATCACTAGATATAACACAAATATTAATAAAGACAAAACACTATGAATATTAGAATTATTGAAACCTTCCTTAAATGGAAATCCGTCGACTTAAGGAGCACAGCTCTATACTGCTTGATAATCAAGTTAAGTAGTTACGTTTCTTTGACCCAATTAATTTTCTATACTCACGCCATCTCCTGACCTGGCATTTTACTGAAAACAGTCTTTTGTTTAGTAATGCGAATATTGATAGTGTTTTGTCTGTTTATATTTGTGTTATATCCAATGATTCATTTGTGGTTATAACATTTAATAAATATCCTGATGATGAGAGAGATGTACGTTCCCGAAACGTCGATTTCTATTGTCTTTTCGCTGGCTTGCTTCCTGAGAAAAACTTCTAATTTATTTTTAAATATTTTATCCGTATTTCGTTTTTCATGCTTTTCTTATGATACAACATTCATTTATGGATTATTATTAATAAATCATTTTAACATAAGAGCTGACAGTTTTTGACATAGTATTTAAAGTGTGTATGTTTTTTTTTTTTTTTTTTTTTTTTTTTTTTTTTTTTTGTAATTTACGTGTTCCAACGTTAAGTCATATCGGACGATGAATGAAATGGGTGAAATGATGCTCCAATGAGCCCGGACTCCATGGAGCTTAGAGTTACCTGTCTTTCAGGATAAGGGAAAACCCCGGAAAAGTCCTAATCCGGGTAACTCGCCCTGACCGAGATTCGAACGAGATGAATTCTTTAGATGAATTCCTACCGACCGCTCGCTATGACCTTGTATTTTTCGTGTATTTCCTGATCGGTAGGTGAAACTGTGGTTCGATTTCTCATTTGCCACGTTTTTTATTCACAATTTAATTTTCATTCCATTTCCTACTTACGTGTTAGATGTGCTTCTAGGACGATAGGTGTGTATACTTGCTTAAAAGAGCAAATTTCCTATGTGGGCCTCAGAGAGCTGTTTTGCTGACAGGTGGTTTATCGTCCTCTCTAGCAGTGGAACGGGGCTTTTAGTTCGGGAGTTCCGTCCGTCTCGTGGCCGATAGCCTCCTGTAATTTGTGCACATCATCCCTCTCTCCTGGAGGATGGTTATGATATATGATATATGATTTTGTTTCTTTTTTGATGTTGATACGATAAAGATACCCTGTCTCATTCAAAGAATCACATAGTTCTTGTAGATCCCTAGCTATTTTAAAACATTAAATATAGTTTGCTTTTCAGTCATTTAGTTTTGTAGTACTTTAAATGTGCTGACAGTAGTTCCGCACGATGTCTCTCCAGTGGATAATTACCTGGCATTGGATTTCCTCGTGGCCAAGAGCTTTACGACTTCCAATTAACTACAAATCGTTGAAAACCTGTAAAATGCATTTTCCAGGTGTTTCAACAAAGAGCTTGGTGAATAAATTCATTTCACATGTATATTTAAACAGAAGTGTTTTAAACAACTAATTTAAAAACAAAAAATATAAAACTTACAAATTATAAATAGATTTTCAGGTTTATTATGTCCATTTATTTCTCTTCCTATACGACTGAGATGACATTATAGAGCTACCCATTAAAATGAGCGTTTGAATGGTCATCTTTCTGGCTTCTCAACACACAGATCTCGCAACCCGGCTGGAATGGAACATTTTTCTTGAATTAGAATCATTCTATATCCCCACAGTCTGGAAGTGAAGGAGATTGTCTAATAATTTAAAATTAAAAGAAAATCCGATAGAACCTATTAAGAAGCCCTAATATTCACAGAACAATAATACCAGTTGGACATTAATTTGTTGTAAGTCGCCATTAAGGTAGTTGGCACATGTGTTTATGAGAACTTCTAAGTGGTTTACCGGACAAAATACGAGTCATTTGGAGAATTTAATGTCATATCGGCACGTTGGCCATAGTAGCTCAATGGTTAGAGCGGCTGGACGGAGACCAGAAGATCCCTGGTTCAAATCCCGGCTATGGCATTGAATTTTTCAGTCTGACTCTAAGTTTCCACAAATTAGCCTACACACGGCCAATGTGAAAGAACAATTAATTTCCATTAATTGACCTAATAGTGGTTAACTATAAAGCCCGGGCCTTAAAGTACTTACATGTTGTAATTCGCCATTAAAGTAGTTGTCTCATGTGTTTATGAGAACTTCTAAGTGATTTACCGGGAAAAAACACGAGTCATTTAGAGAATTTAATGTCATATCGGCACGTTGGCCATAGTAGCTCAATGGTTAGAGCGGTTGGACGGAAACCAGAAGATCCGTGGTTCAAATCCCGGCTCTGGCATTGAATATTTCAGTCTGTTTCTACGTTTCCACAATAATACCAGTTGTTTCTGAAGTCAAAAACACCGATATGAACAAAGAAGCATATGTACAATTAATAAGAAACGTAACGGTACAGCAACTTGTAACTCTTCCATAAATGTTGTTACATGACCACTGTTTCTCATGTTTACTGGTGTTCGTACAAATATAAAGCTTCTTAAACATCGCCAAAGCACAGAAACGTGTTTACCAACTTTAGATATGAACGTAATTGGAAAAAAGAACAACTAATAACTAATTTATTTCAGATCGATTATTTATTTTTATTTTTTTCACATTAGAACCCTCAAAGCAATGGAGATATCATATATCCTACTTTGTATGTGGGACAAACGGTGTGCCTATATACCAAGTTTCATAGCTTTTTCTCGCCATTGTAACGCTAAGGTCCGTAGTTCGATTTCCAACACTGTGGTAGCGTATTTAAGTGTGACCTATCGAAGCGTTTAGCTGTGACTAGCTAATGTAAATATTTTCAAGACGCAGCGTGGTTCGTAGTTAGGTGAAATCTGTAGGTCCTCTCATTCCACCGTCATACATCATCACCCTAAGATACGCTGTAACAGACACCCGCACCTCAGATTTTTTTTTTAAGTTAAGTCAAATCTGACGATGAATGAAACGGTGACATGATGTGCAAATGAGCCCAGGATCCATAGGCTGCAACGCCTAACTAACGAGTCCATCCAAACTGACATGAAATTAGTGATAATTTGGAAAGAATATTTAGAAAGGAAACGTTTCAGGCATTACCTAGCTATCAGGATTGAAGAAAACATCTGTAAGGGAAGACCGTGCTGGCAGGATTTAAATCGCGGGCCATCCGTTCGTTAGTCCGTGCCCTAACGACCTCTCTATTCTTAATCCCCCAATTAAAAATTGTTATACATTTTTATGCAGTAAATTTATCAGCGTTTTTGCTGGTGAAATAATTATAATTATTATAGAAATCGGTCTGTAGTAGGTACATTGGACACACACACACACAATTTTTTCTGAAATACTTGATACTTTTCAATCACGGCATTTCAAAACGTGTGTTTTCAGAAAAATAGCAATACCGAAATTAGACTAGGGTTAGTGACATTGAAATATACCAGTTGTTCTTCATTACATTTTGCGAAATTTCTGAGCAAATTGTAAAAGTTAGTCGTAACCTAATTCGGATGCCCAAATATGGTGATTAATTAATTCATGAGAACAAGAAATTTAACCAGAGATGCCATATGAGCATTATGTTAAGTCTGAATGCTGAAGAAAGTTTGATGCATGCGAAAGTAGAATTTCACCTCCGTAAACTTGTGCGAGGTGTTGGAGACGGTTTAGTCCGATTACGTTTGCAGGGGTTGGCAGCAGCTCCTAACTTTCCTGCTTCCATTCACTCTGGATAGAAGAGAAACCTGTTTCCGATAAAGGAACAAAACCTGGTCCGGCCATAGATGTGACCTCGTCAATGCGGCGATGGAATTACGTTCGTGATTATCTCGGGAAGGAGAAGCGGTGAAAAAGAAGAAGAAAAGCTCCTCAAACAAATTCCTCCGTGTTTAGTCGAGCAAAACGCGAAGTTTGATCAGACGTATGCGGTTTTCCTTACTCTTAGGCAACCCACTTCACGGACTGCATGCGTTAAAGGCATTTCAATAGGTTCTCTTTCATTTCCATCTATTCCTCCTCACCATTCGTCATCTTAGCAACAAAAGCATTAATTTCTAATCTTTCTGAAAGACAAAGAATAGTAAAGCATTAGTGAATCTGACATTTAAACGAGAACATTTAAAGGACGTTTTGGAGATTCAGAAGGAAATTAATAGAAAGAAATTAATTTCTATGTGAAGCAATTAATGTCGGAAAAGTGGGACACACTTTGAGGAGCAAGCGGGCACCTTATGTTCTACCATAATCAGTAACATGAGCTGTTGTGAATAAGACCAACAGAAGCTACCAGTGGCAAGGTAGCTGTCTGTCCATCACAAGAAGGCAAGGCAGAGGAATGTGTAACATAATCACTTTTGTTGGCAGCATGATGCTTATGTTCGACTTCCGTATATGATAAGAATGCTAGGCTCATCTAAATTATACAGTGTTGTCACAAAACTCACCCATGCATATTACCTATTACTGCAGTTACTGAAACGAGCATTAAATCTGGCAGCATGACCTCATACACTCATTTCGTAGTAAACATGTCCACCACCAGAGCATATAAACAGTTGAAACCCCTATCCCTTTTCAGGCTGCGCTTGCCTTCTTGTGGACAGACAGTAGCTTTGTGTAGTGCGTAATCATTAACACATCATTAACACTCGTAATTAGGTAACGAAGTTTTCGAAGGCACTTTAACCTGGTTACATAGAATCGTAAATCGTGAAAAATGGACATAGAAGTATAAGATTTAGCGATGATGAAGAGAAAATGACCGAGATCAACGGAAAGAAAAACTTTCAGAGCAAAAGATGATGATGATGATGATGATGATGATGATTAGACAGTATCAAAGGTTTCTAAATTAAAGTTTCAGAAGGTGTGCACACCATTGACAGATACATATACTGCAGGGACGTGCAAGACAAAGAAAACGGCAGAATCGTGACTTTGTTTCTAATGGCTGAATTAACATTTCAGTGCAATCATGCAAGTAATCCTAAGTATTGCTTTCTCTTAGGTAGAGCATATTTGCATTCACACAAAAATTGCATCTCGAGGTGTCTCCCTGAATATAAAACATTACTAGAAAAATGTGTGAATGTAACAGCATAACTAAACAAGGAAATGTTGGATAAATGCCAAATTTGGTATTTAAATTCAGTGTCTAGATGTGACACAAATTTTTAGGAAAATCTCCCATCTTTACATGAATATTAATTATAATAATAAAATATTTTGATACAAATATATCCTAAACTTTTTATTTCTGAGAGAAAAAATACACTATAGCTTAATACCTAAAAATAGAAGCTATCAACAAGGAAGCAACAAATACAACATACAATTTAATTTTTTGTAACAAACTTCGCATCTATTTTAAGGTAATTGATGAAAATTTCACAGAATTGAGTTGAAACCAGTTTCGTAAACGCTTGTATACATCATCAATATGTATTACCAAACTCTGAAAATGAAACAAACTTAGACAGAATCGATTGATGGTATTTCAAAGCTCATTACATGATTTCTATTATTCAAAACACATATTTTTCCCAAACCCTTATATCTATTGGACCATTTAATTGCTTTGCTGGATTTACTTCATGGTTAAATGATCTGCCACAACCGATTTCTTATACTACATATACTATATTTCTAATACTACAACGAAATTTGCAACATTACTTTAAAAATGTTACAAATTCTAAAAAAAATGGCCACAATTTAATGTAATATGAGCCTTCTACTTAATGTTTTCTGTAACTTCTACACCACACGGCCTTTAAAACCACGTCGTTGACCTTCCAAATGACAGCCTACGGTGGGTGTGTCCATTTAAACTACCAGTTCCAACATATTTTTGTATGCTTTTATTTTTCGGCACATATCCACTTCAAATTATTCTCCATAATGCAATTTTCAAAGTAAAATTAGAAAAAAATTCATTATTCTCAAAAATTCATTATTCTCAAAATTAACACTAATGGGAAATTAAGAGAGTGAATGTTTACTAACATGTGTATTAGATATTTTATTTAAAAGCGTGTATTTGTTTGTCATTTTTATGAGAAATAACGATTTCTATTTAAAATGTTTATTTTCATAAAACTAACGGTGTTATTCTAGATTTCTTCGTACAACTGGTTAAATAAATACATTACTGGGAAGAAAATGCTTTCACAAGTATATTTTAATCAAAGTAAAGTTTCTTTTGAAAAAAAAAATCACACCTGGTGCCTTAATGTAACTTTTTCCATAAACTCTTGTTCTTTTTTATACTTCTTCTAAAAAGTTGTTTTCTGTCACTCTATTAATATAACGAGAAACATGTTAAACATTTCAAACCAAACTCGGAATTGCTAATGCTGAATCGTTGTTTCAAGTAAATTGTGTTTTTTAAGGATTTTCACTTTTCGTTTTTATCAATAATACAACGTTATATATAATATCTTCCGACTGAAGAGTACTTCAAATACTATTTATAGAAAATTCAGGTTGTAGATATTATTTTTCTGTAAAATGTCTTAAAATGTGGCATTTTAATCAAGTCTGTGCCATTTTTGAAAAAATAAAAGCATTAGAATTTTTTTTCTATAAAGAATAATTTTAAGGGCGGGATTTTCATAACAAAACAACACACCTTTCGAAATACCGATTGATTCTGGTTTTATTTATTCAAGTTTTTGTTGCTTGGTGTTACTCTCCATCTCTTTACAGACACTCACAAATCACACACATACACAGAGCGTTTCCTTTGTAAACTCTTCTTTGAATTCAGGGAGCCACATATGAATGTATTTTGGGGGACGAATTCAGAATATTTTGAAAACGTATTCATTCTGGTAAATTTCTGTTTTCTGAGAAACGTAATATTTCTTCCACTGTGGGTAAGTAATAGTTTATTTTATTTCCAATTATATTAGACCTCGGGAAGCATTACTCTAAAGCTGTCAAGTATTTCTCTCTTCATGACCAAAGCGGAAAACCGATAGAGAAAACCGGCTCCACCTAATGTGTTTTAATAACTGGCGCAGGTAAGAGGAACAGGGCTACTTTGGTTCACACCTACGGAGTACTGTTCCCCAAGTCGGACTCATGTCACCTGAAACATTTTGGCTCATGTTCTCCCGTAATTATGTTCACGCGCGTGCAGTGACGTTGGCTTTAGGCCTTTTATTCATTACTTTGGTTATTATATTAAATCCACACTCTGATCCATACATCCAGACTCGAGGAAGATGGTGCATACTCTTAACTGAATAAAAATTCCCACCATCCAGCCGGGAATCGAACGTGGGATGTCTGGCACATTGTGCTGTGGGCTTATTTTCATTGAGTGCATTAAGAGAGCGAGGCTAATTTGTGGTTTTGCGTTGAAGTTTGGACTGCTTTCTCACATGCGAATCCGATGCCAACTGTGATCACTTTTTGCGCCAGCTGTGACGGTTCTTGTTAGGCATGCAGCCTGTCACGCTTGTTGCCAAGAACTGTTTTCATCCATGTTTCCTTTTTATCTCCTTCATCCTTCGTCCACAATGTTCATGTTACGAAATTAACAGCTAATCTAAACTTAGATCTCAATTATGCAAGAAATATATAACACGAAATTATGAATAGAGCATATTGAATTATTAGTGCTGTTTATATTTTTCGAAAATATATTGTTTGTTTTTATTAATATCTCATCGAAATGAAATCTTGGTAGTACAAAGTGTGTATTTTATATTCAGTTTTATATTAAATGGCTCCTTGGGTAGGCTCCTTTCGCCTCATCCTTCCTCCCGGGGATGCCACTTGGAGCATATATACAATAGATCAAGGCTGGTACAACTCTGTCCTATAACTTTCTAGTGAAATAACCGTCAAAAATGAATATTGAGACTGATACGAAATACACACAAAAGGAAAGATTGTAAGTAATTGGAAATTGGATATAATGGCCCGAATATAGTTCGATACAGTCAAAGATTACATTTTGTAAAATAAAAAAAATAATTATTCAAGTATGTTTAGTATGCCACCTACAACTTCTATTGCAAATATACAAATTAAAAAATATCCTTCGCAGGTATGAGACAGGGAAGGGGCTGAAAGTAATCCTTACTTACATTTTTGAGAACATCTGCTTTAACGAAACCTTCTTTTGCCTTCATTCCTGTAAAAGTAGTTTTACAATTCATTTTTGTACCAGAGACATTTGTAACTGTTTCTTTTATTTCTATGAATGCAGTCACTAGAGTTGGGTTGAATGCCCTTCGGGCCCGCCATTTTGACTATGGATACTTTAATGTGATTTTTAATATAATTTTGTTAATGTTTATATAATCACTGTAGCAGTAAATTGTTGAAATGTTTCGTAGGACATTTGCTATGGTTTCCCAAGAGCACCGGTTGGAACGGTAAAGAAAACCAGTTTGGTACATCTGTCCGCGGAAATGATGCTGGAGATGAACTGATACCAATCCATCATTCTGTCCAGACTAATATAAATAATAATAATCAGATGCGAACTGGTATACCAGGAAGCTGTCTTTTGCCAATTAACAGCCCCGCTGGGGGCAATTTGGTGTAACTAGATAGTTCTTTGGCGCCTGTGACGTACGAACCCTCTGGACACAATTTGGAAACACACTGATGCTTTCTTTTAACCAAATGTTCGTTTCACACCAAGCGTTCGGAGGGAATTTGCGGTACTCGTTATTCAAGCTATTAACTTCTAAGCAATTCAAATGTAGAGAATTTTGAATTACTCTATCCACATGCTTGCAGTTAGCCGAGTTGTATTCCACTAGAAATTCGATGTCGAAATACATGATCCTTTGAGACACATTTGAAACTCCGTTTTTATTAATTTACTTTCTCCAACTTTGTCATATCGGACAATGAATGAAGTGGTGTTCAAATAAGTCCAGGGTATATAGAACCTAGAATTACCAGACATTTACTTTTCAAGATTAGGGAAAACCTCCAACGTTAAGTCATATCGGACGATGAATGAAATGATGTTCAAATGAGCACAAGGTACATATAGCTGACATTCATCTTTCAGGATAAGGGAAAACCTCCAATGCTAAATCATATAGGACGATGAATTAAATACATCAAATGAAATTCAAATTAGCCCAGAGTCCACGGAGCTTAAAGTTATCTGACACACATCTTTCACGATACTGGAAAAACCCGGAAAAACCTCAACCAGATAACCTACCCTAACCGAGATATAACTCGGGACCCCTTTAACATGAGGAAGACACGCTACCGAGTTGGGCATAAGAACTCACTATACATAGTAGACGATTAAAAATAAGCGGAAAAACAGAAAATATTTCAGAAATCACAGTGCCATAAACCGCAGGTTCTAACAATACGATGGTGCTGATTCACATTTTGTAGCTATTCAGTTGTGTGTATTGGTTGTGTGGCAGTCCGCGAGAGGGCAGCTTGGCCTTGCTAAGGAATGCCACGGCAACACTGTACAGAGTACTACCACTACTACTACACACTACGTGGGCCGTTCTATTCAACACACTTGTGTTTCTTTTTATACTACATTACTTGCCAGAGAGCCAAGGCGGATGACTGTGCCAGTGGGAGAAAGTGGAGGGGGAAAGTATAGTCACGGCCACGCACAAGTGCACACGTCTTTCTACCAATGTCAAAGTAAGTCCGTCGATACGCATGCATTTATCAGCAATTCCATTCCAATTCAGTCTTAAGGGAAGCTGGTCTTAATGTCGCATTTAGAGTTTTTCTTCTATTTACCAAAAGTTCAATACTGTGCTTCTTAGAAAAGTTCGATTTGTTTTTGAAAATAGCTCTGAAGATTTTGATTAAAATTGGGGATGGGTCGATAGCGGGTTTTCTCGGTACTCATTCTCTATACCGTCATTTCTACTTCTACTTTCACTTTAAAATAGAATGTTGGAAAACTGTGTAAAACAATAAAATGAAATAGGTGCACATGTTTAATGAGACAAAATTAAAACCATCAATGTGATTATTTTCTTAACTATGCGTTAGACATTTATAGACAAAACAGTCACTTTTATAATTAAAACAAACTAATATTTTCACTCTGTCGGGGTCAAGTTAGTTCTTTTTCTGCCACATGTTACAAATGCGGCAGGTTTTAAAACATTTGACTATCGGGTGTCTTGCACGCCTCATTAGGGCAGGTGGTAGCATGTCTGCCTGATGTTCATGTGGTCTCGATTTGGTATCTCGATCAGGGTCAGTTCTCTGGATAAGGTTTTTTTCTGGGGCTACCTTACCCTGAAAGATAAATGTCTGGTAACTCTAAGCTCTATGGAACGTGGACTCAATTAAAAATCATTTCCTTCATCGTGCGATATGACTTAACGTTGGTTTTCCCTTATCTTGAAAGATGAATGTCAGATAACACTAAACTCTATGTACTCTGTACTCATTTGAACATAACTTCATTCATTGTCCGATATGATTTAACGTTGGAGGTTTTCCCTTACCGTGGAAGATGAATGAACAGGTGTCCTGGGCTCATTTGAGCATCATTTCAGTCCACTTCCGCTATGAAGACGATAAATAATAATAATAATAATAATAATAATAATAATAATAATAATAATAATAATAATAATAATAATAATAATAATAATAATAATAATAATAATAATAATAATAATAATAATAATAATAATAATAATAATAATAATAATAATAATAATAATAATAATAATAATAATAATAATAATAATAATAATAATAATAATAATAATAATAATAATAATAATAATAATAATAATAATAATAATAATAATAATAATAATAATAATAATAATAATAATAATAATAATAATAATAATAATAATAATAATAATAATAATAATAATAATAATAATAATAATAATAATAATAATAATAATAATAATAATAATAATAATAATAATAATAATAATAATAAACCACAACAATAATAATAGGAAGTTGGTGATTTTCTGATATTTATTCAGAAACTTTGTTTTTGAGTTATGTCCATAGACATAGAGAAACGTGTTTGTAAAAATACTTTCCCAGAGCCTCGAAATATGTAGAGTCTGTTTAATGAACGCGTGTGCAGTTTGACCTTAAAGGGAACTCACCCTCCCGCCCACTAATGACCGTCATAAATCTATCTCCACACTTCAGAAATGGAACACTGTCGTTGAGGACCAATAGCAGCCCTGATTTTCTCGAAGTGACAGTCGCATGTGTACTCCACGTGGAGTCTCAGTTGCCAAAGTTCCAACTTCCAGTTGATCTGTTTCATCACGTGCAGAAATTCGTTGTGTGCCACGAAGTGGAGACCGAGGGAAGGAAATGCAGTGGTAAATGCAAATGAAGTAGTATATAACTTTCAGTCAAGTGAAAATAATCAAAGTGATGATAATAGTGTGAATAACTGGGCCGAGTTATATTACTGGAAAAGCCTTAAAAAAACTTTTAACGGGAGCAGTTTCTAAGCAAATTCAAGCGCTTGTTTTGAACACACATAAATATGCACATAAATACTGAGGCTTTCACGGCCGGCGTGGTTAACTCCACTATGTTGTCCGGGCTTGTAGGCCGTGGTCCATTTGTATTTCTTTCCGACGTTTCGCCGAAAACTGTCTTGTGTTGGACTCCGGGTCTCTTGACTTAGAACCCTGAAGATGCCGAACGCAGTTTTCGGCGAAACGTCGGAAAGAAATACAAATGGACCACGGCCTACAAGCCTGGACAACATAGTGGAGTTATACATAAATATGTGCTGACAAATAATCTTGGTAAGGGGTCGTGCAATGAACCTGATGATAAATGCTGGGTATTCACAGAAATGCAGTAAGAAATATTGTGACGAAAGGAATACCAAAGACGCCGATCAAGTGTGAAAACAAAAGGAAACGTTTCTCTAAAGTAGATAATTTCACATGCGATTTAATTCGTCGAGAAATTTATAGATTCTATGCAAAAGGGAGATCGCCCACCTTAGACGAATTGATTACACATTTGCAAGAAATTTGTGATTTTCCTTATGGCCACTGCACATTGCGCGTTCTCCTAAAGGAGCTGGGTTTCAAATACCGCACATTGAACAGCTTAAGGGTTATTATTGAATCCAGTAGAATTGCAGTAATGGACATAAGATAATTTATTAAATTTTAGATGAGTCGCATTTCTTACACATCTGCTTCACTTTCGTATAAGATAATTTATTTAGACGAAACCTCGTACGATACCCATGACATATCGAGAACGGTGTCAACCTTGCAGAAAGGTCTGGGGGAAGGAGGGCCAGGGTTGTAAAACGATTATAAGGGTTCGTCAAAGGCAGCGGCCGACGTGCACATGAGTTAACTAAACAGACTTTACTACCTGCCTACCACAAGAAGTCAAGCGGGCCCTGAAGAGGAAGAGGAGCTGATCTGCTTTGGTGCTGGACCGGTTTACTAGAAATGAGTGTATGAGAGTGCATATGAGTCATCCATACTGCCAGATCTAATGTTCGTTTGATTATCTGCAGTGGTAGGTGTTATGCATGGGTGTGTTATGTGACAACACTGTATTTTAGAGCCTAGCATACTTATCATATCTGGAAGGCGAGCATAAACATCATACGGACAGCAATACTGATTGCATTACATATTCTTCTGCCATGCCTTCTTGTGTTCGGCAGAGTGTAGTGTTTCTGATCTAATTCCTACATCTAATTTTTCTATGGAATGCAATATTAGATGGCTATAGAGCAAGTAGAGATAGACTGCAGTAAGCAAAGGTAAGTTGGCAGGAAATTTGAGTGTTTTTGAGAGTAATTTTTATAAAAGGGCAAAGAAACAACTGCCGTTACATTGTGAATGTAGAAACCTGGCTATATCCCTGCTTTTCCGGGATTCAAGAGGAGGAAGGGGCAAAAGTTATAAATACCAGGGTAAAACTCGCAAATACCGCTGGAGTATTAATGCTGTTAATGTGCGGTGGTCAAGAATAATTTTACCACAACGACCCAATGCACAGAGGCCGAGAACGACCATACCAAATTACCAAATGAGGGGGGGGGGTGCTTTTTTTTTATATGTGCGTAGAGGGACGGTTAACTAGCCGGGCTCCGCAAGCAAATAAACGTATATAAACTCCTCAAGCGTGAAGTAACTAGCAAAAGTGCTCCGTATAAATTGAGATGCACAAAAACAGGATGAGGAGCGCTTCGCCTGTCTAGTTTGATGTCAAAGTTCACTGGCGTAACGTTGGCTTTTCGAAATAACTCGTTACTGCAACAACTATCACCGTTAACGTAACATTAAGCCAACTCCATTGTGAGTTTTCTTCTAAATATGTAAAAACAAGTTCAGAAAGTTGGAAAATAGTATCTGCTATCTCTGTTAATGTTGCGTAAAGAAAAATATACAATTAAACCTCTCTAAAACGGAACCTGTTTACACAGGTTTACGTCTTACAGAGGCTGTTTGAATTCAAAGGATGCTATAGTCGCACAGGTTTACAGTGAAGGGATAATATAGAAATTAGTATGTACTATATTTTTAATTTACGTAAAATAATTGTAGTTTATCGCCTAGTTTTTCTATCTGTTTTCATTTTTTCCCTTTCTAATCTGCAACTGTCTGCATATCAACATCATTTGCTTCACCACATACAGCATTCAAAATAATGTTATGGCGATGTTTGAAACTCTCGACTCATTCATTGTAAGTGCTCTCTCTCTGTCTCTCTCTCTCTCTCTCTCTCTCTCTCTCTCTCTCTCTCTCTCTCTCTCTCTCTCTCTCTCTCTCTCTCTCTCTCTCTCTCTCTTTCGTAATTTACGTCCTCCAACGTTAAATCATATCGGACGGAGAATGGGTGAAATGATGCTCAATTGAGCCCAGGGTCCATAGAGCTTAGAGTTACCCTACATTCATCTTGCAGGATAAGGGAAAACCCCGGAAAAACCGTGTCCCGGTAACTCACCCTGACCGAGATTCGAACTCGGGACCTCTTGAACGTGAGGCAGACCTGCTACTATCTACGCTACCGAGACGGACACTTGTAAGCTCTGAAACGGTCTTTGCCTAATTTCTTGTTGTCTCTAAAGCTTGAGTCGAAAGCAATGGTCCAGAAATCGGAATTCCTTTAGCTCGCATACTAACAAACCACTCCAACACAGCGCGATTTAGCTAGTCTTGCTCTGTAGACTTTGTGATGCGTTTCACATGTTCTGCTGTTCCCTTCACTCACTAATCTTTAATTGTTACTGGGTTTTTCAAAATCTCATAAATCTGAGTTTTCTCCACTTTAAACAACGCAGCTAATTATGTTCTTTTCGTGTTCTTCAATAGCCTTATTTTTCCCCTTCCAATGATAATGTCTCACGTTTAGAACTCATTTTGAATTCGTATATGTACGAACTATACTTTTAAAAGTAACCAAAGTTCACAGTTTTCTTCCACTCGCACTTGATAACTTGTAACACCGAAAGTGTAAGGGTCCGTTTTAGTCAGATTTTACTCTATAATACGATAAATTCATCGTATGTGACCGTATATTTCAGATGGTGGGTTTGGAGGAGTTTTCCCAGATCCTTATTCAAATTTTGGGAAGGATAATTATGTCCCTTGAATTTCCTGCTCCTATATTTCGTTCTCAGTTTTCATTTCACATCTGTATGTATCTAGCACGCTGAGGATTCCGTCAGTGCAGCCAAAGGCTTAGATATTGTGCGCCAGATCCCGGGAGGAAGGATGAGATAAAAGTACCATACAAGCGGACAGAACCTATCATAGGCGCCACTACAACCGTGTTGGGTCCTTAACAGATGTAGGTAAGTTCTTTAGTCCGACGGAGTTCCAGTCGCTAAAGTAAGCCATCCATGTCCGATTGAATAATCAGTCCTCCTAAGGAAAGGAGTTGGCTGACCACAACGCCTCCTTTCAGCCAAACACTGTACTTCCAGTGGGCAACCACCGTAGTCCATCACCACCAGACGGTTCACTGCAAAAACATGACGGAGAGAATGAAAAAGGGGGGGGGGCAGTGAAACAGGGATAACCTTCTCAACATTCCTTGTAGTGAACCTGGGAAGTCATGCTCCGGATCGGGGAGATCTCATTGTTCGACGTGCCAAGTCTCCCCTAACCTTGCCATAGTATTTCATTCCAAGCAATGCACATGTAGTACAAGATTTAGAACTAAGACCTAGCAAAACAAATGAGAAATGAATCGGCTTACAGCAACGCAATACCTATGTCAACGTACTTCAGTAATCGTCAAGGAAGAACGTTTGCTTTATTTCCTTTGGGTGTTGTATGTATAAAATGGAAAATGTTTAATGATTTCGATTTCAACAAAAATTAGCCGAGGACTTTGTTTAAATTTATATAGCACGTTAAAATATTTGTATAACAAATATTTATGTATATATTAAGGGCAACCGAGGCGCTACTTTAAATGTTTTGGTAAAAATACATCATTTTTATGTATATATCTCACTGTACTTCAAATTACTTATCTGAAAACTATTTTCTCTCTCCCTCCCTCCCTCCCTCCCTCCCTCTCTCTCCTGAAATGATGCCGCGATTTTTCAAGTTGTTTTTATGTGTTTTATTTGTTATTTTCCTGTGTCAGAAACCGATATTCTCTGACAAAAGAGTAGATATTTGACATCCCCATTGGAATTTGGAAGATAAAAAAGAAAAATAAAGTTATTTGTTGGAAATAACTAACATAATAGTGTGACGATTTTATTGCTTTTTCACGTGTTTAAAAAAATCTACAAACGAGTTGAAATTTTCCACTGGACAATTTACACCAAGATATTATATATTGTCTGCCCACCACAAGAAGGTAAGCGGGGTCTGAAGAGGGAGAGGGCTTGATCTGTTTATATGTTCTGGTAGTTGATCTGTTTACTACCAAATGAGTGCATGAGAGTGCATATGAGCCACCCATGCTACCAAATCTAATACTCGTTTCAGTAAATGCAGTGATAGGTATCTCGCACGGGTGAGTTAAGTGACAACACTGTGTCCTTTAGATGAGCCTAGCATCTTTATCATATTATCTGGAAAGCGAGCTTAAATATCATGCGGAGTACAACATTCGTCTGCCAGGCCTTCTTGTGTTGCTTGGGCAGTAATGTAACACCGAGAACAATATATGTTGGAGGAGACAACTTATATTGTAGCTAATAAAATACAGTAACATATTAAAATACTATTACATATTAAAATCTGCACAAGTAATCTTTAATTAGTAGTAATTTCTGATGGGTAGATACCAGTTTTTCTCGATACCCGATTATCGATATCGATATTTTCTAAGATACTTCGATACATACTCGATACCGTAGTTTCTGCTTCAAGTTTCAATACAAAATAGAATGTTGGGGGAACTGTGCAATAAAAATAAAATTAATTCGGTGCACATATTTAATGAGACAGAACGTAAAACCATCAGTGTTATTATTTTCAAACTCTACAATAGACATTTAAAACTAAACTGTCCATTTTTATAAGTTTTTCCTCGAAAATACTAGCATTTTCACTTTTATTGGGGTCAAGCCTATTTCTTTTTGTCACAAAAATGCAAAAGGAAAGGAGAAAATAAAAGAAAAGAAAAGAAAGCAGAAAACAGAAAGAAAAGAAAAAACTGCTGTGCCAAATAGTCTTTCAAAGAAACCTGTTGAAGGTGGAATACACAAATATTGTAACGGCTACTTTTTTTTTTTAAGTTCTGGAAATTTTAAATTTGTTTTCCATTAATACAATGCCCTAAAATGAGGAGGTGATATATCGTGGTTGAGATATACAGAGATTTCTTCTTGGATACTGGTAACTGGCTCTGAATTTGACACGATTATTTTCTTGCATAGTGTTACAGTGCAGGTACCACATTCCTAACAGTTTCTCGAACTTTGTCATATTCTACTTGCGACAATATTTTATGATTTTAAAATAAAATAAAACCTGCAGGATCAACACCGAAAAAGTACCGAGCGAATATTCCTGAAGCATCGTTCAGTGTCGATGCAGGTATCGTATCGAGGTATCGCAACTATCTCTAGTAATAATATCTGGACAAAAACGTAATTCTGTAATCTAATACTTTATAGCATTTGGTCAACCTCTCCAGTTTTCTGGGAATATGTCGTGAAGTACTCTTGATCCTGAACTAATTTTGTACAGGAAGTAGACAAAAACTTATTACACTAACAACTACATCTCATTAAAGTAAACATATATGTCATTTAAGTTTTTGTGTGGCATGAGCCATTTCTGAGAAATTCTTTGTTAGCCTACAATGAAAGGTGTGGTGAAGGTTCATCTGCATTAAGAGAAGAATGAGATTTTGTGGGGAATAGTTCATGTTAGGTTGTGACATCTGTGAAATCCGTAGGTGGGGCCGACAATTCACCATTTGCCGTGCACGAGAGTTTCAGCAGTACATGTAAAAACAAGATGATACTCGGGTAAAACTCCCCATGCGACACTCCACAGCAACATTGCATGGCCCCTTGGAGACTCATAAACAGACATGTATATGAATTCCTTGTGCTGCAGAAACTCTCAATGAGGGAATAGCCCAAATTCTACATCTACACACTGCAAGCCAAACTTGTACGTTTCTCTTCTCTGTCTGTAGTAATTCATGTTGAGTTTTTGATAACTATGTGATACTACCAACATTTTTGTCCTCACAGGAACTTAAACAAAGTGTAAACTAGAATGATTTACTATAATTATCCATGTAACAAATGTGAATTTTTTATTATTTGCCATCCGAAGTTATATCTTCAAGATCCTGAATCAATGTGATAAGTGCTTATAGAATTGCATGGCTGTCGATATCTTGTACTACTGGACAGTTATCAATTTTTTTTCCGTCAGTGCAAATTCCTTCTATGTCTGTAGATTTTTGAGGGCGCGTCTCGGGAAAATGTTTTATCAAGAACCTTTATTATTGCAATGGAGTTGTTGGAGAATATCTACAAGTATTCACAGGAAAAAGCGATAGGTATCTACATGTGTTTATTTGATATAAAACTTTTGAGTGATTTTAAAATTCATAGATTAGTCATGTTTTTTCGTAAACATGCGCTTATTGTAGTTCCTTTTTTTTTCTTCTTTTTTCTTTTCTAAAATTTACGTCTGTCAACTTTAAGTATTATCAGGCGATGAAAGAAATGGGTGAAATTATGCCCAAATGAGTCCAGGGTCTGTAGAGCTTAGAGTTAAATTAGATAAGGTTATTTCCTTAGTTTTCCCTTATCCTGAAAGATGGGTATCTATTAACTCTAAGCCCGCCTCGGTAGCGTGGTGGAAGCATGTCTGCCTCACGTTCAAGAGGTCCCGAGTTGGAATCTCGGTCAGGGTGAGTTACTTGGATATGCTTTTTACCGGGGGTTTCCCTTATCCTGAAAGACGAATGTCGGGTAACTCTAAGCTGCATGGACCCTGAGCTCATTTGAGCATCATTTCATCCATTTCCATTCATCGTCCGATATGACTTAACGTTGGAGGACGTAAATTTAAAAAAAAAAGCCCTCTAAGGTCATTTGAGCGTAATTTAATTCATTCTCCGATAGACTTAACATTGAGGGATGAAATAAAAGAGAGGGATGTAAAAGAACTGCCAAACGTGATAATAGTACATGAAATGCAAAGTTCACTACAAAGTATTAATTTATGTAATGTACATGGCAAAACTACCTTACTCTTATTTTCAACTTAGACAAGCATAGCAAATTAGATTTTTTTTTTTTTTTTTTTTTTTTTTGCACTTGAAGGTCTGAATTTAGTGTAAATTTAGCAAACATCCAGAATGCATTTTTGCCTAAGACGCACATTCTAATACTACAATGCATGTTACCATGATTTGTTTTTAAAGTCAATTTTTCACGTTTCCAAATATTTTTTGCAAATCCTCGATCGTGCTTGTAAACAACCCCTTGCACAATGCTTTAAAGTTACCCTCTATATAATCTGAGACTGCTGTCTACCTTTCTCGTTCTAGAAAGCAGAGACAAAGTTATTAACTAGTAGCCATATACACTGTTTTATTATTTTGGTGTCAGATGTGGGGATGAAAATATGCAAGCTCAACTTCTAGCTACAATGTCCCTTGAGGCAACCTGCAAAGTAATGGAATGAGGAAGCAGAAAAAAAAAGCCTAGCATTGCTGTGATTACTTTGTTATTGTTCGTTCACTGCTTTTAAATTGACTGCCCAGGGACAAAAACTAAAAAATGGAATAGAGCATATGATGTACTTAAGTAGTCTACTATTAGAAGATAGAATCACGATCCTGACTCATGGAGAACTTGGTTTATGCAGTTGAGCCACGATATTCCGAAGGTGAAACCCTGTTGCACTCATGTGACTTTCTCTACTCTAGTACAAAATATTCTCACTATTACCTAAATTATTGCTAATTTTCTTAGAGGTACAAGCGAATATAGGAATATAGTAGACTTTAAGTGATAGTCAAATATAATAAAACAGATCCCTGTGTGACGGAATTGAAATTTCATTGTCTTTCCATTTAAGAAAAGTGCAAATATTGGTCTTTCAGACATATAACAAAGAATCTCTCGGAAGCATCGCAGTTATACGTGAGAGTGAAGAGTATTTCTGACCATATTTACAGAAAATTCAAAGTATACATTTAATTTGCCATGAAAATATCTTAAACACAGTAGCGAGGCGTGACTTTCAAAGTGAGGGAAGTTCCAAGTAATAATTTTCATTAAAATAAGAGAGAATGACTCAAAGAAGTAAGGCTACTCTTCAGTACTCCTTCTATTGTACAGTCACACGTAGGCTCTTCTTGCATTTCAAGACTGCTCACACTACAAGTAAACATATTCCTGCTTTCCTTCTCCACTCAGACGTTCCAATTTTTCCTAGAGCTGGCCCACATCGTGTGAACTGTTGGTCTAAAACGGAGAAAGTATGTAATTTACACACTTTTTTTAATGATTTTAAACTTCACAATAATTTCGTATTTAATGTCACTAAATGAAAAGTTACGTAAAATTCTATTGCTAATGTTATTGAAATATGATTATAGAAGTATTTAAAAGCACCACATAAAACAAACAATAAACCTTTCTTCACACGCTACACACATTGCACGTGAAAAAATCTCTCATTGTCTTCTAACTATCGAAGAGTCGTGATTGCTTCCGGCAACCTAGGAAGCATAGTATTCAAGGTTACGAATGCGAAAATCCAGAAATATTCAGTATTGAATGAGCTCGCGGAAATTGTCATTCGAACTCAAGCAGCTTGTCAAATTGTCCGCAGAACCGCGTATGTTCACGAATAAGTTTTGAAAATGTACTCAGGAGCAAGTAAAATATTGTTTTTCTTCTTTTTCTCCTAAAATTCTTGAGCGAGCGGCGCTTCCAGCGCGTCATTGCACGCCTCGCCACTGCTTAAATGTGTACTGTTTTTACTGAAAAAAAAAAAAAAAGAATAAATGTTGCATGGAATGTTGGGATTTTCAGAAATATTTTCCGTCGCATCCTTGGAAGATGCTGGTTTGATATTTAGGTGACGTTTCGTTTCTGAATTGTATTTTTTCACACAAAAATTGTTTCCTGGAACCGCCTTTTTTTTTTTTAATTCAGGGGTCATAAACTGTATTTCCGGTAAAATTTGGGTATCAAATTAATTACCCTGCTTACTGTATTTGTTAAAGTATTTAATGCATATTAAACCTAAAAATCAATAACAAAACACTACCTAGTAACAATGAGTGTCAGAAACCTTCAGAGAGAATCTGGACAAACAAAGGAAGGAAAAGAAGGCGCGCAATGGGAAATGTGTGTTTGAAACGCGGCCTGAGTGGACAATGCAGTGTCACACACGCATATCCGGCCAGGGTAATGTCACTTTGCTGTTGCAGAAAAAAAAAAGACGTAATGTTTTCCTGTTGAGAGGACGGAAACAACGGCGAGTACATCACAGGACGATATATTGTGCAACTGCGACATTTCCTTGTTCACAAGTAGGGCTGGGAAAACGGTGATTTGTCAGTAACAGTTCCAGCTGGTAGAGTAAAACTCCTTGAGAATATCTGATGTCCATTGTTGTCCTGTGTTAAAGTGTAAAATTTAGTTTAAAAAATTGATTCGTTGTACTCATATGACCTTTTCTACGGATTGGCTTATTTTTATCTGCTTATATTTTTTACGCAGATAAACGTTCGTTATTCATTTACACAACTTGTTGTAGCTAAAAGAAAAAAAAAATGTAATAAACTAAAGCGTAGTCAAGCCACTATATGGTGGTTTTTAAAAATAGCAATTTCTTCTAAAGAAAACCGAAACATATTTGTAGATTTAAATAAAAAGGAAAACCATTTTTCTTTAATTTTACATCTCCAGCATAAGTCATATCGACGCATAGTGAAATGATGCTCAAATGAGTTCAGGATACATAGAGCGTAGACTTAACAGACGTTCATCTTTCAGGGCAGTGAAAAACATCCAACGCTGAGTTTTATCGGACGATGAATGAAATGATGTTTAAATGACACTAGGGTTCATTGAGCTTAGAGTTACCAGACATTCATCTTTCAGGATAAGGGAAAACCTCCAACGTTAAGTCGTATCGGACGATGAAGGAAATTATGTTCAAATGAACGCAGGGTCCTTAGAGCTTAGAGTTATCATTCATTCATCCTTCAGGATAAGGAAAAAGCTCCAGCGTTATGTCTTATCCTATAATGAATAAAATAAATTTTAAATGAGTCTAGGATACAGACAACTTAGAGTTACCTGACATTCATCTTTCAGGATAAGGGAAATCCCTGGAGGAATCCTATCCAGGTAAATTACCCTGACCGAGATTCGAACTTTGGACGTCTGAACGTGAGGCAGACACACTACCGCCTATGCTACAAAGGCGAGTAAAAGTAAATATAAAACCCCTGAAATGTTTAATACCACTTCATTCATACTTCTGGGCTAAGGAATAGTTCTTGTTAAACAAAAATTTCGTGTTCAATCGTTGAATCAAACTGGGAACCTCTAGGTTGAGAATCCAGTAAGTTTTTGTCAGTCTCTGACGGTTTATTTCTTCTAGGAAAGGCAATTCAGAGGAAACAGTACTTCGAGGCTATTATTATATAAGCTCCATTGTATAAAGGTGTGACTGTCATACAACAAACTTCCATTTCGATTGTTGGTATAATGGTTGTTCAATTGCTTGTTGAGCTTGGAGACTACTTGTTTCCTCGACCAAGGTCTTTTTCGCGGTTTTCCTCTGGTCACTAGAAAAATGCTGGAGTGGATTATTTTCTGATATCTTCACTCTCATTTTCCATTCTTCTTTTAGGTTGGCTGAGAAAAAGTGCGATTTATGTTTCTAACTTATTTTCTGTCCGTGAGAATAGAGAGTGGGTGGTTACCTTGAAAGGAGCGCCCTGCTTGACCGGGTTCCTACGAAGTGGCATGCAGTATGAGAGTACTGCATCTGGAATCGTTAGTGATCCCGCCTGCGTCGTGCGTGCCGCCGCTAGATCCTACTGGAGGTTATAAATACAGAATTTCAGGATATCTAGAGACACACCTAATGCGTGGTGTAGATATTTAAATGAAATGCTGGAATTAAAATAAGGGTTGAAATTAATGCTGCTTTTTTCTTTCTTTTTGCAGGTAAGATGAAACTTGATGCATCTGGCTGCGTTTCTAGAAATTACTGGACGTGCGTGAGTAAAATCATTATTAAGTAGCTATGCGTGGTTATATCTTAGAGCTTTTAAGGTGACTGATCAAAGAAAATATATCTAATTTTCTCTGTTATCTTTTGTGGTTTACTATTGATTCCTCACCATGAACTAGCATAATTTTCTCTGAAACTTTTCAGAAATCCGCCCAGCATTGCCATTTGTAATATTTGTTTTAAAAATCACGTTTTATTTCATGTAGGTGGTGGATATTTTCAAATTTATGCTCACATAAAATAAATCAATTTGCGATATGTACTAGTCATAAAATATATTGGTAAAGAAATTAAAATTGCTTTGGAAGGGATATTTTTGAAATTTTATTTTAAGTGTGTTTAACTTCACGTGCAAATTTCAAAACAAAAAAAAAAACAAAATTCTGGTAGATATCTGTAAACCTATGTAACACAATGTAACAAGGCAAAATCAAGATCTGAGTTTATTTGTGACAAATAATAGTTAACAAATAAGTTGGAAGTTGCCTGGTACGTTATAGTTAGTAATTATCAAGGGTACTAAACATAATTAACATCAATCACTAAGCCTTAACAAGAATATCATTATGAACCCAGTAACTTTTGTATCTGAAGGCGTAATATTTAACATTTCTCGTGTTTCATGCAGTTATTTATGATGCATTGTACTATAAATTAATAGTTTGTTACCCGAGTTCCTTTTTACTTCGAAAATAACATCTAGAAACTTTGCAGTGAATAAACAAAGCTTTTTCATATCCAACCTAATGAAGGAATTCAGCCGGAAATGTAATAAAAGCTAAAGATGATGCAAATAAATGGATAAGAGCTACTTAACTACTCAATAGTTATAGGTAGTTACTCCGAGGGCTGTTGAATAAACAATATCACATTTATTTTTGACAACGTACCTTTACTCATCCTCATAATTTTTATGGTCCTTTTCAAAATAGTCTCCCCTGAATGCGATGCACTTGTCCCAGCATTTCTGCCAGTCTTCAAAGACATGCTGGAAACCATTTTTTTGAAAGACCCTGCAAAATCGCCTCCGCAGCCTTCACCACTGCTTCTGATGATGGAAAATGCCTCCCACAAAGGCGTTTCTTCAAGTTAAGGAATAGAAAAAAGTCACATGGGGCTAAATCCGGACTATAGGTAGGTTGAGGAATGCACTTCACGTTGATTTTTGCAAGATATTCAGCAATAACATTGGCAATATGCGGCCGCGCATTATCGTGGTGCAGCATCGAGCCTGCTTCATGGAAATGTGGTCTTTTGCGCCTGATATGGGCTTGCAATGTTTTCAGGACATCCCTGTAGTATTATCCAGCTACTGCTGTGTGTGTGTAGGTACAACATGCTGATAAACCATTCCATGAATATAAAAGAATGAGATGACCATAACCTTCCCAGCAGAAGCAACCACTTTTCCTTTTTTAGGTGTTGGTGATGAAGGAGATTTTCATACTGAGCTTTGCTGTTTGCTCTCAGGATCAAAATGATGTAGCCAAGTTTCATCAGGAGTGATTACGTTTGAAAGAAACTCCGGATCTTCCTCTAACATAAACTTTAAGTTCATGCTGACCTGCATACGAATGTCCTTTTGTTCGCAAATCAACACCCATCGCGCACAAACACGTCTCATGTGTAATGTTTCGGTCACCAACGTGTGGGTGGCACCCAGTGAAATGTTCAGTATTTTAGAAAGTGATCTTAAGGTAATTCGTCGATCCTCTCTCACAATGGCAGCAGCATTGTTGATGTTTTCTTCCGTAAGAGCAGTAACTGCAGCACCGGGTCCACCTTCCTTTGAAATTGATTGTGTCCCCTCTTTAAACATTTCAAACCACCCTCAAACTGTGCTGTAGGGAAGAACAGGCTCTCCATAGGCCTCCTGTAACATTGTATCGGCCTCAAGTGAAGATTTGTTGAGACGAAAGCAGAATTTCAAAACCGCCTATTGTTCCTCGCGTGTTACCTCCATTGCAGTGGTAGGCGATACTGAACATGTCTGAACTTGCCTGGTTCTCACAGGCGGGAGCCAGAAGTACCAACAATGAAACTACTACGGGGTGTTTGTTTCACATTAAGCTAACAGAATATAATAATCCCGCTTGGCTCTCACCAAGGCGGCCCAGGTTCGATCCCAGGCGACCGCAAAGTGAGATTTGTGGTGGACAACACGGCGCTGGGGCGGGTTTTCTCCGGGATCTCCGGTTTCCCCCGCCATCTCATTCCACCGGTGCTCCATCTTCATCTCATGTATCATCAGTGTCATCGCCTGCGGTGCCGTATGTAGTAAAAGCGGGCGTTAAACACTACACATTACATAACAGAATATAAGATTGAATTTTATTGCGAAAAATTATGACCGTAATAAATTATGATCATTGTTTATTGAACAGCCCTCGTATTAATGGCCTGTTTCGGAGATTAGGCTAAAATAGTCTCCCCTAACTCACTTTGAGCGAAATATTACGACAGACTTCAGCAACTCTGCAGGCCCTGTCTCATGGTTTGTGGATGAATCTGCTGTGCACAGCATGGAATTTCCAAGCTGTACACTGGAATCCTTTGTACATTTACTTCTGTTAATATGATCAGTTGTATAAATAAATAAAAGGAGTCAGGATTTACTGTTCCATTGGCTGATGCATGTAATATAATGGCAAATCTTAAACATGTTTAATTGCTTTAATTCCTATCTCAGCTCTAATTAATTGTAATTATTTGTTTCGAGGGCTTAATGGGTCAGTAAACTGTTGAACAGCAAGCGAACTTTAGATCATGTGTAAAGATATGAATGTTGGATCGATAGTTTATACCCAATGGATGGTAAGTCGAATTCAGTGTGTGATCCTGCTTTAAAGAATTACCCCGAATTACGTTCTCGAGCGCTTCGGAAAGGTTTCGACGGTATCCGCGCAGTAACAGCATACCTCGTGCCTCGTGACGTCAGCTACTGCAGCAGGAAGGTAGATCTCTCTTGCCCCACCTACTACCAAACAGCATTGGCGGCGTAACTCCAGGCGAGCCCTTATGTTATAATGTCTATAGTAAATATTAGAACAAGAACTTTAATATTTAAATTTAATTAGTTTTAAAGTCACAAACATTATTTTGGGAGAAGGAAGTATGGGAGTCTCTGGACAGGATAACTTAAACAGGAAATGTTGTTTAAACAGTAAACTTGACATTAAGGATGCAGCACTACGATAGATAATTCTTGTCTCAGCTGGTGATTTACAGGGACTTTCTTTTTTTCATTTTATTAAAAATAGGTCAATGATTTTGTTGAATCTACTACATATTTAAGACATTTTAATGATAAATAAAATGTATGTCTTATATATTCTGAGCATAATCAGTGAAGTCCATTATAGCCGAGTATTTGTAAACAGATAAGATATAATCTTACTTCCGACTTATACAACTCACAATTTGTCAAACTTTTCTGAAGTATTATTTGTTCTTGGTTGTTATTTTTCAAGCGGAATTAGCTGTTTTTTCCCCATGGGATTTTCAAAGCCGTCACAGAGCGACGCTCTTTTTAAAAATGTGACAATCGTTTTAGACCACTGTGCTATTTTTTGTTTGGTTTTTGTTTTTACTTGTTCCATTTATACCCTGCCTTTAACTACAATGGTCATATGGTCATATCCTTTGGAATATACCGAAGGTGTTAATTCGTATTCGTTAGGTTTTAATCATTAGATCACGCACACATTCACATTCATACTTCCAGACTCTGGGTAAGATGGGGAATTATCTTGGCCGGAGAAAAATCCCCATCCCCACCGCCGGGAATCGAACCCGGGACCCCTAGCACAGCAGGCAGGTGCTCTACCGACTGAGCTACGGGGCCAGCCTGTGCTATTTTTATACGTATAACAAAATGCATAATGATGTATGTTCTGGATTCAGGAACCATTTAGAGGAATAAGATTTTGCTATCAAAGCTTGTAAAAAGAGAGTGAGTGGAAAAAGATGAGTAAATGCAACCCATAATATTGTTTTACCATGGCAGATCCTTTACACAACGCTGGCGTAAACAGGGCTCGGCATTTAAACAATAGATATCCAATAACTAACTAGTGCATCATAAAATTTTTGTTTTCGCTTGTACATTGCACTGCAAGCGGCTTGAGTATGGATTTCCTGAAGAAGTAGAAGAGTTGCTATTACGCCTGACATTCTTGTTTTTATTTTGTAACTGCAGCAAAGCAGAGAGAAACTAAATATTTTCTTTCTGTGGAGATGAATACGTGTGCTTTCTTAGAAAAGGTTGTTGGCGGTAGTTCAGAAAGGAAACGTAACGAGGGCGCGTAATTGGTACATTATCATTGTTTCTTGATGTGATTACGTACTTACCGTGCGCCCACAAGGTTGCATGTGCTAATTGGCAAGCACATTTTAATTGGCAAGGTGGGCGGTAGAGGCAGTGCGGTGCTCATATCGACCCGTGCTGCAAGCCTTCCTTCAACATCCTTTTAATGAAGTAACGGGGAAAAAAAGGTCTTTCCCTACTGCCTAGCGATTATACAAAGTATTCATATTAACTTAATCACGATAAATAATTGAATGAAAACCTGGAGCACCCGATTACGTTACTGGCCTTGTACGCATTTTTAAACCTAAAATGTTGATATAAACCATTTTATTTAACACTTATCCACGTATAGGTAATGGTATTGCTGTATTTTGTTCTTTCAGTGTACTCCTTCAACGTTAAGTCATATCGGACGATGTGAAATTATGTTCAAATGAGTGAGGGTACATAGAGCTCAGAGTTAAGGGACACTGGGACTGAAATTTCCAATTTCTTTACTATATGCACTATTGAACTGATATTTTGCATACAATATAAAGAAGCTCCTAATAAACTGTATACCAAGTTTCAGACTTCTGTGACTGTTACTTTCGGAGATATTAATTATTTTATAAAAGTATTATATAAATTAATGACCATTTTCAAAAGTTAGCGGGCGTCAACATTTTTGAAGTAGGTGACTAATGTTATACTCTTATTTTTTGATATGGTTTGTAATAAATCAGGTGATTAGTTTTGTAATCATAGCCCTCTTTGCTCAGGCAGAATTTTTTTTCCATATGAACATATTTTCCTATAAAAATTAGCCAAATTTCTGAATATTATATTATTTTTTTTTAAAAAAATAAACATAAACCAAAAATAATCACCAGTTTTGTTTAAGTATCTCTGCACAACACGCATGTAAAGTTACAGTACAATTAGATTGAAACTACAACGTCATGCTCATTTTATGTGTTGAAAAATGTAAACTTGAGAAAAATCAACATTTGTGTAAGCATGCATTTCATGTCTGTTTTCAGGGTACCTGTATCCTCAGAACTGTCATGGAGCATAAGTTGTCCCCTCCTTCCTCTGTTTGGAAGTCTCTTTGGCCATTGTAGTCCTGCTTTTGCAACTTTCTTCATTTCAGTTGCTGATCGGGCACTTTCATAAATTCTCCTCTTGTCGTACCTCTTAGTAGCTTTGCGCACTACACTAATATTTTTTTAAACCTACATTTCAGTTCCTGTGTAGCACTGAAACCTATGTTAAATTCTGAAATAGCATTAGCAGCAGCCATATCAATGAGTCCAAACATTCATTCTGATTCTGAGTTGTACCACGAATGCATCTAGTCAGTAACTCATCAGAAGCCAGTCGTTGGTACAGGGGCATAATTTTAGTAATTACTTCCTCTGATAGTTTAACTTTCATTCTGCCATGTCTTGGTGGACATTTACCTTGTGCGATACTTTAGTTATAAAACACCATGATCTGGAACCTTGGGGACATTTTCCATGTTGTGGATTAGAGTTACTTGACATGTAGTAGCTAAGAGTATCATAAATTGCTGTCTTCATTGCTGGTACATTAAGAATATTTTGTACAATAGCGTTTCTATAATAACTTGTTAGTTTTGTGATTATGTTATTTGTGAGCATTCCGATGCGATGCCCACCAAGATTTACTCCCTTAGTTTTGCATGTTTGTACTAATTGTCATAAACCTGTTCCCATTCTTTAGGCTATATGGTTCGCACATTCTTCTTTTGATGTCACCATATACTTTTTCACTTACTAAATAGTTAAAAGTTTTTGAGTCCCCATCTGAGAGTACTGCTGTATATCTGAATCTGCACTCAGAAACTGATCTCTTCCATAGAATGTCAGCTGCATAAACTTCCATGGATGCAGATGACCCCTCATAATTTTTGTTACATGCACTACCAGATTTATGTCCCCTGCACGATATATCATATTCAATAGAAGTGGCACCTAGCTCACTGGCGGTAAGGGCACACATACTACAGAACTTGGATATTATTTTATAATCAAGCACTAATCCAGTGAGCAAGTCCATTACAATGGCCAATGTTGCAATTAGATGTGTACCTACTCTCTTTTATGCCAGGTCCCATCATATGAGACTGCTGTATCTATGACTGAATTTTGATTTCCCTTAGCATCTAGAGATTGATAGGCCTTCCTAAGAATTTCTCTGGACTGGGAAAGTACCTCTTTTTTCACATACTTGCTTTCTTCAGCTAGTGCATTCATGTGCTTTGTGAAGATCTTAGAATCCATACTGGTCATCCCTTTAATGGAACTAAACTTTTCCAATGACAATGAGCTTTGCCAGACATTTATATTCCAATGTTAAAATATATCACACAATGAATGAAATTATGCTCAAATGAGCCAGAGCCCATAGACTTATCCAACATTCATCTTTCAGGATAAGGGAAAACCCCGCGGAAATCCTCATCCAGATAACTCACGACATTCGAACTCGGGCCCTATTGAACGTGAGACAGACACGCTACCATCTACGCTGCGTGGCGTGCATGTACCACATAATGAGATACTAGGTCTAACTCGGTAATATAAGTTGGTAATCGTGGATGCTTTACAGATTTTGTAAGATATACTCACCCTACAAAAGGAATTGCTAGAGAATACTGACAAAGACTGACTCCCAAATTTTGAAAATGGAGCTACTAAAGCACCCCGTGTAGAATACCTGTGGCCTCCGGTAAAAAGAATGAAGTGCTGGTGCGTAATAATTAAAATTTCACATAACGAAAACAGTAAGCCATTTGTGTTTTGGAAACTCATATCATAATAACAATTACGCATTTGTGTTCCAATTAGTGCTATAGGACCCTAGAGCTATAAAAACGTATGACAGTACTGAAATTGCTCAAAGGGAAGCGGAAATATTTTAAAAATTCAGGCATTTGTTTTAACAAAGCCTTTTAGCGACAGGGCTTTTTTATTTAAAAAAAAAATGTCTAATTTGATGGAAGCCTAAGCCTGCGAGGCGAAGTTGCAATAATGTTTGCATAATTTCTCTTATTTTATTAAAAACAGTTGCTGTCCCTTGTGTTGAGAATAATAATAATAAAGTCGTACGCACTTAGTGTATATCATTATTATAATTACATTTTCATTACTTTGGGCTGATTCGTATGCTGAGATAATTATTTATCTTTGAATATGTTTATAAAATGTAATGTTTCACATTTAAGCTGTGTAAATAAATTTTAATTTATAGGACTGTTTTAAATTAAATATATCATAATTAAATACAGCAGGATAAGTAAAACAAAATACTATTATTAACTTTTATCGTTTTAATAGTTTAATATAAAACAATATTTTCTACTCATAAAAATCAGTTCGTGTTGTTATAAACTCAATAAATAAAATACAATACTGTTTCATAAGTAATGTTTTTTAAGAAAAAACGTGTGTCCAAGTGTATTCTGACAAGCAATTAACTAATTTTCAAAGAATAGACCATTAGATTCTTTTGTGAAAGTGTAGAGCCAGACTGAAAAATTCAATGTCATAGCTGGGATTTGAACCACGGATCTTCTGGTTTCCATCCAGCCGCTCTAACCATTGAGCTACTATGGCCAACGTGCCAGCATGACATTAAATTCTCCAACTGACTCGTGGTTTTTTCCCGGTAAACCACTAGGAGTTCTCATAAACACATGAGACAACTACCTTAATGGCGACTTACTATGTTGTAAATACTTTAAGGCGCGGGCTTTATAGTTCGGACCACTATTAGGTACAAATAATGGAAATTAATTGTTCCTTCACACTGGCCGTGTGTAGGACGCATTATGAAAGGGTAGAGCCAGACTGAAAAATTCAGTGCAATAGCCGGGATTTGAACCACGGTTCTTCTGGTTTCCCTCCAGTCGCTCTAACCATTTGAGCTTCTATGGTCAACATGCCGATATGACATTAAATAAACACGAGTCAGTTGGAGAATTTAATGTCATGTCGGCATGTTGGCCATAGTAGCTCAAATGGTTAGAGCAGCTGGACGGAAACCAGAAGAACCGTGGTTCAAATCCCGGCTATGGTATTGAAAGTTTCAGTCTGGCTCTACACTTTCATAGTGCGTCCTACACACGGCTAGTGTGAAAGAACAATTCATTTCCAGATTCTATTGTCTTGAGTCATCGTTCAGCGAGGTTTATTATCCCCAGTCTCTGGGTTTTGATCCGAAGAATTCGGTGACACCCACTTGCACTGCTTCAATGTTATTAAAATTTCTTCCACGTAGAAAATGGGCCATGGATCGACAAATATGATAATCTGATGTGCGAGATCAGGGTTGTATGATGGGTGTGGTAGTAGTTAGATTCCTCCTAACTCCTGAATTTGTTCCACGGTTGTTCGTGCAGTATGGTGTGTTGCATTGTCCTGTTGCAATAGAACTCTATTTCGGTTAACTAATCCTGAGTATCTCCGTCTCAAAATTTCATGAACTCGTTCCAACTGTAGAGAGTAAAGGTCCTCCGAAACTCCCAGTGAATCACATCTTCAAAATTCCACCAGATTTACATTACTTTGGGTTCAAACTGATGTTTTCAATGATGACCTTGGCAGGTTGGCGAAGATTCAAGGTTCTGGTTCGGTAATATACCCATTTTTCATTACAAGTGACAATTCTCCTAACAAATCTATCATCCATGGGGTTACGGATAAGCTGACGAAATATATCTACTGTACGTTCTGCCTGTTGAGGTGTCATTCATGTAGTACAGATCCACAGCTTCTGTATGATTTTCAAGTGTCTTAATGTGGGGATGTATAGTATCTTCTGATGTACCAAGTTCTTCTGAAAGCCTTCGGGCACTTTTTCGCGGATTTTCTCGCAAAACTTGTCGTGTATCCTCAATATTCCATACTTTAGCTTTTCCAGAACATGGTAAATCTTTAGTGTTTTCATCTCCATTGCTGAAACGTTGGAAGCATCGTAGTGCCACACGTTCACTAACGACACCTTCTCCTTTCACTTCACATATACTTCGAGCGGCAGCGACTTTATAGTCCTGTTTCCAATAGTGTTTAGAAGGACTCGCTTGCAATGTACGCAACACTAGCCATGTCATCCTGTAAGTACCATTGCCAAATAAAAGAAACCCAATAAAATTCCCAAAACACTAAAATAAAATAAAAAAACCGACCACCTAATATAAGATGTACATGAATTTAAACCACTTTATACTTTTGTGCAAGTTTTTGCGTTACTTGCGTCAGTGTGGAGCAGCAAATGGACCCAGTACCACCTTTTGTTTATTTATTGAAGATTCCATTAACAGCTAGGTCATGTGCTGGGACGAATTTTATGCTCTGATAATATATATGAATGTTTACATAGAATAGTTATTTGTGAAAAGGGTTTTATTTTGCGAGTAGGTGTGATTCCGATAAGAGGTCACAAGCCGAGACTACGAACAAAATAAAACAATTTTAACCCGTGCATCATAACTATTTTAGACAGTCCTGGATATGTATAGATATATTATAGATTATAGATGAATTTATGGTATTGCTTTAACTTTCTCGTGGTAATGATATTCTTCGAGTTGCGATGTTCATTTGGCTTGCTTAGTGTTGACAACATGATTTTAAGAAAACCAGAACATTCTACATAATGGAGACAGTGGAAATAATAAAACAATGAAAATAATGTAACAAAAGTTTTAAGTATTTTAGTTAATCGATGGAAATAAATCATTTCTTCACACTAGCCGTAATAAGAGTTAAATTATGAAGCCTGGGACTCAAGTACTTACGATAGTAAGTCGCCACAAACGGTATATCTCGGATGCGAGAGCCCCTTGAGATCTACCGGAGTAATGTACGAGTCAAATGGAGAATTTAATGTCAGGACGGCACGTTGGCCATGGTGGCTCGATGGCTTAGAGCGACTGGACGGAAATCAGGAGATCCGTGGTTTAAATCCCGGCCATGGCATTGAATTTTTCATGTTGACTCTATCTATCAAAAGTTTAAGTAATTTAATAAATTACAAAATTTCCAAACTTAGTTGTGTTTTGAGAAAACTGAAATTACGGCCTTCTTGAATGAGGCGATTGGCACATTCCGCAAGAAATGAAAGTTGGCATTACCGGCTTGTTGTATGCTTTTGAGCGCTGAGCTAAAGAATTTTCTACTTTTAACGCAGTGACGAACTAATAAAATGCCCATTGTAATGTCAACTGTCTAAAACATACTTAATATCCACATAAATGTACCATTATAAAATTATTAAGATATATAGATAGATCTAGAATCAACATTTGAGACAACTTTGTTATTTCTCTGTCCTCAAAAATAATGTGATTATATATATATATGACCGCAAAGTGGGATTTGTGGTGGATAACATGGCACTGGGGTGGGTTTCCTCCGGGTCCTCCGGTTTCCCCCACCATCATTCTACCAATGGCTCCATCATTCATTCATCACAGACGTTGGGCCGATCCTCCAACCCTGATTTCATCTATCAGGACAGTCTGTTTCGGCTCCCTCGCTCTGAGGGAACCCAAGCGACTGCTAACACCAGCATTGGTGAGAAGGGGAGACTTAATATGTAACAATTATTTACGCGTTAAAATCATTTTTAGTATTGAAAGGTTAGTTTCTGTAACGAGCGTTGTCGCCAACGTTTATCTTTCGTGTAATAAGTCGAATAAAACATCTTGACCATAGGTGTGCAAAGCACTACACCACTGAATTGAATTTTGTGTCTTTTCTACTGGAGGACAATTGAGAATTTGTAAGAATAGTTTTAAAATTGCATATTTAAAACGATTAACGGTTGAAGTCCCTAAAAGTTCCTGGATCGAAGACGCGACCCACTATTGGAGCTATCTCGTATGTAAGATTCAGATGTTATCACCAAAAACAAAAGTGTGTGAAATTCTCTTTGTACGTCTCTGTAATGTCATTCAGTTTACATGAGTTGAAAACCGTGTGTTGTGTATAGCTAATTTGAAGTAACGTCTCTGCTTTTGGGAGGTACTGAGCCCTCGGTATTTTAATTTGCTGAAAACATTGCCCACTTTGGGAAGCAATTGTACCACCTCCAAGAGAGTTTTCGCTGCTAAACAAACAACGGGATTCAGAGAGTTTTAGGTGGTAACAAGTAAACATTAGGAAGGTCTTGCGTGTGTCACAGGGGGCCCTGGATGTTTACGCAACAGCGAGTTCCAGAGAGGTTGTAGCTTCAATTTGAGGGGCCGCCCGTAATTTCATTAGCCAGACACAGAGGGGGACGATCGGCCTCCCAGCTTACTCTCTCGTACCACATCACCATTTTCTTTCCTGGGAAAATAACGCAAGAGATCACTTACAGATCTCAAATATTTTGAAATTTAAACGAAAGGAAGCATTAACTTATATACACAATGTCGTTTAAATAAAATGTTCTGTGTATCTTCTTCCTTGAGAACCTAACCTCTAGAATCTTTAGTTCTATAATCTTAGATACGCAGAGGAAATTTTTAATCCGTTAAAAATTGGATCTTTTGAGGCCCTAATAGAACTTCAAAGATTTACATGTGAACATGACACAAAAAGTCTTAAAATACCAAATTCTGTAATAGGTTCAGGCGTCTGTAAAGAATAACATAACACGATTTTCAAAAGCATCATCCCTTAAGTGAAAAGTGTTTTGTTCTTCTTTTATTAAAACATGCTCATGACAAAATGTAAATGAGAGCAGGGTATTATGAAATGCCATTTACATTTGGTTTTGAAATAAAAATCGCCAAATCATCAGTACACCAATTGTGATGAGCTGTCACTTGTAAAAAGACTGCTATTCATTTTGTTGCTATGGAAACAAAGTATTTAGAAAAACGTTGCAAATGGAGGTTAATATGAACTAGTCCAGTATTATGGAATAGGAGATTTAAAACATCAAGGAATTAATTTGATTTAATAAAATATGAAACAGGATTAGTTTAAAATAGACAAAAATCTATAAACAAATGTTTACAGATAATACAACAAGTTTAGAATGACAGAAAAAATATAGCTAGTTTGCATCTCATTGAATTTCAGTTTTTAAAAAATATGCTTTGGATTTGCATTAGGTGTTATTTATATTTACGTAATTAATAACTGTTTAGCTGTTAAAATTATACTCGAAACGCATTTAAACTTTATATCTATTCAGTATATTTTGTACCGTTTTATGGAACATTATACTTTCACGTCGGGTATTAATATCTGGTATTCCATAATGCCCGACACGTCGTCTTGGACAATGAAACTTTAAAGGAATGGATAAAACACTGCCAGCTAAAGAACGACCAGAATATGAGAAACTAAAATTATTTTAGTCTACCTTTTAGTGTAACATCAATATTCCTATTTGTGGGTTAAAATGATTGAAAATTTGCCTTCAGAAACTTCTGAATATAACAAAACACAGTTCATTCTGTAGGGAGTAAAATGACAAGAAGCTGCCAGCTCTCACTGCAGTGCATCACGGGAGTCTTACTTGACCACTTCATGCACTCCTACATGACAGCAGGAGCAAATCTTGGCACCTATTTCATATTTCCCGACAGTTTCATAACACCCTCCTCTCCTCTATATCTTTAATTTTCTGTAAATATCCTATAAAGTTCCCTTCATTTTTAATATTACTTTCTCTATTACTGGTAAAATAAAATTTTATGCACAAAGGTGTAAATATTCTTAAACAAGTGTCAAATTTAACCAGTTCTGAAATATTCGTGGTTTTTCAATACATCATATTTGTTAAGTATGTGGCCCACATTTAATTTGTTTCTCGTAATAATGTGCGTACAGTCTTTTGTAAAAATAGTACGTAGATCTAAAGAAATAAAGGATAATGTGGGAGAAAATCGTGTGAACTTAACACGTATCCATTATTATTGTTTCAGTTGCAGAGGTACCTTTAATTTTTGTATTGATATCATGTCCCTCTTGAATTTAGATACGAAAAGCAGTGTAAAACTCTCCGGTGAGGGAATAATTAAATGTATTCTATTACAGTTTTGAGAAGGCAGAAATGCTGATACTCGAATACATAAGCAGTCATTTTGTTTCACTTTTAAGCGACGGACTTTAAGGTGGTGGTTATCTTTTTTTTCCCAATATCTTGAAGACAGCAGAGTTACGCGCCAAGCGCGCGAGTGTTTTGTTTCGTGGCGTCCGTCAGAATGAGCGGAAACGCAAGCAATTACAATTTTGTGGCAATGAAATGGTGTTGTTACTTTGCTGCGGCAAAAGTTGGCAATGTGAGGAGGGTATATAACAAAATTTGGACGCGATCCAAGTAATAGGCACATTAATTGTGCGCCTCCCCATTGGTTAATTTAGAGACCGGGGGGAGAAGAATTCATTCCCTTTAACATGAACTAATTTGAAGGAAAATTTCGGCGCCACACCTGATTCTGGGAGCGTTGCCAACATAACGTCATTTTAACATAGTGTTCGCTTCCTCAATGCCATACGTTCCATTAGTTCTATGCAGCCCACTTCTTACTTAAATGCATAGTGCACTTCAGCTGCTCTGTGGAATAGCAAACCACTGCTTCATTTTGACTAACTATAGGTAAAAAGTGATTTTAGATGCATAATTCATTGAAGAGCGAGGTAGTGAGATCCGAGGTTTCATCCCGGTTATGGCATTGAATTTTTCAGTCTGGCTGAACCTTTCCAAACCTTGTCCTACACACGATTAATCTGGAATTTCCATTAACGTCTTCATAGCTCGTTATGTGGAGATCTTCATTGTTTTAGCTATTTGGTCAAAATATTGTTCAATTATTCCATAGGACTTGACAGAAATCCTAGGTTATATTACTACAGTAAAACCTCGTTATCCCGGGACCCTTTAACACGGACGTCCGGATAACCAGGACCAGTTTTTAAAAAATAAATATTGTTTAGCTTAGTAAAATGAAGACTTGTTTTATAGACGATAAACTGCTATTCTCGGTAGTTATATTTCTCAAAATTTCTTGCCAGCGGGTGAATTCATTGCACTTATCCCACCTGCTTGGGACCAGGCTGGAAGAGAACTGTTGATAAAATCATGGAAAAAGTTGTGGCCTGGTGTGTGTTGTGTGTGTGTGTGTGTGTGTGTGTGTGTGTGTGTGTGTGTGTGTGTGTGTGTGTGTGTGTGACTTGCCAGAAAAAGAGATTGAAGAAGAAAAATAAGAAATCCTGGAAGGAGAGTTTATAGATTTTTTTAAAAATATTGATAGTTGTTCAGATGTTGATGAATACATTGACAATGACGGAGGTTAAAAACCGATTACAGAGGAAGCATTACTGCACAATGCAGTGTTACTGAAAATGAAAATGAAGAGTATTCAGATTCAGACAGTGTTAATGAACCAGCTGTGGTTATGAGCTACGCACAAGCAATAACAAACATAGAGAAATAGATGCTTTATTTCAAGAGTCAAGCCGAAACATTGCCAAATGAACTTCTAATGTTAAAGTGCATGCGAGATCGCGCTGCTCGTAATCGATACACTAAACCGAGACAGCAGAAGCTCACTTCCTTTTTTACTACCGATTAGTTTGTAGTACAGTGCAAATATATAGACCATTATAGTACATAGTGTATGTATTTTTAGGGGGAAGTGTGCCGATGATAATTTCTAAACAATATTAAAATACTTCGGTGATGCTGTACAAGCTTTTTCGTATTTTCCCGCCATTCTGTGAATAACCCAAATTTTTGCTAACTCGGATCGCCCCTGACCACAGTTGGTCCGGGTAAACGAGGTTCTATTGTACTTAAAACAAACAAACAAACTTTGCTGTTGGTTTTTGAAAATTGCAATGCTTGGCAAATCAGAAAATATTTTGTGCATTTAAACTATAGGAATGAACAATTATTATAATTTCACTTTATATTATGTTATTCGAATTGTATGGCTGCAAAATATATTACATAGCAAAGCGTGGAAGCGTATGGAAAGAATGTATAACAAGGAGTTGTTTACGCAAGCCTGTCGCACATACAGGGCGAGACATTGTATGTACATTCTGTTCAGATGTAATCACAGCAACATTTCATACAATAGAAATCATATTTAACGTGAATGAATACTGTAACAAGCAGAAAGAAGAGGGAATCAAAATCTCTTTGTAGTATATACATTTGAGTATTTAATAAGCAATTGGCTAACCTTTCATATAAGATTCATAGCTCACAAGTGCTCTAATTGTGTTTTGTCACTATTGTACGCCAGGTTACTAATATTTTGATCTTATATTAAACAAGAAAACAAGCATATATAACACTCGTCAGTGAAGGTTAGCGCCTCAAGGCTCTGTCATATAGTAGGTCCACCATTTTTTCAAAACCTTTTGCTTAGCTCATTTGTTTTGTTTATATCTCATTTCCTTACACCTATGGTGCAAGCTGGGATGTTCAAATATATTTCCACATATTATTTACAACATTCATTCAAAGACTATGAAATATTAAATATCTAAAACATTGCGGAATTGCGTTATAGTTTTCATTTGAGTTACAACCATAAGGTAGGATATTTTTAAAATTTATCACATCCAATATTAAAATTTACATCTTCCAACGTTATGTCTCATCGGACGATGAATGAAATGATGCAAAAATGAACCTAGAGTTACTTGACATTCATCTTTCAGGATAATGGAAAACCTCCAACATATGGGACGATGAATGAAATGATGTTCAAATGAGAACAGATTACACAGAGCTTAGAGTTACCTCACATTCTTCTTTTAGAATAATGGAAAACCTCTAGCGTTAAATCTTATTGGACGATGAATGAAATGATGTTCAAGTGAGTACAGGGTACATAGAGCTTAGAGTTCTTTGACATTCATCTTTCAGGAAAGGGAAAACCTCCAACAAATTGGACGATGAATGAAATGATGTTCAAATAACCCCAAGGCCCGGAGAGCTACTCGACATTCGTTTTCAAGTATAGGGGAAAACTCCTGTAAGAGCTTTATCCATATAACTACCATGACTGAGAATCGAACTCGGATCTCTTGAACGTGAGGCAGGACGCTCAAGAGGCGAGCGGATGAAATGATGGTGCTCGGTGAACTGCAGGCTGTTTTTCTTAGTTTCTTTTTATTTTAGTATTAAAGGGTCTGGTTTTGACTCTTACATTTATGCTTTCAGACTTCTTGATGGACGAAAACTGACTCTCTTAACCGGGAATCAAACTCGGAATACTGTGTTGAGGAGCTTAGTGCCGTCCACAGAGATAGTCGGTTAGAGAACTTGTGTTATTTCGAACTTTACATTATTTAAAAGCAATACAATATTCCTTACGCAATGCGCCGTTTTATTGGCGTTTTCCTTGCTTCAACGAACTGGGTCGGTGTATTTCGTAGGTGTGGATGTTCTTTTGTTTCCATTATTTTTTTGCAGTGTAGCGCTCTGGTGAGGAGGCGAATTTTAGGGTACATTATCCCTCTTCTTTGTTCACCGGGCATTAGAAATACATCACGCGACGTTGAAAACATTTCACTCTTACCATGCCTTTTTCCTATACTATCATTTCTCGCTATTGTTAACACGCGTGCCTACGTCTCTGATTTAAAACAATGCACATCCATTAGTAAGGCACAACTCCTCGTTCGTTCTCCAGAAAATGGGTCAGAAAACCTTACTTTATCTAGCACCTGCGTGGACTAAAACTTCGATAACAATCTTTTTAATCAGAAATACATGCTTTCAGATCTACTGAACCAAAATAAAATCCTGTGGCAGTCGAGTGGCTTTGTGATGGCTTTGAAATTCTCTGCCCTTTGCATGACGACGAGAAAAACACGTATAGCGAATTACTTGAAAGGAATACAAGATTTGCAAATTGAAGCCGTAACGAGAATATCTCGAAATTGTTAACACTACATTTCTTAGTTATCAGATTGTGTGCTTTAATTATATTTGCGTTCTTGTACACATTTTCGCAATATCTTACGCTTTATCAGTTGTATGAAAGTAATCACTACGATTTGTTATATATAGTTAAAATTTTATATTTTATTAAAAATGATTGAACCATTTTTGCGAAAACAAAATATACGAACCGTCTTCCATATGTAGTTTTGTGGCGAAGTTAGAAAATTATATGGATAAAGAAGTTTAAGTGGTAAAAGTCCATGTGAATTCAGCACATCAATTTCCTTTCTATAACTTGAAGTCATATTTAAATATAGTGCAATTCATAAAAACCTGAGCCATTTCAGTAGATCATAATTTTTGAACCAATAATAGAACACACGTGCAACTTTGAGAGTATATAATAAACTTTTTACATCTCAGAGAAAATGTTGGAAGTGTCCTCCCCCAGCATCTATACATGTTTTCACTCGTCTCACCATATTCTCTGAAGTTTTACGGAGATAATATCGAATTGAGAGAAGGCTATTTCCAGCAAGATGAAGCAACGTGCCATACATCTAATGACACCACGAAACTTGTAACCAGTTTCTTTGATAATCAAATAATCTCAGAAGGTCTGTGGTCCCCAAAATCCCTTGACCTAACCTCACGGGATTTTTTTCTTGTGGGGGTAACTAAAGATAGAGTGTACAAGAATAGGCCACGTACATTGACATTGTCAAGGAATCCATTCGAACCGAAATAAGTAACATTGGCAAGGATACTCTCCGTAAAACTTTAGAGAATATGGTGAGACGAGTGCAGGCATGTATAGATGCTGGTGGAGGACATTTCCAACATTTTGTCTGAGATGTAAACAGTGTAATGTAATCTACCAATTGTCTATTATATTCTCTCAAAGTTTCACATGTGTCCTATTATTGGTTCAAAAGTTATGGCCTATTGAAATGGTTCTTCTTTATATGAATCGCACTATATAATACATACCAGGATTTAAGTGTACGTGGAGTTATATACTTAAGGCATACATCATGTGTTTTTAATTGATTCACGTGAATTTTAATCACATCATTTGAATGTCATTCCATTCAAGTTATCACAAGACAGATCATTGAGGCGTAATGACGTTCACTGAGGAGCTACTTCTATTTATTTATTTCTGAAAGCCCTTAATTCTTGTGATTGTGAGAGTCATATTCTTTATTGTGCGTGAAAACAGTTTGATTTTGCTCAGAGGTCTCTTTATGAGACTTGAGACTCTTTTACGAGTCGTAAATCTACGGCATACGACTACCAGCTTTACTTCCTCTCCGCCTGCCGCAGTAGCGTAGTTGGCAGCGAGTCAGCCTCAAGTTGTGAGAGGTCCCGACTTCGAATATCGGTTAGGGTGAGTTATCTGTATAAGGCTTTTTACGGGGTTTCCCTTATCCTGAAAGACTAATGTCGGGTAACTCTAAGCTCTATGAACCCTGACCCTGGGTTCATTTGAGCATCATTTCACTCATTTCATTCAGCGTACGATATGACTTAACATTGGAGGACGTAAACAAATAGATAAAAAAAAACACACTTCCTTTCCAAAGGAAGCCGTGATAAGGACTTTTACACCCGAAAAAAATATTCATCACTCTCCACAGGTTTGAACTCGCGACTTTCGGAACTAGACACTTAAGGTAGCAGTTACAACGTTCGCAGTAAGAGTTAAGAGATGAGACAAGAATCCTGCCTGTACCAACACTTTTTAGCATATATTTAAATGACGTGGTTAAGAAATGGAAATAAAAAATTAACTCAGGGATAAAGATAAGAAAAAAGCACTTTGTGAAATATTTTACTCGATGCAGATGATGTACTGATTATACAGTACAGCGAACAAAACCTGCAAAGGTCTTTGTTAAATTGCACACAGTGAGTAACGAATCCAATTTAAGAATATCACAAGAGAAGATTAAAATAATGGCAGACCAAGAAAAATATCTGGTCCACTCAAAGATATGCATAGAAGGAAAATATTGGAACAGGTTTTCCATGATGTGACATAAGTAAAGATCGAGTTAATGAGTTAGAACACAAAATGAATAAACTTCAATGCGTTTATGGAAGAATAAACATTTTGAAAGATGAAACGCAAAGGGAAACAAAGGAATCGCGTTACCAGATTTAATTATAGAACTGAAACTGGATCTTAAAACATAGGGATGAAATACAAAGTGCTGAAATGAGATGAAATATTGTACAAGAAGGGGACTAAGAACAAATGTGTATATAAGTGAAGAATTAAAGTTCATGATTTTTGAAAAGGTTAAAGAAAATAAGATTTCGAAGGAACATGAGAATGAATGCAGAGAGAGTACCTAGAAGTGTACATCCAAGGTAAAAATATTGATCCCTAAGAGAAGAAATACAGGACGGATCAGGCTGAGGGACAAATTCTTGGAATGTTGAAGTTACAATGCCTTGACGGTTACACGTAGCTGTTACCTGTAATGATTATGTGTAATAAAGATGAATGAAATTATGTTCAAGTGAGTTTAGGGTACATAGAGCTTAAAATTGTTACCGGCATTCATCTTACGGACAAGTAAAACCTCCAACGTTAAGTGATATCAGACGACGAGTGAAATGATGTTCAAATAAATCCAGTGTACATACCTAGAGTATAAGAGTTACCAGACATTCATCTTTCAGGTTAAGGGAAAACCTCAAATGTTAAATCAAATCAGAAGATGAATGAAATGATATCCAAATAATCACAGGATAAATACATAGAGTGTAGAGCTAACCGACATTCATCTTTCAGGATAACGGAAAACCCCAGAGAAAAGCCTCATCTTTATCACCCGAACGAGATTCGAACTCGAATGAGACAGACACACTAGCACATACGCTACACGGGCGCACATATATGAGGATGGTTTGTATGATTTTTAAGAGCAAATGGAATAAGTATGATTGAAAAGAGATTCACTGTCGGCTTGGGATAAATTCAAAATAAATGTCTTTCACGTCTGCTTTGTTTTAGCTAGAAATTTCACAAGTTAAACGTTAGGCTATGAAAGAGCTGAATTTTGGGTTTAAATTAAATACTTTTGTACCATATAGAAGACAGACAATTTCGAAAACGGCAAAAACATGTTTTAGTAGTGCACGTGAGTAAGGGTTTTTTCCAACATACAATGTCGGATTTTGCGGTTTAAAAACGCCGAGGGACTATGTTTTTGGAGCGGTCTGTACTAAAGGTTTCGCTTCCGGGCAAGCAGGGAAATGTTTACTGGCAGCCTCGTCTGTGATTGGTATATCGATATTGCAGCGAGCAACCAATCCTCTTCCGCCGCCGCGCCTGGCTTCGCGTTGCTACGTTGTTTCGAAACGGGAACGTTTAATTCGCGATTATGCAAATATGGCGAAGGAATCGTCTAATTGAGTGCATTCGTTTGTGTTTGCAGTTTCCGCTGCAGTTTTATTTGGCGGTTATGCAAATGAGCCAATAGGATCCAACAGTCTTAATACATTAGCATACCTTTCTCTCACTGCTGAGGAAAGGAGTAAATCCGTAAAGGAACGCGATTAGAATCAGATATAGGGACGAATTTATAATATTAATCTCACCCTATTATTATTATTATTATTATTATTATTATTATTATTATTATTATTATTATTATTATTATTATTATTATTATTATTATTATTATTATTATTATTATTATTATTATTATTATTATTATTATTATTATTATTATTATTATTATTATTATTATTATTATTATTATTATTATTATTATTATTATTATTATTATTATTATTATTATTATTATTATTATTATTATTATTATTATTATTATTATTATTATTATTATTATTATTATTATTATTATTATTATTATTATTATTATTTATTATTATTTATTATTATTATTATTATTATTATTATTATTATTATTATTATTATTGTTATTGTTATTGTTATTGTTATTGTTATTGTTATTGTTATTGTTATTATTGTTATTATTGTTATTATTGTTATTATTGTTATTATTGTTATTATTGTTATTATTGTTATTATTGTTATTATTATTATTATTATTATTATTATTATTATTATTATTATTATTATTATTATTATTATTATTATTATTATTATTATTATTATTATTATTATTATTATTATTATTATTATTATTATTATTATTATTATTATTATTATTATTATTATTATTATTATTATTATTATTATTATTATTATTATTATTATTATTATTATTATTATTATTATTAATTCATTTATCGAAACTACAAAATGACTGAGAGTGCATATGACTCACTCATGCTGCCAGATGCTCTAATGCTCGTTCCAGTAATTGCACTGATAGGTATTATGCATGGGTGAGTTATATGACAACACTGTATATTTTAGATGAACCTAGCATCCCTATCATATCCGGAAGGTGAGCATAAACATCATGCGGACTGCAAAACTGATTATTACTCGACAAAGCGTTGAGGCGTATTGGCCTTCAGGTTACCAGCGCTGCGATTGTTCCATATCAGGTCTTATCTGGTCGATTAGAAGAGTCAAATATTAGTAAGTTGACGTACAGTAAGTTACCAAAAACAAATAGAGCGATTGGAAGCTGCGTTTGTCTATATGATGTTTTCTGGCGCCTGCCGATGTATGACACGTTGCTGTCCAGAAGACATGATTGTATGTGAACAGACTATACATACGCTGGACCCGCCGTGTATGTACGATAAGCTGAGGTAAACTCTCTGTGTTGAGAAATTTTTCCGGTACGCCTTCTCGCTTTGCCATGTAGTAGGTTACATATTCTTCTGTCTTGCCATCTTGTGTCACGTGGTGAAACGGAAAAGTGCAGGTTGTATCCATCCCAAAAATGTGAAACATATTTCTAAATGAATGCATCACTTCAGCCAATGGAATGCGCAGGAATCACAAATGACAGATGTTATGTCCACGTGGAGTAATCAGTGCGTTTTCTGAGAGGATTCTATTAACAAAGATAAAGCCAAGGTAACGTTTTGAGCAGCAGGACAGTACAGTCTGAGCGTATTTTGCTGCGTGCCCATCCTCAGTGGGGTTTATGCGCACATGGGACTATCTGAGGTAGTATTATACTCCTCAAGATGTAAACAACGCCTCGGATAAATCTTGTGATTTAATTAAACCAGCAACTTCATGCAGTAAATTTGAGATGCCATTTTGGAACATTTAATCCTTAGTATCATTGAAACTGATATCTCACTGCGCCTACGATGAGGTTGGAACTGCAAACTTTTGACGTGACGTTCTTACCTTGTAGCGGAGAGCCAGAAAATCCGCCACTGGGCATAAAAAGAATACCAACCCTCTTTAAGAAGTAGTTCCTTTGCAGCAGAGCAAAGCACTAAGTAATTGGAAATGTTTATGACAACGCTTCCCATCCTCGGGATATTTCCCTTTTTCTTGCAGATTTTAAAACATATCGGTGCATTTTATCGCCTGTGTAGCTTTTGGTTTCCGCGGAAATGACTGTGTGAGCGAGACGGAGCAAAACTTACTTTCCCTTGTCTCTCAGAAATCATTCTTAAAGAATGGCTTCAGTTTCTTGCAATTTATTTTGTGCTTAAGTCCCTACCTACTTAAAGTTTCGTAAAAATGGTTCGACTGACGTTACCCATGAGCATCTGAGAAACAACGTAGTGTAAACGTTTAGTAAGATTACGAAATTGTATGTGTGTAGCTGATTAGGCGCCGGCCTAATGTCGCCAAGGGAGCGGCTTCAAACACGGCCTAGACGATGGTAATCTAGAGTGCTTGAAAGCTACTACAATAAATTTAGTGGTTTGTAAAATAACTCCTGCGGGACAAATTCCGGTACAGCGGCGGAACTGATATGATTCTAGCATTTGACAGTGTCGTTAAGAAAGAAAGAACAAGACGATTGAAAAAACACCTGTTTTAAAACTTGTAATTGAGCAAATTCTTATGAAATGCGGTTTCAATGGAATTTTATTCTTCCTGATCACTCAAATGACAAAATCGCGCGAGTAAGTATGAACTTATCATTCGAGAGGCCCATAGTTTGATTTCTGTTGGGAGACTTTTCGTTACATCGTAATTCAGGGTGCAGGATCAGGCCAGTAGATGGCGGCGAGGTGTGTGAAACTGTCTGCCGTAACGTTCGCTTTTTGACGGAACCTTAGAGCTTTCCGTGGAGAAATGGGGCCGGTGGAGATTCTCGCCAATGTTAGGGTGTAATATTTGAAGAAGTTAGGGGCTTCGCCTGCCGCTCTCACCCCTTCCATCCTTCTTGAGGTGACCAGATGTTCAGTTGACTACCTTGTGTTTAAGTACCAGTATTCTTCACTTCCTGAATGACCATGGAGCCTTAAATGGCGAACACATGTTGCGTTAACTTAATTTTACTCCCAGTCTGGTGTTTTATATATTATCCGCTGTAAACTATTCTCCATGGTGCGTCTTTGTTCAGTTTATTTTGAAATTTCAGCATACCTTCAATTATGGTGGATCAAGGCTAGAAAGTGGAAGGGTCATCTCCCGGTTTTGTCTGCCGCGCGTATCTTTGGCGTCCAACAGCTCCTAGCGCCGAGAATGACATTGAAACAAAGCAAGCAACCTGAGATATAACGTATCTATTTTATTGTGAAGAATAGATAATCGATCAGGTACGTGAGGAGTGCCCACATAACACCCTAAATATAATGAGTATATTGCGACGAATTGAAAATTTACTCCCGTACGTCATGGAATACCTGATATATTGTATAATACATAAAATAAAATACAATCATGCCATTAAAAGTACTAGTAAATAAAGCGTTATGTAGTCTCAAACAATTAAAAAACGCCTTACAATCTGCACGGGAGTGGGTAGTAATTTATGAGTAAAATATACTAGGTGACCCAAGTGCTCCGTCTTTCACGTAAGAAGATTCCCTTCATGTGTTAAAACAGCAAAGTTACAGAACGAAATGGGGTAATTCCAGTTGAACGGACTGCACTGGTGTGAGCGAATTACAAAGGCTAGTTCAATCCTGGGAGCTGCCTCTTTTCTTCGGTGCAGAACAAAGTCCGCTCACGCCACACCTGTGCGTTTAATTGGAATTTCCCCGTTGCGTTCTGCAATTGGTTTAATGCACGAAGGGATATCTGCTTATGTAAAAAAGGGGCACTTAGGCCACTTGATATATCAAGGTTGTGTAAATTATTCTTATCGGTTATTCAATACAATGTTTACCAAACAGCTGTAAAGCTTAGGTTTCGTTGAATAGCTCTGTATAAGTAGATTATAAGTACCCCCAAAGTTTGGGACATTTTTAATAAGGAAAAGGAAAAGTAGTTTAGGATATTTTGATGATTTATGTTTATATATAATTATTCCCTTCATTATAATACGTGTTCCAGAGTTATCGTGAGTTCGATCGTTTTTCTCAAGGAACCTCCAAACGTTTATGAATAAAAATGATCCCGGCGCTGTTGCTTAAGTTGGATTAAACCAAGTTGATGAGGGCAGTTAGGCAACGTCTGCAGATCCCCAGTGGCTGCGGGATATGCTACCGAGTATCATAAAATACATAAAGTTTATGGCACAGGGCTTGCTCCTTGAACGTTAGAGACCCAATTAAAGTTCCAGGCGAAGTTTGAAGAGATAAGGGTTGTCACTCACACACAAGTGCCACATAAACACGCCCCCCTCACTCCCCCACATTCGTGCCTTAGTCCCGTAAACTTCATTTGTAGATAGCCTTGGCAGTAGGCAACCCATCTTACACCGCAGATATCGCCTCGCTCCGTATCGCTTGCATACTTGTCAAAAATTAGCTTCCCACTCTACTTGTAGCATTGCGTTTTAAAGCATTTATGCTCTAATACAGTTTAATGTAGAGCTATTTATATAATATGCCGAAACTGTGTTCTTTCACTAAGTTCTTTTTTTGTCTATCCTCAAAGTAATCTAAACTTCAAGAAGTTTTTAAGGGCTTTTTGCATAATAGTTTTGATATGTTTTACCATTATACACTAGAAACATTCGTGTGAGCTTGCATCCATTAGCTTACATTCTTCTTATTCTTTTTAAGGCTGTTTAATTCAATGCAAAGTTATAGACAGTGGTGATGGGAATTCTCCTAAAAGTGTACAATTACTTCTGAAAATATGTTATTTTTAGAGCGGGATTTCGTCTGTGGTCGCATTCGGGAGGTCCGGATCCGATTCTCTGACTGGCCTATGTGATCTATGGATTTTTCGGGGGTTTCCCGGGTCGCCAGGTGAATGCTGGGTAGGCTAATTACATCCCCCGAATTTCCTGTCGCGCCATTTCATCTCCATTATAATTTCACATCATCTCTCATCTGGTGGTCTCTTTCAGTGTAGAAGTGTCGGCGAGTGTCTCGGCGTTGCATGGCAGGATGATAGGCTGTTGGTAAAACTTCTTCCTCCGGTAGGATGGCCCCCGGGCCGGCTTAATGTGTCGTTTCAGGATCACAGTAGGGTGAAATGCCAGCTATACTAGCCTGCCGGGGAGTTTCCAACTGGTCAGTCTTAGGGACTGCACTGTCGCGACTCCTTGGGTCGGTGGCCTTCTGTCTCCTGTCGCCTCATCCTGCCTCCCGGGGATGCTCCACTTGGGGCACAGTTGAACCTCCGTAACGTAGTAAAGTCCATACTGTTTTCCAAGTTATCAGTCGTTGGTCGGGCCCAAATGACCTTGTTGTCGACGGGCCCTAAAACACCACACACTCACTCACTCAGTCGTTGGTATCTAAGATATATTGTTGAGTGCTATAGCTAACTGTTGTTTTATCAAGGACACATTATGAAAGCCAAGAGCGAATAAATAAATATAACTTGTCAAGTCTTTTGTTTAGTTATTTACGTTCGTTTTCTTATAGGAAATTGAACGTTCGTATTGCCGTTGTTATTCTAATCTTTAACAGGGATAAATGCACATTTTCCTCGCCTCTATTTCAGTCTAGACTTGGAGTTTCTGCCCTCTAATGCAGGGGTTCGAGTTCGGATCTCGTTTGGATTTAGTGTCCCATTTGAGATTTATTTCAGTATTTCCCTTATCCTGAGAAGATCCGTTTATCTTATTTGAGATTCGTTTGTTTAATTTCATTTCCCAAGTCTGTTGATCATCTTATCTGCACCTTTCATTTGGTGGGTAGATGAAGTACTGGATTGTACACAAATGTTAAACATAGACATTTCAGTTGAAAAATATACTTTGAGTTCCCTTGAAACCGCCCCCTAATATTTTTTTGAGAAATCACCATTTTAAACTTCCCTTTACTTGCAAAAAATTAGCGAAATTTTTGTTTCTAATAATGATTAAAATATCCAATGACTGATTTATCGACAAGGAGAGATATATATGTGAAACCCTCTAAGGATATTCTGATTATGACTGTGCTTTGGGAACTATGAAATCATGAGTAAATTTTGGAAAGAGAGAGAGAGGTAAATTAATATATTTAAGATTGAATGAGAACCCTTTTAATATATTTATCCATTATGTAAACCTACCTACACATCTTTTCTCGTAACGCCATGCAAAGAAGTACCAAACGATTTTTAAACACTTGACTAACGTACTATCTTTAAGTATGTCTCTATGTAGCAAAATGCAAATTGGCATTGTTCATTGTAATTAAAAAGAAATAGAAAAATGTTTTTATAGGTATGTATACTTGACTTACACTGATTCAGAGGTCTTTTTACGACTTACGGCAAAAGAAGAGTTTTTATGGATTTATGGGCCGATACAGATTTTCATCGCATGTCAAAGCATTAAATTGTCTTACATTATAGTGTAGCTTAAGGCCACAGGCCGAATGTCCAGCATTAATTGGTCTAACAGTCCTATCCTTCATCATGACCATGGCTCCCTTTCTCTGGACTCCATAATGCATAGCGTGCGGATTTAAAATTTAATTGCATCACTGGCAAACCGTCAGTAAATGGACACGTACATTCGGTAATGGAGAACGTGAGTTGTAAAGTCAACTGCGTCGTGTAAATTGTTATCTTATTCGCGTTATATGGCTGCGGGTTCTGTGGTTTAATGCAGTTTATCTCCGGTACAAGGACAAACGTCACTCTTCGAGAATTCTTATAAAATAAATGTTCATTTATTTTACAAGGAATCTTTGTAGATCTACTGCATTAAATGTCAAAAGTTAAGGAATAATTTTCAAGATAAAAATGTTTTCCTTCTTTGTCTGTTTGTCCGTCTCTTATGGAGGATTCACACTACGTAGGACTTAGTAGCGTGTACCGGGACCAGACGCCTGTTGAGAAGCTCTCAGAGTAGCCAGAAGGGTTAATCAATGTGAGAAAGAAGAGAAATAATATTAAACATGGTCGAAAGTTGTAGAATGAATGATGTGGGAAACCGGAGAGCTCGCAGAACACCTGCCTAGGCTCCGCTTTGTTTCTGGTTTCGATCCTTGGTTAGAAGTGAGAGGGCAGAATAGACACGAAACTATATTAAACAAGCCAAAGAAAGTGTTCCTTGTATATATTTATATTTAAACAAATTATTGAAAAGCGAAGAGTATATAGTTTACGTACTTCTATAGTGTTTATTGATGTTAAAAGCGCTTGTGATAGGGTAAAACCAAAAAGACTATGGACTGTTATAGAGAACAGGGGATTCCAGAAACATCTAATGAAGACTATTAAAATTCTATATAATAATATAGAAATAGTATTAAAGGAAAATCATTTTATTAGTAAACCGGTTTTAGTAAGTAGAGGTGTCAGGGGAGCAGTTTAGCACCGACTCTGTAGCATACCTATAATGACTATGCCATAAGAGTAAAGCCTTTTGAGGTAGAAGAAATACAGTTAAATTGAAACACTAAACTTCATGTATTACTATATAAGATGATCTTTGCATAAGAGAGAAAATTGAAATAATTTATAGAAAGCCGTAAAAATGTTGGATAAAATATTAGAAGAGTATGAACTGAAAATTTCAATAAATAAAATTAAAGTAATGACATTTTCAGAAAAAAAAAAATCCAGTAAGAGCGAAAATAATATTGAAAGATGAAATAATCAAGTAGGTGTAAATATGTGACACAAGATTCACAAGTACCAACACACGGCCACCTGGTTGCAGAACGTAACGGGGAACGTTCATAGAAGTACACGCAGTTCTCTGAGCGGAATACACAGGCTAGTTCAATCTTCGGAACAGCGTTGTGTCGTTCGGAGCAGAATCAAGTCCACTCAAGACACTGCAGTACGTTGAACTGGAAATGTCCCGTTTCGTTCTGCAACTGTATTAACGCACGAAGGTATATCTGCTTACGTGAAAGACGGGGCAGTCGGGCCACCTGGTATATGTGGAATCATTAGAACTTAAAAAATTACAAGGAAAGAGACGGAACATAAATTTTATAACGTTATGTCCGTTCAGTTCCAGTAGTTATATATGGAAGTTAAAGGGTTTTACGACGGAAAGATAGAAGTGATATTCAAACAGCTGAGATCAAATTTTTGAGTAGTTAAGGGAGCAACAAGATATCATAGATTAAATATTATGTGTTTCAAATGGGAAGGTGTTTGTCCTTCAGCGCTACTAGGTGAGCAACCAATCGGAGTCCTGCGGTGTTGTATTGCGTTCCCCTTAAGTGCTGTGTGACGAGCGGCAAACTAATCAATCTCTAATAAATACTATTGGCGCTAAGACAAAAATTAATATTTTGCAAAGCTGATCCATGAGGAAGGAGAGAGTAATGTATTTAACATAACCGTAAACACCCTATACTTTTAGCTCAAATAGTTTCCCTAATACAAATAAATAAAGTAGATATCACTATATAATAACAACGCATTGCGACGTAAGCACTGTAATGAATATAATTATTGGTTGGCATGTATGCATGGACGTATATTTGAAATTACTCAGAACTGAAACGTGAACATTTGACATGACGTGGTAAAAGAAATATGTACTTTGAATAAGCCAAGGTGTTTGTTAAATTCGGTGACAGGAAACAATACACTTCTTGCTAGTCTGGCAGAACATGTCTGGTCACATATCTTTGTTTATGAATGCTTCGTAATCTCTATTTACTCTACTTTTTCCATGAAAAAGTGTATCAGCTGGATCAATGAGACGCGATCCATCTTTCCCCTTACTACTGCTAGAACAATCCAGTTGAGTTAATGTGAGCTCAAATTATGTTGCAAACAGAAATACTTTCAAACTGACCAACGTTGAATAGCTTATTTACAAAGAAATTGACAAGGAACACAACAAGACTGGGAAAACTGCGTCAGACATCAGATAAACTACAAGAAGACGACTTGGGAAAGAAATAGCACGTTACGAGATTTTGGAACCTATCATCATAAATTTGTAGTACTCAGACGTTGATGACAATGACAATTACGAATTATGTCTTAACGTAAGTAACATTCATGCTGGTATTTTTGTTGGGTTAGAAAAATAAGTAGTTCATAAACTATAATTAACTTTAAATTAATATTTAAAACATTTACGTAATATACGAATATTCATGCTGCAATTGTGATTTTAACAACTGCATTATTATAAATCTTTGGAAAATTCAGTTTGCGTTAGCGCCAAGAACACTCGTAACTGTGCGAGAGAGAGGGAAATATTAAAAGAGTGGGGATAACTAGGTGGCAACGGTGAAGGTTCTAACGCATCTGATTCGCTACAGGCGAGAACTTTTCCCATTTGAAACACATAATAATGAAGATTTGTGCCACAGGCGCTATTATAGAGATGGAAGGACCATTACAGTAGACTGGATTTATTCAGGCTACCAGAAAAGGTGCTAAAATACAAACCTAGAGGTAGAAAGATGGGTAGGAAGACTAATCTTAAGGTGGAAGTGAGTCCGGAACAGGCCAACTGCCTAATCTATGAACGAAGTAAGAAGAGAAAGTCGCGGATATTAATTAAAAATAATATTGTTTAATTTGTAATATCCTGCGTGTATGTTGGCTGCGGTTGGAGCTACTGAACTGAATTCAAAGCTATTTCCCCTCAACATAACTTCTGTTTAGTTCTGTTGCTTGAAGAAAAAATAAATATTCGAGAACATATGCGACGATCATTTATTTTGATAAAAGTTATTGGGTGAGATGGCAGCTGGCTAAACCTAATATTTACGGTTTGTTTGGGGAAACCCCGCCCTGGTAACCCGATATACTACGAGCCCAGCTGTTGATAAGTAAACGTACACATCTTTTAGTGCAGGGAGTGAAAGCTTTTTTATGAGTCACAATCGGGGCCATAACGAGGCAATCTTCCTGCTTCTCAGCCTTAGTAAATATAAGGAGATTGTCCCTTTTATTGCATTGCTCAAAGCGGACAATTTAATGACTTTCTCTTCTCATTCTTACTACAAAATATTGTTCTTCCCTCTACGTCTGAGTAATCATTCATTACACATTTCCTTTTAAAATGAGGATGCAATACAGTGGTTATGTAAAGCCTTAAAAATTCCATAAGTATTTTAAAATTCGATGCAATAACACATTAAACTTTTCAATACTTTGTAACTTTTAAAAGCACTGTATCTGTTTACTTGTTTCTCCTGATTCACAGAAAAAATATAAAACTTCAGAGCCAGTGTACAGTGACTGCTTTTGTAATGTAACTTCGATTTTGTTTACTTTATACCTTTATCTCAATTTAGGGTGTACTAAAAGAATCGGAAGTGTTACGCTCACATTTAATTTATGTCAATAAAGAAAACTCTTGTACAATTCGTGTTAATAGAGACAGACAGCAGGCTTAAGCAATACTTAAATCTTGTAACACCTCATCACCATTTAATAAGTTTGAAATTCTACTCTATTTGGTTGAACAAGAGGTGTAAAAAAAGGAAATATATTGAAAACTTAGCTAGAAATACGGTTATCAATAGAAAAACAAGTATATTTGATATAAATACGGTACATAAGCCCTTATGGTTTGTCACTAACAGCAAACTCGTTCAGAATGATGAGACTTCTGACGACATTCCCGAAAATATTCAAGATACATGTTGTACATTTCATTTGTTATGACCATATCTTTAATATGCCATGGTATATTAAACAAAATCATAATATGTAGCTTAGTGTGGGCAGTGGCGAGTATAACTTTCAAAGCGACGGGAGCTTCAAATAATTTTCATTAAAGTAAGAGAGAATAATGACTCAAAGAACTAAGACTAGTCTTCAGTACTCTTTCTACTGTAGTCACACGTAGGCCTTTCTTGCATTTCAACACTGGTCACACTACAAGCAGATATTTGCTGCTTCTCCACTCCACTCAGACGTTCCAGTTTTGCTTACAGCTGGCCCACATCGCCTGTACTGCAAGCCTAAAATGGAGAAATAATGCAATTCACACACTTTTGCTAATAATACCAATCTAAGTAAAATACTATTGCTAATACTATTGAAATAAACTTACGTTGTATTTAAAAAATAAAAAAAATAAAAAATTTTCGTCATAGACTTCGCGCGACAAAATCTGTCAGTGCTTCTTATCGAAGAGTTGCGATTGCTTCCGGAAACCTGCGAAGCATAGTATTCAAAGTTACGAATGCATAAATACAGGAATACTCAGTATGGAATGAGCTCGCGGAACTCGTCACTCGAGCTTAAGCAGCGGTCAAATTGTCCGCAGCACCGCGAATGTTCGCGAATAAATTCTGAAAAAATATATAAAGGAAATAAAATATTTTTGGCATGAATTTCCTTGTTTTTCTTCTTTTTCTCCTGAAATTTTGAAGCTGCGCTTCCATCGCTTTATTGCACGCTTCGCCGCTGGGTGTGAAGGGGTTTTCTGTAAAATATTGGTGTTGCATACATACATTGAAGGATCCAAAATTTGGTATTTAACCGAGTGTTTGGTTTCTAATTGTCTTACTCACTTGTTTCTCCAATTTAATCACGATGTCGAGTTTTTGGGTGGAGTACAATACTTCCTCTATTTACCATAATTGCATAATAGAGAAGCAATAAGGGTTTGAAAGAACATTTTGTAGAATTTGAGTGAAATTAACTATAAATGAGTAGAGGAAGTCATACTAATCCACCACATAAAACTTTCTAAAGAGTAATACAGATACTTTGTATCATCTGTACGTTTTTACATGGTCTTTAAAGAGGAGTAATTAATGAATGACCAGGGAATTGAGGGAAAACACTACAGCAGTCTGTAGACCTCAGAAGTCCTAACGATCTAAAGTTGATAAATCGGTCACATCGGAGGGCTTCTCAGAGAAAGCTACCCTCTGGCGGGAGAGAGGAAACCTGAATCACCTGAGGCGGCTAAGAGAAGGCTGTCGTTTGATAGGGCTGAAAACTTTCTAACGAATCTGTACAATATCGACCACACTGCACGGTGCTTAAGTCCACCTGAATCATGAACAAGAAAGCGCAATTCGGACAGAAAGGAAACCACTATTCGCCTTGTTATACAGGGAAAATTACGAAAAAAAACAACTGTAGTCAGGAATCGAACCCAAGAGTTCGAGAATGTGTGCTGAGCAATTTCATTGTTTTTCCAATTACGTTCTCCAACGTTAAGTGATATCGGACGATGAACGAAATGATGTTCAAATGGGTCTAGGGTCCATAGAGCTCAGAGTTATCAGACATTCATCTTTCAACGTAATAGAAAACCTTCAACGTTAAGTCACATCGGAAGATGAATGAAATTGGTGAAATGATGTCCAAATGAACCTAGGATCCATAGCTCTTAGAGTTACGACACATTCGTCTTTCAGGATAAAGGAAAACCACGGAAGAAACTTATCCAGATATCTCACGCTGGCCGAGATTCGAATTGGGGACCTCTTGAACGGCAGACTCGCTACCATCTACGCTACAGAGACGGGCTTCATTTCGGTTAGTAACAATTAGTTCATATTATCGTCACTGCGTTGGAAGAGGAGTGAATACTGTGAACCTTTGCAAGGTATTTTTATTATTTACATCGTGCATGTAATTTTCCGTAAATCCGCCCCTACGTAACGCGGCATTTTAAATGCCGGGCGTGCACGTTCGCGAAACAAGTGAAGTTTTTGTTGTGATAACGTGTATAAATTTTTATCAGCGTCCTTGCATATTGGATGGCGTGGTACATAACGCGAACAAAGCAGGGCATTAAATATTTGAAATAAAACGGTGACATAGAGGTGGGCCTGGAAATCCTTCCGTCGTTGACTGCAGCATCTCTCCCTGTTCGATATTTGTTTTCATGCCATCCGGAAGATATCGTGTCGCGGCTACCATTTTTTTCGGAAATGCGGAACGGAAAGTACTGCAGTGTAAACATAAATATCACATTTATTTTTTTTACGCCCATTAGTATGCTGTGTCATTCCTACTCTCCGTACAGAGTGCAAATATTTTGTTACATCCGCTAACGCAACACAATATCCTATTTGCGTTTTTACGTTTGTCTACCGTAGTGGGTTACGCATTTAATGTATTGTGAACACGTATTTTAGGTTAGGCTATTTACTGCGTGGAGGTATTGTTGGGAGCATATCTAGTACTTTTTTAAAATTTTAGGCACAGTTAACTCGAAACAAAAAGAAAAAAGAAAATTGTGTTGGAGTTGTATCCATAGTACCTCATATGATGTCATATGTTTAGAGGTAATAATAAAGTAATAATAACTCATGGCGCGACAGCCCTTAGAGGGCCAAGGCCTACCAACCCGACTTCCCGCCTCACGCCCACTTACGCACGGCAGAGGTGGACGATCATCCAACCGATCCGGGGAGGAGATGTGGTCAGCATCTTGGCTTCCCCCAGCCGGAATGTTGGTTTCTGTGACCAATGCCGCTTACCTAGCGTAAGCTCCTCACTTTCCTCACGATGCTGAGTGGGCACCGGTTGTATACCCGGGACCTAAACTCCCCACCACATGGGTGATTTCGAAACCGGGCCGCTTTCCGTGACCAGGGACCCTGCTGGCATGCTGCCTTAGCCCGCTACGCCACGGTGCAGGACGTTTAGAGGTAATATGTGTAAATAATGATTTCAGTTAGGTTTTCACAAATTTATTTTAAGCCTATATAAAACAATAAATTTGCAAAGAAATTAAAACCTATGTTCGGAATATCATTTTTAATTAAACTACAATTTTGGTATGTGTCATACTGTTAGAATAATGTATTTAACCGAAGGAATGGATTTCTATTTTTGGATTTGAATGTTTTATGAAATAAAATATAATTTTTAAAAAGGACTTCTATAACTTTATGAAAATAAGAGATTAAGCTGTCGCCAACTCTCTGTTTTCACTATGATAACAAGCAAAATTATGGAAGAACGTTCCTGGAGAAGCAGAAGTGCTGATAAGTTTACTAAATTATATTTTTTAATATTTTTGACAATTCTTTTACTATACCTCAACCTACAAAGAACGCAGTAACAAAACAAAAAACTAGGACAATTGCACTAACCCAAAATCTGTAAAGGGAGAAAATAAAATATTGACACCTACATTCACACCAACAAATTCATTTTTATTTTAATATTAATATACAAGTGGTTCTTCTCTCCACGTACGCCACTCACCTCGTATTTTTGCTTAGGAATTATTTCAAATTAAGTTAAGCTACATGTTGAAGTAGCACTCAAATGTTTTGTTGTAATAAGTGGAAACAAATTAGAAGAATTACACACTTTCAGGATTTTTGCGCGTGCTTGGAACCAAACTGAATAACACTGAAAAATGTTATTAGATACATTCTTCGTTAAGCTTTGGTCTATCGCTTATAATTTTCCAATGGCTATGAAAAAGGACTTAAACGGTTATTTGTCGAGAATTCAGAATATACTATTAATATGTTGCATTAATATCCCAATTTATATTAATATTATAAAGACAAAAGCCAAGTGCCCTGACTGTAGGTAGGTCTAGCAAGTTAATGACCCATAAACTATCTAAAACGACCTTTAAAAATACCTACAAATATACCAAAGGAACATAAAGAGTGGAAAAAATACGTTAGGAATTGATACCTACAAATTAAATTAATTTTCAATTAGATATATAACGAATAAGTTTGAAAGTGAAGCATTCAAGTTATATGCAACACATAGAGCGAAAAAAACTACATGTAAGAAATACTTCTGATTCAGCAACCAGCAATGGATATTCTGGGGAAAAAAATTTAAATAGACATAATTAAGTCATACTTGGCTTAACCACCCCTTGGGTTACAGAAATTCAATTTCAAAGGCGTTGTAGTATGTCACGACAGTCATCTTTAAATTGCCTAGTGTAAAGGATCGTCTGTTTTCTGACAGCATGTTGCCAACAATTGAAAACCTCTCCACATCAACCGATGTCGTTTTTGCATACTTGATACGATAGAAACCTATGGAGAAAAATAACTGGACATTTAGAGAGGGTTTACTAGGTTCTCGACTGATGCTAATGGCTTGAATACAATAGAAAGGATTCTCTCACCTGTTTCCTGCTGTAGCCAGTCTTGGGAGTGCATATTAGTTAAAAGATATTAGAATTTGCTCTAGACTCTGCTGAACCCGAAAAAGACAGTCAAAAGAGGTTAAAGTTGATAAACAACCATTAAACGACACAAAAACACTATAAAAAGGGTCTTTAAGTAAAAATAGCTATTGGACGAGATGTATATTATGAATCATATAAATTCTACTATGCATGAATAATTGGGACTGGTGGATTTAATTGTAGTTTTATAAATATTATTAAATTGATTTATACTCTATAAGCTCTATAATAAAAATGCAAAAATTCTAAAATATGCCTTTAAATAAAAATAGCTTAAAGGGCAGAAAAGGACAAATAAGACCCCCCATTTTCTGGCCTATAGTGGCCCATAATTAACATATGTTAGGTCCCATCTTCAGACACTAAGGGAAAAAAGGATTTTTCCTCGAATTCCTAACACTAGCTAATGGGCCATAAAAGTGCCTTCTAATTTAATTTCATAAATAACTAAATTAATACAAAGGATTTACATAAACCATTGTATCTGAATACGAATGTATTGGTGGTATAAAAGAGTGTTCTTGCAAAGAAGACCTTGGCATGCCAAAGAGCCTAAAGCGATTTTTGTTACTAAGGAGAATATGCATATAAAATAAAAGATACTGTGGATATTTCATTTAAGCAATTACGAGAGTATGTTGTATAATTGTAGAAACAGAGGGAACTATGTACAGGATAAGATAAATTAATCATCGGATATTTTTTATTATTATTTTTATATTATTTTCGTCCGCCACTTGTTTCCACATTCACCAGCTTCACTGTTTCTTGCTATACGTGTTAAGTTAGTATAGTGTGAAAGCTAAATAGGTCTAATGTTATTAAAAGCCTTCAATGTTAGGTATGTAAAATAACTCAATTATTCCGATCGATAACACTGTCCCGCAAAATAAAGTTTTTGTTTGCCTGTTTGCGATCTGAAAGGTCATATTAACTAATTTTGATGTGCTAAATTGAATGGTGTGTTCCATTTTTTTCTATCACGTAAGATTTTCTCACAAATCACAAACTAAATTTTGTAAATACTGCAATTACCTATATGGTATCCAATATATAAAAAGTGTTGTATTTTATAAAAACTGTACGTGTTACTCGAAGGCTGTTATCATTATCGAAATCAGCGCGTTTTATTGTATGTAAGTAGTCAATTTTCATTAAAGGCGGGAAAGTGTCGAAAGACGGTGTTATCGTTTCAACTCCCGCTTGGCTCTCACCAAGGCGGCCCGGGTTCGATCCCAGGCGACCGCAAAGTGAGATTTGTGCTGGACAACAGGGCGTTGGGGCCATCTCATTCCACCGGTGCTACATCTTCATCTGATGTATCATCAGTGTCACCGCCTGCGGTGCCGTATGTAGCAAAAGCGGGCGTTTAACACTACACACACACCTCCAAAGGCTTACATAGCATTTCCAAAACTTTATAGAGAAAGAAAGATGTTCCACCGTTCCTTTTGCATGAATATCAGGGGATTTTTAACCTTTATTAGCAATAACCGATACGAAAATAGTATAACATATAAATGGTAGAGTTAAAGGTAATGATTTATCAAAAACTTTTAAATCGTTGTAGAATAGCTTCATCTAGGGAATGATTAATTTACATTCTAGAATTTTCCATTCAATTAAGCTATTTTTTAATATTTGAGCTTCTTTCAGCAAGGGTATTTTCTTGAAAAAAAAAAAAAAAAAAAACAGGATAGATTTAGAACAAAATCTCAATATATTCGATAAAATGCATCGATAAGTGACAGAAAATTAAAAACTTAAATTTTAAATTTCTGACCTGAGTCGAAATTAAAACTTATAAAGGAGATGTATTGTGAGAGGTGAACGTCATTGTTTAGATCTACATATTACGCACGCCCCCGTGACGCTGGCCTTAGGGTCACCTAGACACGCGAACCATGTCAGAGGGCAACATGAACCCCGAGAAGTGTATCTTAAATTTTTCATACGTTACGCGAGGCATGCATGTTACTTCCCGACAGCTTAATGAGAATATGTTAATTTTACAGAGAATATCTGCTACTTCATAAATCATACAAAATTATGAGAAAAACCACCTAGTGTTTGCTTTTTCTCTTTCTCCCTTTTTACCTCTCAGTTTATTTGTTTTAGCCAAGCGTCGTAACAATACTTTCCTACAATTCCTATTTTTCACGGAGATAAAGGAGAAAAACAAAAGAAAAGCGAGCCGCTAGGTGTTTGCAGGTGCTTTAACATTTCTGGAAATCTCCTCAGCTTGAGAATGTATTTTAAGAGTTAGCGGCTGCCTTCATTTGTTCTGGAGATGTAAAGTTTACAGGAGTAAACGAAAAATGGAACATATACACGTGAAAGTTGCAGGTACTCAAGAGGAAGTTTGTGATAACGATAATATTTACGTTTCTTTTTCCATAAAGCTGAATATTTCATTTGTATAAACGTGCTCTCCAATCTTAATGCAAACTAAAATGCGATATTTACCTTCTGTAGGTCTTAGGTAGAGGAAATATTACATTGGAGATGAAAGTTTGATTGTGAGATGACACGAAATACTCTTTGTGCTTATCTACTTTATATTGATCTTGATAAGTGGAAAAATGGTTTAATTATTAGTTTTGTTACGAAATACAGAGGGTTGAAGCGACAGTTAAAAATTTAAAAAATCGAACTCGGAATTCTATACTTTTTTACAGTACGTCACCAGAAATAAGAGAATTGTAAACAAACAGTTCGGAAAATGTAAAAGCATTTGAAAATTCAAGCATTGAGCAAAAATTATCTTTGAGAATTTTAATTATACAGTAAAACCTCGTTTATCCGGACCGCTTTAACCAGGATAGCCTGGACCAATTTTGAAAAACAAAATTATGTTGTTTAGCGTAGTAAATGCAGACTTGTTTTACATATATTAATTGTTATTCTTAGTAGGTACATTACCAGAAATCTCCTGCAAGCGGGCGAATTCATTGCACTCACCTCGCCCCCCTCCTGCTTGGTACCTTTGATAAAGTCATGGAAAAAGGTGAATCTGCCAGAAAATAAGATTGAAGAAGAAGAAAAGAATAGGTGTGAAAGAAAATGTTATAGACATTTTTAAACTTATCGATGGCTGTTCTGATGTTGAGGAGGAAGACATTGACAATGTCGGTGGTTACAAACCGATTATAGAAGGCATCATGCAGTGTTACTGAAAATGAAAATGAAGTGTATTCATATTCAGACAGTGTTGATGAACCAGTTGTGGTTATTACCCATGCGCAAGCAGTAACAAACATAGAGAAATTGATGCATTATTTCGAGTCAAGCAGAAATATTGGCAAATGAACTTCTAAGGTTAAGGCAGATGTGAGATCGCGCTGCACGTAAGTGATACAGTAAACTGAGACAGCTGAAACTCCCTGCCTTTTTTATTACCGACTAGTTTGTAGTTAATAATGTGTACACTGTAAATACGTAGGTATTACAGTAGATATAGTGTATATGTTTTAGGTGAAAATTGTGCCGATAGTAATTTCCAAACTACATTGAAAATATTTCGTAGTGTGCAAGATTTTTATCGCATTTCCATCATTCTCTAGTTAACATGGATTTTCGTAACTCGGAGATTATATTTCATTGCAGCATTCTTGAAGAAAATGAATGTAATTGCATTATTTATAATGGTATTTCTGATTAAAACGATTTCTTCAGTTTATTTTAATACAGTATTAATATTGTATTATCATAAAACAGCTGTTAACTTGAAATAAATTAAAAGGACGACAAATACAGGAATGAAGCACCTACCGGTCTACAAAATTGCTACGTCTCCTAGTATTAAATACCTAAGTTTCTAAGCTAGTAGATCATGACTTAAGCAGATTTAACATTGGCGGGGTCAGACTTCTAATCTTCTCATAATCAACTTGATGGAAGAGTGGACTTGTCAGGTAAGGTCGTAAAGATGTGACACACTTGCAGTGATGGGGCTGCAGTTGAGATATAAAAATGGAAGGGAAGCTTGCACGCCCCATTCATGTGTAGCCGGGCCAGTTACACCCGCACCCCATCCCCCCAACCCGCTTTATCGGAAAATCGAACTTCCCGCGGTGGTACAGTCCCGCCGCAAAATTTGCACCAGTCTTTGTGTGGTCCACCAAATGTATACCGCAGCTTCTCAGCTCTCAATTGTCGAGCATCATTCACCTTGTTCAAAATAAGGTGATAAATGGCAGTCAACTGTTTATGGGTCCCCAGACTTCGCGGGGTCATCCCCTATTTTGGCAAATTTAAATTCCATCTCGGGTGACACCATTTGTCCGGAGGTTTTGTTAACCTTTGCGTTTTCTTTCCGTTGTACGTTATTCTATTGTTTCGACAGTTGATAAACAACCCTTGCCTTTGCTGAAGCAACTTCACATGTCATGTCCAGATATTACTAATAGGTTTTGCTTAGATACCTACACTTCAACCAGAGCTTCAAGTGAAAGTCTATTTGTTACTCTCATATGCTTTCTCTCTTATCCTCCTAAAAACTAGTCCTACCCAGTCGTAAGTTAGCTCTAGTTTTAGAATCTAGAATTTCTAGATTTAAGCAGGTACCTCCTCATCAATGTTAATTTATTTAAATTCAGTGGAACTATTAGCATCCACTTAAATAAAAGCTTTCATTTCATTTTAAACTAAATTTAATTTAATTTTAATTTTCTCCGGTATATATTTGTCTTAGAAATGCTAAAATCAAATGCTTTATTTCAGATATCAGTTTAATTACTAACCATCTTGTTAGATTCTTTGTTTTATAAAATGTTATCCACAAGAATATCTTGCAAATATGTACAACTGGAAAGTATATATACATAAGGCATATTTCTGAGCATTAACCATTCCCAAAATATTCACTTTTGTAATTAAGTTGTGTTGAAATTTATAAGGAAATCATTAAAAATAGCTGTCTCAACTAATTTGGATTTTGAAACTTCTCACATTTTTCAATTCAAAGCAAAAATATTGTTGATCAAATCATTAAAATACAAAATTAAAATATTTACGTGTAGTGGAAAATTAGAAAGATGTTAAATTTATTGCATCTTAAAGAAGAGAGAACTAAATATTTAAAAAGTTTTCATGTTATTAGATTGAATAGTTGAAAAGAAGAGCATACCTTACCTTAATTAAATCAGCATTTTCACTTTTCTTGAGACGAGATTGAAAAGTGACAGATTGCATAGCTTCTTCATATGCATAAAAGAGCAGAAATCAGTGATTACGTTTTGAACAACCTAAATGACAGTCAACATTTGCACAATTTGTACCCATTATTACTTTTATTAAAAAAGACTATCCCTCCAACATTTAATCTTTAAATTAGTGATCCATTATCTATAAAATTATTTAAGGTATCACATGAAAGCTTACAAAATAGAGATAAACCCTATCTACGGCCACTGAACTGTTTATATATGCTAAGTCTATTCACATACTAAGGAAGGTAGAGTTAGTTTTTTAAGTATACGATCTTTTGATTGAAGTTTAGGAAAAAGTTCCTTTTAATGTAACCCACCAGATCACTACAACCAAAGTGGAATCAAAACAGCACTTACGAGTCTTTTATGATCCTATAATTTAATTTAGCTATATTGAATAATTTCTGAGAAAACGGGCCATTTATGACAGAAAATATAATTCACAGAAAAATTTCTTCAAAGAGGAAACTATGTGAGTTGAGCAAGCAGCACCCGTCACTCTTATCAGTAGTAACAATCTGTAAAGCAAAACTTTCCTTGAAAATGGTGTAAAGGGTTTGATTAAAATAACAACTGCCTGTCCAATCCTATGTATTTGGTGGGAATTTTCTTTAATGTTGTATATATATGGCATGAATTAAGCACTATACGAAAAAAGAGCGTAGATGTGTTTATACACACAGTTTAGTATAGTAGTTTTTTCGTGGCATCATTATTTCCCAGGTATTCGTTATTTAAGTTTCGAATTCTTAATCCTTTGTTATTCTTGTAACTCTTTCGATATTTAGTTATTTCTTGTGAATGAATAAAGAATATGGAATGTTGAGATCGGCGTATATTCTCCAGTTATACATTTTTCTGTCGTGACTCCCTTTGTAGCTATTTCTGCATAGACTTATCTAATGAAACAGATATAAAAATAGAAATAGTAATGAAATGTAACACGTAAGATTGTTTCAAATTAAGTTTTGTGGCTATAAAGATAGAATGCACATCAGATTACCAGATTAAAGAAATTATTCCAATTAATCAGACGGCAGCAAGAACTTTAAATATGTTTTGACAATTTGTCACAATTCTCTAACGCGAGCAGAGCTGTTGGATTTTAGTAATGTTGGTTGTCCAAGTCGAGAGTTTCCCTAGCCTGGACTGTACGCCTTTCATTGACATCTGGTGGTGAATCGAACAAACAGACGCCAATGTGCGAAACTCGGCTATAAATCAAACATTAAGGCAGATAAGACCTAAGGGTGGGCAGGGCATTTTGTGTAAAGGGAAGTCCCGCCCTTCTTTTTGTACCACTGCATTAGCATACTATTTTACTGTCTACTTAACAAGTTATTGGAAACGCTTTTACTGCTCTTGGCTGCGGTTTTGTACAGCTCTAAAACCATTCCTCCAATTACTGGATACACTTATCTTTATGGCCGTGAAATTGCCCTTTAATTCATAGCTTTGTTCTTACTGCAATGTGATTTCCTCTTTTGACCCTTTATAATGACAAATGCGTTGTAACTTTTGTTACAATATCCAATCTTTTGTGTCACTCTGAAAATTTAGCATAGGGTTTCGGAAAGAAAATTAGTATAAAGTATTACTCGTATATATGGTTTATTTAATGGCAAGAGATTAATTTATTTTCTGAGTCCCTAAAATGGTTTGAGAAAAGCATCTGAAATTACAGGATATGTTAGAGAAAAGTGGCATATTCCAGCACCTCATTATAATATTAAAAATAGTTATGAAAAAATCGAAATATATTCTTATTTTAGAAGAAACTATTATTTTGGGTATTAGACAGGGATGTGCAATATCCTCACTCTGTTTAATTTATATCAGGTGTCCCAACTGCCTCGTCCACGGCAGTGGTGTGAGATTATTACAGAGGCTAGTTCAGTCGTAAGAACTGTCTCTTGTCGTTCGGAACAGAACCAAGTCCGCTCAGTCACTGCCATGCGTTTAACTGGAACTGCCCCGTTGATTTCCGCAACTGTTTTAACGCACGAAGACTTACCTGCTTACGTGGCTCCCTGGTACATTTGAAAATGTTAACTCTATATAAAACAACAGTTAAAAGCATTAAATATTAAGGACAGTGCCTGGAAAAGGAACTTGGCCAATCTGCTGTACACGGGTGACTTAGTGATAACTTCTTATAACAGAAAAGTATGCATTTACCATGACAATAACCACAAACAAAGCCAAAGTGGTGACATCTAGAGGCAATACTCCAGGAATATCCTGCAAGATGTTCAACGTAAAATGGAACGATTTAATTGGAAGTGTCACAGTAAAAAGAGCATTCATAGAAGCACTTACCTCCAGCTTGCCTTCTTCAGGTGGTTAATCATCACAACAGATGCCAGAAGGGGATTTAAGATGCAAACCAGGAGGATGCAGAAACATTGGAAGACCTGACATGACTTTGATAGACCAACTAGCAGACGCAATAGGCTAATAGCATAGCTCGAAGACAAATTAATGGTACTTACACTTTTTTTCCTTCACTTTCGTTAAAGTATCATACGTTTCAGATATTTACATCAGTAATAACATGTAAACATTTAAATTTCTGCGAATATCCTGCGAAGTCCTCTTTATTCGGAATGAATTTTATATTATTTCGAATGTACATCTATTATTTGGAATCCTAGAACTGTAAAATATTTGACCATGATAGATAGGGTACAACAAAATATTTAAAATGCATATTACTTAATAGAATTGGATATTATCCGAGATACAAAAATTATGAAACCCTTTTAGAAATACTGAAATTTAAAGTTATGATTTTGAGAAGAGACATTGCAGGATTAATATTTCTGTATAAAGTATTGCATTCGATTATTGATGATTTAAATATTATTGCAAATGTATCCTTTTATGTAGCAAATAAAATAAGCAGATTCAAGAGGCTTTATTTTCACCTCCAGAACAAATTCAGAAAACCATTTAAAAGTTCACCATTAAACACAATTATATATTTGTACGGGATGAGTGAAAAGTATGGAGTAATGCTTGTCAACAGTTTTGTGAAGTGATATTTTTTAGAAAAGCTGTGACATATCAACATGTTTTCATATTATTAGGGTTGCGAATAGGGCGTGGCATTTTTTAATGGCAACTTCCTTTTTTTCTGTTTTTCTGACCCCCAGGTCTCGTAACATGTAGATGCTTTTTTGAACTTTAATTTAAATTTATTGTATTACAGCACATGGCATTTAAACCAAGAAAGCACATTCATAAGAAAATTAAATGTCCGCCTCGGTAGCGTAGATGGTAGGTGTCTGCCTCACGTTCAAGAGGTCCCGAGTTCGAATCTCGGTTAGGGTGAGTTACCTGGATAAGGTTTTTTCCGGGCTTTTCCCTTATCCTGAAAGACGAATGTCAGGTAGCTCTAAGCTCCATGGACCTCAGACGAATTTGAGTATCATTTCACCAATTTCATTCCTCGTCCGATATGACTTAACGTTGGAGGACGTAAATTAAAAAAAAAGTGCTGTTTTGTTACACATGATGAATTTACCTTAAAGAATGCTAAAAAAAAGGCCTCCATTTACTGCCAAACAATACCAAAGTCTGTCTTTGAAATTAGTTAATATTTCCAGCAATACTGTTTGTCTCATCAGCTGCATTTCTTGCCCAGGTCTTCGCTCTAGCTCTTGGTGGGCCTTGTAAACCCTCCACTTCAAATAACCTAAACAAGCCACATAAGTAAGTAGCCTACTGTATTGTTTAATTCAAAACCTACCCAATTTGAAGGAAGGATGCTTTTCCTTTGTTCAGTACACATACAGTGTGATCCTAATAAATTTAAATTGCGGTTTTAAAGGGTATTTGTTTGTACGTTCGACACTTGAGGACTGGAGGAGTGCTGAAGAAAGAAATGTTGCCATTTAGCATAAAAAGAAACCTCACACCCCTTATTTATATATGAACAACTTAACTGAAAAGCTGAAGTATTTACGTTCTGTTAATTCCGGAAGATACAGGAATAATTTGTAGATAATGTCTTCCATTCCGAATTATGCTTTAAGTAGATATTCTTAATTTTCTTAAAATAACCAAGGATTTCTAATAAATTACAACTTGTTTAAGATATTTACACGTCACATTTACTGGGAATAGTCTGGGAAGTTCTCTTCACTTTAAATATAGAATTCTAAAACGGTAATCCTTAATCAGAAGACAAAAACGTACCGCGCTGGAACTGTGGCTCCGGTTAAAACAAATACTTTATGCGAAATAATGAAGTCCTAAGTCGCTCTTTTGAGTATAACACAACAATAAGCTCTTGCATAAATATTTCAGTAGCGAAAGTCACGTGAGTGAAGCCACTAATATGCCACTCAGGGAAATCAGGTTTTCCTTTAATAGTTTCGTACACCGAATTATTATTTGTGGAGGAAGACAGCGAACGCGAGGCTATCTGCTGGCGAAATATTGAAGTTCCGGCGGCACCGGATACAGCTAGTTACACCGTAATAAAAAGGAAATTACACGCTTCCTTGTAAAATAATACATTGCATGCATGGGTTGAGTTACACACCGTGCTCTGCTTTAACATTTTATACCGTAAGTTGCTACCCTGTGTTCTATAGTAAATGTATTCCCTTCGTTTATGGAACGCACCAATCAAAATGTGATTTTCTGAAGTTTTCGTTTAAGCAGGTGAACATTTGAGGTCCGGGTTTGATTCTCGTGGCCGACGTACCTGACCATTGCGACTTTTTGAGTGTTTTGGGTCACCAGACAAAAGCTGGGTAGGTTAATTACATCATCCGAATTTCCTGTCCCTTCTCTCCATCTTCCTGTCCCTTCACATCACCGCTCATCTGGTGATCTCTTTCAGGGTAGAAAGTGGCGGTGGGAGACTCGGCGCTGCATGGCAGGATGATATGCTCCTGACAAAAGTTTCCTCCTCCGGTAGGACGGTACTGGCCTGCCAGGGAGTTTTCAACTTGTAATTTGTAAGAACCCTGTCCTGTGCACTGTCGTGACTCCTTGAATCGGTCGCCCTCTGTCTCCTCTCATCTCATTCTTCCTCTCGGGGATGATGCACTTGTAGGCATAGGTACAATAGATGAGGACTAGTCGTAGTTGCGTAATTTCTCTTTTATTTATTAAATTTTAAAGCTGAACTTCACTATCCTGTGTAATAAAGACATACATTTTATTTGAAATAAACTTTTTGCGACATTTCAAGATACCTGTTGTTGGTTTGAATTGTTAAAGTGCTGTCGCTATCGATTGTTTTTCTGGATTTCGCGGAATGAATGACATTTTAAGGCCAGCATATACAGCCCCTATTTAAGCATATTTTCCCAATGGCTCTTGTTCTTCAACTAAACGTCACATGAAATTATGTCTGTATGGTTTTTCTCAATGAAGATAAATAAATAAACAAAGAAACAAATTTTCTTTAGTAATGTTCGTAGAAGCTACAGAAATAGAGAAAGTTGTATGAATGTTACAATCAGATTGTTACATGGCTATTATAATGTTTGCAGCTGCAACAACAGTTTACCGTTGTATTTTTTTGAAAATCGCGGTATTTATTGTTGGCGAGCACGAAGGTCAGATAGGCGAAATGTCAACCGCCAGCATTTCTTTCAAGTTGATGAATGCGACGTGAAGTTTTGTATTGCGTGAAGTTCAGACTTTCATGTCGCGATTCGAATCATCTTGCATTAATATGCTAAAGTAACTCTATCATCACGCAACCTTTGATTTGTAACATGTCACCGAAAATGGCTGCCATAGCAACAGAATTTATGAGCATCCCTGGTTTTTATACAGTAAGAAGTGCGTCGACTATTACAAGAAATCTCGAGAACTTTTCCCCCAGTATGCCAAATAGAAATGTTGTGCCATTATTTTTTTTCTGAGATATTCCTTGTAATTGCTTTAAACTTTCAAGTAGCACTATTTTCTCTCCATTGGAAGTTACTGTTCATGGTCATACGAAGAAGACACAATTTGAAAGCTATCACTTAGCGATAAATTTTTTTTAAAAATATAGACAGTTATTGTATATTACTTGTAGCTAAATGTGCAAATGAGTATTGAAGATTCAGGTATATAGTGTTACGCCAGAGGTTCTAATCCCATTAGTCCTGGACCCGTAGTACCAGGGACCCGGGCCTCTTTCTACCCGGGAGCCGAAGCTCCGGGGCTCTTTCCATTGGGCAATATCTGGAGTCTAAAAAGCCCCCCCCCCCCCATCGACTTGAAAACCAAGATGGGTGGAAGTGGATACGCCACTTACGCGCGTCAACCCCGCAGGGAAGACTACCGAAAACCTTGGTGGGGCCGCCTGGTGATCTAGCACACCTTCTACTAGCTCTGCAGGCTAGTACTCGGGACTTATTAGACAACCCTCTACCCCTTCCGGACGGCCGTAGCTTGGCCGGAGGTACACAATTCCCCATCGGTGTCGGGAGCACACTGCCCCTCGAGTCCAACCCAATCCGAATAGCTCCCAATCAGGGATGGGCTCGAATGTTCGGTCCAAGGTTCCTCTGGTAACGTCAGAGGTACCACGAGTGCTAGGGGGTCCGCAGCGCCCGCACCACGGCAGCTGAAGGGGACGGATCCCCTTGCCTACGGAGATGGAAGTAAAAGAATAAGCCTATATATGAGTAGTTTAATGAAAAATGGATACAAAAGGTCATGTAAATACGATATTGAGTTATACGTAAGCCGCGGTATGGTTTGGGGAATTACCTTAAACGTTTTCGTGTCGCTGTTCAATAGTTAAGGAACTCAAAATCGTATTTTTGGAAACACACTACTTCCTTTTAGCTACTACCTATAGGTTCTGAAGAGCAGAATAGGTTTTAAGAAGCGCTGGGATTTGTCTGTTATAGAATTGATAATCCTTGTGGAGAGTTTGAAAGAGAGAATTTATCTTACGTTACAAAGTTAAGGAAATCATTGGTTTAAATTGTGAATTTGGAAATTTAAAGGGTTGGGGAGAGAGGAGTTACAAAAGGACTCAACCCAATTTGTGGTTAAAAAAAAAAACAAAAACAAAGTAGATCAATTTAGGAATGCATGGGGAATAATGAATGCAGAAATGAATTGACAAAACATAAATGGCCTATGATAAACAAAGTAGTAGGGTTAAATAAGATATTTTTTTGTCCGCCACCATAAGGAAAAAACACATAATTACGCGATATTTGTGTTACTGAAAAGTAGGCCTTTCACTGTTGGACATGAACAATCTCTGCAAAGGGTCGAATTATCTCTACCAGAGTCAATATAGCAGTTAAACAAAAGAATGAAGTTAAAATTTGCGAGACAAAAACATATTCTTCAGCAACGTCTACTCTAATATTGTGTCAGAGATATAATCTCTTTGACTATAAATTTACCTCGTAGATGGCTTTGTCCGATGTTCAAATGCTAAAATCACTTCCTCGCAAGTATTTGTAAAACTTTTTGAACTGCACCATTTCTTAAAACATAATCATTTTTACCGTAAATTGCAGATTACTCTTGTGGCAGCAACTAAGATTAACATTCGAGCTTCTACTCGAATTTCTTTTTGAAACTTTCGTCGCTTAATCACTCATTTTGGCCTACAGTTTAGCATTTGTTATTTTTGCTTCACTCTAGTTACGATTCTTCGCAATTCCAAGGCTCCAATATTATTTTACACTAGTAAGAGCATCGATTCTATAACTTTTGTAAAAGAATGTTTAATATTTTTATAATTCGTAATTCAAATCGATTTTTTTCTTATGTAACGGACACAATTACGTATGAGACTTGTGAGGTTTGTGGCTTATCATGCTCTTGAAATTTAAGCCAAGGTAAAAAGTTAGTCTAATATATAGTTGAATAAATAAATGAATAAAAATAATTTAGATGGTTGAGAAAACTAATGTTGCACCGTGAGGCTGAACGTGAGATTAAAAGAGCATTTGGAAGGTGTTGGGTAAATGGCATCGACTGCAGAGAGAGCTGGGGCTGAACTTTGGGAATGGGTGCTCCATCATTGTCAGGGACCCGCTGCTAGGATCTCCAAAAAAGGGGGGCTAAGTTCCGGCACACACATCCGTCATAGTGTGGCACAAGGCCACGGGTTAGATTCCTCGCTCGCTCAATACTAGCCGAGTCCACTGCGGTTGCGCACATCGTCTCTCGAGTTCCGCGTTCGATCCCCGACACGCAGGGTCAGGCAAGTTTCTAATCCCCGACCAACGTGCCTTAGAAATGGAAAACAACGCCGCAAAATTTCCCTGCACTTATCGATCCAGCATGTTCCGGTCACTTTAAACAGATGTACGAATGCTTTGTTTTGAGTTCAGTGTCTCTGGAAAGGTCATAACGTGCTCCATGTCTCTTTATGTTACTTCCAGTAACGTTCTCCAGCACTATGTATATTTTCATCCCTCTTCTACAGAGTAGTATTTCAATATTGCTTTCTCCGTTCACTTTATGTTAATCACAATAAACTGTCGCCAAATGTGCAAAAAGCATGTCGCTTTGAAATTCCAATCGCATACATATCTTGCGAGCGACCGAGCGGAATGGTTTAGGCGATTTCGTCTGTAGCCCGCATTCTGGAGGTCCGAGTTTGATTCCCGTGACCGACCTACCCGACCCATGGGTTTCCTTGGGGTTTCCCCGGGTCGCCAGGCAAACGCTGAGTAGTTTAATTACATCACTCGAATTTCCTGTCCCTTCATTTCAGCTCCATTATCATTTCGTATTATCTCCCATCTGGTAGAAGTGTTGGCGGCTGTCTCGGCGTTGCATGGTAGGATGATATGCTCTGAGTAAACCAATTTCTCTACCGATAGGATGGTTGGCGGTCTCCGAACACAGGTCTCGTGCTGGGACTCTTTCCGAACCACAGTAGGCTGAGATGTCCGTTGTTCTGCCCTGCCAGAGGAAGTTTATAACTTTGTAAAATGTATGGACTCTGCCCTCTACACTGTCGTGGCTTCTTGAGACGGCTGTCCTCTGTTTTCTCTCGCTTCATCCTTCCTCCCCGGAGATGCCCCACTTGGGATCATAGGTACAATAGACCAAGTTTGGACCTCAGTGCCGAGTCCGCTCCGAAATAATCCACTACTAGTTCCTCGCGAGAAACAAAAGAACCGTGACACAAAGTAGCCAGAATTATTGGAAAATTCAAACCAAACAACAAAGCAGTGTTAACGTTGTCATACCGGACGATGAATGAAATGAGTGAAATTATGATAAAATGAGACCAAGGTCCATATTACTTAAAGCTTAAGGGCTACCTAACATTGTTTTTCTAGCATAAGAGAAAACTGGGAGGGGGGGAACCTTATCTAGATAATTGACCGCGAAGAGAGATTCGAACTCGGGACCACTTGATTGTCAGGCAGACATGCTACCACCTTTGCTACAGAAGCAGGCTTTTTCATCCGTTCTTAGGTATATGCACCACTGGCGTAGATATGAAATAATTGGAAAATTATTATTGAAAAATGATATTTGGGAGGGAAGCTTTCGAGGTCTAAGTTGACGGTATTTACCTGACATTGCACTGAGAAAAACCGTAGTAAGGGAAGACGGTCCCAAGGAGATTCGAACCACACACGTCTGGTTCACGTTTCAGAAATTGTTAATGCTAAAAGGGCATAAGTTGTGCCTTACATTCCGAGAAATACGTTTTTTACCCTGTCACTTCGGTTTACTAGTTATGTCAACTGTATTCGGAATTAAGAGCATTATTTTATGTTGTTACTAACATAAACTCCAAATAAAGATTTATTAGCATAAGGGAAGTGTTAAATATTTGAAAACTTAAAAAAAGAAACAGTATTTCTAAAATGGCGAAGACAAAAAAGGTATAAATAGTACTTTTAATAAGTTATTTTTTGTAGTCAAATTTTGTTTATCTCTTAAGATCTACCACTTATGCAGAAATCATTCAGAACTAAGAGGACTTAATGGATATAATGGGTATTCCCAGACAAATCAGGATATGTATTTTATATTTTATAAAATAGCTTAAACAGGATATTTCAGAAATACTTTTACAAGCTTCGGGTGTGGGTTCCTCGCACCAAAAGAAGGACAAAAGCTCATATGAACATATGTCCCACAATCCTTTGTTTTCTCGTTAGGAGGCGTTCAACACAGTGGTACACTTCACACACGAAACTCAAAAAAAATGATGAAATTCCTCATATTGCTTTTATGCATGTCTGTACTCGGCGAATCATGGAATGTCGCACCCTTTCAAAAACTCCGGGAGAGGTGTCGAATGGTTTAGCAGGCTTCCATGGCACGTCGATGAAGCGTTTCTGCATCCGGGATGGCAGCTCCATAAACCAATGATTTAAGATGCCCCCAGAGGTAAAAATCCACAGGATTGAGGTCGGGAGAACGTGCGGGCAATGGAACTGTTCCTTCTCTACCTATCCATCGGTCATGGTAGATACCAGTTAGTACATCTCGAACTATACCACTAAAATGTGCCAGAGCCCCATCATGGATAAACCACACTTTTTAATTTTATTTTAAGGGGCACATTCTCGTGAAGTTGATCGGGAAGGGTGCTCGATAAAGTTCCTGTAGATAGCACCAGTAAGACGTGCTGGTGAAATGTATGGACCTACCGGTCACCTACAATGCCAGCTCACACATTCAGACTAAACAGTTACTGATCTCTAGCCTGAAGTACAGCATGAGGATTACGATCTGCCCATACGTGTACGTTTTGGAAATCAGTAATTCCATCTCTCCTAAACGTTGTCTTGTCTGTAAACAAAACTGACGAGACAAACAATAGATTGGTTATTTGTACTACAAGCCGTCGGCAAAAGTTATCCCGTGGTGGATAATCAGCAGGCGAAAGGCCCTGGACACGTTAAACATGATATGGATACAGGAGCTGCTCGTGAAGTACGCTCCGTTCTGGCACGTGTGATGTACCAGATCCCACAGCCAATTGTCTTGTACTGATACCTGGATCGTCTTCGACACACTTTAACATCTGTTCTTCGCGTTCCGGCATACGAACAATTCTTGGTCTTCCTCAATCAATAGTCTGTGGTGCAACGGTTCCTGTTTCAGCAAGGCGACAATAAACAGCGACGAAGGTTGGATGACTCTGTTGTCTTCGGTCTGGAAACTGCATTTGATAGAGCCGTGCAGCCTCGCGTCCATTACCATTCGTGCAACCTTACATAAAAATCATGTCTGCCGGTTCACAAAATGAATATCCAGCTATGCTGGAACGAAACACATGCAGTACACAATTGAAACGTTGAAGACAGACTGATAACAAATGACAAACGTAAACAAGTCCCCATGTCAATACTTCGCCATCTACCGTATCTAGTACAATAGGTCAAAGCCTTCTATGAGTGCATAAAGAAATGAAGTTTTGATGTTGGGTCCCAAGGCTGTTAAAGTCACACTTTCATTGTGACAGGAATAATGCGAAAACCAAGGATTATGGGACATATGTACACATGAACTTTTTTCTTCTTTTAGTGTGACGAACCCATGCCTTAAGTCCTGTATATGGTATTTGAAATGAAAATTGTTAACCATTAAAAAAAAAAAAAAAAACCTAACATATTGAAAAACTTTGCATGTAAAGAATAGTTTTAAAATGTTATGCAGCATTCCTGAAAGATGCTAAAATCTTTATCTAACGTTTCGTTACTGAGATAAGCTGCTCATACTAGGCAAATACACATATGAAGCTTTTCCTAAAAATATGTTCTTCGCTCAGGGGTCTCAAAATGTATTTTAGTAAAATAACGATAAATCTTTTGGTATTGTGCAATATTTGCTGTAGCTTCAAGGCACGTGTCAGAGAACATAAAACATACTGTATAGGAAAATGCTTTGAGGCCAGTTTTCAAAAATTTGGAGCATTTCAATTCTGTATTAAAAGCCTAGGTATTTATTACAAAAGTATCATATTATTTGTAATGAAAACTAGAGTTACTTTAGAACACAGTTCAATAATGAATACTGTAAATTCTTACACACATTGAATGACGTCAAATCAAAACTCGTCTCTGAATGCAGATAGTCCCTCATAGAATGGTCTGAAGATAGCTCAATGTTACTGTTATGAGTTCCAGAAAGAGCTACAAAGATCACCTATTCCACCAGTCTGAATCGGAAGCCATTTTCGAGTTATATTTTTCAGGAGAGGTTATTAATAGGTGGATTTCTCTGTAACCAAAGTTGTAAACTCCAGGGCTCGTACCCAAAAATAACAATCTCTGGTTTAAAATCTGACAGGAACCATGAACTTTGGTCCAGCCAACTTTGGAGGCTGGAATGATATTAGCAGAGGGCAATTTCAAGAAACGCATATAAGATGGACAAAGAAATTTATTCAATTTGCCAAAAGTCAGAAGTCATGTGCTGTGTGACTGCAAGTCACTTGCAAGTAAACGGATTCAACTTTTCATCAAGATTTTATATAGAATGTAGGAATTCTGAAAGACGGCAAAATAAAACGATGCTCAATGGATCAGTAAATAAATGGTCAGGTTGAACTTAGATATCTATTTCTTCTAAATCTAACCTACTTGTTGGTTACTAGTTTAGTAAGTACACTATCAACACAATTATATAACTAGCTCTCTTAAATTTAAGAACATTTATTGCTGGACAAAAATCTTAACTTTTACTTTATATATCGGTTATTTACAGTAAATAGAGAAATTATCATAAACGAATTTATCAATGGCTACAAATGTTATTAAACATTTTAATTCAAACACCACCTGATCATAAGATTTACGCTAAATAAAATATATATGTAGCTTGTACTTTCTAGGTTTACCCTGTGATGTCCTTCCCATTGTTAAAGACTTTATATAACTAGTAAACCGTAAGAGACAGCGAAAGCGATTCAAAAGTGTAGATCGCTAAATGACACAGTTTATGCCATATAAATAATTATTTCACAAATATTGTTCTTGTTTTAGTTTAGATTTGTGAATGAGCCCATGAAGGACTACTCAAAGTACTAAGGGACGTATCTTAACTCTTCTATGAATCCAAAGTTCTCTCATTCTTTGGCTGTGGACTTTCTTTCTCTTGTCTGTCCATGTTGTTCCAGTTTTTCCTTTGGTTTGTCCTCTTGGTCAACTTGCCACTTACGCACCTTCATTTTTAAGACGTCCCTGTCTAGTATATTGTCTTGAGTGACTCCTGACAATTTCAAATCATTTTTACTTCACCAATCCATTTAACAGTGTCTATTTGTGGTTTACTTCTATTTTCGTAGAATTCCATAATTTGTTTTACGAGCCTTTTTGAAGTTAATCATTTAATATGTCCATAAAATATTAACCTTCGTTTCTTAATATCACTATATATATATATATATATATATATATATATATATATATATATATATATATATATATATATACTTCATTTATACTTGTAAGTCTGTATTCTTCATCTTTTTACGCTCTTCTTTTTCTATATTTTCTATATTTGTTTTTCTTTCAAAATTAATATTTCTGCTCTGTAGAGACACTCTGGTTTAATTACAGTGTTATGTGTTAATTTTGTATATTTAGAGATGCAGATGCATTTTTATTACACATGTTTTGAGTAAAGCGATATGGTGTTTCCATTCTTTTTTTTTTTTTTTTTTTTTTTTTGTATGTGTATTTGCTTTGGTTTCGATTCCATTTCCATGAATTATTTCCGCAAACTATTTAACTTAGGAAACTCGTTTAATTTTTCCATATTTGCTTTTCATGTATTTTGGTGTCTATTTATGGCATGAAATATATTCAGTTTTTTTGTTTTGTTTTTCGAAAGATATCTGAAGGCTAACTTCCTCTGCAGTTTCTTTTAATTATTCGATCTGTTTTTGAGCAGTTATAATGTCACGGGTTAAGACTGCTATCTCATTTGCATACATTAGGCAATCTGTCTTTAATTTTCCTCTCCCTATTGCGATTGGTTGATTAATTTTCAGAATTATTTTCTGTTTACGCTATTCTTTTATTACCTTTTGAATAGCACAATAAAGGGTAGTGCAGAAAGGCCATCTCTTTGTTTTACTCCTGTCTTAACTTCGAAAGGTCCAGAAATGTCCAATATAAATTTAATTTTAGACTATGTATGTGTTGATATATGTCTAATAAGTATAAGAATTTTACGATGGGAACCTTCTTTTAATATTTCAAATAGTGACATTATTAGAGAGCGTAGGCTTTCACGGCCGGAGTCAATATAACAAAGAGCTACTTCCGGGCTGTTATGCCGTGGTCTGCTGGAGTTGGATTTTCCAGACGTTTCGTCCACTACTATGGTGGACATCTTCAGTGGCGTGGTCGTAGTCGTAGTTTCCTCAAGCGCTACTCGAACTTCTCCGAGGAGACTACGACCACGACCACGCCACTGAAGATGTCCACCATAGTAGTGCACGAAACATCTGGAAAATCCAACTCCAGCAGACCACGGCATAACAGCCCGGAAATAACTCTTTGTTATAGTGACATTATTATTATTATTATTATTATTATTATTATTATTATTATTATTATTATTATTATTATTATTATTATTATTATTATTATTATTATTATTATTATTATTATTATTATTATTATTATTATTATTATTATTATTATTATTATTATTATTATTATTATTATTATTATTATTATTATTATTATTATTATTATTATTATTATTATTATTATTATTATTATTATTATTATTATTATTATTATTATTATTATTATTATTATTATTATTATTATTATTATTATTATTATTATTATTATTATTATTATTATTATTATTATTATTATTATTATTATTATTATTATTATTATTATTATTATTATTATTATTATTATTATTATTATTATATTATTATTATTATTATTATTATTATTATTATTATTATTATTATTATTATTATTATTATTATTATTATTATTATTATTATTATTATTATTATTATTATTGTTATTATTGTAGTAAGGAAGATTTAACTCCTTAATAAAATGTGGATAGAAAAATAAAAAGTAGGGAATTTAAGGTTGAAATGTTGAGGAAAAGTAAATAAAATTGCATCGTAAAGAGCATCTTTAAACAAAATACTCGTACTTAAATTCCTGTCGTCATCTAGGAACGAGCTTATGTGTATGCAGCAGACTTTAGGCACACTTAATTTAAAGATATAATAAAACCTTCAAAAAGTTGGGTAGAGTTCACAGATCGTCTTATGTTAGCAAACAGAGGAGTAATGACCTCCGGTCCCGGGTCGATATAAAGTTCACCATAGCACACACTTTCGCTTGGTGCAGTGCAAGTGCATTATGTACCAGCTAGGAGCTGCAAAACCATTTACTATTTGCAGTGCACAATAATTATTTATCACAGGGTATTGCATCGCGCGCCCTACCTGCACTACTCTAGGGTTGTTTTTATCGACCCAACCCCAGCAGCTGGTCCAAGTCAGGGGGATGGGGTGGATGGATACACAAGAGAAATTCTCTTCTTGGAATTCTTTGCTTCTGGGGTAGCTGTCCCAACGCTGGCCTTACATCTAGTATGCAATTGTCGAACTCCACAAGACTTGAACAAGCAATCGATAGGACATTCACGATTGCTTGTACAACGGGTCCATTCTTTTGGATGTTTGGGTTCATTATAAATAAATTATTCTTCCGCATTCCTTGATTTTTTTAAATTTAATTTACGTCTCCAACATTGTCATATCGGACGATCACTGAAATGATGTTCAAACGAGTACAGGGTCTATAGAGCTTAGAGTTACCTGACATTCATCTATCAAGATAAGGGAATACCTCCAACTTTAAGTCATATCGGACGATGAATAAAATAATGTTCAAAGGAGCTCAAGTTCCATAGAAGTTAGAGGTACCGGACATTCATCTGTCAGGATAAGGGAAAATCTTTTAATTTCGTACTTGTTCTAAGGTTGGGAAAGCTATTTTGTTTCCTTTGTAGTAATCTGCCCGACTAGAATATTTGAATAGCCCAGTTCATTTGTAGCAGAAATTATTTTAGAAACTGAAAATAATATATTTTACAAAACATGAAGAAATACCATCGTTGAATCATATGCTTTGAATTCTACATACGCAGAACGTAAAAATGTTTGTTCCCATAATGAATAGCAGTATAGTTGTGGTTTAAAACCTACACGCACAAAATAATATGAAGTGAATTCGGGTTATATACATGGCTAAGAAACAATTATTATAACAAATAGTTGATTTTTAATAAGCCAAAGAATTCTGTTGGACTTAAACGCTGACACTAACATATTTTGAACTATGGCAAACACATATTTTCATCTAACGTTTTTATATTCCGGTTTTGCTGAAATGTTTTCCCTTTTTTCGAGATATATCGATGTCGAAATATTAGGCAGTGCATCCCATAGTATCGATTCGCTCCTTCCGCCATTTTTTAGCCCGCGGTATTCCATAGCAACTGGGCCCTGGCGACAGATTCCCGTATTACGTACTTTACTAGTGGTCCATTGTTCCACCAATCGCAGCTTCGCGTGGGCCAGATGTAAATTTAAAAATAATCTGCAATTCGCCATACCTGTCTAAACTCACGAGAAACGTCATGGCTTTTCAAGTTAATTGTTTTAATATGCAAGAAGTACAGTGTTGTTTGAATTCTGCTGTGTTGAACGATGCGGGTTATGGTTCAATCGTTTAAACCCCTAATTTCCTCTCTTTCTTTCACTAATACTTTAAAACCTTCACAACTTATCTAATCTTAATGAAAGCTATTAGGTCTATGGAGTCCATTTCAAATTTATCACTGATTACCCCAGAATTAAGTAAGTTTTCCGACGGAAAATGTTTTATGAAGGTTTATCTGTTCTAGTTAACTAGCTGTATTTAATTTTATCAATGGATATACTCTTCTTAAACTCGGCCTTTGAAAGGGTTAATATACAAGCGATCCGAAGGTCCACATCAATATAGGGAAATAGCCGGATAAACGAATTTCAGAATCCTAGTCATCCGTTTTGAATAGGGTCATTTGCTTTAAAAATTCAAATATATGCCACCTCACAATCTTCTCTTTAGGATATTTACTGCATTACTCTCATATGTGAACTAGTTTTCTGTCAATTCCATTTAAACTATCATAATGATTTCAACGTAAGCTGTACATACTGAAATATTTATGCATAATTACGTGCAAGTGGAACCGACCTTAACTGTTTTTTATATGGAAAAAATAAGTGTTTTAATGTGATTTGGAGTTTTGGTGATCTACGTTTCCTTCTTTTATTTCTTATGGTTTTCCTGTTATACAAAATTAGTCAAAATACATTGAGAAGGAAGGTGACCTCACAAACTCTTTGTAGAAAATTAATATACATTTTATTTGACATGTAAATATTGTAGTTGATATTGACGAAAACGAGAAGTAATTCTTTTTTGTAAAGGTTAGTGAGAATGTAAGATTTTCTTTGTCTGACATGTAAGAACATAAATACATACTTCTATCAGTTAAAAGAAGTACTACATTGTATTCCGTGCGTGTGTGTTTGAGAGAGAAAGGTAGAATAAAAACGTATTTTACTCAAACCAGGCAACTATTTTCAAGCACATTTTCCAATTATGTGGAAATTTTGTGCTATTTTTAATGGTATCAGAAGGGTCTCTGGGCAATTTTATAATAAAGGTGAGATTCTCTTCATTCTGAATTAATTTACTATAACTGGTATGAATAAGTGATAAACAAAAACTTGCTGCAATACATACGTAACCCATTTTCCTGTAGCATAAAGCTATTTTGAAATGTTTGTTGCTACATTGTTTAGTTTTCTCCGTTTTAATCGCTATATATGTTACACGATTTTGCTTTCTACATGTATGGATCCACATATGGTATGTGTTTTGTTTTCTGTATTGTGCATGCAACCAAGTTGTCAGTTCTAGTCAGTCATTTGTCTTGACGATAATAAATATTTAGTACAAATTTGTGTCGATGAGTTACGAAATATTGTTTTAAATTATTCTGTAGGCGTAAACATGCACGCACCCATACCTTTTTTGTCCTAAACTTTGCTTTTCCGTGGCTCAGGAAACCCGAAAACTTGTATATGAGGTATTTTTTTTAATTAACTTCCTCCAACGTTAAGTCATATCAGAGGATGAATGAAATGATATTCAAATGAGTCCAGGCTACATAGATCTTAGAATTACCAGACATTCATCTTTTAGAATAAGGGATACCTCCGAAGAAAGTAGTATCTATATAACTCACCCTGACCGAGATTCGAATTTGGGCCCTCTTTAATGCGAGGCACACAGTCTACCAGTTACGGTACAGAGACGGCAAGTATTTGAAGAATTTTTGTGTGTAAGTCGCGCAATGGTTCCAAACACTAACCTTCATCCATAGAACAGTCGGCCAGCCCAGGTCTAACCTTCTTGATCTTCTGTGTCCTTTCAACTCCTACACTCGGCGAACTTATCACTCCTGTTACTTGCCCCCCCCCCCTACCGAAGTTCAGTTGACTGCAAAGTAGTGTGGCAGTCATACGCATGTTAAGTGTTCATAAAGAAATGAAAACTGAAAGTTATCTTAAATGGTTATGCACAATGTTAACTACAAATTTACCCCTTAACTCGATTCTAGCAATAGATAATGTCTCTTACTATAACACACAAGTAGACAAGCCTCCAACGTCAAATTCAGAATGTATTTGCTTTTTCGTTTACCAAATCTCAATGTCTCGTTTGATGAAATAGCAGTAAAACATTTTATGATTTAATTCTAGCCAATAAGCCGACTCAGAAGCACTTTTTGACTGACCAAATATTGTCAGAATACAGCCGTGGCTTCCTCCGTTAACATCCGCATTTGAATCCTTTAGAATTAATATGGACAGATGACAAACAATTGGTTTACTTGCAGAAACGTGGCCTTTAAAATGAAAGACGAAATGTCCCGCCAATGATTTGAGCAAATTGGACAAATGGAATGGGAAAAAGGTATGCTATCATGTGGATGAAATAAAACAGGAATATTAGGAAAAAGATGCAGTAACTGCAGAAAACATTAGAAGAATTATAGTTGAAGACAATGGGATGGAAACAATGACGAGGATGACAGTGATAATGGCTCAACAAATATATGTCAGGCATAGAAGAATTAAAATAGGATTAAAGGGAAAATTGTTTAACTCAGTGTTAAGTAGTTTTATGTAAGTGAAAAACCTTTCTGGAACTATAGTAATTTGTTGGAGACTACGACTTCCCTGAATAGCGACGCCTGAAACAAGCAATCCAGTGATATTTGAGAGGATACAGTGAGATATCACTGCCACTGAAGACCAGGGAAGACAGGTAAGAGACTCACATCAAAGCCTTCATTTAAATATTTCAGTGTTCAAGAATCATTGCGTGGCCAATAGAATATTGTGCTACCATACATTATGCTCGTTTATGACTTCTTATAAACGATGGGTTGAGGTCAAAACCTGTCTGATCTGCTGCCGACAGACACAACGCAGCGGTGAATTCTGACAGATTCAAACCGAACGTTGCAATGATGAAACAAGTTAAATATTCAATCACATCTTGAGTTTTCAGCAATATCATCTTGCCACTACTGTATTCTATTTTCTCTGCCATTATCATTCATCACATTTGCAGTGAATATTTATTCTACAAACGTGACTCTGGCGACATGAGGGAGATGGGAAAACCCGAAAGCTGAAAATAGAATACGAGCTGCAATTTTTCTTGCTGTTTTTATCCCTAATGTGATAAGGTGTCACGAAACCAAACTTAGAGAACCATATTTTAACGTGGCGTGTGTGACGCGGTATTTAAAACCCGAAACACGTTTTACTTAGTTATACGGCCATTAAGTCTTTCTTTCTTTCCGTTCCGTGCTCTCCAAAACTCGGGGGTTAGCATTTAATTTCTCGTCACGAAGACTACGTACCTCGATAGCCTGATGGATAGCATTACGATTTGCTGGTAGAATTGAACCGAAGCAGCGTTATTCCAGCAAAGACACGCAAACCTTCATTCTTCTGGTACCCACTTCCCTGGCTCTTGCTTAATTGCATGCCCTTTGTGATAAAATGGAACATTTACATGTGTCGATAACGAGAAACTTTTGTGTTTATTACTCTCCTGATCAAAGTGTCTACAAGTAGGGCCAGTAGTGATTAAAAACATCTTGAGTATCAACTACTTGTCAATTCTCGCTCCTAGATAACGTAATAGTCGTAATCTAATAACACTTGTCAACAAATTTCAACTGTTTGTGTGCCACATGAACAAAAATAGGTAACCTAAACTAAATTCAAACTTCTAAATACGAAAATGACACTAAGAGTGGCAGATCAGAGGCGGATTATCATAAAAACGACAAAATATTTCGCTTTGTTAGAATATGGGTCTAATAACTTGATGAATATTTATTTAACCTACTCATCCTGTGCTTAAAATGCTTTGATTTTACATAGAACATAACATAAAGCAAAATAAACTAATACCTTTCCCACAACTAGCCTACATTCCATTTTTTTAGAATAAAATGCTTAGTTTTTACTTAATTTTTAGAACTTTTTATGTAACAAAGAAACTTGAAATGGCGGGCAAAACAAATCTAAATGGTATCAGAAGTAAACAAAAACAAATATTATAACAGTTATCCTCTGAAACATGCAGTTATAATAAAATATATCTTAAATAACGCCTATAACTTTAATTCCTTATTTTGCAGTTGTCACTTTCTCTAATTAAAAAACAGCAATAGTCGCCCATCGTACTGGGATGCATCTATCTTGGGATACTTTTTCCCGAAGTTTTCATCTTTCAAGTACCTCGTAATTTATGGACAAACGAATACTTCCTCTTTTTCTTTAGCATCGCTGAGTTTTGGGAACTGGCTTCTGAGAAATGCTACTCCATTTTCGTTCATAGTCTTAACGAAGTTCTTCATTAGGTCTAATTTTATTTGGAGAGAAGGTAGTATTACTTTATTTGGGTATATTAATGGAACATACTCGACACTGTGCTGTCTGGGTGTGTGAGTTTCTCTTACAGGCCACTCTTTTACGATGTAGCATACAAAGCATACTTTGTAAATTGCAACGACCTTCAAATCTCCACATGTATGCCAGCTGCACTTGCCCTAAGTAATCGCACCTAATAGACTGGATTAAACTAGGTTGTTATTCTTAAATATAAACCCTAAACATTGGAAACATTTGTAAAAGTTAGTTTAGAGAACATAGGGATCATTCATAGGTCCATACTCACTTGGATTTTTGACAGTTTGTACTGTTTTTAAATATATTTAAACGATTAAAATGGTGGGTCTCGGGCAGTTTTAGGTTCATATTCGTTAATTGCTCATAAAACTCGACCTAAAATGCCAGCTTTCACCCATATGGCAATAACCTTGTTAACTAGTGTAATTAGGGTATAGGGTTACAGGGCGACATCTGCAACCTACCGGATGTCTATTGCGGCTAATGAATACGTGGAAAAAAGCAACCAGAGAAATAAGCGGTCAAAACAAATATGAAACAAGAGGTCAGAGAATTCTTTGGGGCTTGAAAATGACTAGTTTGGTTTCAAGTAATCCAAGAATATTGTCACAAGTGACTGTTTTAATTAATACAGATAATAGTTAATCTGAATTCAGTAGTACGTGTGACGTCACTCCCCTACTCCATCACCCGTTGGATAATAAGTTGGTGTAAGCCGGTTGCTTGCTCTCTCTTGGACCATCCTTCGGTCTTATCAGATGGAATTGTCGCAGCCTCTTGAGGCAAGTAACCGGCCGCTGTGGCCACCTGTGCAATTAATTAGTTTAGTAAATATTCTTATTAAGTGAGTTGTAGTTCTTTTGTAACCTGATGGAAAAGCCCAATCTCTCGCCAAGCCAGTATTTCCTACTCTGAGCAATTCCCCCCATGGGCTCCTTTATCCTTTAACATCCCTAGTTAGTTCATCATAATATGAAAAAGCAGGTCAGTTAACATAGGTGATGCCACGAGTGGTTTTGAATTTATCTAGGGAAGTTGAAAACCACGAGTTGCATTTGTAGAGACTATTTCACGAATAAAACACATTCTTAAAAACAATAAAACAAATTAATTGATTCCCTAAATCACAGGCTTACGTTAGTAGATGAATGAAATTTAACCTCACAAGTCACGGCATACAAGCTTAATAGTTCTTACAGGCCGTGCACAAGTACAACTTTGGTCTTAAGTCCGCCAGTGGTGCTGACTGATTATAAGAAAATAAACTAACATAACTTCTATTTTCAAACAACAAACTTAATTTGTTTTAAACTACAGTAAAGTTGCAATTATTTAAGTTGAATATTCGTTTTGTACGAGAACAACAGTTTTCCATTTGTTTCTGTATTCTTTGGCTTCCTGAATTAAAATGTGTATTTCCTTTCTTGTTGCATGGCGTTACTGTTTGAATCTCGCGCTTGCCTTCACTACTCATGTGAACGTTATACCCAACAGTAAAGGAACATATGATAATTGCTGAACGATAATTGTGCATGATGTACAATTATCGATTTAGAGATCAGCGATTAGTCAGTATTTGACGAATCCTAATACTTGATTGTAAATAGTCGTGCAGTAATGTTGCATGTTGCTGTTCTGACAATAGACTTTCTACTGTTGAAGTCCATAAACCTATTTCTGTATTTCTGTTTTACACTTATTTTGTATTGATAACGATCTTTAAACCTGTTTTTCTTAAAGCTATTCGATTTTTAGGGGCTTGTGATCGTAACCAATGTTCTAATTTTACGTTGATACGAGCTTATCCAATTTAATTTGCTTCTCTTTCATACTTATTTGCTTGGAATCCGAATACTTATGCACTAGTATTTCTTTTTTTCTTATTTCTTCTGTGAAATTTTCGCTCCTACTTCATAAAATTTTGGAATCACATCCTTCCTTCTTGCTTCTTTCTTTAAGAGAATTTTAAGTTCATGCATATACATTCGGTAAAATAAGTATGTACCAGCCAAGGATGCAGTTAATTTAACTTTTCGTCAGCATGAATTGGAAGTGGATAAGGGAAACAGACGCGTTTCTGTTTTAGTAGCTCGTAGAATATATCTAAAAATAATTTATAGCACAAGAATAAGTCATAGAAATGTAACAAATTCGTTTTCGGGCGGTAAATTCAGTTTACACAACCAAATACGTGTTCACAAAAATGAACCTACAAATAAAGTATTGGAAAAAATATATTACTTAACCGATCAACAAAGAATGAGTTAAAAGTTTGGATGGTTTCGAGCGAATCATTTAAAAGAAAGAAAGGAAGGACTGTAATGTGGTAACTGGATTTGTTAAAAGAAGCACGTATATGTTGTAGGTAAAGGCGAGATGGAGAAAACAGAGATATTTCGTTGGACACCAGAGCATCGTGGAGGATTATCTCCTAAGTTTTAGAAATCGACAGATGTGTTGGACGTTGCGAGTGTTGAATTTTGCGCTCCACCACCTCCTGCAGGATATATATGTTGAGAGGGCGAAGGGAAAGGACAAAGCGACGAGAGCTTGCGGTAAAAATAGAGAAGAAAGCGCTGGAATATCGAACATGATGTTCGGCCTTTATCTGTGCCGCTGGCAAGATTCAAACCCCCGACCCTTGGCGGCCGATACGTGCCCTGGATCGTAAATATTGTCTGTACAGAGCAACACGTGCAGCTGCAGTGTGGGTCAGAAGGAAAGAACACTTATCTCTTGAAGATAGTGTTTGTAATGAAAATAATCCTCGACCAAGGAAGGAAGGCATTATGTTTCCAATTACAAAAAGGAAAAAAACAGCACTTTTATTCTCTTAATCTCACTTGTTTCGTTTTTCTTCATTTTTGAACGTCGTTCTAACTGTTGCTCTATGGCCGAGGTACGCCTTCTTGGTTTAGAAAACTTGTTGGTATATCATCTCAGTTGCGTAGTCGCCTTCCTGTACATATTATTAAGTTGATTAAAGCCATTAAATAGATATTTGAAACATTGTTGGAACATGTGAACATTGGAATCGTGAATATTCTAACTGTGAGTGATTTTACCTTAGTTGCGTAGTCGACTTTCTGTACCATCCGAGAACATATCCCAGTGACCACTTTCAAGATTGTAAGGTGCCATAAGGGTGTTTTATTTCAAAATGAATTGTGAACACTTTTGCTTCACAGCTGAATATACGACTGGATTGCAAAGTTTAATGCCATACTAATGACGGTTTAGTTGATTGCACAAACAACATGGAAAGCCGAAGATTCCGATATTTTTGATATGATTTAGGGATTGGTCCTCGATACTTGCGATACCTCGGTACTCACTCATAGTATCGACATCGAAGGATACTTCAGAAAATTCGCGCGGTACTTTTTCGATATTTCGGTGGTGATTCCGCAATTTTATTTTGTTTTAAAATCACAAAATATCATCGCCGCAAGTACAATATTGCAAAAACATTTCAAAGCCAGAGAAATTACTAGGAATGTGATTCCTGTACAGTAACATTATGCAAGAAAATAATCGTGTGTCAAATTCGGTGCTAGTTATCAGTTCCCAGGAAAAATCCCCGCATATCTCAAAGACGAAAGCCTGCCCTCCCAAACTTTTTTGTTGCCCAATTTTTCGATTCTATTATTTTCTTCAAAGCATTGGTTTACTATAGTATACTTAACTACATAGATTCCATTTTTTGCCACCTTCTCCTTCTAATACAGTGGATTACTGGAAAACAAATTTAAAATTTCCAGAATTAAAAAATAGCTGCTAAATATTTCTTTATCCACGTGCAACAGTTTTCTCTGAGAGACTATTTAGTATAGCAGGACTCATGTGCGACAGGAAAAGAAATAGACTTGATCTCGAAGGAGTGAAAATGTTAGTGTTTTTGAACAAAAACTTATAAAAATGGACTGTTTCACATTTAAATGTTTAATGTAGATTTTAAAAATAAAAACACTGGTGTTTTTAAGTTTTGTATGATAAAATGTGTGCAAATAATTTTATTGCCATTACGCAATTTTTTAACATTCTATTTTGTATTGAAACAAGAAGTATAAATGACGGGTAACGGGTATCGTAGAAAATATATATCGGTATCGAGTGTCGAGAAAAACTGGTATCGATCCATCCGTATTATGATTCCAACCTCTCAGCTTTAGTCTACGGATGACATGTATGTAACACTACTGTTTGAATATATTGTGACCTCGACAGTTCTCAAACTCACTTCAGACATTCTTCACTATTGCGTTATAATCTTGTTTATTTTTGGTCGAGAGTTTCTATAAACCTCTCTGTCAGTTCACTTATGTGAACCTGTTCCACTGTTCGCTGTCACTTCACTTTCTTCCGAATGCATAGCGGGGTAACAAAATACGCCCGACGTTGCCTCTTCTTCCATAGGTTCACACCTTGGGGAGTCGGAACTAAGACGCCTCAGTCCAGTGTAGTAACAGCACTCCCTGCTTGTTTCAAACTCGCACAAGAAATGCTTGCACTGACTCATTCGCCACAACGCTGTCTCAAACACAGCAAGTCTGGTGCTTGGCGAGCACGCGGCTTATCTTGTTTACGGTCCGACTGCCCGGCACCGATCTACCAATAACCGTCACCATAGCCAGTGTTAATAATTCTCTAATAGCATTATCTTTAGTTTACTTAGTATCAAAAGTTGTGCAGATATTTTAAAAAAACATGAAAAGAGGATACCAAATGATAAATACCTCTAGGGATGATCCAGTAAGAAATAAGGCCATGGTGACACTTTCTCCCTGTTGTAATAAGTTTGCTTCAATGAATAAATGAACGAGGGAGGGACGATGGATTGACGTCAAGTCTTTGTGTGCCATACATTGAATTCAGGTCATCCAAATGTATCTTCTGTTTGTCTTGTCATAGCAGACAGTGTTTGTTCTGACATCAGATCTACGCATTTCCATTACATTAAGCTGTCAATTTCGGACACGAAGAAGGTTATCGCTTATGGAAAGATGTGCTAGTGTTCAAATATTAATACGCCATTCACGTAGTAACAGAACCACAAAAATCTTTACCTGTTACCTTCACAAACACTGTTAAAGCTACAGAATTCTCAATCCAAATTTATTCATTTTGTTGTAAAACGAAAAAGGTGTAAAAATGCAATACGAAAAAAAAAAAAAAAGTCTTCCCGAAACATAAGCATTAAAATTTTGAGTAAGTGTGGTGAAATACAACTAGAATTCTAACATATCAAGATGTTCTGTTCCAGTGGAATACGATTACTAAATTCCACATTTAGTGTGGTTAATCTACGACCGCTACGCACGACGTTCATAATCTTCCACCCTCCAAAAGCGAGAGCCTACCAAACTAACCGAGTTTCATTTTTATAATTCTTTACAGTCGCCAAAACCCAAAGTGTCATTTTAGTTTTAAAATCACTATAAAAAGTAAAATAAATGCCAATTATCAATGCTGTGCTTTCTTCTGGTAAAACAAAAGCAGCCAGATTGGAGAGCACCTTAATGCCATGTCTAGCTTTTGTGTACTAAAACTTTGTGGACACCTGACTAAGTAAGACACACGACGACTGGACATTGAAGATCTGAATGTCAGACCTTCGGTCTCAAGCCAGATCAGGGCTAGGTCCCCTACTGGCAATGGAGTGTTTTGTAAGGAAGGATGATATGCGGCAGAAGATGAGGTTGAAGTTATATATAACATTGAAAACTGTATACAAACTAAGTATATTATCAGCATGAAACATTTTAAATACAGTAATTTTAATATGTTGTTTAAACTTTTAAACATCCAGACCAATAACAAATACTAAATAGTCGTGCGCCCGTCTCAGTAGCGTAGATTGTAGCGTATTTGCCTCACATTTGTTGAGGCCCCGAGTTCAAATTTCGGTCAGGATGGGTTATCTGAATAAGCTTTCTCCGAGGTTTTCTCTTATTATCAAAGATGAATGTCGCGTAACTCTAAGAAATATGTACCCTGGACTCATTTGAACACCATTTCATTCATCGTCCGATATGAAAACGTTGGAGGTTTTCCCCTATCCTGAAAGATGAATGTCGCGTAACTCTAAGCTCTATGTACCCTGTACTCATTTGAACATTATGTCATTCATCGCCCAATATGACTTAACGTTGGAGGTTTTCCCTTATTCTGAAAGATGAATGGTAACTGTAAGCTCTACGTACCCTGTACTCATTTGAACATCATTTCATTCATCGTCCGATATGACTTAACGTTGGAGGTTCTGGTAAATGTAAGCTCTGTGTACCCTGTACTCATTTGAACATCATTTCATTTATCGTCGGATATGACTTAACGTTGGAGGTTTTGGTAACTGTAAGCTCTGTGTACCCTGTACTCATTTGAACATAATTTCATTCATCGTCGGATATGAGGAAGTTTTGGTAACTGTAAGCTCTATGTACTCTGTACTCATTTGAACATCATTTCATTCATCGTCCGATATGACAACGTTGGAGGTTCTGGTAACTGTAAGCTCTGTGTACCCTGTACTCATTTGAACATCATTTCATTCATCGACCGATATGACTTAACGTTGGAGGTTTTGGTAACTCTAAGCTCTGTGTACCCTGTACTCATTTGAACATCATTTCATTCATCGTCCGATATGACTTAACGTTGGAGGTTTTGGTAACTGTAAGCTCTGTGTACCCTGTACTCATTTGAACATCATTTCATTCATCGTCCGATATGACTTAACGTTGGAGGTTTTGGTAACTGTAAGCTCTGTGTACCCTGTACTCATTTGAACATAATTTCATTCATCGTCGGACATGAGGAAGTTTTGGTAACTGTAAGCTCTATGTACTCTGTACTCATTTGAACATCATTTCATTCATCGTCCGATATGACTTAACGTTGGAGGTTCTGGTAACTGTAAGCTCTGTGTACCCTGTACTCATTTGAACATCATTTCATTCATCGTCCGATATGACTTAACGTTGGAGATTCTGGTAACTGTAAGCTCTATGTACCCTGTACTCATTTGAACATCAGTTCATTCATCATCGGATGTGACTTAACGTTGGATATTCTGGTAACTGTAAGCTCTACGTACCCTGTACTCATTTGAACATCATTTCATTCATCGTCGGATATGACTTAACGTTGGAGGTTCTGGCAACTGTAAGCTCTATGTACCCTGTACTCATTTGAACATCATTTCATTCATCGTCGGATATGACTTAACGTTGGAGGTTCTGGTAACTGTAAGCTCTGTGTTCCCTGTACTCATTTGAACATCAGTTCATTCATCGTCCGATATGACTAAACGTTGGAGGTTCTCCCTTATTCTGAAAGATGAATGTATGGTAACTATATGCTCTGTGTACCCTGTACTCATTTGAACATCATTTCATTCATCGTCCGACACGACTTAACGCTGGAGGTTCTGGTAACTGTAAGCTCTGTGTATCCTGTACTCATTTGAACATCATTTCATTCATCGTCCGATATGACTTAACGTTGGAGATTCTGGTAACTGAAGCTCTATGTACCCTGTACTCATTTGAACATCAGTTCATTCATCGTCGGATATGACTTAACGTTGGAGGTTTTGGTAACTGTAAGCTCTGTGTTCCCTGTACTCATTTGAACATCAGTTCATTCATCGTCCGATATGACTAAACGTTGGAGGTTCTCCCTTATTCTGAAAGATGAATGTCTGGTAACTCCAAGCTCTATGTACCCTGTACTTATTTGAACATAATTTCATTTATGGTCCGATATAACTTAACGTTGGAAGTTCTCCCTTATCCTGAAAGATGAATGTCGGGTAACTCTAAGCTCTAGGTACCCTGTACTCATTTGAACATAATTTAATTCATCGTCCTATATGACTTAACTTTGGAAGACTTAAATTAATAAAACAAATTACATCTACATATATCTCACTTTGACTTGGTGTATGTTTGGGTTTTGGTGTTAAATATCGAGCCAAGATGATCTGCTCACATGATGTGAACTTGTGAGATTCGCTGGGTGACAATTTGGAGTTTACCCATACTGTACAACTTCAAAATTAGTTCTAGCAAGACCTTGGAATATTTCTGTGATACATTTGCCTATAAACATTCTCGAAACGATTAACCATAACATCTTGATAATGTTTTATATTGATAAAAGCATGGACGTTCCGCCCCCGAGCGCTTTCTAAGTCGTAAAAGCATTCCCATGCCAATGCCAGAGGTCGTACAGTTGCCCATATATCTTCAGATACTCCGCCGTTGTTTAATAAGTTTGTGTAGCGCTGTGATGGATGCCATTTACCTGGGGCGGCCCACAACATTATCGTGGTTTATTAGCAAAAAGTTATTTGTTATTCAGTTCGGTAATTATGTCCTCTGATTACGAATGCGACAAGGAATACTGCCTCACGCAAATGTTACGTGTTTATGTTTGAACTGTTAACTGCACATTTGGTTGTCAACTGCGCATGCTTCAAACCCAATTTCTTTAACTTACACAAAAAATTAAACGATATTTTCAGTTTTCTGCAGAGTCATCTTCATTCTTGAATTACTTTGGTAAAATTAGAGTATTAACAATTTTTTATAGACGTTGTTAAGGCACAGAATTTATATCTACTTTTGTATATCATTATTCATTTCAGAGTTACTCTTTGTTATTGGTTTGAATTTTGAACAATTATACTTTTTTCTATCGTAAGTTCTATTCATCTTTCAGGATGAGGGAAAGCCTCCAATGTTAAGTCATATCGGACGATGAATGAAATGATATTCAAATGAGTCCAGAGTACATAGAGCTTAGAGTTTAACAGACAGACATTCATGTTTTGGAACAAGGTAAAACCTCCAACGTTAACTCACATCGGACGATGAATGAAATGATTTTCAAATGAGTATAGGTTACATAGAGATTACAGTTTACAAACATTCATCTTTCAGGATAAAGGAAAACCTCCAAAGTATAGCATATCGGACGATGAATGAAACGATGCTCAAACGAGCCCAAGGTCCATAGAGCTTATAATTACAAGAAATTCATCTGTCAATATATTGAAACAGTGGAAGAAACCTTATACAGATAACTCACCCTGACCGAAACTGGAACTCGGCACCTCTTCAACGCGAGGAAAACACTCTACAGAGGCTAACAATGTATAGGGTGTCATACTTATTATCTTTTTGGATATATGAAAAATGATAACTAGACAATAGAAGAGTAAGAATTTGACATGAATTGGGAGACATGTCCCATTTGGCGAGGAAGAAGCTATTACATCACGACAACGCACCAGCACATTTATGCGGTGTCGTCGCTGAGTAACAGAAAAGCTCAGAAGTTGACATATAATAATAGTTCAATACTAAGAGTTTTTCGTACTGCGTTTCAGAATTTTCGATTAAATTTTCCAGTCAGTTAGCTGGTATTATCTAAGCTTACATATGCCATAAGGAAAGGATGCCATAGTGAGCCACTGTGTCTGATTCAACAAGACAAATATGTTTAGCAAATACGTTTTTGTATGAGTAGTACGCAGAAAATGAGCAGATAAAGTTATGTGAGCGTCGGGTGCCTTTTTGTAACAATTTCGGACCGAATTTCAAACAAGTAGTCAAGTGTTGTTACTCAAATCTACATTACGTGAGCTTTTTTGAAGGGGTTTGGCTCAGTAGCTTCGTTCTTTTGTCAAAGCCATGTGAAAGTGAAGTGTCGAAGTAACCAAAAAGGCCTAACCTGCCCCTTTGACTCGAGTTCATTAATTGTGGAGATTACGTGTTGATACAACAGTAGCAGCAGGCGGACTCAAGAGCACTTGTTTCGACTTCTCCACTCCAGAGCAAGGGGTCACTCAACTCACAGCGACAAGCAGACTGGATAATCCACCCTTATGGTCAAGCAAAATTAACTCTCCACAACGTTGCGGTTAATTATATCTCGTCCAACTTCCTTCACTTTGTGCTTCAAGAAGAGCACCACTGAACCCGAAAAAATGCTTTGGCGTGGAAAAATAGAACGTGCCTTGCCTGTCGTTAAGGCATTCAGGCGATGCTGCGTGAACAGGGCTCCTGCGACTGCCAGAATCCGTTGTTTAGGATATATGCTCCCTTTTGGATACTTTGCTTTTGAAACGTGGAGCTTATTCAACGTCTCTTCAAATCTTAGATGATTTCATTATATTGGTGTATATTGGTAATTCCTTGCTGAATGCACTCAGTTGCATTAGTCACCTTCCTGGGGCATTTATAGTATACTCCAAGGACGAAGGCGGCGTTGACAGCTATCCTAGCATGGAACGTCCTCTCTGTATGTCCATTAGGAAGGCTAACCATCAAATAGAACACTGGGTGTCTCGATCTGGGAATGTTAGTGTACCCGCTGGGCTGTGACTGCCACCATCAAATATGCCGAGCTCTGGTACTCCCGCTTTTTCGCGATGGCGGCTGTATTACCCGACACGACTCTTCTCCAAATGCAATAGAGAGATGGCGAAGTCAGTACACATCGCATATGCATGCATAATGAACGGCTAACTTGTTTCTCATGCAACTGCCAGAACTGAAGAAATACACTGTTTACCTCGAGGTTGGTCGTTTTTAGATTCAACATCTGCCGCATCAACGGCCTATAGATTGTCTTATTAGAAGTAGATTTCTTCATTTCCTCATAACCAATGGTTTACCCAGTATTTCCTGTCCTTAGTTCCTTTTTGTAAGCCCCCCTGTAGAGAGTAAGACATTTCTGTAACACTCTGTGGCAGTGCTGGTAACCTTGTGGAGCAATATCAGTTAATTTGGAGTTTAGTAATAACGTGGACTTTATGTGACTGTAAGTGTCTCGTAACAAGAGAAGGCCTACTCTGCTAGTAAGTTGTCCTCGTTTAGCCAGTCAACACATTGTGGTACAGACCTTCAACAATTCTGGCAATTTTGTGAAATTGTTTTTAAGGCCATGAATGTTCAAAGGATTAATCCTATCTCCCAGGTCATGAAATATAGACTTTCTCAGTATTTAATGCCGAATATTGAGAAACTTAATGTAAACATTTTTAGAAGATAAACTTCCAAAATATGTTTGTTAGATTCACATAATACGAGGGTCGGCTGATAAGTCCTGGACCTCACGAAACAAAACAAATATTTCTTTATTTCTCATCATAATCTCCAGAAGGACTAATACGTTTGTCATATCGTATTCTAATTGAATTAAACACCACTTTAGTGCGATTTATCATGGTCCTCAAAATAGTTGTGTACTTCATCAATGACCTACTCGTTGCTGTAAAATCTTTGTCCTCCAAGAAATAGTTTGAGGTTTGGGAACAGGTGGTAGTCACTGGGTGCTAGATCTGGCGAATAGGGTGGATGTTCAAGCAATTCGAACTTAAATTCGCACATTTTTCCATTGCAAAGACTGAACGATGGCCTGGAGTATTGTCGTGAAGAAACAAGATATTTTTCCTTGTCAAATGAGATCTTCTCCTTATTTCCTAATCACTCAAACGTTGCAGTAAGCTTGCGTAATAGTTACCAATGATACTTTTCCCCTTTACCAAGTAATCAATAAAAATAATTCCCTGTGCCTCCTATAAAACACTCGCCATAACCTTGTTAGCTGACAAAATTAACTTTGCCTTTTCTGGAGTTAGTTCACCTGGTGCAATCCACTATTTTTAGGGTGATTTACTTTCTGGAGTGCAGTGATGTAGCTAAGTTTCATCCAAGGTAATGAGCAATCTCAAAAATTGACTGGGAGTTTTACGGTAGAGCTCCAAATTCTTAACAGAAACAGTTTTTCTTTGCAATTTTGAAAAGGTGTCAATAAACGCGGCACCCATCTTGCACAGACCTTGTGAAAGTCCAAAACATTACTTAAAAAGTTACCTGCACATATTTGATATGTTCACTGCCTCTGTCATCTGAAACACTTTTAATATACGGTCTTCCAGTACTAAACGATGAATTTTTTCAATTATCTCTGGAGTTGTGACTTCCACAGGTCGTCCAGAGTGAGGCTCATCGCTAGTGCTCGTACGTCCCATTTTAAACTCTGTAACTCAACCTTTAATTATTGTATTTGAAGGGGCAGAATGTTTCAATGTACTATCCATTTTCTCCTTGATTTCTTTAGGCGTTAAACCTTCCAAATGGAATTATTTAATCATTACTCGTTTTTCCAAATCCTCCATTTTCGTGAAACCTGTACACTCGTCTTATTTAAAATTGTGTCATTCTAAACCTAACCAGCTATTGATTTGTAACCATGGATACAAGCTAGTCTAGAGTTCAGCTCTCTGGTGCTATCCTTCAAACTGGCTCAGTCGCGCCATCTCTATGTGAGGCTCGGGACTTACCAGCCGACCACCGTACAAATGGGATTGAGGAATCGAAATAGACGTTGAAAAGCGACTCATTATGGCTTTTAAAATCCATATTCTTCCACGGCATCTCGATAAACAAGTGAATGGTGACAGGACTTTAATATCACATTAAAAGATACTTGTCAAGTCAAGAGTGCCTATTAGAAATACGAGGCCCGCATGACCGAGATCTGACAAGCAACTTACAGTTCGTGGTTAGCCAATTACTTTTAGTAATTCTTGAAGATAACTGTAGAAAGCAATATAAATCAAAACTACTTTTCCATATTTTATTGGACATTAAGAAAAAAGTAATGAACTGAAATGTGCAAAAATGAAAAGCTACATCTAAATTATATGGGCAGCTCCTTCTTATCCAATCTTTTGTTAATGAATTAATTTAAGAAACACATGTCCTGGTTGTTAAGCTATTTATTTATGTAGCCGAATTGAATCTTTCGATTTTGTCAATTTCATTCATGGTCCGATATGACCTAACCGGTTAAAGGACTTTATTTCAATATATTAAATAAAGCATTGTGTCATTTTTGTTGTCATTTTACGTCCTCCAACGTTGTCATATCGTACGGTGAATGAAGTGGATCAAATGTGTCCAGGGTCCATGGAGCTTAGAGCTACCCGACATTCCTCTTTAAGGATAAGGGAAAACCCCGTAAAAACCGTATCCAGGTAACTCACCCTGACCGAGATTCGAACTCGGGACCTCTTGAACGTGAGGCACACACGCTACCATCCACGCTACCGAGGCGCGCATTGCGTCATTGTCTTTTTCATTTGCGACTAAATAGTCTACATCTTAAGATTTAATTCTATTATTTATTATACTTATGATTTGTTTATTTTAATTTCCCGTAGGGGAGGGGATCTGTCCCCTTCAGCTGCCGTGGTGCGGGCGCTGCGAACCCCTAGCACTCGTGATACCTCTGGCGTTACTAGAGGAACCTCGGGCCGAACATTCGAGCCCCTCCCTGATTTGGAGTTGTTCGGATTGGGTTGGACTTGACGGGACAGTGGTTCACGATACCCGTGGGAGATGGGGTACGTCTTCGGACGGGGTTGAGGGAAGCCATTAATGTTCCCGCGTACTAGCCAGCATAGCTAGTAGAAGGTGTGCTAGATCACCAGGCGGTCCCAGGAAGGTCATATCGGTAGCCTTCCCATTTTGGTGTTGGCGCGCGTAAGTGCCGTATCCACTTCCATCCCGCCTTTGAGTCCACAGGGCCAGATGAGGGGGGGGGGGGGCTTGTTAGTCTCTAGGTCTTGCCCTATGGAAAGTCCCACGGAGGCACCGGGCACCCTTTTGGGACAGCGTGGTAACTCCCTGGTCGAAGGAGGCCCAAGTCCTTGTTCCTACGGGTCCAGGACTAATGGGAGTAGAACCTCTGACATTAACATGTTTATTTTATTTTTGTGCTAGGCTAAAGACCCCAGACTACCTATGTCAGCAAGTCGGTATTGAAATGAGAACTTCTAAAAGCAAAAGGGTGCTCTATACTGACAAGTGCTGTTCAATTAACAGTGCAGTTGCTGTTAGGTAGTTAATTATGTGACATGTTTGTGAAGGGGGAAGGGGTTGGAACAAATGACACTGGTGCGTATGCACATGAAGGTACCAATTATTATCAAAATATTAGTTATTTTATTGTTAGCAAGCTGTGTGTGAATTTGTCATTAGTTCTAGGGAACCTTGCGTGTGTTTCTATCAGAAAATATTAAGGAATACGTCCATAAGTTTCTTTTTTTTTATTAACTACTATGATATCTTGAAATAAACGAGAGAAAGTATGTGTTTAGAAATGAAATCCGTGTATAAACAGGGATATTACTATTATTATAGAAAGAAACTAAGAAAACCATTAACAGATGCCGTGTTAATGAAATGAGCTCTTTCCCTCAAAAAGCGGGTTTTGTTTTGATACTAAAAGACGTTCATTACCGCGACATGATTTTAATTTTATGCAACTTGCTAACAACGTGTCTTTTAAGGGCATCTCCAACAAATTAGGTCTCTGGTTACCTGATTAGTACATCTTGACAGCAAGGGGGCGTGAGGGAGGTAGTTAAACAGAACACTGTCTCTAGTGTTTCTGATTGGTTGGTTGGTTAACTCTTCTGCGAGTGAATCCAAACACACTTGGGCTTGCCACTGCAACTATTCCCCTAAACAAACGCGTTTGTAAGCCCCCACCTAGGGTACATCACGTGCCTTTATCACTTATTAGTGGGTATACAGATTATTCTTATGGAAGATTATTTTCCTATCTACTTCGCCTTAAGTGAGGTTAAGTTTCTTTTTTTTTCTTTTTTTCTTTTTCTTGGTCACATCTGCGGCCTTTTAAGTTTCTTAAAATAGGTGTTTCCTTAAACAAATCCAAAGAAAATAGTGGTAGTCAAAGTTTTGGTTTAGACGCTAAATGGTGGCTTTATTATGACATACTTATCTCGAAAAACTATTGAAAATCGAAGCGATTTTGAAAGAATGACAAATATTGAAAAATTGAGGCATTTGTTTAATGTCCAAGGTTAATTCATACACAAAATGGTGCTCAAATAAGTCCAGGGTCCATAGAGCGTAGAGTTATCAGACATTCATCTTTCAGTATAAGAGAAAACCTCCAACGTTAAGTCATATCGCACGATGAATGAGATGATGCTCAAATGAGTACAGGGTCAATAGAGCTTAGAGTTATCAGACATTCATCTTTCAGGATAAGAGAAAACCTCTAACGTTAAGTCATATCGCACAATGAATGAAATGATGCTCAAATGAGTACAGGGTCAATAGAGCTTAGAGTTATCAGACATTCATCTTTCAGGATAAGAGAAAACCTCTAACGTTAAGGCATATCGGACAATGAATGAAATGATGTTCAAATGAGTCCAGGGTACATAGGGCTTAGAATTTCCAGACGTTTACCTTTCAGGATAAAGAAAACCCTTCAAAGCTGAGTCATATGGAACGATGAATGAAATAATGTTCAAAAGAGTGCATGTCAATAGGGCTTAGAGTAACCTGACTTTTATGTTTGAGGATATCGGGAAAACTCCATTGTTTCGTCATACCGGACGATGAATGGAATGATCTTTAAATAGTCCAGGATCAATAGAGCTTAGAGTTTCCAAACGTTTACCTTTCAAGATAAGGCAACACTCCGAGAAAACCTAATCGAAATAACTCACCCTAACCGAGATTTGAACTTGGGGTCTCTTGAACGTGAGGCGGATACGCCACAGCGCGCTCAGGTGGTAAAAGCGCACGTCAGATGTTTGGGCTTTCGACTGTTGCCTGGAATTTTCCATGGAGCTGCGAAAATTGCCTAGTCTCATGATAAATCCACAGGCAAACGTCAACTACAGCGAGCGAGCGATGACCATTCTGTTTGAGTTTAACATTTGTTATAGTCCCAAGTCGTGTAATTGTGACCAAATTATGTTGAAACCTTCTCTATTGACGCACTGGATCTCGTTAACAAACCCCCATTGTTCTCGTTCGCAACAAAGCACAATTAGAAACCGGTGCGTTGTCATACGTCGTCCCACACGGAATAAATCACAAGGGTTAAAAATATATCGAACGCATGCGCGCGCGTGTCACACCAGTTGCTGCAGTGGTTCGCTCCAGCTGTTGTGCTTGTTTCTCTTCCAACTTACGCAGAAAGTAAATGTTAAACCTACTAAATTCTCAAGTACTACATTCCATAGTCATATTGTTTATCGTTATTTCTCTGGAAATACACGTTTTGAGATCCCATGAATAACAATTTCTATGTGTACAGTAGAACCTTGTTTACCCGAATCAACTGGGACCATGACCGATTCGAGTTTAGGAAAATCCGGGTTATCCAGAGAATGACGGAAAAATGATAAAAACATGACATCACGAAATATTTTTAATGCAGTTTGGAAATGTACTATCGGCACACTGTCACCTAAAAACACATACTGCATGTGCTCTGATCGTCTGTGTATGTGCACTGTACACAATATAGCTACAAACTACTCGGCAGTAAGAAAGGCAATGCAATTCTGCTGTCTCAGTTTAGTATGTAGCATAGGAGCAGCGCGATCTCGCATCCGCTTGAACATTAGAAGTTCATTTGGCAATGCTTTGGTTTGACTCTCGAAATAAAGTGTAAGTTTCTCTGTTTACTACTGTTTATGCATGAGAACTGGTTCATCAAGACTGTCTGAATATAAACACTCTTCATTTTCATTTTGAGTAACATTGCATGATGCAATAATGCCCTCCTCCTTAAAACTGGGATCGTTTTCCTTGATCCCATTTGATCCGGGTAAACGAGGTTTTACTGTACTATTTTTGACACTACGTTAAACCAACCCTTGATGCTAATTGAATGTCTCACTCACCGCAGGATAATCTTTAAGAACATGTGACCAGCGAAGTTATTTTGATTTGGAACACCGAATTTCTTATAGAGTCACTTCTAAGAGAGAATGTGCATCACAGACCTCCAAAAATAGATCTGAAGCACATTATAGAGGATATACAGTATATAGTCAAGACATTCTGCCAAAATATACATTATATTTTATGTCTAATTAGTTGTGGCTAGCGTAATTTATTTAGAAATAAGGAAATAAATGGTTAGTTTTATATGAAGGTGAAAAATAACAAGCATCCAATATCTGTGGGGCCTGCCATTCTGAAAATGAAATTAATTGTAATCGATTACAGTTGGGATCAGGATTTTATATCGGTATGAATGTAGGCTAGCAAGAGAAGCTAGCAACTCCGAGAAACCTGGCAGCAACAGTAGCAATCAGATATTTTAATATCCCTGGGAGTCCAGAAAACAGCCAATTTTCCAGTGTTTTGCTCCGTTACGATCACTGGGTTCAAACCGAAGGCTATGCAGGAGCTTGTTAATTGCTCTCGGAGTTTAGAGGCGCACTAAACATTTACGACGTAGACCATTGAGTTGAATGAGCCAGGCATACACAGTAATGTAATGTTCGAAATGACATTATGCTTGTTAGGAGGCGAAATGTTGGCGATGATCATAATAATAATAAATTCCATCACATGCATCCTTCCCAGACGTGGCTGCTGCTAATTCTGCCATTAACATGGACAAACTTTCGGCTACTGGGAGGTCAAAAGCAGCTTCTTCTTGCTTCCTTACTCTCCCTTTCTATGTATTAAGTTGTCTTATAAGAAAAGTAGGTTTTTTTATTTTAATGTTTTGGAAAATTTATTGGGTTTGCTTGGCTTAGAGGATGTCATGGCTAGTGTTGCGTACATTGCAAGCTCTTGTCAGTCTTCAGTTGTTAACAAACAATCACAAAATGGAGATAACAAAGTTTAAACTTTGAGTCGTCCTCAGACACTATTAAAAACTAATCTCTGTTTCATATAACCTTGCCCCGATGACATGTACCACTCCGCGTGCAACTACCTTCCCCCTCATCCTGATACGCTAATGCTTTCGCGCCATAGGCGGTGCCTTCCCGTCACATTTAAACCTGCAGTAAACTTCATAATAATTGCCAGGAAGATAGATAAAATCATACAAATAAGAATATGAAGGCATGCAAAAATAATGAAGTTTATAATGAAACTGAGCTAGTTGAAACTGAATGAATGGGTAATGATACTGAAACAAGTTTATAATGAAAGGCCTTCGGCCTTTTCCACTGGGATTTTTAAAACCAGTACACATACCTTGCAAAAATGCTTGTCTTTCGGTCTTAAAAGTCGTATGACCACATACTTGTCGTGTGTGTCCTTCATTCACCCAAGTCTCGTGAAGGTAGTATTTTGCGACTTGTATCCCGGTACAGTCTGATTGTCCTTAAATAACGTCTTCGCCACACAGCAATATCACTCCTGGAGTGGTAAGTTTTCCTGTTGTCTCAATTTCACGTCGCGATGTTCCTACGCATCTATCACTCATACCTGTGAGTTCAGAGCACAGCTGTTCGACTTCTCTCACTAACCAAGACGGATTATTCTCAGTGAGTGCATTAAACGCATGCACCAAAATTCTTTTTTCGCCGCTTTGTAAAGGTTTTCCCTTGCGATGCTTCATCGAAAAACTGGCGTTAGAATCTGCTATTATACATATAATAAGAACACACGCAATAAAAGATCAATAAAATAATTTAGCTCTCGCACTCGACACAACACACCTTCGAATGGCGACATATGACTAATCTAGGTCAAAACAAGGTCAGTGATAAAAGTCATATAAAGAAATATGTCATCACTACCGCTAAATCACATGCTATCGTGCCATGTGCTTGAGAGCAAAGGGACCTCCTCCTAACTTCGTTTAACAATTAACATGCATTTCAGATAAATCAACTCTGTTGCGTAATGTATTTAATTAAAACAGTTACGAAAATATAAATTTGACAATTCTCTTCCAACATATAAAGATATATCACCATGTTAAATAACGAACAAATTCTTACCGCACAACAGTCTATACTACAATAGCAGTCAATGAGAGGTGATAAGGTCACGTGACCATTTAGAGATACGGGGCAAGCTTATGTGAAACAAGGATTAGATTATAAAGCCGCTGCCGCCACTCGAAGCATATATGAGGTAGAACGAGCTGTCGCTAGTGAGCCTGTGGCACAACGACGGTTCCAACGTTTTAACAATAGACATGGAAACACTAAAGGTTTACCACGTTCTGGAAGATCTAAAGTATGGAATATTGAGGATACACGCCAAGTTTTGCGAGAAAATCTCCACACAAAAGTACCCGTAGGATTTCAGAAGAACTTGGTGCAACAAAAGATACCATGCATTGCCACATTAAGACACTTGGAAAATCATACAGAAGCTGGAGATCTATACCTGATGAACTGACACTGCAGCAGGCTGAACGTAGTGTAGATATCTGTGGTCAAAAGAAATCAGTTCGGTCCCTAAGTAATGCTGTGTATCTGGTGGAATTTTAAAGGTGTGATTCACTGGGAGTTTGTTCCAAACGGGCGGGCAATTGATATCCGATTATCCTATTTTTCGATCCAGGGCCCATTTTCTACATGAAAGAAATTTTGACATTGAAGCAGTGCAAGTGGACATCACCGAATTCTCCACATCAAATACGAGAGACTGGTACCATGGTGAGATAATAAACCTAGCTGAAGGATGGCTCAAGACCATAGAATCTAATGCTTTGTACTTTGAAAATGAGTTAATTGCTTGCCAGAACAAGCAATTAATTGTTTTTCTTAAAAAAAAAACGACATAACTCATGAGACAGTATCTACACTAATTGATATTTAAATTCAGCAGTTTTCCAAGAGTGCTACATCAAGATAGTGTGACACAAACAGCACAATGAAGTTCACACTTTTTTAGTTGTTACTAAAACCGTTAGACCAATTTTCTTACAATAACCTTCTCTTATTTTACAAACACAGTGCAAACACGTCTCTTTACGTTTCTTTTTCACTCATCAAGTTGCGCTACCTGTAATTTCTTCCACGTACACACAAGTTTCCTTTTACATTGCTCTCTTTATCGACTCTGTAACAAAAAGTCCAAATTTCCAACTCAACTCTCCTCTGCACATTCACACTGTCTGCAGACTCCTCGTTACGGAGCTGGAACGTACTGCACTGCTTGTAGACCGATGCAGTACTAACGACTTCTGTGCTCTGGATGTGAACTGCACTCATAGAACTCAACTCAACTGGAGTGTAAGGCTTGTTTTATACCCTGCCGGTCGCGCCGAGAAGGTTCTGATAGTTGATTGTTCTCGAGTTCCGTTATTCGAACGCTGAGAGCAGATACAGACGGTAACAATGCGACTTGCTTCCGGTCTCGTAACGTCAGCTGTACTTGGATGTTGCGTTTTTTCCCTTTGCTTGTCGTGTCGGCATACAATAAAGATAGGCCAATGCTTTGACTCATACTTGATGTCTCCAGTAGGCATGCGCCGTCGCCGTGACAATATTAAACTGCCCTTTATATGGAGAGACTTTTGTTATATTCTTGTCTTTAAAACTTGAGTCAAGCTTTTTTCATTATAAGCCATATATATTTGACATTTAAATAATTAATAATATTTAAACTTACTCAGTTTTCTGAAAATACCCTGAGAAGATCTCTTATTCGGCAGAAGTTTTAAACAATATTTATTTTAAGTAACTCTTTCTCTGCCATCTGGCATATCTAAGGCATTTGTACCTGTACGAGTTTCTCAATTTTTTTTTTTTTTTAATAATTTTGAAGTGCTCTCGCTATTCTGTTGTTTTCCGCGATGCCATGGAAAGAGAATAGAACTTTAAGATTGGTATTTAGCGACGTATGTTTATTCCATTTTCTGTATATTTTGCACCTACAGCAAAATTTGTATTGAAAATATTTCCGCTTAGATTTAGTTGCTTTACAAAAAGCAAACAGAAATAAGACTAGTTTGTATGACTATAAGAGTAAAAGAGAATGAGTGGAAAAAGTGATGAGAATGGAGCATATCAGACATTGATTTGTGTTCATATCGTCCTTGAGAAACATTATAGAATCACAGGTACAACAAAGGGAAACGTCCAGTGATTTCGAGATTAGCAGAGACAGACTCGCGCACCAGTTGTAGGGATGTAGTTGGAAATAATCAGCGTTTCTACGTAATCCCTGTGAACAATCACAGAACATCAACCCCTCGCATTATTGCATTTATAACCCTCTCTCTTTTTTTCTGTTTTCACATCAAACGTTCGTTACCGCGGCGAGGCTTCATCAAAGGGTTTGAAAAGGTTCATAAGAACGGTCGCGGCCATTCAAAGCGTAATCCTTTCACCGTGTGAATGCAGCTCAAGCAGTGCACGGGATTGAAAATAAAATAAAACACAATCAAGTGGAGATTCGAACTGTGGTTCGCTGGCAAAGTTGGCCGCGGAATGCAGTGGGAATAAACTCGACTCAGCAGCATTGCGGCTTTTGTCCACATGACCTGATTGGTAATCGAACCGTAGTTCCAGAGGTTTTGAACGGTGTATGGGCCAAATGTTTGTGGATAAGCGGGGGCAAATTCTGATGCACTCATGTGGAAGCGAACCCTGGCCATCGCGGCTATTCATTTCTGCAGATTTTTATAGCCAAGCACGCTTAGTTATGTTAGATCCTCAGCACTTTATTGTAATGCAGCCTTCTTGATGTTTCCATCGAGAACACAAAGTACTGCAGCCAGTGAGCACAGTGCGTTTGTTTTATTTAGGAAAAACACACACATGCTGGTCCATTTCTTCCAGAGAGAGCCTAGACCGTGTACATTTAATTTGTAAGGTATCCAAGTACATCCAGCCATTCCACCACAGAGTCCCTGTGTGTTTGTTTTGCAATGGTTACACAAACACATTGTTTCACCACAGACTATGGAATACTTATCTGTTTGAATTGAATTGGGTCCAGAATGTTTGGAAATACAAGCGCACTTTTTTTTTTCCATAGATTATAGAACCATATGTTTGATTTGTAAGAGTTTCACAGGATGAAAAAGAAAACACATTGATTATGTTTGATTTGCAATTGAATCAGAAGGCATGGGAATGCACACACATTATTGTATCATAGAGTATAGAAAGCTATGTGTTTTATTTGAAGGAAAATCAGAAAATGGTGATGCAACCACAATGTTCTTTCACATTGCACAGAACGGCTTCACCTTCTATTGGAATCAGATATAATAAGTTAGATGGCAACCACATTATTCTACCAGAGGTTATGGAATGTATGAGGGGATGAGGTCCTGAAAGTGATAATGGACCGGGTTGTTGGTTAAATTCAGAACTACGTACACACACAAACTTCTACTGAACACATGCCATCTTTAACCTCAACAAACAAGAAACATTACAAAGTGCAAAGATTTCCACTTCTTGCCAAAGTCTTCAAAGATATTTCACTCGTCCTGTAAAAGTCTGATTTTAAAGAAAGTAGATTTAAGGAATCTCGGTGATAATCATACTATTCTATCCGAGAGTACAGAACAGCAGTGTGCTTCAATTATAAGGTTTTCCCTGATGAAATCACAACCACAGAGAATAAAATACCATTATGTTTGATTTTTAAGATAATCAAAAGAGATGGAAATGCAATGTATTATTTTATCTGAGAGTATAAAATAGCATTGTTTTATTTATAAGGGCATAAAGTGTTATAATACAATATCTCGCTGTACTGTGCACACACGTCAAAAGTAGTCTTTGTAACAATTTACATTTTAAAAATTGCATGCTTTTCTCAGAAAGATTGGTTCAACAATATTTAGAATTAAGGTTATCATTACGTTCGTACTAACATTTCTTTAACCACACATAATGTTGCTTTTTCTATTTTAGGTTTTACCCCAAAATGGTAACACCCAAAATGCCAATATGGCAAACCATTGAACGTGGAAATGCTGCCCTCTGTAATTCTCAGCTTATTGTTGAAGATTGAAGTTTGTTGGTCTGCTAGTTGATCGTTCCCCCACCAGAGAGCAGTTTATTGCATAGCAATACATGCAAGCAATCATTTTGGTGGGGTGAAGCAGAAGCTTTTAGTCGGTTTAATGGAGAGATAATAAACTGCAGGGCTGACAACCGTAAAGCGTTAAGAAATAATAACACAAACGGTTGTTAGCGCTTATAAGCCATGGATGAAAAATGCATACTTTAAAAGCGCAATAAACGACTGTTTTGTCTCTTGATACTATTGCAATGTACCTAATCCTTTAGGGTGGTTTATTCTTTCCAAACTAAGTTCGAGGACATTGTACATGTAACCGAAACACATACACGAGGTTAAATGAAGAATACGCAAAATAAGTTACTGTGTGGTCAAAAGCTATGAAGATACAATTTGAGACAGGGAAACTAATGGAAGAATATCTTTGAAAAATATGTGTTTACGCAGAGTTTTTCTCGAGTTTTACGAACAGAGAAGAGAAATGCCTACAGTACGAAAACATAAGAATGTTGTTAAAGAAAAGATCCCCTTTTAAGATAGAAGGACCATTCTGGAGATCACATAAAGACATGGGATATCGATTTCGCCAGTACAAAAATATATCATGTTACATACTTGCTAATGTTTTGATTGTTCAGACTCTACTATATTCCCGCCTTCTCCGAGCTATCTAAACCGAGCCACGCTAGAGTGGGGACCTCCCATAACAACTGCTCTCAATCGCCAGACACGTTTGCTTTCTTCCGCCTTTATCAGTAGCTTGGTTGTGCTATTGGACGAGTTTCTTCTTAACGTAGAAGCATTTTGCAAGTTGTCTTATTTTAAATGCATGTTTTATGGTGTATACTTTATTTGTTCAATGATATTCACAATTAAGATAAAGTCATTTACTCTAGGCAAGCATATTCTTATGTTATATACAGAATGTTAATAAACTATACCGAAATAATTTCAGTGATTGTAGTTGTGTCTAATATAATTAAGTTGAGATAGGCAATGCATGGTCTGCGGCTAAACAAAACGCAGTTATCTGTGTTAAACTTAATTGACAACAGATGCTGAGAAGTTGGTATTTAAACAAGGGTGTGAAATTATTCGAGTATAATATCTTTAAAACTACTTCCCGAGTATAGAAAATAGATCGTAATAGCTCGTTATTGGCGTTCTCAAGATTTAATGCTTCAAACCTCGAACTAATTACCTGCCAGTGCGACACTGAACAGCGATGAGCTGCCTTCTTGTAACATATAGCCTAATCTAAGAGTATTTTTGTAACTGCTCTGGTGGCTCAATCCATAACGCCGAAAACTGGTGTAGTCGCATTTACCTCCCATTTAGAGGTACATCATGTGAAAGTATTAAGCAGATTTCAACCTTTGTTAGAAAGAATTGTAATTAACTGCACTGACATGGTAAAATTACTGCGTCAATTGCATACATTTATACAAGAATTAAAAGCTTAGACAAAGTATTAAAAAAATCACAAAAAGTGAAGTAGACTCGAATTCTTTTACCTCTCATTTGAAAGCTAATGTTACAACCACTGCGCCAGAGAGGGATCCAAAATGTTCCTTCATTTTCGTGTGCTGTGCGCTTAAGTGATATTATCATTAGCAGTGGCGCACTGACGCTTTAGAAGCTTATAGCCTTAAATTCCGGATTTGAACCATAAGTCTCCTATTTGAAATTACTTGTTTAAGACATCTCGACTTACTTTGAAATATTTCTGTGTTGTTCATTAACATCCTGAATATCATATGCAATTTTAAAGGAATAATCAAAATGTTTTGAGTGTTTTTTGTGATTAACTTACTCAAGGTTTCTGCATAAACATTGAGAGATTTATAAATGTTTTTCTGTTTGTTTGTTGCAGCTAAAGGCGAGAGCAGTGACGGCCTGGAGACACAGCGGCGATCACGGGGGAGAACTCTCCGTCTACTGCTGGTGAACTGCGAGACCAAGTGCAATCCTAGTGCGTGCAAACACTTCACAGACAATATATGATATATATTACTATTGATGAAGAAGATTGGATCAAGAAGAAGAGGATTATAACAAGATAAAAACATTTTAAAACTAGAAAAAAATCAATTAACACGAAAGAAATATATATACTACATAATACTTCTAACACTCTTTATAGGTGATCCACATGAACAGTTTTTTTAATTGGCATGATAGGAAGTATGAACAAAAGAGAAAATAGTTTGCAGCGAAAAGTTTTTGGAATGAGCAAAGAAAAGGATTTAAAAAAATAAATGTGTGGTTGAAGTCCCAGTTTCTCTCTGGAACACTGTCATTATTTTCTGTGTGTATCTGATTTTAATAATACTGTAAGTCAAACAGAGTTTCTGCTCGCAACTATTAATTTTATCTCTCCTATTTGTACAGAAGTTAGGGAAACTTTTTACCTTTTCTGTTTCTGAGGCGTGTTTTTGTTTTGTTGGGTTGGTATCTTTGGGAGAGTATTGCTGCCATGTAGACAAATGATAACTAGTTTTCTCTAAATGCGCAGGTAATTAGAAAACGTTAGCAGCGCTTTACTCAACACAATACTTCCTGTTCTGATATAAAACTTTTAGGTAGGTATTTTTACGTCATAAAATTATAAATACTCTAAATGCGCCAATATTATTTTACAAAGAAATTATAATGAACATAGCAAGCCATGATGACGAGACCAAACTGTGAAGTTTGGAAACTGTGTATTTCTGTAACAATGTTTAAAGTTATATACCTGATTTGTAGGTAAAAGTCCTATTTTCAGACTTATCCTTGAGCAGTTCATAGGACAAATTTTGCTTCTAAAATAATCTACAAGCAGATGCAGGTTTCAAGATTTTGTATCCTAAACTTTTTGCGTGATTTGCAAATTAAAAATGAGTAACGTCAGAAAATAAATTTAACAGCGTTTTATACTCAGACTTTCTTCGTCATTTTTACTTTCCCTGAAATCGTAAGTGGTAATCCTTTATCATGTTAACCCTCATTGATTACATTTTCGAATTAGTTAACAAAGGTTTGTCCCCAAACTTTATTTACTAGTTAGTTACTGACAAAATAATACAAACAAATTAATTATAAGTATCAAGAGGTGATTTTAGACTCCAAAACCATCCCGCTGTGTTATGTTAGCGTCCGTACCATTACATTATCATCGCTCTTAAAGGCACTAAGAATTAATACTGCCTAAGGTCTGAAATTTCCACAATTTTCAATTGTTTTCACACGTTTGCAAGTTATTATTGAATAATTTAGCTTGTGATACATATAAAATTCGCATAGTTGCTAGTATTCAACGAGCAAAGTGTTATGAAATAATCTAAATGAAAAATTTCTCGTGTTATAGCGGTAAACATTTATATCAGTCAGAATTTACCTTCACGCAAGACATTTCCCAGTCTATTGCTGAAGTTTACCTACAGCTCCGGCGAACCCGTTGAAAGTTGTGGATGTGCTGTAAGGTTATTGGGGAAGTAAATGACATACCTGCAGGCTGCTGGATTCGCACGTTCTAAGTTTTTTGTCATAACCTCAAATATATATCTTGCATGGTCAATACAACAAGAAACTAGGTATGTTGCGCGAATGTAAATTTAAAATAGTCAAACTTTACCAAGGTAAAGTAACAATAAAAGGTAATACAAAATGAAATGTGAAATATCGGCTTAGGGTTGCATTATGTACTGCAAAAACCGAACACAAAGAACTAAGAGGTGTTACGCTTTCAAGTTTAACATTTTATTTCACAGAAGCCAGGTATTCTGCAAGAAATTGGAAATGAGGTATATTGGCTGCAAATATTCTTTGTGCTTTTATAATTTCATTCACATTACTGCATTTTGTGTTACAAGAAGTTAATTTTACAAATTCTAAAGTAAATCCTGTGTTGCCAGTATAGTAAAAGATGTCAGTTATTATACGTGCATTGCAAATGAAAGGGAAAAGAAGTCTTTTATCAATTATTATTTCTCTCTAGCCAGGTTATTTTTAATGCTTAATTGTTTTATATTTACGAAACAGGTCCTCTGTTTTAACCTTCATGTGTGCACCGTTTTCTTACTGAAGGTTTTAGAACATTATGAAATGCTTTACATTCTTCTGGTGATCGCAGAGAACATAACCTCAAATTCTTATCCACAGAACGTAAACGCCGAAGCAAGTGACATTTTTCAAACGCTAAGCAGATGAATCTGACAATAAACTCTAATGAGGTATTCCATAATTAGTCGCCTCAATTTATTTTATTGCGTGTTTTTGTTAACACCGTTGATTAAAACAACGTGTAGTTCAATTTACCGAATTTTGTCGTAATTAATTATGAGAAAACCATTTTTACTAGCATTTTAATGAGAATAATCGGAAAATAATTAAAGCCGTGCAGATTTTAAAATAATTGGATAAGACTTAACATATAATCAGCGAGTAATTAGAAAGTGATAGGGATAAAAAAAAACAACATCGACAGACTTGTATACCTAAAGATTTCGATCATTTTTGCTTTCAAGAAACTTTTTAGACGTTAATTAGACCGATTTGAATTCTTGATTGTGATAAAAGTTATTTCATTATTTCCATAAATTGATAAAATTTGTTTATAGACATTTATATGATTGACACTGACTTGTAATTCTAAATTTTGAAGTATAGATCACGTAAACTATAAATCCTTCGATCCCTCCCCAATGAAATACATGAATGCGTAAACTGAAAGGAAATTAATGCAGATGTTATAAAGGGAACACATACAAAAAGCACATGTTGGTATCAGAGATTAATAGTTTTCACAGCAAACGCATTTTTTTTATTAATGTTTGTATTGTTGTGTCTTTTTGTGAGGTTGCTGTTTCGCTTAACTGTTCCCATTTTCCATCTAGTTTCTTTTCCTATCGAGGACACTCGTAATGTACCATTTTAGACGAATAGCCGTTTTAAAATTTCAATTGAAAAGTGAAATCACTTTTCAGAGCTTGCTTGTGTCGTCATTTAAATACCCAAAGTTCATGATCATCCGTTGGTGTTTACGAGTAACTGTGGAATATATTAAGTTATTTCCTTTTGTAATTTTCATTCTTTCTGTTTATTATTTTTTGAAATTTACTTTCATGGTAGTTTACATATAGGACCATGAGCATAAAGTACTTTCTACAATTCTATGAATAAATATGCGATTTCAGTACTATATCAAAACTTAACAAATATCTACATAATTTTAGTATAACAAAACCAAAACTTCCATCATCATGTAAATCAGAGTAAATTACCCTGCCGAGGCTAGAAGGGATGGCAGCGGTGATTCACCCATAACTATCGCGGCAACTGGTAAGTTCCCGAATAAATAATTCCTTTTACAAATGATTATCAACTTTAATTGGAAAGATAATGTTTGCTGCAAAGCGCAGTTATTGAATATTTCAAAGGGAAAGGATAATCAAAGTAGTAGTATCAAAGATGTTAACCTCTTCTTGAGAAGACTTGCGTGTGACGTGGGACATCATATGCTGCACTGCAGTCATTTGTGGTCATTAAGCATTAAGCTGAAAGACAACGAACAAGTTGAAAAATGCATTGGAAACGTCTAGCCGAGGGTTTATCCCATATTGATGACATGCTGCAGTATCACGCACGTTGAATCTTTCACTCCCCTTCGACTGACATCACAAAGAAGTCACAAATAAATCACACAGCCTTTGTGAATTGAGGCATGAAAAGAACAGGAAAGATGGATGCTCACGACGACTATATCGGGTGGCGAATTAAAGGAAAGAGGCAAATGAAATGGACGTCGACAAAGGAATCGCCAAGGTAAACGACGACGTGGAAGAAGGAAAAGGGTAGTTTGAGTTGGTCCAGTGACACGTGTACCTTATCTTGACTTCCGAATAGAGCTCTCGGGTGACCCCTGCACGTTAGACCACAATTTACACTGCTATACTGCAGTTTCAGATATCCAAGATGTCACCTTATATCTACAATGACGATGACGAATAGGGCTTCCATCCCTTAAACAGCAAATTTGTGACCCTTAGGGTCGGAAGTGAATGGTCATTTTAATACTACCAAAGCAGGTCTATTACCACTCTAATCATCTAGGGCCCGCCTCTGTAGCGTGTCTGAATCACGCTCAAGAGGCCCTGAGTTTGCATCTCGGTCAGGGTGAGTAATCGTTATAAGGCTTTTTCCAGGGTTTTCCCTTATCCTAAAAGATGAATGTCAGGTAACTAAGTTCTATAGACCATGGGCTCATTTGAGTACCATTTCATTCATCACCGGATATGACTTAACGTTGGAGGACGTAAACTAAAAAATAAATAAATGAACATCTAGTTGGAGTGGATGATCTTAGAACTATGAAGGGTGGTCGGATATAATGATCCATAAAATTTCCATATTCATCAACCCCTGTTATCATTTTAATGTCTCCCCAATTTTCAGGAGCTGTTACGGAAGAACCAGTCTTACACAGCGCGTCTATAAAAATACTGGCATACAGGTACTATGTCGATTTGGATCATCGTACGTAAATGTTATTTATGTTCAAGAAGTAATAACTTAACGACCTCCTGTGACTGGTAAAAGAAACCCAACTTACAAGAATGTTTGCCAGATAAGCTGTTGTATTTTAAACATAATTATAACATGATTTTTTTTTTTTCGAAAACAGCTAATTCTACGAGAGAAATTATTTGACGTAAATTGCATGCCTATTAAGTAAGTAGAACATTGCAAAGCCGAGAAATTGCCGCTAATCATTTGTGTATTCCACCTGCACCAGTTTTCTTTTAAAGACTATTTAGCACAGCAGGACTCACTTCAGTGACAAGATGCGAAAGTGCTAGTATTTTGGAATTGGACTGTTTTGCTTTTAAATGTCTAATGCACAGTTTAAATATGTGCAACTATTTAATTTTATTGGCATTACACGTTTCTCCCAACATTCTATTTTGTATTGAAACTAGAAGTAGATATGACGGCATGAGTATCGAAGTATAGGGTATCGTGGAAAATATCGTGTATCGTAATCGAGTATCGAGAAAAACTGGTATATTGGCCCATCACTAGTTAGAACCTTGTTTGAGAAAATAATAAAAAAAAATTCTAATCCTTTTAAAGGTAGTTTAGGTTAAGGAAATTTTATAGCAAATAAGACACTGTGTGATTCAAGCATGGAAATCAATATTCATCCCTTACGTTCAAATGTTTTATCTTCGGCATGGAGGAATAAATTGAAAAATTGAAACTATCTCTTCAATAGAGAGAGAAGTTTCAGAAACTTTCAAACATTTTTCAGCAGATGGCTCCCTTACATCTGCAACATAAAGCATGCAATATTTCGATAACGGCTAACACTACAGAGTGGAGAAAAAAGTTTTAATGAGCGCTGCAATTTTCCTAGAAGTACTTTTATCTATTTTTTTATAGTTTCCTGTTTATACAAAATTATATAAAATTCTGTCAGAATACGGAGAATTTTGCATACATCTGCATAAAAGCAGGCAAGTTTGTTTACATGAAACGTGTTCCATGGACTCTAGGGCAAAATAATTTGCATTTCTAAAGATAGGTGTAGTTTACGAGGCAAAAGAAACGCAAGTGACATTTTTAACACAAATTTATAATGAGCGAAAAACTTCTAACTTTTCTCTAATTAATATGTGTGTATCTACTAATATTTACTTTTTGACAGTAAAATCTACGACAAAGCAACATTACTGCAAAGGAGGTGCTCTTATTGCTGTGTGTTACATATGAGAAAGCATTAAATTGTATTGTAACCTAAGATTGCGGACTGGAGGTAACACGTTAATTGTTTTACAGTGCTATTGTAGGGCACAGCTGATCTCGAAGCTCATCCTTCATCACGATCATGGTAATTCTGCAACAAATTGCATAGGTGCTGATTTAAATTCTTACTACAACACAGTGAGTCTAATAACCAGCAGTAAATGGGCGTGAACATTCAATAATGCATGGTATCATTTATGTAGTCAATTGTTTAGTTTTATTTGTTCTGTGTGGTTGCAGGAATATTTTTCTGTCGTACGAGGAAGAGTTTTCAGCATGTGTTGCAAAAAAGCATCAAAGTTCTCGTGAAAGGGATTTACTTTTCTTCTTCTTCTTCTTCTTCTTCTTCTTCTTCTTCTTCTTCTTCTTCTTCTTCTTCTTCTTCTTCTTCTTCTTCTTCTTCTTCTTCTTCTTCTTCTTCTTCTTCTTCTTCTTCTTCTTCTTCTTCTTCTTCTTCTTCTTCTTCTTCTTCTTCTTCTTCTTCTTCTTCTTCTTCTTCTTCTTCTTCTTCTTCTTCTTCTTCTTCTTCTTCTTCTTCTTCTTCTTCTTCTTCTTCTTCTTCTTCTTCTTCTTCTTCTTCTTCTTCTTCTTCTTCTTCTTCTTCTTCTTCTTCTTCTTCTTCTTCTTCTTCTTCTTCTTCTTCTTCTTCTTCTTCTTCTTCTTCTTCTTCTTCTTCTTCTTCTTCTTCTTCTTCTTCTTCTTCTTCTTCTTCTTCTTCTTCTTCTTCTTCTTCTTCTTCTTCTTCTTCTTCTTCTTCTTCTTCTTCTTCTTCTTCTTCTTCTTCTTCTTCTTCTTCTTCTTCTTCTTCTTCTTCTTCTTCTTCTTCTTCTTCTTCTTCTTCTTCTTCTTCTTCTTCTTCTTCTTCTTCTTCTTCTTCTTCTTCTTCTTCTTCTTCTTCTTCTTCTTCTTCTTCTTCTTCTTCTTCTTCTTCTTCTTCTTCTTCTTCTTCTTCTTCTTCTTCTTCTTCTTCTTCTTCTTCTTCTTCTTCTTCTTCTTCTTGTCATCGTGGGTTTCTCTATATACGTGTTGCTTCTACATTTGCTTGTTTGTTTTATTTCCTTGACTACTTCAACTTCTCTCTAAATATTTTAGTGATAATGAGAATACGAACTCTAAGATGACCTCCATTAAAAGCCCCAAAATTTTCATCTGTTGATCTTCAAGTACTTTTATCTTACCTTTTTAATATCCATCCATAATATCCATCATGGGTGGGCTGACATCTGTAATTCATCTTGTGAATTGCCTAGACTGTCAACTATTTCGTAGAATGCAAATTACCTTTTGTTTATATTTATTTCCTTCCAATTTTGTCTAAACTATATGCCCTTTATTTTACACGCAATTATTGTAATGTCGATGGGATATTTTACAGATTTTCAATTTCAGAAGTGGGAAAGTATGCACGTATTTGGTGAGTGTCCAAGCTTCTGACACTTAAAACAATATTTAATAACCAAACAGCATCAATGAATGAAACAGAGGAGAAAACGTTGCCAAAACTGTAGAGTTCTCGAGGGTGAAATCTTTATATTCAATAGAGAGATAAGACAGGCTAGGTATGTCGTTCCTTTCTCTTTTGTTACATGATATATTAAAATAGCTGGCTTGGAGATCCTTGCCAGAGGCTCAGTCAGAGCTCTCCAGACTCCTCAGGACACGAATTCCTCAAGTGGTGGGGATGAATTTCTTTGTGTTAATGACACAGCTTCCAGCACCGAGATATCCCAAGGCATGTACATCTTGGAGAAGAAGCTAGTCCTGCAACAAAATAGAAATAGACTGTCTCTGTATTATAGCTTCTAAATCCAAAAGTCCTGGGTTCGCTTCTTGGCTGGGAAATGGAATTTTTTTAAACAGGATTATTCTTAACCATTCCTACAGTCTGAAAGTGTGATTAAGAATATGTGTATGTTTGTGTGAATTTTGTGTTTATGAAGAAACCCCAATGTAAACAAACCTAAATTACACAAATAACAAACAAGGGAGCATCATTGCCGATCAGCAGTTGTTCCAAAGGAAAGCTGCCGATATTAAAGACGGCATATAAATGTGGGCGGATGCATAAAAATAACAATTTGGATACAAATCAGAATTAGAGATGATTCTCACTTCTGAAAAACATATTTTCGATAGAATGTATTTCCAGGGCTTGTGGGCCGTGGTCCGACGAGCATCTCCAGAGAATTCTAGCTAGGTACTTGCTGGAATGAAGTACCAGTAGGCCGTGAAAGCCTAAGCATGTACATATTTTCAAGTCGATCTTGTGAGCCAAATCCTAACGCATTATTCCTATTATAAGAATTCCTGTAGTATTATCATTATTTAATTCCATTCTAAAAAGCACAATTGTACCCTTTTTCCTACTATGTAAGTAGAGAAAGTACTACATTCTGCTAACAGCGTTATAATATTGGCATTTAACAATAAAAAAAGTATTAGTAGATATTTTATATCATAAATCAACTTATAGCAGTTAACTGTTGTGTGTTTTTTCTTCTTTTCTTTTGTGACTTAAAAAAGAAAGCTGCAGTTAAGTGCAACCTGTTATAATTTACGCTGCCACCGCACCGATTATCTAACGTAGGACCTCCTCAACATTTATTACAGGCTCATTTGGCGGCATTAGCTTTCGACTTTTCGGTTTTGAAGGGACATCAATTTCATTTCGGCTCTCTTTAACGATCGCGGTTATTTCAATGGCTTCTATTTAGGCACACGTGACATACGATTTAAGTATCTGGAAATAGCTGTCAAATCTTCTTCATTAGAAAGAGGTTTTGTATAATTTTGAAATATTAGCATGCCATAAAAGATAGTGTTTCTCATTTACTATTATGTAACTGCCATATACCAATTCTTACGAAAGCTTATTTTGCAATCTACTTCAAATTAATAAAAAAAAAAAAAAACCTTTACACAAGAGGCTTTATTACACATTTCGTTGGGTAAACTGAATATTTAATCAAATCTTAATACTCACCTTGAAATTAGCTACTCTTCTGAGATGTCGGGAGAAACAACTTAAAAGGACGACATGGCTTGAAATAATATTAAAACATATTTGAAATAAATCATATATTTAAAAGAGTTATATTTTTGCGTAGTCTGTTGTTGTTGCATATGCTTTACCAGTTATACAATCTATGTAATAAATAAGAGGAATAGGTGGTGCAACACCAAGCATCTTCCTCGTATGCAATACGATATTTTTCGAGAAATTCACCTTATTCTAAAACTACCCAACGAATTTTGTTAAAATACTGCACATTTAAAATATTTTGTAATAGAATTCTGTAATAATTGTCTCTAAACTAATAGATGAGTTTTGCAGAGTTCATAATCCTTAACAAATAAACAAAATTTTAATTCACTTAAAAAGCCTCGTTAAACGACACAGTTTATGTAACATTTTCTTTTCTGGTCAGTATTTCGTTTCTGTTGCTTTAATGTTTTTAAATCTTATGCTTTCTTTAAATAGAAAGTATTGTTATTCTTTTTTCCTGCTGTCAAGAAAGAGACTTGTGATTTCAAAGCCAAAATAACTATATAGCAAGTAAATGGTCTAGAAAATGGATGATTGTGGCAGGAAAATATACACATGAAAAGTAAATTCACACAATAACTCGCAATTTACTGGCTAAGGACCGTGAAACCAGATCATATTGGTTCATACTAGTTAAAGTATATTCCGGGCTTGTAGGCCGTGGTCTACTGGGCTCTTTCTTCTTCTTTTTCCCAGACGTTTCGTCTGCGACTACGGCAGACATCCTCAGTGGCAGTGGCGAGGTCGAAGTACTCTAGTGGTTCAGTCAGAGATAATTTGTCCCTTTTTGTTTTTCATTTTTTCTACATTTAACGTTTATGCTAAACAGTATGTACCTTCAGTGGCCCACACATCCTGTACAGTACATTTAATAAGTTCGTACCAATAAGGCTAACTTACCTACCTACATTACAAAAACGAAGCTAGGCCTAGGTCCTCGAAACTTGCGATACTTGGATATTTGCGATACCTCGATATTTGCGATAGCTCAATGCTCATGATGCTTGTATGGTATCGACATCGAAGATGTATTGTTCAGAAAATTCGCTCGATACATATTTGGGTGACAATTCTTCAATTGTTTTATTTTATTTTAAAATCAAAAAGTATTATTACAGTTATTAGAAAATTGCAAAACCCGAGAAATTGTCAGGAAAGTGGTACCTGCACAGTAACATAATACAAGAAAGTAATCGTGTGTCTGGTTCAGTTACAGTTACCAGTTCCCAAGAAAAAATCACTGAACATCGTAACGACGATTTGTCACCCCCTTTTTCTAGTGCACTGGATTACTGTAAAACACTCAACGTTTCCAGAACTTTAAAAAAAATTAGTGGCTAAGTATTTGTGTATTCCACCTGCAACAGTTTTCTGGAAAGACTATTTAACACAGTAGGACTCATATGTGACAGAAAAGAAAGTAGACCTGACCCACCACAAAAGGCTGAAAACGCTAGTATTTTTGAACAAAACTAATAAAAGGAGACTGTTTTGCTTTCAAATGTGTAATGCATAGTTTGAAAATAAGTACACTGATGGGTTTTAAGTTTTGTCTCATTAAACATGTGCACCTTTTTAATTTTATTCGCAATACACAGTTCTCGCAACATTCTATTTTGTATTGAAACTATACTGGTCGCCAATCTAGAAAGTGATTGACATTTCGTACGGGGAGGGAGGCGACGTTGCCGCCTATTGCTGCCACGTGGAGAGCGCGATAGCACTACGCGTGCGAAGGTGATTCAGTTGCGACTGCAATTGGTATTTTGTTATTATTATTATTATTATTATTATTATTATTATTATTATTATTATTATTATTATTATTATTATTATTATTATTATTATTATTATTATTATTATTATTATTATTATTATTATTATTATTATTATTATTATTATTATTATTATTATTATTATTAATTATTTATAATACTGTACACAAAGACAATAGTGCAGTCGTGGAGTGCAGTCTAGCAAACGCTAGAACATGCAAGAACACATCAATGTAAAGATCATCGTAACAAAAGAGGCATACCTGTGACATTTTGATGCTTATTAAAGTGGGAAAATGCCGCTTACATATTTTTTTCCGGGAGTTTCTAATTTATACCCCAATATCTTTCTTCTTTAAAATACATTTCTTTCCCTATCTTAACCTTAAAGCCCTTACTGATACCTACAGCACGTGAAGTCCTATCAAGCATCTTAGAGAATGGAATACTAGACTCCCCTTTCAAATTCTCCTCATCGAAGTATTCTCTCACAGAGCATATTATTTCCCGTGTATGTCCTTTAATTGGAACACCTTTACCAAATACTTGGTTCCCGAGCACGTTCAGGTTTTCACTTGTCACTATATTTTGACATAATTAAACATTCATTAAACACAATTGCAAATGATCGCAATACACGAACTCACACACACGTAAACCAAGGCAAATTGCCAGAAATAAAATGCAAAGTAACTTGCCAGTACAGGATATCTAACTATTACATATGTGAGGGCATTCTGTTTATGCAGCGTTATCAGCAAGGGAAACAAACATCAAGGTATTATGGTTACTGCAGCGTTTGCGTAACTCGCTCGCCCGGAAGTCAATGCTAAGCACGTGTTAGAATATCGGCAACCAAGGTTTAGCGTCTGACGTCATGGAAATGTCTCGACTCTAATTGGTCATTTTAATCGTTACTATAACAACCGTTATGACGTACTCATCCCCTCCCGTTTATTTAGAGCGTTATTCCAAGTAGTTACTGTCAATCACATTCTAGTTTGGCGACCAGTATAGCAGTAGAAATGACGATATCGAGTATCGAATCATGGAAAATATCGTGTATCGGTATCGAGTATCGATAAAAAGTGATATCGATCCACCCCTATCTAAAACATACATTACTACTGATAAAGCAGTAAACATTATGGGGTAAGGTGCAGCAATGCCATGGAACGTTTAGTAACGACGACGCTTTATTGAAAGGTTTGTGAGTCTGTGTTCCGTATAGAGTCGATTGGAACCATTTCCTCAAATTGGGCCCCACCTATTCGCCGATATTTGCACACAGGCTTGCACACCCCTGCCTAGCTCCATCGATATTTGAACAGTGGAAAGCGCAGGCATTTCTGGAGGCTGGAAAACTTCTACATAACGTCAACAGATGGGAGTGGCAGGCATATCCCGCCATACTCGCTCATGCAAATAATATCCCTCTTTTAAACCAACATTCGGTAATAATGACTTATATTTGCATAAGTCTTCAAATTTCATTCTAAATAATTTAATTCTTCATGCATTTAAACATCTTTTAATGAGAAGATTGTTAATTTTAAATTTACATTAACATATTTAAATCGTTTTCTAACAGTTTTAAGATTCCATGTAACAAATTTTATATTTTAATAAATTTCTCTTCATTTCCCAGCTTGTACTTTGAATTCTGTACAAGAATATACGGAAATAAACCATACCTCCTACATATTAAGGAAAGCAGAGGCAAACCTTTACCCTTATTTTTGGGAATTTTATGCTCTTAAAATTGGTTAAACAGCATTTTTTTTTTGTTGTAATTTACGTCCTCCAACATTTTGTCATATCGACGATGTATGAAATGGGTGAAATGATGCTCAGGGGTCCATGGAACTTAGAGTTACCCGACATTCGTCTTTCAGGATAAGGGAAAACCCCGGAAAAAACTTATTTAGGTAACTCGACCAGACCGAGATTCGAACTCGGGACCTCTTGAACGTGAGGCAGACATGCTACCATGTACGCTACCGAGGCGGTCTAAACGGTTAATTATACTAGCTTGTATGCTCAAAGCTGAGTGTTTTATTTCCTGAAAAATACTTACCAGGTTTTCTTCTTTTTTCTGGTTTTGCTGTGGGTAACTTCATTTGTGAATTAGATTTTCTAAAATAAAATGATCTGATTTCGCAGTAACTATTACAAATTATTGATTTCTAAAAAAAATATGTGATAAATTTTGAAGAAACGTGGTATAATTGAGAATAAATAATCTATATTCCTTAATAAACAAATCATTGGATAAAAGTAGATACCTGGTTGACTTTAAAAGGCAAACATTGAAGCTACAGGAGGACTAGACCTTCCTCCCTTGGGGGTACAATAGGCCAAGTTTGGACCTCCGTGCGTAATCCCTTTCCTAGCGTCCAGTCCAGTGGACATTTTGACGTCTTAACTTACGCTTTCACCACGTACAGACCTTTTCTAAAGGTAGGTGCCTCTTTCCGGATTCTGCTAAGCCTCAAAGGAAGTGCAGAAAGCAAATAGTGCCAAATGTGAGGATAATTCTGGAGGGCTGGTAGTGTACTTTTTGGACAACATTTCTGCACTCCAGCGGCGCGGTTTTATGGTTGCCATAGGGACATTTTCAACCACCATTAAAGGATTAGCATTTTGCTTTAAAAATGTATAGAGAAAATGGATGACAGTGTGTGATAATGGTAAACATCAGAGTCTCTCGTGTCCTGATATACAATTCCGTTTGACGACTTCCCCAAAATGATACATTATCATCATCGTGGCTAAAATAAAATTTTTATCAAAAATGTTGACGCATGTTCGTTCCGGTGGGTTAACAGGCAGTGTGCGAAACAGGAAAGCAACGTTCGGCTCAAATGGTGACTACAACACGACTGTAATTGCAAAATATTGTAAGAACATTAATGTTTTTTTACAATTCTAGGATGTTATAGTGGTCAAATCCTCTTGAACAGTGACGAGTTGGCTCAGTTGGAAGGCGTTTATGGTAGCAAATGTTTGCAGTATACAGTCTCAAGTTCAACCTACAGGGTAATAGAAATGATAATGCAAAGTACAGAAAGATCACTACATAACTAAGGCTACTAGTGATCCCAAAGTATACATTTCACCCTCCCCCAAAAGCTCTATAGCAGTGAAAGGTGAATGCTTTCGCATGTGAGGCCAGTGTTTGATTCGAATGAACCTACAGTAACATTTCTGATACCCTCAAGGAATTAAAACGCTGTTAAGCTGTTTTAAATACAGAGATGTGATAAAGCTATTGAAACAAATGCATGCAGTCTTGATCCCCTTTTAAGTTTGTAAATAATCATTGTCTTCTCACGCAAGAATGAGCGAAGCAGTTTCTGTGGTACAATAATTATATTTAACAGATGGGTCAATACACACGATACTGCCATTTCTACTTCTAATTTCAATATAAAATATAATGTTGGGAGAACTGTGTAATGCTAATAAAATAAAATTAAATAGGGTGCACGAATTAAATGAGAAAGTATTTAAAACCATCAGCGTTCTTATCTTTAAACTCTACATTAGCTATTTAGAAACAAAACAGTCCACTTTTATAACTTTTTTTTTTTTTTTTTTTCAAAAATACTAGCATTTTCAATCGTTCAGGATCAAATCTGCTTCTTTTTGTGTCACATATGAGTCCTGTTGTATTAAATAGCCTTTCAGAAAAAATTTTGCAGGTAGGGTACTAAATATATAATATATAATTAGTTTTGGAAATTTGGAATTTGTTTTCTCCAGTAATCTAGTGCATTAGTATTAGGAGTTGAGATATGCAGTGATTTCTTCTCAGAAACTGTTAACTGACATTGAATCTGACACACTATTATTTTCTTGCATAGTGTTACTGTACAGGTAACACATTCCTGGCAATTTCTCGGGCTTTGCAATGTTATACTTGCGGCAAAAATTGTGATTTTTAAATAAAATAGAAATTACAGAATCACTACCGAAGTATCGAAAAGGGATCGAGCGAATTTTCTGAAGTATCATTCGATATCGACACCATGCAAGTATGGTATCGAGGTATTATATTGAGGACCCATCCTTTTTATATAGGTGATATACCTATTTCAATTCTTTGTCTCTATTTTTGAGTGCTATCGCTATTCAGTTGTTTTTCACTTGAGTATCGATTTGTTTCCCTATTAATATGATGTATGCAGAAAAATAGGTTTTTGCAAAAGTAGTATATAAGTTATATAAATTAGACGTGGTGGGTAAAGAACGTAATGTAACATTAGATTTTAAGGTATTTTTCCTCAATATGTCACTAAATACAAAATTCATAATAAGTAACATCATAAGAAATCACCTAGATGTGTAAAACATTTGTGATCTCTTTTCATACTTCTGACATAACTGTAAACAAGACAGCAAGTTTACAGTTGCAACAAAACATTTTTCCAGCACAAAAACGGAAACTTTTTGGCATGTGACAAGAACCGAACCTCGAAGCGAGACAAACCAGGGACATCATTAAACCTCTGGCAGAACTTTATTTTTTTTCCACTTCTATGAGCCCTTAGTGTAAAATAAAGTAACCAACTTTAAATAGAAAAACTTCCCTTGTTTCGCTGTTCGTAGCAGTTGGAGCAGTGTGTTTTGTTTGTGACGTAGGGGGAGCTGCTGTGTCCCCTTACATAGCCCTTGTGAACCCCTTTCTCCCGACCGTAGCAGTTACTTTCCATCCGCCTGCTTTCTTCCTTTACATCTAACTCTGGAGAAAGGGTTGCCAAAATCATTCTTCTGAGTTTACCAGTTTCAAAACCTATTGTGGAGAAGTCGACTTTATGGAATTAACAGTTTAAACTCTAATTAATTCATTCCATTTGACCCAAGATTGAAAAATAAGCATAAATTGCAAACAAATTTCTAAGAAAATCGAACACAATTTCGATCAATATGTCCCACGATAAAGAAAATACTTTTGTGAGGTTATGTTCAGAAAAGTTAACTCTTTTACAATAAAAATAACTAAAAATCTAAATCCCAAATATTTCTTCATAATTGTTACAAAATGCTTATGCAGTAAACGTTTTTATTAATGTATGTCAAGTTGTTTCTGAGAAACGCATGCTAAATGAACAATTAGCCCGTCTCGGTAGCGTAGATGGTAGCGTCTCTGACTCGCGTTCAAGAGGTCCCGAGTTCGAATCTCGGTCAGGGTGAGTTACCTGATACGTTTATTTTCGGGGGTTTCCCTTATCCTGAAAGACCAATGTCAGGTAACTAAGCTCTATGTACCCTGCATTCATTTCAGCATCACTTCACTCATTTCATTCATCGTCCGATATGACAACGTTGGAGGACTTAAATTTGAAAAAAAAAAAAAAAATAAAAAAAAATAAAAGAACAATTATCATAGAATTCTTTCAGTTTAGCTTTATATTGTGGTAAAATTGCAGTAGTTATATTGTTATAAATGAAACGTTCTCTGTGGTTTCAAACGTCATTTTGTGAGATATTATTCCACCGTTTTCTTTGAAAGTGTTCGCCCTTAATCTCATTGTCAACCAGTTTACTTCTTTGTTTTGAAAATAACATTCTCGTACATAACTGTGTGAAATGATAAAATTTCAAAAAGTGTATAGTTTATCTACACTTATTGCATTTTACATGTACAAAATCGATAATTTCATATTTGTTAAGGAAAATGCCGATTTTACTTTCAAATCAATGTACCACGAAGCATGTAAAGTAAAGATGTTTAAAACAAAGGATCGTCATGAGGTTGGCAACAGGCAGTAAAGTCAATATGTCGACTGGGTGCGGTCTGGGCGGTCCCTAGTTCGATCCCGTCAGGAGAAGAGGGAGGCTTCTATTATCTAGCTACTACATCAGACCATCAGCCATTTGTTTTTCATGCTCGTTGACTTGCACGTCATCTACAGACTCTCCAGCACTCATTTATTTGTTTTAGTGTGCCTAGTTTGCCATTTGCTCGTCACGCAGCGCTATCGTGGAGATGTTTGTGACAAGCGCATGCGCAAGAACAACTAACAACCATTTTGTTTTTGTCAAATCTCTTTGGTATGCTTTTAAAAATGACACGAACTTTCACATCTGAGATTGATATCAGACGGAATTTAAGTCCTCTGACTAAAATAAGGTAAGTGTAAGTAATGACAGTCCAATTTCAGATGATATATACTATGCTTTTTTGCAGTATTCAAACTCGGAGTTAAATTTGGTCGGATTTTGGAGAATAAAGTATAATTTCAAAACCCTCGCCACAGCCGTATGTTAAATCTTACCACAAAAGAAGTATTTTGTAATTCTGACAAAGTCGCGAGTGAGCAAACAGAAAAAAGGGGTGCCGGAATATCAAATTTCATCATAACGCTTGAGGTATTTGAGGTTATTGCAAAAGAAACTCGAACCAGACAGTTCTGTGTGGAATACCAACCCACGATCTACAACAATTCATTATGTCATGTCACCTTGTATTCGTGACAATCGTCAAAAACACATACACGAGATGATATCGTATTACTGCATTCATAACTGATCACGCACACGTTTCTAGTCGTGAATGCAAAGGTTAAATTGTTGCATGCAACGTGCCAGAAAAATGTGATATAACGCGACAACTCAGCGTAATGCACTTCTAAAAATATTATTGGCAGTTGCTAATATCTGTTGTATTAGGTTTGAGGTTTTGGTTATTTATTTACTTCGGCACTCAATCATCAGTTTGTTTCAAAACTGCTTACTACGCACTAAATAACACCCTAATGATGTTTTAGGGTGTCATTTTTGGGACAAAAGCTAATTTCGAGCGTTTTTTAACAACACAAATTTTGTTACGTACACCTTATTAGAGATTCATCCACAATTCCTTCCACTCTATGTTAATTCCTTATACCTTGTTGATATCCTGATGGTTGTAATTTAATTTTGACCTCATATCACCACTTTGTTATCATCTGAAGGGATATGGATCTTTCTAGTAATCTCGGCCATTTGTGTTTTGATCCAACGCTTCCAAATGGACTTTTTGTATGCAAATTTGTTATTCAGATCCGTATGAAGCTATTTTTTTTTTTAGCAAGGACCAAAGTTAAATAGAAAAGCATGTTTTCGTCATTTTATGTGCGTTTTTTTTTTTAATTTACGTCCTCCAACGTTAAGTCATGTCGGACGATGAATGGAAGTGAAATGATGCTCAAATGAGCCCAGGGTCCATAGAGCTTAGTTACCGGACATTCGCCTTTGAGGATAAGGGAAAACCCCAGAAAAACCGTATCCAGGTAACTCACCCTGACCGAGATTCGAAATTGGGATCTCTTGAACGTGAGGCAGACATGCTACCACCACGCTACCGAGGCGGGCTTTTTATGTGCGTATTCTGTGATAAATATTCATTTAAATGCATGTGGTAATTTATAAATCAAATTAATGAGCTTATGCTTTCCAAAAACGAAAGAATATCGACAAGAATACCTTCAACGGAAACTAATTTTGAGTCACGTGAAATATATTTCATTGACGATATTTCTTACAGTAAATATAATATTTTAGAGCCTTTTATTTATAAAGCATAACGTTTGGTAGGGTCGTTTAATTTCTAGAATTGTCAGCAAGTAGCAATTTTGCCTATCCTTACGGAAAACTCTTAACCGTGAAAGACAAATGGAATGCATTGGAACAAATCTCCTAAATGCTTCATCTGACGGTGAATGAGAGGTACATGTAACCCTAGAATAACAAAATGGCAAAATATTGGATTTAGGCATAATAAAGATAAAGCGAGTTCAAATACATTCCTTCTGATCGTGATTTGTCTGGCCGTATTATATTGATGACATGTGACATGGAGTTATCTTGACGCATGCGCGTTGTATTAACTCTTTTCCACATTTGTTGTTGCTGAACCAAGCTTTTGCACCCTAAACGTCAGATGAATCGTCTGTTTTGGCATATATTAAAAGAAGTTTGAAACAAATCGGTCTCTGGGTGCTTAAAAAATTAATATTTGCCAGATCTTGCAATGTAAATCGTACAATGGGTTAAAAAATGCAGATTTTAACAATGCAGGGTATGTCAGTATAAATTAAGTAGTGGTGTACTTTTAAAAAATGTAGCTTGATGATTTTCTTCGGCTCGTCTAGTATAAATACAAAACACGTTGCCTAGTTGGGCCAGAACTAACCTTGGCACGAAAAGAATTAAAAATAAGATACCTAAAAATTTTTCTCCCAAATTCTGTAACCAAAATCTACCAAGGGGTTCCTTTTGGATTTGTTTCCGAAATTCATAGCAAAATACTCATTTGTTCACAGGGAAATGTAGTGTTATGAATGAGATTATGTGCTGTTGCTTAACTCTAGCTTCTAGCAACTCAATATTAGATGATTTCCTGTACTTTTTACCAAGTTGGCCCTAAAGTCATTTATAGATTTAGCTTCATTGCACATTTCGTTACATTCAAGAGGGAAAAGAACGAAGCAATAGTAAAATGTTCAGAAAACGTGCGCTTCCCCTCCCCCCTCCTTTTAGGAAAAACCAAAGCGTGCGCTGTATGCTCGTTTCAGCATTCCATACTCTTTGCATGACTATGAGAAACAGAAGAATGACTTACCATTTCAAAGAAAATGAAACAATGGAATGTTGAAACCTATACCAACGAAATTTTGGAAGTTGCTAATACGATAAGATGTTCACAAATGGTGTGTTCTAACAAGATTTGCATTTATTTTGTAATAATATGCGGTTATTTTTAATGAAAAATTATTTTTCTCCAGAAAAAGTGGGGTGAAAATTGAATACAATGTACTGTTATTCATGCAAATGACGTTAACGAACAAGGTACTAAAGAAGCGACAGTTTATTTAAGTACTACTTTCGTTACTTAACCTACATTTACTTCCATCATAGGTTATGTTGAGTGTAATAGTTTTTTAACTGTTACACGTGAGATTTTTAACTCCCGTTTATTCGAATGCTCAGTTATACATACTCCCAGTAATGTTGGCACTCTTGATCGATAACAGTTACTCATCACGTCATGAGGCTTTACCAACTCTAGCAGGTAAGTGTTCAAATTGCCGCAGTGCTACCAACACATGCAACATGATAAAATCTATTCACTGACGCTATTCCATTAGAGCGACTGTTACTTTTTTACCCTCCCCCCTCCCTCCCGGACGTCTATTCATAACCTTATCTTGAGCTCTAGAAGGTTTTGTACTAATTCGTGTGCAGAGACGGTTACTGCAATCTATAAATACTCCAAGCTCGCCAACCCTTGAGCACTAAAGACCTAAGGAATTATTAAACTAAATGTGAACCATTAAGGGTTTAGGAATTATTCAAGCGAAATAAGACTGTACCTTCGCTCTTATCTTGGACTAAGTTCCAGTCCATTTTGTCTTTAAGGAAGCACGGTTCCGCTTTCCGTTTTTATCTTCAGCTACTTTTTAATGTCATTCCGTTGCGAACCCAGCAGGGTAATTTTGTTTTACGACCCCCACTTCCGGACTTTAGCTCCACTCGTTTGCTAATTGTTCTCTGGGATGATTTGTTTCCCTGCAAAGATGAGATATGACGAAGGCCTCCCTCGAAATATGAAGAAAATCCGCGACGACAATATACTTTCTTATTTCTTATTGCAAATCTGCCTGCAACGAGAAAGTGAATCTCTAAGCTTTTTAAATAATGATGCACATTCATTCACAGATGAACCGCAACTCCTCTCACGTTATTTTGGATATCTACATTTTTCTCACTACTGTTTACTGTTTTACCTGGTTCACGCTGTATCGGCATGGAATTTTTCTTCTGCTGGTAGACTTGGTCCGGGCTGCAGTCAGCCTCGTTAGGTCCCTGAGGGTTCCTAACGAGTAACTACTTGTGGAAACGTAGAGTCACAGTGAAAAATTCAATGCCATAGCCGGGATTTGTACCACGGATCTTCTGGTTTCCGTCCAGCCGCTCTACCATTGAGCTACTATTGCCAACGTGCCGATATGGCATTAAATTCTCCAACTGACTCGTATTTTTCCCGGTAACTACTTGATTGAGAAATAGCGATCACTGCCTGCGAAGGCAGCCATATAACGACCGGAAGGGCCTTTGGCTGGGAAGAGGTAGAGTACGCAGCGCTCGGGCGTTTACTTTCCTTGGAAAGGGCTACAGCACGCGGGGCTTGATTAATCTCTCTCAACCTCTCACACTTTGCATGCTCTTTGACTTTCTTCTTTCTTTCTTTATCTCTTTCTTTCTTTCTTTCGGTCTCTCTTATTACCTCTTCCTCATTCTCCATCAACATTCTCCCTTTCTTTGTTGTCCTTGCCAATATATTATGTTACTATATTTTTCGAATGGAAAAAGTTCTGGATTGCAGCGAATGAGATACATTTGCATTTTCAGCGTTGCCACCTCGTTACCCCAATGTGTTCTTATTTCCCTCTCGCACACTATCCTAGAACGTGCAATTCTCCTTGGTACTAGACGTAAGAGGACCCAAACTAAATTACATCATGACTCAATTCGCCATTGTCATGTCTTCATCGTCTGAGTCTTGCAAATTGATGATGATAGGCTCCCAATTCTGATCACGGGCTATTTCTTTCCAAAAGTCGTATTCTTGTAACCTTTCTACGTGTCCCACGCAGTTTTTCCATTCTTAATGTTGTCAACATCTTCGTGAATAAGTCGTTCAAAGTCAGTCAGTTTAAATGTGTTATTTCTGTTTGCAAACCCACGTTTGATTTAAATCCATACTAATTCAATTGTATTGCACTGGTAGTGATAAAAGGACAGGCGGATTACTTCGTGTTCCATTGCAATTGCAAGTTGATCCAGCTAATACACTTTTTCCTGGTTTTCAAAATTAACTTTCCTGAATAATACGAACTGATCTCGTACCAGCTTTCAAAGTAATTGTAAACAGATATGATGGCTCAAGTTCTGCAGATACAGCATTCTAAAGAACTGTTTGCTCTCTCTCAAATTTAACAAACAAGTTCAAAGTAATTCTTTAGCACATGATGTCAACCGTTTACACTTCAGTTCTAACTAATGACAAATTGTGTAGACACACACGCACTAACCAATATTCCACTAACCGATAGTTATTACAGTGCAGACGAAGCGATGCATCGTTATAATACACTGGTATATATTTATTTGTATCATGAAATCTATTTGATATAAAGATATGTGTTTTTTACGGTTGTGTTACCTTCCTACCTTCCTCGTGAATCACTTATAGCAAAATTTCAATTTCTTTCTTAGCTCAAATATTATTTATTAGAGATGGTTTTACTTCGAGCTCGTTATACCCCACTTAAGGGGAATGCAGTATCACAACACCACACCACCTCAATTGAATGCTGGCCTGGTAGCGTTATTGGACAAAATTCATCCCGTTTGAAACTATTATTAGGTAAAAAACAGAAGGTAGCATCAGTGAAGTAACATGACATGGCATAAGTAATTGATGAAACTTTCCTTAAAATATAAGTGAAGTTTTGTTACAGATAATTATATTTTATATAGTACTCGTAATAGACATTTACGTTGCCACAGAATATCTCGTCTGTCCCTACGCAGGTACTGTCCAGCAACCTAAAGAAGGTCCTGAAAGGAATGTGCTGTGTTACACAGTGGGACAAGGACAGCGAATGTGTGTGGCAGAGAACGCCTGCTACACAAGGAGCAGAACCGTTAAAAAACATGCGCCCTATTCACTCTGTACACTAAAACCGATAAGATTCATTCACAAAAGTAGAAGCCGTTAGAACGTTTTTGAATGATCTGTAACTGTACTGACATGGGGTGTCATAAACCTATCCAGGGAGGGTGTGGGAACCTTCGCCAACCCCCCTGCGTCTCATCCCTTTGAGATTTTCTCTCCTGTGGAGGAGTGAACTCTTTCATCATCTGTCTACTGGGTAGGTGCTAAGGAAAGCAAGGTAAACGTAAACACCCACTTCTTAAATAATCAGGTCATTTGCTTTGAAGATTTCTAGATAAGTGCATTGAAGTAACCCTTCTATAGAAAGAAAATTAGACATGCAAGCAAAGCTGTTAGTAGCTTTCCAAAGTAGTGTTTGCCGACTGTCTTCTTGACTGCGTTCAAGATAAGCTAAGCGTTTGTTCACTTCTAAGTACCATATTCTTCAAAATACGTTACACTACTCTTAGGTTCGCTTTGTTCAAGTATTTATCACACTGTTTTAGTTTAAGGGCGTGCCGATAACCAGAGACAAATGAGGTTAGGTTTTACTTCAAAATAACAGCTGTTTCAGTGTAAAAATACTTTTACATTTAAAAAATGCTTTTGAATATCAAGCTTTTCATTGTTGAGTTCGACTGTTCATGTATACACACATTCACTTGTTTTAAAAATGCTTTTATTGTTGAGTAGGTCTTTAAAGTGTATTTTCTGGGGGATTTTGAATTTCTGGGTGGAGTTTCATAACTTGCAGGGCTATGGTTTCTATGACCGAGCGCGATGGCTCAGGCGGTTTTGTCTGCGACCCGCATTCGGGGGGTGGGTTTTGATTCCCGACCTACCTGGCCGATGGGCTTTCTTCGGGGTTTTCCCGGATCGCCAGGCGGATGCTGGGTAGTTTAATTACATCCCACGAATTTCCTGTCCCTCCATTACATCTCCATTATCATTTCACATCATCTCTCATCTGGAGGTCTCTCAGAAAGTCTCGGCACTGCATGGCAGGATAATATGCTCTTGGTAAAACTTCCTCTTTCGGTAGGACGGACTCCGGTCTCCGAACCCGGTCTGCTGCGGCCTTTGCGGAGCACAGTAAGGTAAGCCGCCGGTTGTACTGACCTGCCGGGGACTTTCCAAATGATAAAGTGCAGGGAACATAACCCTCTGCACTGTCGTGACTCCTTGAGACGACCCACCTCTGTCTCCTCTCGCCTCATCGTCATCCATCCGGGGTGCTCCACTTGGGGAAAAGGTACAATAGACCAAGTTTGGACCTCCGTACCGAATCCTCTCCGTAGCGTAGCCCTGCCCATGGTTTGTATAGCGTAATGATGTTGGGCGTTATCGGGCCCCAATACAGGTCAGGCGCAGTGCTGCCATCAGAAGAAACAGAATTTCCAACCGACAGCGGGAAATGTACAACTGTTGTGGTTTATCCTGTTCAGCTAATGATCTGTGATGCACAGAGCAATGAACTGCTCTCTGAATATTGCATAATTTTAAACAGGTTTATGTACGTCAGCTCGAGGCTGCCATATCGATCCTGCGTGCTCGGGCATTCATCCCCTCCCAGTCGTAACTTTAAAAATATGAGCTCTTCCATACCTTACTCAAATTTGCTTTAGGGCAGGGAAGGTTTGGCGATAAAGACGAAACTGAAATGTATGTATTGAGGGAAAGTTCTGACAGCCCGGTGCTATAATCTTGTTTCGCTTTCGAACACCTGCCAGCAAACCAAGTTTTGAGTTTACTGACCTGGCCAAGAAAGAACAAGTGGCTAGGTTGTGTCCGTATGGTACCTACCTTGTTTAATTTGATATAAGGGTTAATTTTCTGCCTAAAGGCACTTCCAGTTCTATAATTGTTTCCTCTTCCTCTTCGCTTGTTCCTAATAATTCATCTCGCATTTTCACTCTCCTTTCCCATTCACAATTTGTCCAGTGTAGTTTTTCCCCCTTCAGCATTTGGGAGGTCCCAGGTTCATTTCCTGTCTACCACCCACTGTGCCCTTAGGTTTGCTACTTTTCCCGGGTTGTAGGGCTTTTGTGATTTCTCATCCATCCCGATTTCCTTCCCCTTATTTTCTTTTCATTCCATCCCCTCATGTTTCCGATGTGGTTCTAGGTTTTGTGGCGTATTCTCCATGGACACCAGAGGGACGCATGATTGCATCGCCCTGTCACCAGTTCCAGTGATGAGACAAGTCTTCGATCGTTACGGTCTTCCTGTCTGCCTGAAGCCTGCCATGTTTCCTTCACTGCATCCCTTCCTCTAGAAATGGTAGTGTCAAAAATTCTCTGCAACTTGCAGTGCAACAATTCATTTTCCCCTTCTTGATGATCATTTCTTCGTACATATGCTAGTTTTACTTTCTGGAACAACTACCTATTGTGGATCTCGCCAAGTGAAGAGGTAGCAAGACTATGTGGGTTTCCCGCCGAAGTCAGAGCATTAAGGTCGCTTTAAAAATTCTACGTTTCGCAGCTCTTTGACAGATAGCAGGTTTACCTTGCGACAAAAGTCTGGATGACTTTCAGAGTGACTTCTCGTGCCTTTGCGTCAATTACAACTGGAGCTGTCTGGATGCCAAGGATCCAATTGTTTACCAGTACCAACATTGTGTTTTTCTAGGGAGGATTGACCTTCACGTAATTGCTTCACAGGAAAGGGTCATTGATTTAATGTGTACTATATTTCCAGTGTCCGTAACAAAATTTTTTCCCGGTTTTCCGTCTTCTTGAAAGATATCTATAGATACTGGGCAGACCCAAATGACCTCGCTGTCGACGGGCCCTTAAACACCACACACTCACTCACTACATACTGGGTTTGTTTGTGTATCAGTTCATTCATCGTCCAATATGACTTAAAGTTGAAGGACTAATTTTTTTCCTCCATTTTCTGAGAATCAACTCTAACGTCCTTTTTAATAAGATGTCGCACGTTTCACCTATGACCAATGACCAATAAAATATATATCTGGAATTCCCTTCTACTAGCCTTAATTTTATAAATTTTCGTACATCAAAGAATCTTAAAAAAGTTTATGACAGAAAACATCGGAGCTCATTAAAATATATTAAACCAGATAATGATTTTTGGAGTGTTGGCCGTTTGAAATATTTCTTAGACCTTTCATACGCATAAGTTTCAATGTTTCTGATTTTTCATTTCAACTTCTTTTTTTTTACTGCAAAAATAAACATTTGAATATTGTTTCCGAATGTTGAAATATTTTTGCTTAATTTGGAAGAGTTTGTAGATAAAATAACGTAACGAGAATATAATAATAATCTTTTATATGAATAACATAACATATAATAAATATATGTGTAATTTTCATTGATAGAAAAGTGGTGTGAACGCATCTTGTCAGAATTTTTAGATTTTTTTTTTTTCGCAAACAGAAAGTTTTTGCAATTCACTCGTTTTTAGTTATTTCATCAATAACTTATCGTTGCAGCTGCCATTCAGAAGCTGTTTGCAGAAAATTACATTTATTATTTAATATATGTGTATGATATTTGGGGTACTCAGAATTTAAAATTTGGGTGGAATATGATGACGCTTCTAGCTAATACAGGTAAGCCTAATGAGACGAAAACAAAAGTTGCAAACGATAGTGTTAAAAATTTGTGTGAGCAATATGTATCGTAGACTTCTTAAGATACGCAAAATAATATCCTCAGATCTCTAACAATGAATAAGTAAATATCAAAATTATATTTGTTTTGAGTACGTGATTTGGTTGTTACGTACATGAAAGTTTAGTTCAAATATAAGGTTTTTGATAGGCAGTTCAATAAACTGATAATAATTTAATGCAACACAGGTTCTTGAATTAACTGTCATTTTAGATGCTGAATGAAGAAGTTCAGAAAATGAAGTGACAATTAACATTCACAGCCTTATTGAGTGAGTCGTTCTTTGTAGTGAGTTACGTGAGATAGGTCGCTCCAGTGCAAGTTTGCACATAATTTTTTGGCCCGGATATAAAAGAAACGCACAGTTTTATTGATTTATTTCACTTTTTATATTCCAAAAAGTTGGTTCAATCATTTATAAAATATTTATTCCTGAGTATATTGTTGTAATGGTTATGAGCGGACGTACTTAGAACGGTGAACAGGATTGTTGGAGCTGTTACTGAAAAATAATTAATTTTTATTTCTATTACAGGCCACCAGATCTGTTTTTCATGTTAAGTATATAAAAGTTCATAATTTCCTACCAACCCTACAGTAGCTTCTGTGGTAACGTTAAAACTGTGAAATCACATTTCACTTTGCGAGAACAAACCTGAGGTCTGGTGCGAGCCGGGATTTGTTTAAGCCGAAGTCTTCATTTCCGGGGGGCGAAGGTAAACCAGGCTACTCAAAGTCGGAGCTGCCTGCCTGGGAGAGAGAGAATTATCATTTAGCAATAATCAGCAAAAACCCTTGCAAACAGCACTCATTAAATATCCTGAAATAGAACCGGTGGAATGCAGTAGAGACACTTAAAACTTGCGCGTGAGTATGAATATGTATGAGTTTGAAGCACACTTCCTCCCCCTTCCTGCAACCCCCTCCCCACCAAGTCTTCTCTCCTACCGAAGGAAGTAAAATTTCCACTTGCTTCTCCTGTGAGCTTATTTGTAACTAATAATTTGTGATTCATAACTGGTCCGTAATGAGCTGTTGAAGAAACAGGGGTAAAAACATCTCTTACCCTTCACGAGTTGGGCGGGTTTCGTTTGTTTTGTTGGTTCATCTGCGTGAAGTATTCGCATCTCTTTCTCTACCCATTACCATTTCATAGCGATTCTAAAACTTCAGATTGAGGCATAATACTTTGTTAATGTATTTGATTCACATTCGAAACGTCGCCTACCCCCGGTTCCGACCAATGGCGAAGCCTGCAATGAAGTTCCTTTTCCCCAAGAATTCCAGAAAAACAAGAAAAACAAAATATTAATGCCAAACAATATTTTATTTGCACTGGATACATTTTCAAAATTTATTCGCGTACATCCACGGTGCTGCGGACAATTTGACAGCTGCCTAAGCTCGAGTGACCGGTTCCGAGAGCTCATTCAATACTGAATATTTCTGTATTCATACATTCGTAACGATGAATATGATGTTTCGTATGTTTCTGGAAGCAATCGCGACTCTTTGATAGTTAGGAAGCACTGACAAATTTTGTCAGGTGCAGTGTCTGTAGCCTGTGAAGAAAAGTTTTGTTTTTTTGTTTTTGTGTTTTATGTGGCACTTTTAAATACAACTGTAAGTATATTTCAATAGCATTAATAATATTATTTTATTTACATCGGTATTTAGTGGTGACAAATAGGAAATTATTGAGAAGTTTTAAGTTATTAGTAGAAGTGTGTGAATAACATACGTTCTCCATTTTAGATTAACAGTTCACGCGGTGTGGGCCAGCTATAGGGAAAATTGGAACGTCTGAGTGGAGAGGGGAAGCTGGAAAATTGTCTGCTTGTAGTGTGAGCAGGAAGGGCCTACACATGTCTGTATATTAGAAAGAGTACTGAAGAGCAGCCTTAGCTCTTTGAGTCACTATATTCTCTTATTTTAATGAAAGTTATTCTCTCTCTTTGAAAGTCAACCCTCGCCAGTTTGCACGACTAGCCTGACGAAAACTTTTGATTGGTGAGATTTCCTATCCTTCCTTTCATTTCCTTATTCTTTGCCGGCATACTAGGATTTGGGATGATCACCTATCCTGGATATGCTGTGATCCAATGGCCTGTAACTCTTGGGAGCGTACAGAACGAGAACTCGAAGTGCTTCAGTTAAATAGCAATAAATTAATATCTCAAGGATGCCTTGATTTGCATGGGTAAAGGGTAATGTGGCATGCAGGGGATGCTTGTTCGTAGCTTCTCTTCTCCTCGTCATCATTGTTGGCCTAAACGTCCAGCTACTGAGACTCAAATAATGCTGCGCCTGGATTTTTTGTTTGTAATGTCCTCCGACGTTAAGTCATATCGGACGATGATTTGAATGGGTGAAATGATGCTCAAATGAGCCCGGGGTCCGTGGAGCTCAGAGTTACCCGACAGTCGTCTATTTTAGGATAAGGGAAAATTCCGGAAGAAACCTTATCCAGATAACTCGCCCTGATCAAGATTCGAACTCAGGACCTCTTGAACGTGATTCAGACTGCTACCATCGAGGCGGTTGCGCCTGGATTTGTTCCAGTTAAACAACAATGAAACTACTTCATAGCCTTATTATATTTGCCTGAACCGCTTTACACTTCCCCAAGATGTCCCATATAAGCTAAATGTACTTTTAACTTCTTACGAATCCCACATACTCAATTCCTTCCTATTAGTATCTTTTACGCTACCGGTATATTTTACGTTAATATGTTTACCTACATTTATACCTAATTTGTCTAACAGGTTTTTGTGTATACCGTTTTTTACATACCACAATTTAACTATTATATTTACCTACTCCTGCATTTAGCCCCTTGCAGCTGTACCTTGCAAACTCTTATTTAACTCAATAATAGATAAGTGAATGGAACTTTTAATTTACAGCTTTCATGTAAAGAATCTATTTAGTTATTCAATAATAAGCTGTCCATTATAAATTATAGTATGCAAAACGAACATTATTAAAAAAATTATACCTACTCCTGCATCTTCAGAGAATAATCACTGATATAATACCAACTATTTATTTGTGTAGCGGTACAAGTACATACTAAACTTCAGTTATATTAGTAGTAATGTTTTATATTCAGTAGGCACTAAAACAGAGGTACATATATTATAAGAATAAAACACACAAAGATATAATGCATTCCATACATAAAATATTGGCTTGCTTGTTCATAACCATGTAGCGATACCAACAAAAGTTGATTTTTAGAGCTAATAAAAGCCATACTGTATACTTTAGATAAACATATTGGCGCTGTTATTCTTTTTTAAATACTACGACGAATGCTTTTAAAGATATAATTTTATGATGTTTGAATATATCTTTTAACCTTGATAAGTAACTATCATAGTGCATTTAGAGAAACTGGTGAGTTTATAAATTGTTACATGGAATTAATACTTAATTTGACTCTTTTCAGGTTATATTGTCTACGTTTACGAAGTTTTCTTTTGCATGGACTTTAGTTTATTCTCTTTGACCCTGAAGTGCTGAGAAAATTTCTGCTCTCCTGTCATTTTTCTCCAGTGATCATCATGTTAGGTGACATTGTTTTAAATGAGGAACCTTTAGCTTGATACACATTTACCTGGCGAAAAATGACAAGAAACAGAAAACAAAATGCCTTAGTTCCCATGTTTACCTTTGTTTACATAGTATCTGTGACGTTTTTACTGAAGTTTATTTTCCGTTCTTGTACGGACTTCAGGAAAATAGCTCGCGATGTCGTCTAGTAACTAAGTATTTGGAATGGGTATGTAACAGCAAGACTATGTATAATATATATAAAAGTTCAAGAGCTTTATTATATTAATATAAATAAGTGTTCTTAAAGATAAATTTTTGCTGTATGGATATTTGTTTCGATCCGTTTTCAGCAAAGCCATTAATAGGAAATGAAAGGCAGAAACGTCCCTGAATCGAAAACAAACAAAATAAGTATATTAACACTGTACATAGATTCTTAGAGTATAATCGTTTGCTCGAAAATTACACACGCACAATGTGAATAACCCAGCTATCGTGTTATAATATTAATGTCGAAGGAAAACTGTGGGAAAGTTAGTTGGTTTGTCTAAATATATGAATCCAGAGGGTCCGCTTATCTCTGCTGTAAAATTATTTGGTTAAAATGTGTTAAGGACGTGGAGGTGTTACACACTGTCGAGTTATTTCATGGTATATTTAACAGATGTCTCTATGCTCTTTATAGGTGAACGGTGGACATATACATGCTTATTAAAATCATTTTAAGCATTTCCTGGAACACGGATCAGAAATTTTGTGATTATTCCAAGGAAATATAAGAGCGAAACCTTTCTAAAAGTCCAGTTATTTTTATTATTTCCAAGAAAGATAAGAACTGTGTTCAGAAGAGATGTTACAGAAGCTGAAAGAATTTCAGTGTAATTTAAAAAGTCAGAAATTTCTGATAGCTTTTAAGTCTGTTATCTCGTATTATTTACGTCATTGTGTTGTTGCTATCTGAAGCATATTTAGCAAAATATGATTGTAGAATAGCAGTACTAAATGGCATTTCTATACTCATTTTAAATGTTAAAGCGAGACATTGACAGCACGTTGAAATTCAATAAAAAGTTCCATCAAAATATCTTAGCCTATATACGGCTAGTGTGGAGAAATGATTAATTTCCATCAATTAACTAAAATAATAAGAGTTAAATGATGAAGCCTGGGACTTAAGTACTTACAATAGTAAGTCGCCACGAACGGTGTATCTCGGATGCGAGAGCCCCTAGTGGTCTACCGGGGAAATATGAGTCAACTGGAGAATTTAATGTCAGGAAGGCACGTTGACCATGGTAGCTCAAAGGTTAAGAGCGACTGGACGGAAACCAGTAGATCCGTGGTTCAAATCCCGGCCATGGCATTGAATTTTTCATGTTGACTCTATCCATCAAAATATCTTAGCCTATATACGGCTAGTGTGGAGAAATGATTAATTTCCATCAATTAACTAAAATAATAAGAGTTAAATGATGAAGCCTGGGACTTAAGTACTTACAATAGTAAGTCGCCACGAACGGTGTATCTCGGATGCGAGAGCCCCTAGTGGTCTACCGGGGAAATATGAGTCAACTGGAGAATTTAATGTCAGGAAGGCACATTGACCATGGTAGCTCAAAGGTTAAGAGCGACTGGACGGAAACCAGTAGATCCGTGGTTCAAATCCCGGCCATGGCATTGAATTTTTCATGTTGACTCTATCCATCAAAATATCTTAGCCTATATACGGCTAGTGTGGAGAAATGATTAATTTCCATCAATTAACTAAAATCCATATACTAATATTTTACCACTATATTACCAAATAACTTTATGTGGGTAAATCTAGTTTTCAGACTAGAGGTCATAAAAGAGGCAAGTAATGAAAGAATCCAAATTAATAACAAATTGACAGGAATACATAAGGTATCTACAAAGGAAATAAAACATAAATTTCTAGATATTTGGGAAAAAAAGTTGTGGCTTTTATTTTTAAACATATTTAACACTACTCCAAATATTACATTTGTACATTTCGAAAAGAAGTTTATTTTAAATTTTTATAAAAAGTGCTAAAACTTGTAATATCAATATCAAATTGTGGCTTTGTTTTTGTGTTTCTTTAAATTTCTGAATGCGATATTTAAATGTAGTGTGCAAAAACCGCGGAAAATACGTCATTCTGCATTCTTACTTTTTTGCCATTTTAAAACGATTGTCATTATACAATTTATCTTAGATTTCTTTCAGATTTTCGGAACTCTATAGACATCGCGAGGAGACCTACATGCCATTTTCTTGAAGGACACTTTTGGATTTTGGTGTTTTAATAATTTAATACATTTATAATTTCTGTGTTAACATTTTACATAAATTAACTATGAATACAAAACTTAAAAGTTGAAATTCGCAATATAAACGTCGTATTTCACATGAACTTGATTTTGATACTTTGAAAAATATTTTCTTGGAAAGTTAGTGATAGTGAAAAATGATTCTTTCCCATTATTATTTTGACTAAATCTGTCAACTAAATGATTGGCATTTGTAGAAACTGGATATTTCATTGAGGTTTAAGATTAAGTAAGCTTGAAAAATAAAATACATTTTGTCCTGTGGAAGACATTTGTGTATTTCATGAAAATATTTAATTGCTTTACGAAAACAGATACAATTTTTTTTAGTTATTCCGAACAAAAAGAGAAAATCAAGAATTTTGAGCGAGTTCTTTAAAATGTTGTAAGTTTATACATTATTTACAGGTCCATCGTACGAATATTAAAATATAATCCTATATTACTGTAGAATCGACCCAAAAATGCATTGTGTTAACTAAAAATGGTCCTCACACGATTAAACATTTACATTACAACAGCGTTGCTGTTCGACACGAACCTCTGCCAATATACGCGAATTTAAGAATGACAACAATAAATTCAGTACAGGGGCTGAAACAAACGAAGACACAGATTCTTAAAATTCGTGTTCAGAATTGCAACCATGAAATAGCCTATCTGTCCTAGTGTGTGGTTTTTATACCATGATAAAAGTATTGCTTGAAGTGTTTACCTGCAAGGAACATATTCTGGAGAGGAGCAAGCTTTAAGATAAGAAATAGATTAAGCTTATTTTCCCTACTATTAAAGGTCAAAATAAATATGGTTTTTGGTATTTTAATATGCGATTTTTAAAAGTCGTAAGAGAATATGAGCAAGGAAACAATGCTGGGTGATAGTGTAAGAGTCGCCAGCTATGTTCCTGTCAGCAATAGTAAGAAGAGGTCTTCGCAATGAGGTCTTCTCATATCGAGAGATGACCCCTTGGGGCAAACATTATGGAACTGTTAGGCATTGGTACGGGCCCAAGCATGAAAAATGCAGCAGGAGTGTTCTTACGACACAAAGAGAAACCGTCCAGAGGTTTACTACAGGCGGCGCGACTATGTTCGGGTCGCGACGAAGCTCGGCTCGCAAATGCACGCCTAGCTTAGATCAGATGCTCGCAAGTAATGTTATGCTTTAAACAAAGTGCTTAAGCGACCTGTGAAGAACTTAACGTGAATATGTTGTCACACACTTTTGCAATTTAGGGGCTTTAAACCAGGTAATTTCAGTGACATCTCGATATACAGTTTAATATTTGGATTACAGTATGTAATACTGTAATGTAATACCTTAAAACCCAACCTCCCTTGCAGTAGCGTGCACCCCTTTTGTCAAACGTAGGCCCAGAAAAGGGGCCGTTGAACGTCAATTGTACAATAAATCACAGCTTATTTATCCATTACCGGTATATATGCTAAAATCTGGCATTGTCCATAGTAATTTATTTTCAATAAACCATAGTAAGTTCAAATAAATGGCTCTTAATATTATAACGATACTTTTGGAACCAATGAAGTTCGAAATCTTTATAGAAATCCCCATGTAAACTAGCCTTAGTTTTCGCCTTCTTGAAGTATTATATCCACTGTTTATTGTTTTTTAAGCAATGTCATGTATAGACGTGAAAAGAGGAATCTCAACATCGCGAAAATGAAATTCAAATCTGAAGAGAAAATATATAATTTAGAAAATGTTTTTTTGCAATATTTTGAGACAAGATCTTGTGTAATTCCATTGCTTACTTAGCAGAGATAATGTAGGAAGGAAACGTTATCATATCTTGCCATTATTATAATAAAGACATACAAGGCTGTAAATACGTTTGGCGCATTCAACACCCAGAGATTTTCGAATAAAAATACGGCATTATGGTTTATTTATAGGGAATTACTTGAAAAGGTCACAATGTTTCTGTTTCTGACCCACAATTGCTTGCGCTACTCGTTCTGTGTTGCAGTGATACACCATTTAAATTCAGCAGAAGTGAACAGTTTAATTATAGCATCGTTTTAATAATTTCTGAAGACATACCCTACACTAAGTTACAAATATAAGGTTTGCTTAAGTGAATTTTCCATTTAAATTATGGCAAAATCCCACAAAAAATATGTTTACAGAAGAAAGGTATCTAAACCTTACAGATTATGCCACAATTAATTGATAAGCAATGTTCGTAGGCGGTAAATGATAAAGGTTTTTTTTTTTTGCCGATGAATTGTCGATAGCTAAACTTCTATCTGTATTTGTGTTTACTCGATACTCCATACTCTCTGGGTTCAGAGGCACCAAAAATATACAGCCAACATGACAATAAAAATATCACCAGACATCTGTTTTCTTTGGCAAGAATTTGGGTAACCCAATCTCGTAAACATCCTTGGATTAATAGATGGACAAACCATATGAATGCTCCCACATTTCTCCTTTAAAAATTTAGCCAATGTATGGCTTAATTATTACGATTAAAATATAGACAGAGTGAAAGTTGAACGTCGATGTTAGCTCGCTGTTTGCGCATGCTTTTTACAGCTACTAAACTTTTTGAATTATTTTAATATTATTTCCTTCTATGGTTTACGTGGTACAGAAAATAAATACTCATATATTGTCACCGCTGTATTTTTATCGTCATTGGGTTTATAAATAATCTGTGTATTTGACATTTTAAACGTAGACATAACAAAACATTTGTAGGCATAATTCGTCGAGGCTTCGTTTCTTTTTCGTGCAACGACACTAAAATGTAAATGTTGCATATTTGAAACACTTTTTGGAATGGCAGTAGTTTAAATTGGTGAATTTTGAAAGAGGTAACAAAGTCGACGGACATTTAATTGCGTTCCAAATATTCCAGCTACTTATTACCTCTGTGTGTTAAATTGTGGAATTATATTAGCTAAAAGGTAAATATATAATATGTGTGTTCTTAAAAGTATAAAAATTTGGGGAAAGAGTACAAAAATAACTGCCACCGCTACCTCAAAAGTAATAGGTATATATAATTTTTTAAAAGCTAATAGTAAATTCTATTAATGGCTAAAATATTACTCTTAGACGCTGCTGAAAACCTCTTGAGTTTTGCTCCATGTTTTTTGGTTTCTGTTCTAAAATACAACGAAAATTTCAAGATTTTGCCCTAGATGAATGCTGAAACAGAAAAATCCTGTTACATTACAAATGCTCACCAATTTTAAACTCGCAGTATACAGGTGATTCAACTGCATTACAAAATATTCGCTATAATATCTATTCTTTACTCTTTTGGCAGGATAAATTTCGTCCTTGTGCCATTTTGGAAAACAAGTCGATGTTTATCTTTTTTTCGATGTTGTGACCTCGATGGCTCGCGGAAAATTCTAGCTCTCGCATCAAATCCTTGAATTTATTTTTAAGCTTAGAGGTCGTGTTCACATATTTTGGGGGGAAAAGAGAGGGGTTGGGGAGCTTTACCCCAATATCATAATCCCTTCTCTGTATGCAAAGCTCACACGAATGTTTCTATACGCTCGGGCTGAATTTAAAATACGTTTGTATTTTTCAGAGGTTATAATCAGTAATAAGTGCAAGCAAGGGTTTGTGTGGTAAAAAGGCCTCCATTCGATTTCACCTCGTAGTTTAATCGAGGTTTATGCCGAAACATCCCCAAAAATTTTCAGACGTATTTTAAAAATCAGTCTGTGTAATGCATCCTTCAAAGCTGAGTTATGTTTCAAGGTGAATGCTCAAGTTAGTAAATCAAAGTGATTTTAATTGGTTACCATAGCAATACCACCATGAAATTCATGCACGATGGAGTACCAGGTCACTCTTAAGAGAAAATTTCAATAGCTTAAAAGCAGGAAAATATTTATTTCTTAGAACTACGTAGTTTTGTACCTTAGAAGAGAATTTTTAATTTCTCCTGCAAATAACATGGCAAGTACCAGCTGTAAAATATTTGAAAAGCAACACATTATCTAATTTCAAAGAAATAAATGTAATTTCGCATATTGTTAATCGAATAATATTGCTTATCCAATCACATCTATCGTCCATTCAGGGCGTATTGCTATTCAAAATAGTTGGCAATTTGATCGGATACTAACTTTTTACCAACAGATATTGCTACTAGGTAGCGGCATTGTTCTGGCATGTGGATATGCAATATTATGCTACAGATATTTAAGTCGAGGTTAAATCGCAAAGGTTGCCAAAAATATATTTTCAACTTTCTGTGCAGTCTTAGAAACTAATACTTAATTTGAGATATATTTTTCAATTCAGGCACAATATTTTTAAATATTTTTTAACAATTGTGCTGCAGAGGACATTGCACTCTGAATTCTGCATCACTTCAATAATTCTATACCATATATAGGAAAATATGTATCAGAGATATTCCAAAAGAAGAATTCCAGTTATTGTTAGTGTTGAACTAAGGTCTATGTTATTTTACTTTTTGAAATATTTATTCAAGCAACTTCCTCTTAAAGCATAACTTAGGTTTGAAGGATGATAAAAGTCCCAGAGCATAAACATTGCTGGATATTTAAAATGAATTGTGAAAAAAAAAGGAAAGTATAGGTCAACGGAGGTATTAACATAATTAAAATCAGGAAAAATCAGAGTTGCTGTGTGGTTTTTATTTCATAATGGATTTCTACGAACTGTATGGGTATTCAAATGTTTTGTGCCACAGCAGTCTTCTGTTTTTCATAAACAATACAAAATGTACAAATAACACACGAAGTTGTATAAGCTATTGTTTTAACTTAGTCTGTTTCTTTCTTTATTTTCAATGAGCGTATGAGATACATGAGAGAGAGTGAGAGAATGGTGTAATATGTTTAGAATCCGGGGTGATGGGGAATAGGGGGGCACCTGAGTGTACAAACCAAAAAAACAAAGAAACAAACGAACCATTGCTGCTTTTTCCCTACCAAGATTAACTGTGTATGAGAACATACAGCCTTTGTTTCCAATCACTGCAAACGAATTTCTAAATTAAAACCAAACAATAGCATGCAGCCTTTTTCTTAATCTGATAGAACAATAAATAGTTTTTAGCCTTGATTAAACTGAAACAAACACAGGCTGTATGCATCTCCTTCGCTATTCATTTGTTTGTTAGCAAGTAGGTTTAACACCCATATAGTAGTGAAAAAAATATTTAGAATCAATTTCTATAAACTAATTTCATTTTTCTTCCTTCAACCACAAATAAAACGAAACAATAAGTTAACGTTTTGCTACTAGGGCTGCAAAAGGATAACAATGGTTTCGGAAATTCGACTGCATCGTGTGCTCAGTTTTGAGTCACATTACACATTTATAGAAATACTTTGTATAGGTCGCGTGTTAATAAATAATGGATTTTGAATATGAAGAAGTGCAAGGAAGGTATTTTTGCAGCCCTACATCTCCAACCATTCCTTACACAAAGATTTCCTCACATTGGATTGAGATCACGTCGGATTCATCAGTGTGTTTCTAGCCCCAAACTATTAGAGACCTGCAAATATAAATAAAACTATTGCCAAAGTTTCAAAAAAATGATATAAATTTTAAATGCTTTGTGGCAAGGTTATGCAGAATGTAAATGAAGAATAATGAAATATTTTCGTGAAAAATTGAAATTTGTAGAAGTCACTGGGCTAGCAAATTTCTGGGGAACAGAGTTGCCAACTTTTTAATTCAAGTATATCTTACAAACAATTCTGAATTGTAGATTTACATTCAAATCATCGCACGTCCAAATAAATTTGGCAATAGAAAAATTACACCTAGGGTAATCATGTTTATAGTTATCGTATATATAAAATATTCTTATCTATTTTCAAGTTAAATATTTGTGTAAATTATCTTATTGATAATTTTTGTTTTTAAGTACCTACAAGGAATTATGAGCATAACTAGACCTTAACCGATATGCAGTCAAATATTTTGAGAACTAGTCACCATGGAGAGTCTTTGAAATTCCTTTCTCTTTGCATGACCAAGAGACTAAAAACAACGAATTCTCATTTGAGAAAAGCATAAATATTAAAAAATTTGGACAACAACATAGAATATATCCGAAATGGTTTATTCCATGAAAAATATACATTTTACATCTTATCTGTCTCCTATTGTTTACCAGTTATACAGAAGTTATTACACTGAAGATAGCTTCTGAGAACATTTCTGATATGTAATTCAACTAATCAGAGGGAGTTTATCTTGCTCTCTTGCTTTTAGAACGGATCATAAAAATATTCCGTCGTCGCTTCAGTTCAAAGTTTAAGGAATATTATTTTGGAACCATATAACTGGAGTTATCTTTATAGTTTTACTACCTGTAGGAATGGATAGCTTAGATAGCTGTTTAACTTCATATGAATACCAAGAGAAAATTATTTCAATGATTCATAATTTGAGATTCTGCCCTTATAGCTTCGATTTTTGTGTTACAAAGAAAATATTTCTCTATTATTCATTTAAATCGTTTTTGTGCTTTGGTACACTGAATAGGAATGCAAGCATTTTCCACTTACCAAAGGCTGAGATGTGTGATAGGATACAAGGTAATAAAATTGCTGATTTCTAAATATTTCAACCAAGCTGTTTCAATTTTGAGTACCAACTTCAACATAATTACGGGAAATAATTTTTGTGGACCCTCTAAGGAAACTATTTTCGAACCCAAAAATGGAATAAATTCTGAAAATAATGAAAATTTGAATATTTTAGACACTTAAATCTTGCATGGGTACTTGTATATTATTGAGTTTTGAAAATTTATTATCGAGCGCACAGAGCTTTAGGAAATAATTTATTCCGAACATATATTTCTGTTTCTGGTAATAAAGGCAATTTTGTCAATAGAAAATATGCATTTAAAATGTTCTTTAATGCCACTTAAAGGCAATGATGGCAGCTTAAAAAGTTATATATTTGCTGGTCTCTGCTTATGCTCTTTTTCGAGAAGAGAAATTGAAATTTCCCGAATGTACAGAAGAAACACAATCAAGAATCCGAATTGATCTCATTTAAATTGTTGCTCAGCTTTTTGAAGGCCAAAAGACCTCTCTACGTGTGTAATTTGGAAGCTAGAGAACAACAAACTTCCATACCGGAAACTTGAGATGAAATGTCCCAAAATGTCTCAACATTTCACTTCTTCACTCAATGAATATTTTTTTTGAGTGAACTTTGCCTATCTCCTTAGAATGCATCCATTACGAGGTGTTTCGCTAATGTCGACCAAATATTTGTGTATTTCACTGTATCTAGCTGTTTGAGAGATCCAGTGCCTATTTGGATTCAAGCGAAATGCCTCTTCTTGAAAAGGTATGCAGGCGAGTTGTACATAATAATTGACCATGGTCCTGAAAAAGAGGTTCCTTCTGTAATGTCAAAGTTAACTAAATAAAAACTTAAAATACAAATCTTGCCCAGATGCTCTGACATTGAGAGAATGTGTGTTCCTATCCCACAAAGAAACTCCTTGAGAATTGGATCTGGTCAGCGCATGTACTGCGGAGACTTTCCTGTCCTTATAACCAAGTCCTGAGTTCGATGCCATCTGGGAGTCGTGGGACAGAACATTTCCTTAAATCAAGGTAAGTACAAAGGCTATTATAACAATATTTAATCAACGCAAGTCAAGTAAAGTTGCAATTCCAGGATACAAGCTTCGGATCTGTACTTTGTCAGCGCTAAGTACATTTCTGTCCACGTATAGGTTTAAATACCAACCGTTACTTTTGAAAGTAAATTTACTAAATATAAATTTACTAAAACTAACTGTAATAAGAGGTATAAGCTACAAAGGTAAGCTATATTGCGGTTATACATGAATTATACAAAGAATTATACTTTTCTTCCATAAACTTTTTAAATTATTTTGGTATAATATCCAATGAAGCTTGTTAAACACTTCACTTCTACTTGAAGCTGTACTTTTTAAAAGCTAATTCAAGACACAAAGTTAGCAGCTAGATGATGATCAGAATAAAGTACCAAGAAGGTCCTGATGTGACTTCCTGGACCATAAAGGATGCCTTACTGTGCACAAATATAAGTAAAAATTATTAATAATCTTTGTAAACTTAAAACTCAATAAATACTCACGTATTTTATGAATGAACAATAATGGGGGTTCCATGTAAGGCAACACTCATAATTTAGTAACCGGATGTTCATTTAAAAAAAAAATTGTTTTAGGTTTTTCAATAAATAAAACATTTTTCATGGACAAAATATCACTTGAAGGTTTATTATGGATTTAATGAACTTGGAATGTGCTACACAGAAATCAGTAAATCATACATATAAGTTTTAATTAAAACGTTATTTAAAGATTCTAATAATTGCATCGAGGCACTTAAATACAAAACAATTGAAGAACATGAAACTTAACTAAAATGAATATAAGGTCTTCGATCACACGTTTTGTGGTTACAGGACATTGTTTTGTATTTGTTAAGTTCTTTCTGTTATTTCAAAATGTATTTGAAGATAGAAAATTAATCTCATGATCATATATGCAAATTTCATCGATACGGTTTCCAAATTAATTGAGAATGAGGTTGCCAAGAAGAATAGAGCACACGTTTTTTCATACCCCCCCAAATCCTAGCTTCCTTTACAGTAGCTACTTCAGCTTCAATTTGATGGCCTTCCTGGTACTCGGTTTATGAGACGTGAGTTCAAGACTACGATGGAATCTTTTAGTTATAGAGGTTGAAGATTGCAAGGCATTAATTGCTTCTGGAGGTTCAGAGAAACCGTAAGGAAGGCTAGGCTATCATTGATCTTATCATTGCATACTCGAGGTATCGATTTTGTCTTTGCGATTAAGGCGGCATCATTCATGTCGAAAGTGCTCACAAGTTCTTTAGTGTCACTAAAGGCTGTACACAACCAGCTTCCCCTGCGTATCAGCACTGGCTGTGTTAAAAGTAACAGCCCAGCAAGTGTGGTGCACTGCTTCACTCTAGGAAAAGTTATCTAATCTTTCCGTCACACGATAGACGATACTCCATCGTCTGTATCTTTCTTTATTTAATATTTATAAAGCGATTGGCCATAGACATCTCTCTCGTTAATAGTTCTAGAATAAATATAAAGAGGTATTATACATAATCGACTCAACAAAAATGAGTTGAAAGTCGGATAGTTTCCAGTGAATCATTTAAAAGAAAGAAAAGAAGGAATTAGATGCATTGATGTGATAATTGGATGTGTTGAAAGAAGCACGTATATCTTGTAGGTAAAGGTGAGATCGAGAAAACAGATATTAATTATGTAACATGAATCGAAAAACAGCATGATCAGTTTTGGTAGTAATGGACAATTAAAAAATATATAAAAGCGAAAGAAATCGCTCCAAATAAGAAAAAAGAAGTTAACATACATATTTCCTTTACTTGTAATGGTTTTTCTTGTGATACAGTTCTCAAACAGAATGGAGAACTACAGAGGGCACAAATAACTCGTCATCGTTTGAGCTTCACTTGTCAGGGGCGGTTCTTCCTTGATGCGTTTGAATCGCCGAGTCACCTACTTTTTTGAATAGACTACATGGTTATGTTTTATGTTCTAGCATTTAATTGTTCGTTATAAAAGTTCTCCAAGCTATATTTTGTTATGGAATCGCTCTTTTGGCGCTCGCGTGTCGATAATGCAGCTAGCTTACTTCCCGACTAATGATTCGTTATTAAAAGACCAAGGTGACCGTAACACTTGCGGCGAGTGAGGATAGGTTGGAGGGGCAGAATGCATTGCTGGTTACCATGGCTACGGATTAGATTCATAGAAGCCGTATATTCCGCACCAACTCGTGTTGCCAACACAATACAGAAACTTCTTCCTACTTTTTCGTTTATTCGAAAAGAAATTTGTTGGTAGAAGTGGTAACCCGCTTGATGCGAGCCCCGCGTGACATGTGCTACTGTTTATTATCAGTTTGCATCCTGTGTGAAAACGTAATTTTTTATGTGATCAGTGGTTACTGACCGATATGTAAAGTGTTTAATGTTTCATATTTAAGGGATTTAGAATGAATCCAACACACGACTTGGTGTCTCCAAACTCCCTTTTTTATAGGAAAATGATGACAAACGCGTGGTGGAATGTCGGTAGGGCAACACCAGTGCCTTGTTTCGAAAAAAAAACTTTGCGGCGGAGCACCTTCAAAATGCAGCAGGAAATTTAAGACTCGTTGGTATGAGGAAAATAATTGTATCGGATTGAAGGATCTGAGTAAAAACACTAACAAAATTGTAGACGTTCTTCGGGAAAGCTCACGTCTATATATTCTAAAACACAATGACAACGTTAAGCTTAACAGGCTTTTCATGCAATATCCCATTAGGGAAGTAGACAAGAAATGATATTTCTTGGACGTAATGAAAACGAGGACTCTTTAAATAAAGACAGTTTTAAGGAACTTTTGGATTCTTATATAGGGGGAAACTACATCGAAATTCAAAACCACTATTCCAATATAAAATCCGTTTTTGCGATGTTGATTTCGATGTTGATTTGGTTAGCCAATTTTCCGAGTTACCTAATTAATTCGCTCAGAGCCGCGCCTGTCACTTGTTATTCCAATAGTATAAGAAATGACATTTTGTTTCAATTAATATAGCCATAATCCGGGAGCGGAACAATGTCCATAACGAAGAAGGGTTAATTGGACATTTTTGTTCAGTTATAGACCTGTTTTGTCATAGTGGCTAGTTTTATAACATAATAATGAGAAGGGGAGAAAAAGGTATATAGAGCAATCTAACAGGCAGAAGGGAAGGAATGCCTTGGATTAGAACAAGATCAATGTTCTTAAGGGACTAAGAGGTAGCAGGACAGGAATAAGTATGTGAGTTATGTGTAGAAACAGAAAGCACAGTTCACATTCTAACAGAGTGCAGAGTATGGAAACAGTATGGGGGAAGTAATGGGAAAAGAAGAAAACCAAGTTGATAACCATAAAAATGGGTATGGGGAAAAATGGAAGTAGAAATAGAATTATGGGCAACCTATTTTGGTAAGCTAAAGAGAAGTAGACGAAGAAAATAAAGATTGGAAAAGGAAAAATCCTGGGACAACAAGAGGAAACAGATAACAAATGACTATACTACTCAGCAATGCTAGAAGTTTGAGGTAGCTAACGTATTGGATGGCACCAAGCTATTTATACAACTAGGTTAAGAGAATGTGTATGTAATGTAGATAAAATATTCGAAATAGCAAGTTGTATTTTATTCTAAAAATCATTCTAGCTGCAGAATTTATACATGAAATCTATTTTTAAATATGGACTTATCAGTCATTTTAGTTATCTGAATACTATACCACTTAAAATGTCGTAATTACGACACTTCAGAGTTGTATGAAGCCAACGGAAGTGGATGTTTTGATCTAGGAATTTAGTAATTAAGTTATGAATAAGTGCTCCTATGTGCTCAAGTCACGACATACTTCTTGCGTACATCTTTCCGGCTAACATTTGCCTCTAACGGCACACTTGTGATACAACTATCATATCTGACTAAGCTTAACTCAAATTGTGCTAGATGGCGTGGAGTGTCCAGGATTCTCCACATCCCTCCCCCCTCATGGTCCGTCCCAATCTCCAGAGGGGCGATCTGCCGGGGGAATTACGTCCCATGGGAAGTCCTAAGCTGCACAATCCCCATACTGCCATCTCTCCCGGGCGTCAGATAGGGGATGGGGGCACGTTTCCACATATGGCGTAGGACATGGTCATCCTATAGCAAACCTTTAGATTTGTTTATCACGCGAACTGCTTACAGCATGGAAATTTCATAGTTGTAGAAGATACACTTTTGCCCTGTGTCTCCAAAAGTCTTCAGCTTGTATACTTGTGGTTTATAGGCAGTTAGAGAGTGGTTTGTTGTTTGACTGAAGGATCACCCTCAATTTATTCACATTCAAAAGGCATTGATCTTTACCTGGAGAAACGATCTTGAGCTTAAGACATCTTAACGCTAATTTACAATGTGCTTATTTCTTCCTTCTCGATTGTGTTTTTCCAGTGTCTTCCTTATATACCCTTTGATAGGACCAATCAATCTTTCCCACCATTCTCTTCCACAAGCTGCGCTTGGGGGTATGAAATATACTGGCGTGTTTGTTGGTTTGTTGATGTTAAGTTAAGACATAGTTCTCTACTGTCTACTAATAAGTATCCACTAGCGACAGAATAAACAGTGCTGGGTAATCCTCTATGGCCAACACGTCGCTGAAAATCTATTCAAAATCTATCCCTTCAAGGATGCCAAGCTAGTTAGATGAATGGCCTTCATAATGGCACGATTATGAGCATACCTTTCTTGAATTGTGTCCTTAACATATGTAGGAATGCACAGAGAAGTATATTTCTGTAATCAGAAAGAACTTCTGACGTCGAATCTAACCTACTGGGACAGGTACTTCAATATTGTCTTCAACATATTTGTCCTCACTCCTGGTACAGCTGACTGTGAAGTATATATTAGTGTTGTGATAATGCCGCCTGTAATTTGAAAGTTAAAAGGAAAGACTCCTCGTGATTGCCAATGTAACGAGTACCTTAAGGAAGAGAAAATGCATAAGGATCTCTACTCTCCTGCGCATTTCAGAGTGATTAAGAAAATGAATATTGAACATTATGCTGAATAGCTATGCACAATATAACCTCTAATTTACACCCCTAACTCGGTGCCAGAATAGGCAATGCGTCTTACCATAATACCCAAAACTCCAAGTTCCTTAAGAAGAAATATACTTTCTTGGTTACAACATTACATTATCCTCTTTGACGAAAATAGTACCAAAAAAATGTTATACTTAATTCTAGCCATTGAACCGACTCAGAAGAACTTTTTGATATACCAAACATTGTCAAAATATAACCATACAACCTTAAGGCTTCCTCCGTAACATCAGGATCTGAATCTTATAGAATTAATATGGACAGATGACAAAAAATAGGCTGCTTGTAGAAATGTAACCTTTAAAACAAAAGACGTTAAAATGTACCACCAACGATTCGAGTAAATTGACAAATGGAATGGGAAAATGTGTGCTACCATGTGAATGAAATGGAGCAGAAGTGCTGCAAAAAACATGTAGTAAGGGAAGAAAGAATTATAATTGAAGACAATGGGATGGAAGCAGTGACGAAGATGGCAGTGATAATGACCACAGAAAACGAATTAGAATGTTATTGAAGACAAAAGTCGTTTAACTGCGCGCTAAGCTACTATGTGTAAATGAAAAACCTTTCTGGAAAAATAGTATTTAATTTTTTGAAGACTTCGACATTCCTGAATAACAACACATGAGATAAACAATCAGTGATACTCGAGAGGATCACAAGAAAGAATTATAATTGAAGACAATGGGATGGAAACAGTGACGAAGATGACAGTGATAATGACTCCACAGAAATCGAATTAGAATGTTATAGAACACAAAAGTCGTTTAACTGCGCACTAAGCTACTATGTGTAAATGAAAAACCTTTCTGGAAAAATAGTATTTAATTTTTTGAAGACATCGACATTCCTGAATAACAACACATGAGATAAACAATCAATGATACTCGAGAGGATGAAGTCATCACTGTGAAATATCACTGTCATTGAAGGCCAGGGAAAATAGGTAAGAAACTCGCATGAAAGCTTTCATATTCATATTTCAGCGTTCAAGAACCATTGCGCAACCTATAATTTTTCTGCAGCTTCTTTTCCTGCAAACAAAATTGCTTCTCTATATTTTGACGGTTAGCTAACAGAAAATACTTATTAGAAGACTGGCTAGTCTAAACTCTTCTGCTACATAATAATGTTTGTGAAACACCCGTAGTATGGTAAATCCTTAGGTTCGTGGTTCCGTATATAATTCTGAAGTTCAAATTTAAGAAGCTTCCAAAACCACCATTTTCAAAATACACTGACAATTGTAGTAATTGTAGATTACAGCAGTACCTGAGTGCTTGGCGCTAGGCACCCAACCCAATCATGGGGAAATTCGGATGGGTGCAAAGTCATTAGAAAATAATAGTTAAGGCATGTCAGAGGCTGTTTCGTAGCTTGTGTGTTCTTCCTAATGATTGAACGCTAGAATCTGAAACAAAAAAGTCATTTTGCTCAAGAGTGTTGATAAATATAGTGAAATTAGTGCATATTCTTTAAGGATAAAGCGGTCTAGCCGATGTGTTCTAAAGGTTCCGAGCTCTAATCTTGGTCATGATGAGTTATCAGGATAAGTTTTTATCTAGGGTTTTCCATTACCCTGAAAGATAAATGTAGGGTAACCTTAAGCTCTATGGCCAAGCCATGGCACCAAAGCAGTCCGGGTTCGATCCCAGGCGGCCTCATGTAACATTTGTAGTAGACAAAAACGGCGTAAGGGCGAGTTTTCTCCGGAATCTTCGGTTTCCTGCGCCATTTCATTCCATCGGTGCTCCATCTTCATCTCATGTATAATCAGTGTCACCGCCTGCGGTGCCGCATGTAGTAAAACCGAACGTTAAACATTACACCTGCATTCCCCTCTGGACCAACTGTAGTCATGTCTGTACATTTGTAAAACCTTGCAGAACTGTGTCAGTCTTAACAACCAAGGTACAAGTGGATGTTAGATTTTAGGTTTTTAGATTTTTCCTTCCCTGAATGTAGGTTTGTAGTTCGTTCCAGGAAAGTCATTTGTTGGATCTATTCCTCAGGGTCGACCGATATCTCTGCTTCTTCTCGGGATATTTAAGACGATTATTTTGGTATTCTTTCATTGTTCATTCTCATTACGCGCTCCGTCTACTTTAGTGTGTATTGTGCTCATCTTTCTATTTAATTATCCAGTGTTCGCTTCCAGGAAATAACGAGGCGACGGTCTTTGTTTTATATAATTTGAACTTTGAGTCTTTCGAGTTCTTTTGAAGGCCCATTGCCTGTATTTTATTTTCTACTACTTTAAATTCTTCATAACTTCCCTAGATACTGAAAGTGTGATACTTGTTGCTCTACCTTCTAGGATAATTTTAGAACTTGCACATATTTGTCTATTTTCAATTAACTTGCTGAGTTTGCAGTTGCATCTATTAGCTATCAGTTGAAAGTTACTCGTACTTTCAGCTCGTGTCATAATAACAAAACCGTCTGTAAATAATAATATGTTTGTCTTGACTTTATTATCATATCTAGTCCTTCATCATTTATTTTGAACCAGTCTTTCAGAATATCATGTATAAATAAATAGTACAACGGAAACTACACAACGTTGTCTAACCCATTTATTTACTGGAAAGAAGGCTATTTTAGTTTTTTTTATAAATTGGGGATCAGTGCAAATATTTGTTGTATTAAGCATCTACGATGATCTGGGTAGGGAGATGTTCCACAGGATTTCCCTGTTTACTCCATCAAAACTTTCTCTTAGACTATAAATAACAAATGTATACGTAGAATTAATTCTCTCTGCTGTTTTGTTAATTATTTGTAACAAGACAAACTCAACCATCTCTGTAGGATGTCTATTTACAAAATAAATACATTCTTCTGAAAGTGAGATGTCGATAGTTCTGTTTTTCTTGCTATTATTTTGGCACGAATTATACAATATCAACTATTTAAAAGAGCACTTCCTCATTAGTGTAAGGGTTGCTTTTCCTAAAACTTGTTTAAAAAACATAGAGTCACACTTTGAAGAGCACATTTGCCTATTTTATAATTTTCAAATCTATCTTATCAGGTCACTAGTTTACCTGTTGCTCAGTGAGATAAATATTCTTCTTATTCTGTCATTTGGAGTTATCTACATAAAGACTTATTTGAGTTGATAATGACGATTATGATTATGGTTTAAGGGCGCTCAACTACTGGGTCATTAGTGCCCTTAAAAAAGACAAGTGTGTTAATAAAGCTAGATAAAAGTTTAAAACACTAAAATACTACGTGCCAAGATAAAAGCACCGGCATAACGGTGAGGCAAAGACTAAAATAGAACTTAAAACCATAAAACCAGCAAAAGGTTAAAAAGGCTAAAATTCCCAAAGTGTTTGGGCCTAAATTATAAAACCGACAGCTAAAACAAACGCTAAAACTTTGCCCACCGCAGTCTCGTCATCCGCGAGGTTCTCCGCCAAGCTGGCCGGCAGGTGGACAGACCTGCGGAGACGTGCCAAGCTAAAACAATCTAAAAGCAAGTGACGGACCGTCAGGTCAGCACCGCACAGCGAGCAAACGGGAGTCGGGGCCCTATTTAACAAAAAGCTATGGCTAAAATAAAAATGTCCAATGCCTAACCGAGCCAAGGTGATTTCCTCTCGCCGCGAAAGCTGACAGGAGGTCGCCCAGTTGATCGGAAGCTCCTTCACTATGCGAAGCCTGTTGCCACGCAGAGCAGACCACTGATCGCGCCAGCATGAGAGCGCCGCCCTACGGACAACACGCCTAAAGTTTCCGCCGTAACATACGCGATGGTACAGCTGGGCTTTATCGTTGCCTCCTTAGCTGTCGAATCCGCGAGGTCATTTCCGCGCAAGCCCACCAGACTAGGAACCCATGCACACACCACGCCAGCGCCAGAGGCGTGCAGAACGTGAAGGGCGTCCTGGATACGCTGTACAAGGGGATGGCGGTTGTACAGCTCACGAAGGCTCTGAAGGGCGCTCAGCGAATCATTAAGGATAAGGCAATCACCCAACCTTCTGCGGCGAACATGTAAAATAGGTCGGTATAATGCACGGAGCTCCGCAGTGTAGTCGGAAGTATTGCCATGGAGACCGAATGTAAAGGGTTCGGCCCCATGGACATACGCGCATCCAACACCGGCAGAGTTCCTGGACCCGTCAGTATAAAGGTATTTAAAATCTTGATATCCCGATAAAAACTCTAAAAATAAACTGCGGATGCTACTCGTGGGCTTCGTGGACTTGAGGTGCACCGTCAGACCCAGATCTACGTAAGACGCAGCACACAACCACGGAGGGTACACTCGCTCGCCCCTAGGAAGCATCCTAGGCAGCCCTAGGGCATGCCACCTAAGAAGCTCTCGGAAGCGAAAACCTGCCGGCTTTGGACTCAGGAGGGTGTTGCTATAACGGGAGTCAAGGAAGGTGTCTGAAAAGGGGTTATACGTCGGGTGCCAAGGCGTACTACACAACCCGCAGCCGTAATTGCCCAGCATTATTTGAGTTGGCTCCTCTTCCTATACATTTCAGTTACACCACAATACTTCGAAATATTTAGTCCACTGTTCTTCTGCAATAGATGTTGGTATGAGTAGTGCTTCCTTTCTGATTTATTTATATTTTCATCATAGGTCACACGCCTTGCGGCGTGTTGTAGCTGTTTGTTAACATACCGGTATACTTCACAGTAACTTACTACTATTAAGAATTTCTTTGGCTTATGAAACCGCGATAAAGAAGCTATTGCTTATGAGTGTTTAACGTGTTCCAAAATTCAGTTATTACAGTCCATGATGGCAAATAAGCTGGTGGACATATGTAGCTTACACGTTTTAGAGGGAAGTTAATGTTAGTGAGGTTGAGGATGGAAGCGTTAAATGATAAACAGAACAGGAAGCAATATCAAATAATTGTAAATAAATTGACCAAAACTAAATGGCTCATACAATGAGACCAGCAGTTTATTTCACGTGTTTGATAATACTAAATAAAGCATTTGTAGCTGAAAAGGAAGTTGTTGATATATACAGTAAGTGGTTGAAAGTATTGTACAATTAAGATAACAAAATGCTCTGAAGTTAAATAAATATTATCTATGACGTAACTTTTTACAATTCATATTTTTAATGAAACTAAATTAATCGTTTGTTCGTTGAACTCCCTTCAGCTCTTCCATCCATCAAAACCATATCCATCATTTCGACGTTCGTATAGCGTTCCACATTGCTTGGATTTGCTATCTAAGTACGCGCAAAATCCTCTCTGTTAGGACGGAATGTGTAGTTTTACACTGAAGAGCAACCTTCAACTGTCCGAGTTATTAGTCGACTTTTTCACAAGTAACTGCCCTTTGCTCCATTATCTGTAAGGTAGGCTAGGGTCACTGAAAAAGCACAAGGAGTTTTTTTTTTTTTTTTTTTTTTGTATTTTACATCCTCCAACATTAATTCATATCGGACGATGAATGGAATGGGTGAAATGATGCTCAAATGAGCCCAGGGTCCATGGAGCTTAGAGTTATCTGACATTCGTCTTTCAGGATAAGGAAAACCCCCGGAAAAAACCTTATCCAGGTAACTCACCCTGACCGAGATTCGAACTCGGGACCCCTTGAACGTAAGGCAGACATGCTGCCACCACGCTACCAAGGCAGGCACAAGGAGTAATGTTTTTGTTTTCGTGGCCGGTGCATCCCAATAACATCTTTGGAATTTCGGACACTAGTGGTTCCTGCGCTGCCTGATCACAAAATTATGTGATATTTAATGCTGCATAAAATTATACTTAAGGGAATTTCGATGCTGCGACACCGAAATTCGGACTAGTTATGTTATAAACTACGCAACGGCTATAAATCGTTCGGTGTCGTTTTGAAACAACCTGTAAATTCAAGATATTCTCGGGAAACAAGCCAGGTGAAAAGACGATTAGAAATCGTCGAGATATTTATAAGAAATGTTATAAACACGAAATGGGTGTAACACAAAAGTCAACAAAGACAAAACACTACCAATACTCGCATCAATGAACAGAGGACTGTTTGCAGTAAATTAAATGCCAGGTCAGAGATGGCGTGAGTGTAGAAAACTAAGTTGTTTTAAGTCGTTCATTGTCGTACATCTAAGTCGTGTATACTAAAAGTAATGTGCAGTGTGTACGTACTTTAATAACAATACATGTGCCAATTACATCTCTCTCTCTTTCTCTCTCTCTGCAAGTGGGAAGCAGTGAAATATACATAAGACCTCAACTTGCCTTTTACGTCGCTTACAGTGTCCTGAATTAATATTTTCTGTACTCGTTCAAGAATGCGTATTTAACTTATTTATTAGTCACTTGCGTTGTTCCATCCTGAACTTCGGTACCAAAATATGTGGAACAACAAATAGGAAGCTCGCGGCTAGGAAAGGTTCTTGCATCTGATGAGAGCAGAATATAACGTAAAACCTGAATAACGTCAATCTTTACATATTTACTTCCATTAGCGTAATATGTTCGCGGCGAACTTCTCATTGTAACAGTGTAGCCAACATTATAGTTATTCATCTATAAGCCCAAGAATTGCCCGCCTCAGTAGCGTAGGTGGTAGCGTGTCTGTCTCACGTTCAAGAGGTACAAAGATCGAATCTTGGTCAGGGTGAGTTATTTGGATAAGGTTTTCTCCGAGATTTTCTTTTATTCTGAAAGATGAATGTCTGTTGATTTCACTACAATGTCACTTCATTCATCGGCCGATGTGAATTTACGTTGGAGGTTTTCGTTTATCCTGAAGGATGAATGTTTGGTAACCTTAAGCTCTATGTAACCGGAGCTCATTTGAACATAATTTCATTCATCGTGCGATATGACTTAACGATGGAGGAGTAAATTAGAAAGAACGTCTGGGTAAGCTCAGCTCAAATTATGGTAGATGGCGTGGAATGTCAAGGAGACTCCACATTCAATCTCTAGCACATTATTTTGCCATTTGGAGAGAATACTGAAACAGGATTTTATCTGTCTCTGCTTAAAGTCGCCCTTGAGTGTAATTGTAACTAACTGCTTAAGGATTCCTATACCTGGTTACCACAGGGATGAAATTTTGTTCCAGTTGCTCTATTGTCAGAGAAGCCTTGCCTTCAAAGCTGTTAAAGGAAAGCAATTTCTTTTTTGCCACTTCAGAGAACAAACTAGTTTGTTTAGGATTCAGTTATTGACCATTCAGTAGTGTGTAAAATAAGCAGCATGATATAACTTAAACAATATTGTTTATTTTAAATATATATCTATGGCCGTTCGATTTAGAGTTAATGTTTACTTTTTACACGCATAAAAATGCACATTTTTATACAGATATTGAACAAATACAGTGTGTATCAGAATCATTTACCTAGATTGTAAATATTTGTGTGTAATTTAACTAAACTATCGGTTTTGTAAATATATGCAGGTAATATTATGAAATGTGATTACCAGATAGCATTCCATGTTTCTTTTACCTATCTATACCAGGTAATCTCGCGGCGACTGGGGCAAAGTGTTGTCCCAAGTGGATGGATGTTGTCTCTGTAATCTGCTTGTCTGGCCATTACCTACGTCAATAAACTTGTCCTAGGTATACAACTAAATGATTACCTCTTCCACTTTTGACCAGGTAGTTGGCCAGTGACGTGTATCTGTGTATTCTGGAATAGCAATTTTGTCGTAATTGTTATCTTCTTTGTTGTAGGAATATATAAAGAAAAGAAAAGCAAAACAAAAAGCGATATCTGACAGTTCTTGGAGTCACGAGTTTAAATATGTCATTTCTATAGCAATCATCTCATCTGTGTACATTCCAGCAAGGTTGTACAATCTCCTTTACATTCGAATACATTCGGAACTTTGAGAGAAGCTTCTGTCATGCTGTATTACGTAGTAACACGAGCTTTAATATTATTGGGTTGTCTCAAAAGTGATGTCGGTTTTTTGATTTTGGTGTTTTGGAAATTTTATTGGGCTTCTTTGGTTTGGTAATGTTATTTACAGGATGCCATGGCTAGTGTTGCGCACATTGCGAGCAAGTATCAGTCTTCATTTGTTAACAAACAATCACAAAATGGAAATAACAACGTTTGAACTTAGAATCCTTCTAAAACACTACTAGAAACAAGATTATAAAACCGCTGCCGCAGCTCGAACAATACGTGGAGTGGAAGAAGATATCGTTAGAGAACGTGTGGCAGTACGATGGTCACAATCTTTTAACAATGTAGACCAAAACAACACAGATTTAAACACGCTCTGGAAGATCTAAGGTATGGAATATTGAGGATACCCCCCAATTTTTGCAAGAAAAGCTGCAAAACAGTACCCGTAGAATTTCACAAGAACTTGGTGCATCAAAATATACCATACTCGCCACATTAAAACACTTGGAAAGTCATACAGAAGCTGTAGATCTGTACCTCATGAACTGACACCTCAACAGGCTGTATAGTGGATATCTGTCGTGAGCTTATCCGTAATCCCATGGATGATAGATTTTTCAGGAGAATTGTTACTTGTGATGAAAAATGGGTATGTTGCCAAAATCCTGATGCCTCGAAAAAGTGGCTTGATCCCAACCAACCTGCCAAAATCATAGTTAAAATGAGATCAGTATGGTACCAAAGTAATGTGTGTCTGGTGGAATTTTGAAGGTGTGATTCACTGGTAGATTGTTCTAAACGGGCGGGCGATTGATATGGATCTTTATTCTCAACAACTGGAACGAGTTCATGAAATTTTGTGACGGAGATACCCAGCATTAGTTAACCGAGATAGAGTTCTATTGCAACACTGCATACTGCACGAACAACCATAGGAAAAACATTACGGAATTGGGGGGGGGGGGGCAGGGGGGCATCAAACAACTACCACACCCAGCATACAGCCCTGATTTCGTACTATTATATTATCAATTTTTTCGATCATGGACCATTTTCTACGTGGATGAAATGTTGACAACTTTGAAGCAGTGCAAGTGGATGTCACCGAATTGTTGGCATCAAAAGCCAGAGACTAGTACCATCATGGGATAATAATCCTTGCTGAACATAGACCATAGAATGTAATCATCTGTAATTTAAAAATTAGTTAATTATTTGTCCGAACACATTTCAAGTGATTGTTTTTAATAAAAAACGACATTTATTATGAGACAGCATCTATACTTACTCCTTTTTCATATAATTCAAAGTTGTCCTACCACTTGCCTGCTATGAGTGAACCACTAGACAGTTCAGAGAACCTGGGTTCGTTTCCTACCGACAGTAGAACCGCGAAGTATGAATTTGGAAGTGAATTTGGTTCGTTATAAAAATTAATAAAAACAGATAAAAATAGCCCGCAGTTCAAAGAGTCTACGCCGTTAGTTATTTCTAGTCTGTTTTAGGGTAGAAGTGTCGGCAGGTGTCTCCGCATTCCATGGTAAGATGATATGCTCTTGTTAGTACTTCCTACTCCTGTAGGACGGTCTCCGGTCTCGAACCCGGTCTGATGGGTCCGTTTCCGGATCACAGTAGTCTGTCGGGGAGTTTCCAATTAGTAAATGCAGGGACTCTGTCCTCTGCCCTGTCGTGACCCTTTGTGACGCCTCATTGTTCTTCAGGGGGTTCCTACTTGGGGTCATAATAACAATAGACCACTTATAGGCCCCCGTGTTAAATCGCCTCCGTAGCGTACTCCAGTCCAGGTCAAAAGGCCTGATATGACCTGAAATTAAAGATGCCTTGGGACAATAAGGAGTCCGGTGTGCTGCATTCATGACTTAGCTAATTACTGTCATTTGTTTCTCTATTCGTTGCATCTTATGACACCAACCTCGTTTCTTTTTCGCTTAGCATTTATCTAAGATCTGATTTCACACGCGGCAGGATTTTCAATCAACACTGACATTGTAAACAAGCGAAACAAAGCGTACATAGCTGACAGAATCTCACAATGGCGCATGTTTCTTCTTTTTGATACAGAGCGTCTACAGCGCATGTACGGAACTGCGATAGCAGCGCTGCAGCGGAGATAAATTGAAATGGAACTTACTTTATGGACGCCCCTTGTATATGCACTGAGTCTGGTTACCTTACAACAGTGTCCTTAATAAGTAAATTATGATCACTCACAGTTTGGAAATTGAGTGAAAAATAATCTTTTCTGTTTTTATAATCTTCGCCTTTTTCACCTCCAGGCAACCAAATCCTTATGTGCATGCAATCTATGGCTCCAAGTACTCCTGAAAACCCCCTAATTGCACTAAAGTTATCAATGACAGCCCTTACATCAGTATTACTTGCCGAAAATTGTATATAATTACGTCCGAGATCGGCTACTGCTCGCGACGCACTGTTTATAATACTCGACACCGTAGTTTGATGGGTATTTGACACAAGACCACATAACAGCTGTAGCTAACAAAGTCAGAAGAAGGATGGCCATGTTGTATTCACTTTACAACCCCAAGTCATCTATGGCTCTTCGCAATAAGATACTACTCTACAAGCAAGTAGTAAGGCCGGTCTTTCCTTACGCCTGCCAAGTCTGGGGTGCTGCTGCCAAAACACATATCTCCAAACTCCAAGTCCTCCAAAACTGTTACCTTCGGTCTCCAGTTGCAGCCAACTGGTATATCCCAAATGCTAACATCCATGCAGACCTAATCTTCCCAAAAGTTACTGATTATATCCTACACCTGTCCCACAGTTTCTATTCAAACCTCCCAAACAGCTTCAACAATCTGATCCGAGGACTTGGAGAGTAATGTTCTCGACCCAGGAGGAACATATAAGAAACCCAGACTTGTGTTAGGACCCCCATAAATTCTGATCTCTTATATCTTCCTATACTGTTCTCCATCATTACCTTAATCAACCATTCACTTCCTTAACTTAATAACACCATTAACTCATCGTCATTATATAAATTAAACCCTCACTATGTCAGTAAGGAACCAAGTCCCGGTATGGCAAGAGTCGAAGGACCCTCCTTTGCGGAGGAGGACTCTCCTTCAACGACCTCAAGGCTGTGTGTGTATGTCCCCAATTAGTATATTATATGCATCTGTTGCATAAAATCTTCACGTTGTTAACACTGGATTCCTGGGTGATGTCGGACTATTTCTGTTTGTTGGGAATTCTAACCTATCACACAATTTGTCCACTAACCACCACACTACTTCCTTGGATAATCTGAATACTTCTTGGAATTTCCTATCGTTCATATCTTCAAAAGGATTTCCTCTATTCATTATAACGGACATGCGATTATTGTCACCACTGTGAATGTATAGCATGTATAACAAGTCATCCTCGAAATTATCGCGTTCGAAAACATAAGCCGCCATTTTACAATTGCGAGCCGAGATAATCGACGATAATCGGCCATTCTCGGCCGGTCAGAGTTAAACGGCGATGAAAACCTGGATGAAGTTTACCGTCCTCGGTGCACCACAAATGACCGCTTATCGCGGTAAAGTCAGTATTTTAGCGCGGTCAGATTGGTGCACACGGCCATTAATGATAATTGTTCTTTTGGACAAGGCTATGTGTAGAAGAAGTTTTTTAATTGTTCTTTTGGACAAGGCTATGTGTAGAAGAAGTTTTTTAAAAATAAAATCCGACTGCAAATGCAATACTTCAGTCAGGATTTAACCACGGATTTTCTACTTTTCGTACAGGTGTTCTAAACAGGTGAGCATCGTGGCAACATACGAGGGTGGGTCAAAAAGTAATGCCTACTATTTTCATAGCTTGAAAACTACAACATTGACGATTAATTTGTCACTATTCAATATAATCTCCGTCCTTTTCCACAGTTTTGGTCCACCTTTTAACTAGGGCATGTATTCCAGTGTGGTAAAACACACGGTCTTGCTCCCTAAGCCATTGACGCAGGACATTTTCACAGCCTCCTCATCTTCAAAATGAATCCCACGATGAGCTTTCTTTGGTGGCCCTAATAGATGGAAGTCTGATGGTTCCAGGTCAGGGCTGTATGGGGGTGAGGTAAGACTTGCCATCCCAATTTCTCAATTTCTGCAGTGTTTTTTTTTTTAATTTACATCCTCCAACGTTAAGTCATATCGGACGATGAATGGAATGTATGAAATGATGCTCAAATAAGTCCAGGGTCCATAGAGCTTAGAGTTACCTGACATTCGTCTTTCAGGATAAGTGAAAACCCCAGAAAAAGCCTTATCCAGGTAACTCATCCTGACCGAGATTCGAACTCGGGACCTCTTGAACGTGAGGCAGACACGCTATCATCTACGCTACCGAGGCGGGCTTCTGCAGTGGTGTAACGACTGGTGTGTGGTCTTGCATTGTCATGCAAAAGAAGAACATCCGCCATAGGTTTTGTTGGGCGAACTCGGCGAAGACCTGCTTTCAGCTTTTTGAGAGTTCTGACGTACTGGACAGAATTTATTGTGCATCCCTGCTCCAAAAAAATCAATCATAAGCACACCATCTGCATCCCAAAACACTGTCGCCATTACTTTCCTTACCGACCGCTGAGTTTATAATTTTTTTTCCTTTGGTGACGTGTAGTGCCATTCCATCTTTAATCCAGTTTCAAAAAAATGAACCCAAGTTTCGTCTCCAGTAACAATTTTTTTCCAGAAACTCCTCTCCCACCAAATTGAAGCGCTGCAAGTGTTCGGAGGTTATTTTCTTCCTTGTTTCTTTGTTTTGGGTGGTTAAGATTCTTGGAATCCAACGTGAGCAAACTTTTGAGTAACCCAGTTGTTGAATAATCGTCATCACACTGCCTTTACTGAGGGACGTAATACGACACATTCATCTGTTGTTACCCGGCGATCACCACGAGTGATGTCGACTCGCTGAATGTTGCATGGAGTCACTGCAGTCACCGGCCTGCCGCTTCGCTTTTCATCTGCCAATGGTGTTTGCTCTTCAGCTTCGTTAACAGCGACGAACCCATCGTCTAACAGTGCTGACATCCACCGTTGCATCACCATACACATTTTTAGCCTTTCGTGAATGAGAATTGGCGTTTCACCTTCCGTAGTCAAAAATTCAATCACAGAACGCTGTCTAATACGAATGTCAATGTCAGCCATTTTGCAAGAGGATGCAGTGCTGCCACCTGTTGACTTAGGAAGTTACTACTGTAGGGGATTGGAGAAGAAGGTTTGTGGAATTGCGCCAAATTCAAACTTTTCTCATAACTTACTTATTTAAGGAAAAAAAATAAGAGGCATTACTTTTAACCCAACCTCGTATTACCATAGCATTAAATTTGTAAACGATTCGCATTTTCCTAATAAACCATCTCCAATCATAATACCATCGATAACCTAAAAGAGGTTACCAATAAATCCCAAGACTTCAGCATTGTAAAATACCACTGGATTATTCATCTCAAATATAGTATTTCCTTGGGATTTACACAAAAATGTTTGTCAGTTGTGGAATTTAATGTCTAACTGGCCTGATGCCATGGCACCTAAGTTAATTAAAGCAACCATGGAAAATACGTGGTTCAAATCCTGGCTACAGTATTGAATTTTTTGTGCAAAGTCTAGCTATTGTAAGTTAATTGACATGATTACAGATATATTTTCATTACACATTTAGTTGTGGACACTGAGGATTACAGCTAACTGAAGCGAATATCAAATATCTTAAAAGGGAGGGAAAAGAATAACAACTTATCACTTTCGGAAATTACTAACGCTATATATAGCGAGTACTCTAAACATTGAAGTAATAAGAAACAAGAGGAGAACAGTGAATTTTTCCAGAAATTCTTTGTAAAATTGAAGTAGAAGGTTTAAGCAGGCCTGAGAACACGCGCGCGCGCGCGCGCGCGCGCACACACACACACACACACACACACACACACACGTATATGACTGAAGAACCAAGAGCGAAGTGTGGAACGAAGCGCTGAAAGCGCCTCCTCCCCAAGAATTTCAGGAGAATGTAGCAGGACTATTGGTGATGATGATATGCGAGGATGTTGCTCTCGTAGTCTGCGGTGATCATGTGATACGGGATTATTCTCACCTGATCTCATCCCGCGTTGCTGCGAGGATCATAGCATGTCTGCTGGCGTCCTGGATGGTGACGATGAAGAAGCCACGAGTTACAGATTCTTCTCGATCTGAATCTCTGGTTCAGATCTGGTACTCAGATGTATCGATGTATCTAAAATCTCCTGTACTGCTTCAGTCGTTACATGAGATACCTTTTCTCAGGCGTGGTCGGAAGTGAAAGAATCATTTAATTAAATAAACTCAGAAATGAGTTAAATTTGTTTAATTTATAAACATCCAAACTTGTAATTTAATTGTGATATTTTATGCCATTTCTTATACAACACTTTATATAAAAATGGATATTTCTTCGACTCAATTTTCTGAAAATCTGTTTTAAATATTTTTAATATTTTACTCGGTTCACTTTGACATTCCACAATCCAAAACACGTCTGTTCTCTTCAATGTTACGCAATCGAAAGACGCTTTCTTTCCTAGCTGGCTATCCTCTCGTTGCCATCACTACCAATCAAACTTAATTTTTATTGGTTCACGTCACACATTACATAATCTCATGTTTAAAACTACCAATCATAAAACAATGACATCCTTTCAATTACATGCTGCGTCATCTCATGACCTACTGAATTTTAACAATTTCTTTTCTTACTTATTCTAACATGTCCATACTGATTCTTAAACCACATATTTAAATATTTTTCAACTCTCGGGGTCTACACCAAAAACAATCGTTACAAGAAGAAGGAGAATAACAAAACATTCAAGCCAAACACAATTTTTATTTGCATAAGAGAGAATAATAACGATTCAAAGAACTAAGGTACTCGTTCTATTGTGTACTCGCACCTACGTCCTTCTTGGATTGCAAGACTGGTCACACTACAAGCAGAAATATTCCTGTGGAAACGTGCAGTCAGACTGAAAAATTCAATGCCATAGCCGGGATTTGAACCACGGATCTTCTGGTTTCCGTCCAGCCGCTCTGACCATTGAGCTACTATCGCCAACGTGCCGATATGACTTTAAATTCTCCAACTGACTCGTATTTTTCCCGGTAAACCACTTAGGAGTTCTCATAAACACATGGGACAGCTACCTTAATGGCGACTAACGACATGTAAGTACTTTAAGGCCCGAGCTTTATAGTTAACCAATATTAGTGTCAATTAATGGAAATTAATTGTTCTTTCACACTGGACGTGTGTAGGCTAAGTTGTGGAAACGTAGAGTCAGACTGAAAAATTCAGTGCCATAGCATTGTGGAGGGAATCATTTTATAGATATTTCTTATTATGTTTGAGTTTTTCTATGCTTATACTCTTTTTCGAATGGAACATTTTTCCTGGGTATGCAAAGAGATAGAAATTTCAACCTTCATACAGAGACTAGTTGTTGAAAAAATTGAATATCGCTTAGCTTCCTGTATTTCCCTATTCCAATTTTACTTATTAGGAATTATGTAATGCAAGCATTTCTGTAAAGGACTATGCCAATTGACCTGAAATGTATGGATGGAACCTAAGCTTTTGTGAGAATAGTACTATGTGGAAGAACTCTATTCAGACATACCTATTTCATATGATTCACTAGTAAAGTACTTCAGAGAAAATGTAATAATATTCTTAATTTATTGCAATAAAGGATTATTCTAATATACAAAAGTTAAACTTTTTGGTCCATCGAACGTTATCTCTTTAAGTTTAGCATCAGATATTTTAGAAAAATTCTTGCAGAGTTAGTGTAGCAACTTATTTCTTATTTAAAGCCTCAACAATTTCCTTCATTAAGCCTAATTTTATGTGTAAAGGTGCTAAGAAAACATTTAAAAAATTACGTTTTTACACAGTGTGCAAACTGATAATAAATAGTAGCACATGACACGCGGAGCTCGCTTCAAGCGGGTTACCACTTCTGCCAGCAAATTTATTTTCAAATCAACGAAAAAGTAGGAAGAAGGTCCTCTATTGTGTTGGCAACACGAGTTGGTGCGGAATATACAATTCTATGAATCGAGTCCGTAACCATGGTGACCAGCTATGCATTCTGCCCCTCCAACCTCTCCTCACTCACAGCAAGTGTTACGGTCACCTTGGCCTTTTAATAGCGAATCACTGGTCGGAAAGTAAGCTAACTGCATTATACACAAGCCAGCGCTAAGAGAACTTTTATAAAGGAAAATTAAATGATAAAACATAACCATGTAAGTTATTAAAAAACAAGTGGGTGACTCGGCGATTCATACGCATCAAGGAAGAAAAGCGCCTACTTGTTTTTCTCCTGACATCATTGAGAAGTGACGCTTCCAGGCTTCGTTCCACGCTTTGCCACTGAATACTTTCCCTACTTTGGCATTGGTTGTTTTTTATTACTTTCTGTTCTACTGTAAAGCAGGAATTGTGTGCTCAAGTTTATGTTAAAATAAACGGCAGTAGTTAAAAAATAAATGAATTTGTATTACATTTACTAATGACTTTTCTTGTGTTCTCAAGCTATGCTAATTCGTTAAACAGTTTTTATGAGTCAAATAATGGTGCAGTGTTTGTAATTTTCAATGACTCTGGAGGGCAGTGGTGTACGTACCCTGCACGTCAGATCGTGTGCTTCCAGGCCATGAGGAAGTAACATGTTAGGCAGAGTGCTTTTCTCTGCACCTCACGTCAAACTCCTCGGGCAGAATAATCATGAGGCCTTATACCCCTGTGATGTAAATGACGTTCACAGAAAAGTGTATCCCTTTATGTTACCTTCCTTAATGTTTTCTTAGATATACGCCAATTACGGAAACGAACATTCAAATGTTTATATCAGAAGTCATACTACCAAAGCCCCCTCAAGAAAATATGAAACCAAAAGAAACAAAACAAACTTAAGATTGCCAGGTCCAAAGTATCTGTTAGCAAAATATCTCATAGTATATTGCGTACTAAAACAGTAAGTGATACTTATTAGGACGAGGATGCGTATTGGGAAAACGAGGACTGCAGGACCGAGATCCGATGGGTAACTTACAGTTCGCGGTTAGCCAATTACTTTTCGCAATAAACCGTAAAACACAGTAATAAATCCAACCGGAGGCCTTGGACGATTGTTTGAATGGTGCAAGTTATGTTAATTACTCAGTTATGAAGAATATTACAGAATATATGATCTGTTCTTCTTGGGATACGAGTGAGATTAGAACAGGTTTTAAAGGATTTCTCCGTACCAGGTACGGGTTCGAGTTGAGCCGCTTGGATTTAAACAAAAAATCCTGCAACAAACTGAGGTAACCTAAAATGTCTTCTCGAATGATTAACCCAACTCAAAGTTAAGCCTTAATTAATAAGAGTGGACCAACTAATGATAAGGCCATTGTAATTGAGCATATGATGGTATCCCTCTTAAAGAATGCTACTGGCGAACTCACTGATCCTTCTCAAATCCGAAATGTCACGCAGAGCTTTATGCTATATACCGAGACATTTTATTTGTACGTCGCCGCAATATTCGTGACTGCTTAATTTTAAGCGATTCCCTGAGTGTCCTTCAAAGCCTTCGACAGCTGTACAGCTACCATCCGATAGTACAGAGGCGTATCCAGGATGCCCTCCACGTTCTATACACCTCAGGTGTGAACGTGGTGTGTGCCAGGGTTCCTGCGCACGTTGGCTTGCCGGGGAACGAAAGTGCGGATTTGGCAGCTAAGTCGGCAACGACCCAGCCCGGGGTGCATATACAGCTGGTTACCCCAGAAGATTTTAAACCGACATTGCGGAGAGCTGTGGAGTACTGCTGGTGGGGAGAGTGGTCTCTCCGCAGGTATAAAGTCCGTAAAGAACCTTCGCTTTCGTGGGTAACCTCCTGTCGCCTCTCTCGTAAGGAGGAAGTTTGTTTGGCTTGGTTACGCCTTGGCCACTGTTATTTTACACTTAGTTTTTTACTAAATAAGGAACCTGCTCGAGTTTGTCCGCTGTGCGGTGAAGCCCTATCGGTTCGCCACGTAAAGTCTGTTTAGTTAACGCGTGTGCAGTTCGGAGTCAAAGGAACCTGACCCGACCGCCCACTAATGACCGTCATAAATCTATCTCCACAATTCAGAAATGGAACACTGTCGTTGAGGACCAATAGCAACCCTGATTTTCTTGAAGTGACAGTCGCATGTCTACTCCACGTGGAGTCTCAGTTGCTAAAGTTCCAACTTCCAGTTGATCTGTTTTATTACGTGCAGAAATTCGTTGTGCGTCACGATGTGGAGACTGAAGGAGGGAAATGCAGTGGTAAATGCAAATGAAGTAGTAGATAACTTTCAGTCACGTGAAAATAATCAAAGTGAAGACAGTGTGAATAACTGGGCCGAGTTAAATTACTGGAAAAGCCTAAAAAAAAAAAAAAAAAGATTTATAACGGGAACTGTTTCTAAGCAAATTCAAGCGCTTGTTTTGAACACATATAAATATGTGCTGACAAATTATCTTGGTAAGGGGTCGTGCAATGAACCTGATGATAAATTCTGGGTATTCACAGAAATAGAGTAAGAAATATTGTGACGAAAGGAATACCAAAGACGCCGATCAAGTGCGAAAACAAAAGGAAACGTTTCTCTAAAGTAGATAATTTCACATGCGATTTAATTCGTCGAGAAATTTATAGATTCTATGCAAAAGGGAGAGCGCCCACCTTACACGAATTGGTTGCACATTTGCGAGAAATTTGTGATTTTCCTTATGGGCACTGCACTTTGCACGACCTCCTAAAGGAGCTGGGTTTCAAATAACGCACTTCGAATAAGTTGAGGGTTATTATGGAATCCAGTAGAATTGTAGCTTGGTGATATATATAATTTGTCAAAACTAAGGAAGTTTCGCAGTAATGGACATAAGATAATTTATTTAGACGAAACCTCGTACGATACCCATGACGTATCGAGAAAGGTGGCAACCTTGCAGAAAGGACTGCGAGAAGGAGGGTCTGTCTTGTAAAACGATTATAAGGGTTCGCCAAAGGCAGAGGCCGACGTGCACACGCGTTAACTAAACAGACTTTACTTGTGGAGTGTTTTAGCTTAGCACGTCTCCGCAGTTCTTTCCAGCTGTCTGTCAGCTTGGCGGAGATACTGGCGGATGACGAGGCAGCTGTGGCCAAGGTTTTTAAATTGTTTTTACAGGTTAATTTTAGAATTTAGTGGTCCAATTGTTTATGCCCTTTATGCATTTTATTTTCTATTTTAAATCTCTGGCTTATGCCATTTTGTGCGTGCGCATTTTACTGATTATTTTATTTAGTATTTAGAGAGCTTTCAGTCCTTTTATTCGGGTTTTAGCGTATTTTCGTTTTTAAAGGGCGCTAATGACCGCGCAGTTGTGCGCCCTTAATCACACCTCATCATCATCATCATCATCATCATCATCATCATCATCATCATCATCATCATCATCATCATCATCATCATCATCATCATCATCATCATCATCATCATCATCATCATCATCATCATCATCATCATCATCATCATCATCATCATCATCATCATCATCATCATCATCATCATCATCATCATCATCATCATCATCATCATCATCATCATCATCATCATCATCATCATCATCATCATCATCATCATCATCATCATCATCATCATCATCATCATCATCATCATCATCATCATCATCATCATCATCATCATCATCATCATCATCACCATCATCATCATTCGAAATGTCAAATCCAGAAATCTCAAATAATAGAATTTACATTTACTTAGGGATTAGCAGTTGCGAATCAGAAACTAAATAACTTATGCACTGAAATCACAAAATGGTGTTCTAACTGGAGAGTGGTGATGAATCCACAGATTTCGCAAATAGTATATTTTACATATAAAAAGCAAGAAACATATTATCCCATAGTTCTTGGAGGAATCACTATACGCAAATCTCAGTCAGTTACCTCGTCCTCATGCTGGACAGTAAACTAACCTGGGATCTCCACATCACACATCTTTTGTCAAAACTAAGACACCGATTTTTTGTGTAATTTACGTCCTCCAACATTTAGTCATATCGGACGATGAATGAAATGGGTGAAATGATGTTCAATTCGTCCGGGGTCCATAGAGCTTAGAGCTACCCGACATTTGTCTTTAAGGATAAGAGAAAACCCCGGAATAAACCTTATCTAGGTAACTCACCCTGACCGAGATTCGAACTCAGGACCTCTTGAACCTGAGGCAGACATGCTACCCTCTACACTGCCGAGGCGGGCTAAGACATCGATTCCAACAAATCAAACATATAATACAGTCGAAATCGCCTCTTGCAATGCCGTATAAACACATTCTATACGACTCACTGATCAAACCTATTTGGCAATATGCTCTGCTGCAGCGTCACAGGTAAAAAGAATTCAAGTAATCCAAAACAGATACCTAAGATTGACAACAGGTGCCCCATAGTGTGTTAGCAACACCACACTACATAGGGACCTGAACATACCAGAAGTGATGGATGTCATCAGGACAAGCTACACCAGACTACACCAAACTTCTGCCAATCATCCAAATCCACTGGTACAAGAAATTTTCCTACACCCTCCTCCACAACCGCAAAACAGAAGACTAAAAAGAAAACGACACAACGACTTGCTCATTTAATATCATGTGTTTTGTAGGTATAATAGTGTTTTTTCTTCTTTTGTGATTATAATATAATGTTTGTAATTATTTAAATGTAACTGATGTAGGACTGTTATTTAACAGCATCCTAACACATGCTTCAAGTGATGTAACATTACTCTTACTCAGAACTATAAGTACCATAATGTATTTGGATCCAATAAAGTTTATCGACAGTAAAAAGAAAAGAAACTTAGGGAGTAAACAACTGGTTGAACTCTAGTCACCAACATCCTAAAATTAAAGTTTGCAACGTTATATTGACTTTGCAGCCATTCCTATCTAAACCACATAGGATAATACTGTTAAACTATGCCCAATTGTCCCAAACTGTGCTCATCAAGAAAAAAATAACGAATTAAAGTATGAACAAATGAAAAGCTACATCTGAGTTATATGGCAAAGACTTCTTATCCACTGTTTTGTTAAAGATTGAAGTAAAACATGTCTGGATTGTTAGGTTATTTGTTTATGTAGCCGAATTGAATCTTTCGATTTCTGGTGGTTATTATAAAGCAGTAAAACTTTATGAAAATGAGCGATTTTGCTATTCAAGAAGCTGAGAGCCTAGGCTTCGACCTGAGGATGTACTGAAGGAATAAAATGAATTGAATCGCCTTTTAATGTTAACAACATGTCCAATTGCACATTTAATAATTCAATTAATAAATAATTCACACAATTAATATCAAAACAAATATGTTTGGCATAGACGATGCTATTATTTCTATGATTTGACAGTTAGCCACAAAATTAAATCACAATAAAGAGGAGATCCTGGGCTAATCACAGAAAATTTAAGATAGGTGTACAAATATCTTAAGCACAAAGTTTTAAATGAAAAATCTTAACGTTTTCTCACTACAGCAGTTTGAAATAGACAAATTACCTTGAAAATCTTCATGTCGAGTTATCGAAATATGTTCAACTTAAATTTGCCATTTGTACGAATAATGATAAACATAAAAAGCATGTATACCTATAGGTTTTAGTCGTATACACGAGAAGGAGTTTGTTGATAGCGCACTTCAAAAACAAAACTACGGATAAATGCTCAACTGAGTATTTTCCAAAAATGAGACAAGGAAACCCTCCACAACAGATGACAATTTTAGCTTAGTCTTCATTCGCCCAAAATAGCTCTGTTTCAGACTGGAACGTCTGTTTGGGATATTGATGTGGGAGGAAGGGTATGTGCTCAATTTTCTGTAATTCTTCTATGAAGCTTTCTTCATTGTGAATGAATTTTGCTTAACCAATAAGAGAACGGAAAAATTTTTACTTTATAAAAACTTTGAAGTTATTCAAATACACAAAATGTCCTATATGTCCCATTAACCAGTAGTATTATATTACATTTTTAAACGTCTCTTTACGTCCTCCAAAGTTAAGTCATATCGGACGATGAATGAAACGGTACTCAAATAGTACAAGGTACATAGAGCTTAGAGTTACCAGACATTCATCTTTCAGTATAAGGGAAAGCTTCTAACGTTATGTCATATCGGACGATAAATGAGTACATAGAGTTACCAGACATTCATCTTTCAGTACAAGGGAAAACCTCCAACGTTAAGTCATATCGGATGATGAAATGCTGTTCAGAGCAGTTCAGGGTCCATAGAGCTTAAAGTTATCAGACATTCACCTTTCAGGATAAGGGAAAATCTCCAACGTTAAGTCATATCGGACGATGAATGAAAAGCTGTTCTGAGGAGTTCAGGGTCCATAGAGCTTAGAGTTATCAGACATTCATCTTTCAGGATAAGGGAAAACCTCCAAAGTTAAGTTAACTTAAAATTTTAATTATTTACTCTAAAATATTAGACTTTCTGATTGGAAATTAAGTGTACTTTTAAGTAATAACTCATATTGGACGATGAATGAAATGATGTTCTGAGGAGTTCAGGATCCATAGTGTTTAGAGTTATCAGACATTCATCTTTCAGGATAAGGGAAAACGTCCAACTGTAAGTAAACTTAAAATTTTAATTATTTGATCCAAAGTATTAGACTTTCTGATTGGAAATCAAGTGTACATTTGTCATAACTCGTATCGGAAGATGAATGAAATGTTGTTCGAATGAGTACAGGGTACATGGAGCAAAATTCACGCTCAATATGGAATGTTATTCTGAAGACTAAAGTAGGTAAATAGAATCCCCCATAAAAGAAAACCTAAATTTCGTGTACACTTACACACAGACATTTTTTTTCTAAAAATGCCTTTTCTCCATTTTTCTGGGATCCTTTCAGCATAATTTAGATGCAGCTTTTCATTTGTTCACATCTCAATTCATTATTGTTTCTTAATGTCCAATAAAATATAGAAAAGCAATTTTGATTTATTGTTGCTTTCTATGGTTTTTTCAAGTATTGTTAAAAGTACTTATCAGATCTTGAATGCTCGATAATTCTCGACTTGATATCATTTAACAGTTATTAATATGCAATATACTGTTTAGCAAACATAACCATTAGAAAAGAGTATTAAATTCTTTGTAACTTCTGCATTCAAGTCGAATCATTTACACATTAAAATCTGACGTAATTTCCAATAAAACTGGAATCTTTTACTATGTTTAGCTTCTGCAGTTCTGTTTAATTGAAGAAAACCCTCCAAGCTCCCCTTCAGAAAAAAGGAAAAAAGAATTCTGGACTTTGACTTGCGTGTTTTGAATGGTTCTGTTTTTATTTGCTACTTCAAAATGAAGTACTTCAAAGTTTTGCATGGCTCTCTACCTTTTCCACTATCTCTTGTTTAATATTTTATGAAACCCATACATCAGGAGTGCCACATTTTTTATTCTTTTTCCTCCAACTGAGTAAATTTCTAGATAAATGCCCGTTCGGTAGCTTTTTTATACTGGAGATTGTGCAACAGTCTTTTACCAGCGCAGATTCAAGCGCAATTCATGTTAAAATATTTATAAGATCTGCAACGTGATTTTGAATTTTAAATATTACCTGAACTATAAAAGAGAATAGAGAAGTGGCAGGAAAACCTTTTTATGTACTAGCCAGTTTAGGAATTATAGAAACATGCTTTTAAGGTTTTTTAATTATAAATTGGGTAACTATTGCATAAGTAATAGGCTATGTAATGCAAAGGAGCAGAAAAAGATTTCAAACTTATAGAGATTTGTAATTTTATTATATTCTTTGTACGTATGCGCATTAGAGAGGGAAGCATATTAGATATAAGGGCCCAAATGACCTTGTCGACGGGCCCTTAAACACCACACACTCACTCACTCACTCACTCATATTAGATATAAACATTCTAGGGTAAGCGAGGGTGATTCGGATAGGAGGGCGACTAGCATCAATATTTTGAAAATCTTTCTCTAGAGCCCTATTTGTTGTGTAAATACGAAAGCTTTTACCTTATATTGAAGTCTGGACATTCTAGATTAGTTAACTGTTAAGTTTTTCAATGAAGAATGTTCTGTATACTTCCGTTTTCATTTTTATTCCGAGCGGAAACCAATCCTAGTCGCCCGCAATTGGAATTTGTATGGGATTGGCATAGCGGACGAATCGGAATGGAAAGAAAAGCGGTGGAACATTCAATTTCAGTATATAATATAATCATGAGAACAAAATAACACATTTCTACACTTGTATATGCATATTTCTATGTATCTCACACACATTTTCCAGGTATGCATTCTTTCCCACAGCGCCCCCACATTTCGTAACTTTCTCCATTTTTCTGGGATACTTTCAGCATAATTTAACACATTTCATTCACTGTCCGATATGACTGAACTTCGGACGACGTAAATAAAAATAAAAAATATAGATTCCCCCACCTTACCTTAATCCGCTTCGTCCGCTCTTGTAGTGGTATTTATTTTTGCTCGTTTGCAGCATTGATTAAGTAACAATCATAACAACAAGGAGAATTACAGGTTGGTATTTTTATTGTATAAGTTTCTGGACCAATTTCAAAGTACATTTGTTATAAATCTATCTTAAACAAGCTTCAAAAATAACAAGATGCCAGAAATGGAGCAATTGCATACCTTCAGTCGCAGCAGAAAGTACGGCCACGCCACTGAAGATGTTCCACACAGTTTCGAACGAAACGTCTGGAAGATTATTTTCCAATAGACCATGGCCTACAAGCCCGGATAATCATTATCTACCAATTACATACCTGCTTTCCGGAAAAGAAGCTCGATTTATCACTTAGACTGAAGAAACACAATCGCATTTTTTTGTTTTGCTTTTGTAATTTACGTCCTCCAACGTTAAGTCATATCGAACGATGAATGAGATGGGTGAAATGATGCTCAAATGAGCCCGGGATCCATAAAGCTTACAGTTACCCGACATTCGTCCTTCAGGATAAGGGAAAACCCCGGAAAAACCTTATCCAGGTAACTCACCCTGACCGAGAGTCGAACTCGGGACCTCTTGAGCGTGAGGCAGACATGCTACCACCACGCTACTGAGATATGTGTGTAGTGTTTAACGCCCGCTTTTACTACATACGGCACCGCAGGCGGTGACACTGATGGTACATGAGATGAAGATGGAGCACCGGTGGAATGATATGGCGGGGGAAACCGGAGGTCCCGGAGAAAACCCGCCCCAACGCCTTGTTGTCCACCACAAATCTCACTTTGCGGTTGCCTGGGATCGAACCCGGGCCGCCTTGGTGAGAGCCAAGCGGTCTAACCACTGAGCCACGGCGTGGCCTACCACGCTACTGAGGCGGTCAAACACAATCGTATTACACACTCAACTGTCTCAGGTAGTTAACTTCTTCGTCCAAACACAACAATGCACTACCTTCTCCTAGGGAGCAGATTTTGAAATACTAGTCCGAGTCACCCGCCAATTCGCATCTCCCGCGCTTATTTTATATCTTATATTTTTTTGAGAAACTTTCATAAGTCCTCTTCATTTTGGAGATGACCTTTGCGTAAACCGTACAAACTCTAAGAGATAGACAAAATCGTTCTACAGAAAAATATCATTTATGACAAATTTATTTGCTTTGTGGTCTTACAAAGAGTATTTAAGTTCCTCCGCAATATTTTAGTTGTGTGCAATAAAATCTGTATCAAAATCTGTGCTCCACTTTTTACATATTAGACGAAGTAAGTGTTGTATGAAAAGTTTCGAGAATACATATGAAAATAAATGGTGTTGAATATAAAACTTTGATTGTAATAATCGAGTGTCTAATTCAGTGCCAGTTACCAGCTCCCAAGAAGAAATCACTCTCAACGACAATTTGTCACCTGCTCTTTCTAATACTGAACAACAAATTAAAAATTTCCAGCAGTAAGAAAGATTAACCACTAAATATTTGTGTATTCCATCTGCAAAAATGATCTCTGAAAAGCTATTTAGCATAGTAATGCCCGATTTCACCAACAGATGTTAAGACCTAACATGAGTTTAGCAACAGTTAAAAAAATTGCATTTCACCAAGAAGTGTTAGTTTAACACTCGTGTTAAATCTCTCGTTAAACTAACCAGTAAAATTTCTGATGTTAAGTCCTTAACAATTGTAAATTGTCAAGATAGCGGGCGTGAACGCAGCTGTTGATGTCGATTTGCTATATTTAAGACCGTCTAAATGGCATTCATAATAGAGTATGGCCTATGAGGAGAAATTATTTTGAGGATCTATCAGAAGAAAATTTTCTGCAGAGGTATAGACTGTCGAAACAAGTTGCTATGAAGTTTAGTGAGGAAGTGCAAGAGAGGTTAGAACTTGCATCGAAAGGAATATGCAGATCTCGCCTTTGCTTCAAGTATTAATAACTTTGCGATTTTATAATTCACTGCATTATGTGGATAATACACTGTCCATCTTCCGTCTTGAAACGTTCAAGTCACTCGTCACTTGCGCTTCTTCGCACTTCGTTTAAAATTTACGTAATAGTGAAGAAGAGGGATAGAGTTAACATGAAAAATTCAATGCCATGGACGGGATCTGAACCACGGATCTCCTGGTTTCCGTCCAGTCGCTCTAACCCATTGAGCTACCATGGTCAACGTGCCGTCCTGACATTAAATTCTCCAGTTGACTCGTATATTTCCCCGGTAGACCACTAGGGGCTCTCGCATCAGAGATACACCGTTTGTGGCGACTTACTATCGTAGGTACTTGAGTCCCAGGTTTCATCACTTAACTTTATTATTTTAATTAATTGATGGAAATTAATCATTTCTCCACACTAGCCGTTTATAGGCTAAGGTTTTGATGGATAGAGCCAACATGTAAAAATTCAATGCCGTGGCCGGGATTTGAACCAAGGATCTCCTGGTTTCCGTCCAGTCGCTCTAACCCATTGAGCTACCATGGTCAACGTGCCTATTCAATTACCTAACAATTCTTTCTCCTTCGATGAGAAATTTGTTTCACGTCTTTTGTTTACGATTTTGTCTATCAACCATTCTTTAGCTATATGTAGGCGAAAATGAAAACAAAAGCGTATCGTAGTACGTTCAGAAAATAATACGACTCATCCATAGCCTTCTATAGTTGTAATATTTACAAGTTTCTTGGCGTTAACACGTGTTTGTTAACATTTTAAGAAAACAGGTTGGTGAAATGCAAGAAATTTAACATCTTTGTTAGCGCTGTTACATTTGTTAAGATCGATTTTAACATATGTTGGTGAAATCGGGCATAAGACTCATATGTGACAGAAAAACCAGTAGACTTGATCCCCGAAAGAGAGCATTTTTGAACAAAAACTTATAAAAGCAGACTGTTTTGTTTTAAATATCTAATGTAGATTTTAAAAATAAGAACACTGATGGTTTTAAGTTTTATCTCATTAAATAGGTCCACCTATTTAATTTTATTGGCACTGTACAGTTCTATCTACATTAAAAAAGGCTATCGATCCCTCCCTAGAAAAATACTTGTTATTTGAGTTCGGAATGTTACAAAGATGCGAAATTTAGATTTTCAAGGAAATACCTAAAGTCAAATTAGTTTTATAAATAGAAAACCTTTAATTATCTATCGTTTTCTCAAAAATTTGATTCAAATACTACATATTGAATCTCCAAGCAATTTACTCTTAAAAACCTGAAAGTCTCCAGTATCACGTATTAATCACGTGCCATATGGTTATAAACCGTGTCAACTTGCAACTGTTATTTGGTAGCCGTTCCTTTGAAAGCTTGAGTAATGGAGTCTGTACTCTAGGGCGTAGTTTCTTTTTCATGCACAGAGCTACTGAAAATCAAGTAAAAAGCCTTTCGTGAAATATGTACACAGAGCACGTATTAAATCCCTGTTGTAGGATTTTAGTTTTAAAAAGAAAATGCAGAATAAGTCACACAAAATAATGATAGATACTCTAGAGAAATAGTGTTAAACCTTGCTTGAGATGTTAAATATTTAATTATTAGGAATTGATCACTATTAGTTAACTTTTAAATACCTATACGCACATAAAAGACTTTGACAAAAGAGAGAGAGTAGCTGCCAGAAACAAAGTTCGATTCGCAATACGTCGGAAACATTCGCTGACGCTGCGTTCACAATATACGCTTTGGAAAGCTTGGGTCAGACTGAAAACTTTAATGATTTGAATCCCTGCTATGGCATTGAAGTTTTCAATCTGAATTTACCCTTTCATACTTCGGCCTACACACAGCTAGTGTGAAAGTACAATTAATATCTCCAATATACGCTTTAATACCATTCTGGCTTAATTTCAAAGCTATGCAACAGATAAGGAGTTGCTTTGCGGATTGGCCGTATGCATGGTAGCTGAGCGGTAAACGCATGTGAAAATGAAATGTGTAGTGTTTAACGCCCGCTTTTATTACATACGGCACCGCAGGCGGGGACACTGATGATACATGAGATGGAGATGGAGCACTGGTGGAATGAGATGGCGGGGGAAACCTGAGGTGCCAGAGAAAACCCGCCCCAGCGCCGTGTTGTGCACCACAAATCTCACTTTGTGGTCACCTGGGATCTAACCCGGGCCGCCTTGGTGAGAGCCAAGTGGTCTAATCACTGAGCCACGGCGCGGCCTAAACGCATGTGACTCAACATGACCAACATGAGTTGAAATTTTTAATGTTTCTTTTTCTTTTTTATTGTTAATCTAGTAGCACTGTCTTATGTTTTTATTGCAGAAGATAAATAATAATATTTTAAACCCATTCATTTGTAAAAACGTAAATAACATTCGTGTCGTTTTCAAAATAAATGCAATGATATTAGAAAATTGCTTTAAAATTGGTTGTGTAAACACTCGGGCTTATTCATCTGTTATGAATGTTGCTGGCATATAACGCGAAGTATCCTGTCCTGAAAATTTCACTAGGCATTTGTTCTTATCCACGCCCAGCAGAGAGAGAGAGAGAGAGAGAGAGAGAGAGAGAGAGAGAGAGAGAGAGAGAGAGAGAGAGAGAGAGAGAGAGAGAGAGAGAGAGAGAGAGAGAGAGAGAGAGAGAGAGAGAGAGAGAGAGAGAGAGAGAGAGAGAGAGAGAGAGAGAGAGAGAGAGAGAGAGAGAGAGAGAGAAGCACCCGATACTAAGCTAATTTCCATTTTATTTGATTTTACATATAGGAATAAAATATTTATTTCAGTTAGTTTAAAAACAGAGTAGAGTGTTTCAGTTTTGATGTGTGATCAATTCAGGGCTAGGAAGTTCGCTCCGCCCGCGGTTCTCTATGCAGGCTGCGACCGTCCCTCTCCCGGCACCCAAACAAGTCATAAATAAGAAACGCACAGCGGAGAGGCATTGAAACCGGTTGCCCAGAGGAAAAAAGACTTATAAGACATACGTAAATGCACAACTATTTATATCATTATGTACAACATACAAATTCTTATGTGGTACATACAGGTTTGTCTTTGGCTGATCTCATTATGTAAATAGGCACATAGTGGCAACACCCAAGCAACTATAACGTGGATTTAAACATTTCCTGATCGAATGTAAATTAATACCCAAATAATAAAATTAATTTCTTAAATATCTAAAGACTCTTACTAGACAAAATGCCAAAGCAAGAATTTTACTACATATTTTCTCATCTGCGGCCGTATTATTAAAACAATAATGTATCTCTGAAGCCTTTCGCAAGAAAAACTCATTCTATGTCCCTTAAAGCAAGATTTAGTTGATTGATAATGTGTTTCAAATTCGTTAATGATTTCAGCTAGTTTAGTTTGTCGACTTGACTTCTCTTTTTTCCATGTTTGCTGAAGTATCCCATTGAAATGTAAATGTAAATAATGAAATGAATAAGGGCATGAATAAGTACACTGTTAGGAAACATACAATGTTTTTACAGCAAATTTATTTGTTCATCTTTGAAGCAGACAAAGATGTTATTCGAATGTCTTCCTTCCTAACAACGTGCTATGTGTCATGCAGTTACACCTGTTTTGTAGTAATGAGTTGCATTCTACGATGAACCTTGCCCTTGCTAGTAGCGCTGCGTTGTATAGCCATGTCTGGCCACTCTTACACTGCTCAAGGAAATCAGTTCGAACTTCCTCGATTATAAATGGAATAAAATCAAGTAAGTCTTAGCAATTGTTAGTTATATTACAATATGCGTAATACACATTTCGTATTTCTACAATAGAAAAATCTAAATAATATCTGGGATTCGAGCTCTTGTAGGTCTAGGTCCTACATACTTATCTATAACCGCTCGGCTGTATACGTTTAGTAAAAGAGACTCTATTATGAGAGGATTCAGTAGAACGAAGCTAAAGAGACAGGATCCGTGACACCATTGTAAACCGGCCGTGGAGACGATGTGGACTTAGAAAAATATATGCTTCCAGAGTATTCTCATTTTTTAAGGGGGTATAAAACTTCGGTTTGTTAAACACACATGACTTTCCCTTCTCTTACACAAACTACTCTTACAAACGTTATTTCTCTATCTACTCACATTTATCGAGATAAACATAATCTTATTACTAATTTTACTGGAGAAGCATGATAGTATGGGAATAAAATATAGCTCAAGGAATATTCAAATACTTTAAGAGCCGGTCGCTAGGTGACACTTAGAATTTTGTTCTCCTTGCATGGCCAAAAGTTATAAACACACAAACAAATGCTTTCCATTTGAGAAACTGAGCGGGATAGCTCAGGTAGTTGAAGTGGCATCGCCTTTGCATCCTTTTGCTACCAGGGGCGTGGTGCCTGTACAGAGCTAAGCTAGATGGTAACGGTCTCAGACTAAGTCAGTCTCACCGGTTCCTGAATTAAGGTTCTTGCTAGGTAATTTTTCTCTAAAATCCTAGTTAGTTTTTTATTCACTCAGACGAGAGTTTGTGACTTCTCGATCTTCTTCAAGGTTAATTTCATTTATACTAACTTCCATAGAGTCAAAGGGCTTCACAGTTTGGTTGATTATGCTTACACAGGAACTATCACTATGATCACAACAGTACGCGCTTAAGTGTATGGTGGCATCATCTCTGCTCTACATGGAGCCTAAGTATCAAAAATTGGGTATGGATTATAGCTGGAAGTATCCGAAAATGAGTTCAGAATACGTAGGACCATATAGGCATAATAACACGGCATTGTACGGGAGGGATTGTTTATCCCTCACGGGCTCCCATAGGGGAGGGGATCCGTCCCCTTCAGCTGCCCTGGTGCGGCCGCTGCGGACACCTAGGACTCATGGTACCTCTGACGTTACTAGAGGAACCTCAGGCCGAACATTCAAGCCCCTCCCTGATTGGGAGTTGTTCGGATTGGGTTGGACTCAAGGGGGCAGTGGTTCCCGATACCCGCGGGTGATCGGGCACGTCTCCGGACGGGGTTGAGTGAAGCCTTTAATATTCACGAGTACTAGCCAGCATTGCTAGTAGAAGGTGTGCTAGATCACCAGGCGGCCCCATCGAAGTCATATCGGTAGCCTTCCCATTTTAGAGTTGGCGCGCATAAGTGGCGAATCCCCTTTCATCCCATCTTGAGTCCACAGGACCAGATGGGGAGGGGGAGTTGTTAGTCTCTAGGTCTTGAGCTATGGAAAGCCCCATGGAGGCGCACGGCGCCCTTTTGGGACAGCTCGGTAACTCCCTAGTTGAAGGAGGCCCGGGTCCTTGTGGTTACGGGTCCAGGACTAATGGAAGTACAACCTCTGGCATAACATAACCCCTGACGGGCACCGGTCTACACTTCGCGTATTGTCGTGCTGCTCGAACCGTTACCATGGATTTCTCTTTGGCAATAGATACCTCTCAGATAATGCACTGATTACTCCACGTGGAGTGAACATCTACCTGTCATTTGTGATTCCTGCTAATTCCATTGCGCAGCATTTCCCGTCTCACTCTTACAAGAATAACACTAGCCTACAAATTTGAACTTCAAACAATTTGCAGAAATGAAACAAGCTGAATCTTAATGAATTTGATGTACTGAATTCGAAACTGCAATACGTTATTCTGTGTCACCCTCAGATCGTTGCAATTCCTATTATGATAAATTGTAAATCAAAATTAAGTCGGCAGTTCAAAGAACGTGTATTCTGATAAAGAAATTGTGAAAAGCTCTCATATTCTGTTAATGTGGTTATTTATTTTAATGGAAAATAGGTTAATTAAAATAAAATGGCTACTCACATTTATGTGGTTGAAGGGAATGGTTGCTTCAGACTTCTCCTTTTATGTGTTGTCATATCCTCTCCTATTATAAACCAGCAGCAATCACTCATCAGCGATGCCTCCCATTTGCCGTTCTAGCGTTGTTCCATCTGCAAGGGGCCGCGCCGTGGCTCAGTGGTTAGACCGCTTGGCTCTCACCAAGGCGCCCCGGGTTCGATCCCAGGCAACCGCAAAGTGAGATTTGTGGTGGACAACATGGCGCTGGGGCGGGTTTTGTACGGGACCTCCGGTTTCCCCCGCCATCTCATTCCACCGGTACTCCATCTTCATCTCATGTATCATCAGTGTCATCGCCTGCGGTGCCGTATGTAGTAAAAGCGGGCCTTAAACACTACACATTTCATTTTTTTTCCATCTGCAAGATGTCTTGGTGAAAACGTTCACCTTGTTCATCCCTTATTGCACCTAAATTTTCTGGAAAGAATACAAATGGGAATGTAGGAAGCGAATTTTGAGAGACATCCTACACCCCAATTTCTGACACGTTTAAAGATTCTGTACCACCTGTTTATAGTTTGCATCTTTTTGGCTACCAAGGTAGCCATGAACAACACCTTTAAATGACCCCCATGCTGCAAGTTCCTTTGCATTTAATTTTGTATCAAAATTAATTATCACTTTTCTGATTTGAGGCCCAACAATATTCCTTCTTTTAATTTGGCTTCACTGAGACCAGGGAAAACAGTTCTGTGATGTTTGAAACCCTGACCGTTGTTGTTCGTGGCCTTCACGAAGTTCTTGATCAGTCATAATTTAATGTGTAAAGGCGGAAGAAACATCTTCTGTGGGTCAACCAATGGTTTAAATTTTCCATTTTGTTGCCCCGAAATGAATTTGTCTGTTCCTATCCACTGCTTAACTTTATAGTGCTTTTCCCTATCACAACTGTCTCGTAGGCAGAGGAAGCACGGAAATTTGGTAAATTCACTTTGCAATCCCATTCAAAGACCAATCACTTTAAGGTCCCCGCAAATACACAAACAGTGATCTTCGTATTTTATGGCTTGAAGAATGTGTCACATAGTTCCGTAAGTTTATTTCATTGTCAAACATATGCTACAGGTACAGAGGGCAGCTGATTGTCATTATGTAGTAACACAGCCTTCAAACTTATCTTAGAACTGTCAATAAATAGGCGTAACTCTTCAGCATTGTGTGTAATACCAGTAGTATACAATCGAGCGTTTCAGCACAGTGTAGATAAGATGTTGAACTCTCCTCTGTGTTAATATATGAGTGATGTAGAATGCTCATTGATTTAGAACTCTCCTATATGAAAATCGAGTTGTAAAAGAAGGGGAGTGTTGGCGTAGTGCCGTTCTCCCCTGTGCAGTGAGATGTTTTTGAGGGTTGGGATGATGATGATGATGATGATGATGATTGTGTGTGTGTGTGTATGTGTGTGTGTGTGTGTGTGTGTGTGTGTGTGTGTGTGTGTGTGTGTGTGTGTGTGTGTGTGATGTGTAATGTGTGATGGGTGGGATGGGTAACGGGGGTTCCGGGGATGTTTGAATTAAATGTGAATTCTTTTCGATGTGTGTGTGCTTGAACTCTCATGTATGAATATCGAAGTCTAGGGTTCGATATTGTGATGGGGCGGGGTGGGTAACGGGGGTTCCGGGGATGTTTGAATTAAATGTGAATTCTTTTCGATGTGTGTGTGTGTGCTTGAACTCTCATGTATGAATATCGAGTGTAGGGTTTGATATCTATTACGTTTAGTGTATGATATATGATGCAGTATCGTTATTCTTTAGATAAAAGAATATCGAGAGAAAGATTAGGTATGTTTACTGGGAGAGATTTATGAAAATAAATGTAATAAGACATTCTGGTAAGGGGTGTTCCCTATGCAGAATCTCTCCTTGAGCTATTGTATCCAAGAGCGATGTAAAGGTTAAGAAAAGGTTAAATTCCATTCCCACATCGAGGTACGAGAAAATATAAATCTATTCCACATTGAAGTATAAGGGTGATGACGTGTTGTCATTCCTCAAGATTTGTGCATATGTGTATATGTGTGGGTCATCTATGAATATCGAGTTCTCGGGGGGATTCATATATATGAACATAGAGTCCTCGGTTCGATACCCATTCATGTACGATAGGATAAACACTGGTCCTCCTCCAGTACAAGCGACGAGAAGGTGGAAGGGGGGAAACGTGATAAAACGGTAATATAGTAAATTCGAATTAACAGGTCTCACCCTGTCCCGCCAGCTCGGGAACGAACGTGTCCTCACTTCACACAAACCCTCCGTACGTTAAGTACAATCGACGATAGGATGGGGAGGGGGGAGACAGGTATGATCACGTTTCATCACCCATCTGCTCACCAGGGAACGAATGCATTCCCACTTCACATCGCAACGTCAAGATGAGTGGAACAACAACACCTATCATTGAAAGTGATACCAGATTCTGGGAGAATCTACGCAATTTCGAAGATTTGCAAAAGCATTGGGTTGAGCACCACGATGAAACGTGTGATGGAAAGATGCATCAAGTGATTTGCAAGAATCCTTCCCATCATGATTCGATCACATCTTATGCTCAATGCGGAAAGAATTGTAAAGTGTATCTCGGGTAAGTAGAATTATAATTGTGCGTTAACGTGAAAGTGTTGTTATGTGTTATATAACTAATGATAAATATGTTTATTTCAGTAAAGCCCCAAGTGAAGATGTGGCATGCCAGTCCGAACAGGATCAAGGTGAAGATGTGTGCGGTCCGTACAATGATCGTCCGTTTAAGGATATCGGTACATCGAAACCCGAGGAGGAAGTCATAGAAAAGTGAGTATAAAATAATAAGAGTTTTACGTTAACAAGTGTATTAAATATTCACGATGTTGAGACATAGTTCGTGTATGTCCGCAGATCCAGTAAGAAAGGAGACAAGAAAAAGAAGAAGACGAACTGCAAACCGAGAATCGTCAAAGCCAAGAAGACGTTCGATCAAGACAGTTTCATCATAATGATGTTCGAACCCTTCACACCCTTCGCAGAAGAAGTAGAGGAGGAAGTTGCGAGTGATGGTAAATAGTGTGTGCATGAACGATAACGACATCTCCATCAGCATTGACTTTCGTGTGAACATAGGATTATACAATGAACTCCCATCACTTTACATTAAAGCCACACATGACGATACGTTTGTGTATATTACAAAAGAGGATTGGGAGGTAATAATGTCAAATTTGTGTGTTTTGGATACGTATCTGAAAGATGGTAAGCATCCATGTGCACCGTACAGTGAAAATATAATATATGCATTTAATATAATGTTATGCATGAATAAGATGCAAGAAATAACGTTTGTGAATACATGTTTAAATGTGGGCAGTATAAATCTGAATAGTACTGCATTCAATGGACTTAAAAGACTAATTCCATATATTGAAAGAAATTTATATCAGTTGTATGATATTCATAAATCATTATGTTCATATGATGCAAAAAGCAGGAGTGCAAGGAAGAGGATATTGGAGATGTATGTTAAAGTCAATAAAAAGATAATTTGAATTTGTAATGTTTTATTTATTACACCTATATGATAGATTGTACAACATGAGTTAATGGTTTATAAGTGAATAATTTATCATGAATAATTAAACAGAATAATGAAGTTTGTGCAGGAAAATTTGACGATGCTTGAACTTCCAATCTGACATTCACTGCCCCCGTCACAGTATCCTCAGGTTGATGAGAGCAATCGATGACGAAGAGCGGTGCATATTTCAGAAAGTCATTCCTTTTCAAAAAAGGGTAATTCTCCTTTCCATAGTAGGATGATTGAAATTTGGAATATTGATCATACAGAGATGCAAATTTCGAATTGGCGAAATCCAAATTCATATCGTGATAGGGGTAAGATTCACTGTTGAGATAAAGTTTCAGATTGGTGATATTACAATTATCAAATAGAGAAGCATCCTTAGCGAGATGATTCAATCTATCCACTTGTGCACCGACTATGACGAAACGTGGTTTTTCAAGTTTAGTCGTGGTTGCAATGTTCCATGTGAACGCTTTAGTTTGAGGTACAGCAGGTTGAGTGTGAAGGTCCAAGGTTCGAAATGCGACGTGTAGAGGTTTATCCGATTTGACGAGTTTAAGTTTATCAACTCGTTCAGAATCTGAAAGTCGAAGTACAGGCATCCTCCATTCGAGTCTAGTTAGTTGTATGGTTGTAGGATCGTTTCCAATGATACAATTATTAGAATCCTTAGATCTAATGAGAATAAGTTCAAACTTGCTATTAAGTATGACCTCCTTGTGATCGTCGGCGAAACCCAGCAACATCGAAAGAGGAACGATAGCATTGAAGATACCATTCGATGTATTCACGATGTCTACCACACCTCCAGGATAGATCCATCCAGCATTTAGTAAACGATTCGATTCCAGTTCATTCAGTGCAGCATAGTTACGCATCGTTGATGAAATGCCCGGATTCCTAGTTCTATCAATAGTCGTTCCATTCATATCCAGACGAATCTCATCGAATAGGAATGCCATAGCATTGTTACTCAATTTCGATGTGGCAACGGTGCCGTCGGGTTTAGTGAGAGTCCCCTCAATGTAGAGATAACTTCTACTAGGAAGCGTGTACAAATCTTCAGCTTGACATGGAATTCTAATTTCATCGTTCACATCGAGAGCTGACGTATTGTACGGTAGGAATACGTGTTCTTCCTCCTTACTGATCTTATCATCAAAGGTCGGAATCCCGGTCACGTCCAACACATCCATCATAGAACCTTGAAGCCTAAGTTAGCGAGAAATCTTCGATTAGACGATGTGATTAGCTTGCGGGTCGATGATCGAGTAGAGGTCAATCTCGAGAGATGTTTTTTAATATAGCATCGTCTCTTAAAACTTATACCCATTACGACGTATGTGCAATCGTACAGTGATGGTTTCGTTCCTGAAATCTAACTTATCGCCGTTCTGGTCTACCACTCTAATGTCGAGATGATCAATGAGATTCGTATCGATGATTGGTAAATATATAGGACTTGATGGTTCCTGCGAAATATGATAACCTGGAGGTACCGATGGAAAAAATTCATACAGAGAATGACCACTTTTACCATTGATGAAAGATCCCGTTGCAAGACTACACTCGATACGTATGATGCTGACCTTGAATATGTTAACCAAATCATTAGACTCGGTCAGCACGTTTGCCGGTACCCTCTGTTTAGAGGTGAAACCGAGAAGTGAAGCAATAGATCTCTCACGACTAAAGTCGATAATATAGGGAGATTGAATTTCTGATTTCATGGTGTTATTATTAGCACGTAGAATAAAGTCGTCACCGATGTCGAGAGTATCCTTGATCAATCTGGCGATATCATCCAATTCATAAGTACCCGGTGGAATTACTATACGTTCGACTTTTCCATCGCGAACGTAATGGAATAGATTATTACTCTCGTCCACATTCGGAATCGAGTAAAAAGTCTCAAAATTCAATAGAGCTATCTCGTAATGTCCGTTAGGATCCATATGTAATGGTGGATTTAGAAATGTAGAGAAGCTGGTATCACTACCACTCACGGTGATCGTGTAACTCATCGAGGAGAAACTGAAGGCACAAGTGACCGCAAATCACAGAATCGAATTCTTGAAATCTCGTCGTATTATATAGGAGCTTGACACCCGAAAGGTACGTTTCTATCTCTTCCGGAGGTCTCAGATCGCCGAAACTGTCAAAGTAGTAGGCAACGTCACCATCCTTACGTACAGCAACCCAATGTGTACCAGGGTTATTTGATGTATCCAGATTCACTACTATTCTCTCATAGTATCGAGGATGTGGAGGTAGTTTATCGATCATGTAGACACCTCTAAAATGTGGAATGTGTAGACGTCGTGCATACGAATCGATCTCGTTAGCACTCAGGGCTTTTTCCGGGATAAATATAGGCCTCGCCCCGAGTTTTTTGATGGAAGATATAATCCTCTACCCTTACGACGTCTCTTACGGCGAAGACCTTTGCCCTGAGCCAAAGATTCCATGCGCTCGTTGTGACGTGTTAATTCCGCAAGTTGTTTTGCATCCGAACGTTTCTTATTGACAGCCGTAGCAATCTGAGCAGCACCTCCAGCTAGACCACCTGCTGCACCTAGAGCTGCTAAAAGTGGTAGCAAAGGTAAGAAACCACCTCTCTTGTTGCGACGTTTACGCATGCCAGCGCCTGCTGCCAATTTACCCTTCATAAGTGTAGTCACAAGTCGAGCTGCAAGTCGTTCGCCCAAAGAAGCGTCGGCAGACTTTACACGTCTCCAAGCTTTCTCTACCAACACCTTATCGGCTAGACGACGAGATTCTGTATCAGTACTCTCTGCGTAAGCCCGATCGTGATCGAGACACGCTGAATCTAACCCGTTCACCGGTAAGTCACCTCTCTGCAAGCGTTTATGTAGTTTAGTTCCGGGACCGCAGAAACGATAACCCGGTAAATGTGCCTCAAATGGTAATGAATTAATCAAGGAATTAAGAATTCCCGAACCTTTGCGTGCACGTGTAGAGCGCATGTCTCACTATGAAATAAAAAAGGCAAAACGTGTGCTTTATAAGTATACGATTCCTATGACGATTGGCTAAATCCAGTAAAGACATAGATTGCCCTTATCACGAACGAGATAAAAGACAAAACTTATGCTTTATAAGTATTAGTCGCGATATGGAGATAGTAAAGCAAAAGTGTACGCTACCCATACAGGTGTTAGATTTCGAGGATGACATTCGCAAAGGACGACACGGTACGTTGTTTCCGAGTAACGTTAGAGCGCTCATACTGGGCAGTTCAAATGCTGGAAAAACGAACGTTTTACTCAACCTGCTTATTCACGAGAACGGTCTGAGATTCGAAAACATCTACATATACTCGAAATCGTTGCAACAACCTAAATATCGATATTTACTCAGGTTACTGAAAACTATACCCGATATAGGTGTATTTACGTTCGATGATGGTGATAAAGTGATTCAAACGTCGGATGCTAGAGAAAATTCGATATTCGTATTTGATGATGTGATAAATGAAAAACAGGGTAAGATAGCTTCATATTACAGTATGGGTAGACATCGTAATGTCGATGCTATATATTTAGCACAATCATATGCTAAAGTACCTAAACATTTAATTAGAGATAATGCAAATATGATTATATTCTTTAGACAGGATAATCTCAATTTAAAACATATATACGAAGATTATGTAAATACCGATATGTCCTATGATGAATTTAAGGATATGTGTAAACATATATGGGAGAGTGATGAACGATCCTTTGTTGTTATAGTACCAGAATATCCACTGAACGAGGGACGCTACCGTCACTGTTTTGATCGCTTTATCAGAATGAATAAATAGAATAATCCATCACTTAAGCAATGAGTATCGACAGGTTCGGATCCCGAAGAATCATACCCTCTAGGGGTGTGTTCAATCGATATATCATAACTAGAGATGGATCGGGAAACTATCGATTCAAGGGAAAGCGGTTGTGCAATATTCACGACCCTGAAGAAGGTGACGATGCATCGACTAAACGTTATGTGGATACGCATACGGCTGACGTCGAGAATCGAATGCAGATCTTCACCGAGCAGACCTCGTATCAGCGTATGGGCGAGTTTGAAGCTATGCTTAGGGATCACATACAAAAATCGCTCGACATCCAATACAACAATTTAATGGAGTACTTAAGTAAATATGCATTTAAACGTGATTCCGAAAATAATGTCATTATAGATGGTATAAGAATGAAAACGCTGTTGGACCCCCTTCACGAACACGACGTTCCTAATAAAAAATATGTAGATGATAGGATTCCAATTCACGACTCTAATGAAACTCTATCATTTCGAATGAAGAGATTGAAGGATTTAGCCGACCCGATAGATGATAGTGATGCAGTCACCATGAGTTATGTTAATCATTTCTTTATACAGAAACATAATGAATTGCAAACGGGTTTAACTGAGACTATAACAAACATCGCCGATACTATTACACGGAAACAGAATGAATTACAAAGTCAGTTAACTAGAACAATCACCTCCGCTAGCGAGACTATTACTACAGCTGTAGAAAAAGAAGTGAAAGAACTAACCGCACGACAAACGGAACTTGATAATAAACTAATCACTATAAATAATGATATTCATACTATGAAAACACGAATGAGAAATGTTGTAAACACTATGTTACAACAATTGAAAGCACAACTCATAATTTCATTGCTAACACGTCCGTTTCGAGGTCCCTCTTTAAGGTATACGTTAACATCGGGACTCGAATACTATAAAGTTCCTGGAAATGGAAGTGTACTCTCGTGTTCCATCGTATCATCGGTACATCCGCATGCTGTAAATGATACATTGTTTGCAATAAACGGAAGATTAGTTGAAAGATATCCTGTAAGAGTTGAAACTGGCGATATTCTATCGTTTACAGCGCCAGTCGGACGTGCTAAAGATGGTCATATATTAAGTATAGAACTGATAGTTTCATATAAATTAGCAGTAGCTGATTAATTATACATTCATTTCGATATGGATGCTGAAGCTATAAGACTTAAGGAATCCATTGCCCGTCACAGTAGGGCAATAAGAGAAAAGTTACGTTCTCTCAAAGGAATGGAATTCGAAACGCAACGAGTCATGTCTGAAGTTCTTCAACCTGTAACCGAACCATTGAAAGTAATAGCGAAAGCACACCAAGACAACAACGACGACGACGACGACGAAACTACAGATGATGCTAACGGATCTGATCTCGTGTCAAAGTATCTACACAAGGTTCGAACTGCCAGTTCGTGTGACATGGATAATACTTACGGCATACGTTACGAGGATAATGAGTATAAATTGGATAACAAGACAGTTGTGTTTAAATCTGATGGTGTTCAGATAGGAACAGAAATGTATGAACCCACAGCAGGCTTATATGAATTATTATTTAAACGTTTACCTCGCAAGACATCGTACACAGATGATGATTTAGACGTGTATTCACAAATCTTACAGAATACTCAAGTTTACAGACACGGTTATTCAAGAGATGGACGTTTAAGAGCAAATCGAGGGTTCAAGTATCGTCATATCATTCGTGACCTTGTTAGTAATCGAACTGGATTTGGTTTACGTTGGAAAGAACATGTACCGCAGAGAAAATTAGATTACATCTACTGGAACGATCCGAATGAAATAATAAACAGATTAAGATTATTAGTTGCGTCGAGGGATGCAGGTAATTTGAATCACTCACCCGAGATAGAAGAAATTATTACAGAACTTAAAACATCAAAAATTATAGCATGATAAAACGTCGCATTGCAACCGAGTTACATGCACCAGCTAGAAGACGATTTTTACGTCGTAAGATCATAAGCAAAGGAATGAACGATTTAGTACAAATAGATCTTATGGACATGTCTAATTATGCAAGAGACAATAGGAATTATAAGTATATTCTTCTTGCATGCAATTTTTATTCCAAGATGCCTTATGCACGACCATTACGTGATAAAAGTGGTATTAACGTTTCGACTGCTATGGAGGAGATATTGAATGAAATGGAATCGTTTCCGAAGAATGTTCAATCTGATAAAGGAAGGGAGTTTTACAATAAACATTTCCGCGAACTAATGACTCGTAATAATATTAATCATTACAGTACATTCACTCACGTTAAGGCTGCAGCAGTGGAACGTTTAATAAGAACGATCAAACTGATTTTGCATAAGGAATTTATTGTTCAAGGCTCATATCAATGGATAAACATACTACCTAGAATTATTCATACATACAATAATACTTACCATCGAACGATTCGTATGAAGCCTGTAGAAGTTCGTGATAATTCTCTCCTGCTCAGCGTCTACAAATATGATAGAAGTCTGCGTGAGAAGCGAAGATCTAGGCTTCATCGTGTTGGTGACTACGTGAGGATTTCTAAGCATAAAGGTGTTATGGAGAAAGGTTATCTACCAAATTGGAGTGTTGAAGTCTTTAGGATACGTACAGTGCAAAGGACACATCCATTGACCTATCTCATCGAGGATCTGGAGGGTAAACTGATTGAAGGAGCATTCTACGGTTATGAATTACAGAAAACTCAATATCCAGACACGTATTTAGTTGAAAGGATCATCAGACGTCGTGGTGATAGGATTCTGGTGAAATGGTTAGGATTTCCTACCCGTGAATGGATTAATGAGGTGGACATTGTATAAATAAAAAACACACAACTCAATAAAGAAATATAATTTTAATGATATATTGTGTTTTATTTTTTTTGTTCACATTGATTCCTGACATCTTCTGTAACTGCTAGTTCACATCTCCTTAACTTAAACATGATAATAACATTTTTATACTTTTTTTTAAAAAAAAAAATCATACATGATTATAGTTGAATTAACATTTAATTGTAGAGATTTTAACATAACGTACATGCTAGTTCACATTGAGTATATATAAATTCACCTACCCTTAACGTAAACATGATAATTACAATTTGAAGTAATTAGTAATATACGATAAACAAACATCATACATGATTATAGCTGAAATAAGAGCCTTTGTACATGCTAGTTCACATTGATATATATAAATCTCCCCTCACCCCTTAACGGAGACATGATAATAACATTTTGATATAATTAGTAAATATATTTTAATAAAAAATCATACATGATTATAGTTGAATTAACATTTCATTGATTTCTGCTATCTAACATTTCAAAACGACATGAATAGGAAAAAATATTCCTTCACCCCTAACATAAACATAAAAAAAGCAACACGTTATCTTTCAAATGAAGTAAATATGTTATTATCATGTAATTAGTAACACACTTTACAATTATACTTGAAACTCAATTATTTCGTTTTTTTTAAATACAGTAATATGTTATTATCATGTGCCTAGTAATACCTTTTAACTCAGTTGTAACACACTTTACAATTATACTTGAAACTCAATTATTTTATTTTTTGAAATACAGTAATATGTTATTATCGTGGCCTAGTAATACCTTTTAACTCAGTTGAATCTATGCTTTATTGAGAAAAGAAAAAGAAATTTACACTTGACAATTTTCTATAGCATAATGTCCCCATGCTAATGTTGAAAATGAATTATTGGGAATGTATCGTTTTGTATCGATACCACTTAAAGCTATCTTATTAGATTCAATGGTATGAACATCATGTTTATAACTTCTGAAACATGTCTGCATGCTTCGATGTATAGTGTCAGGATGTGTAATACATGAGAGATATTGTTCAAAGGTTATGAATCTCATCGAATCTTTTGTTACACCTTTTGATTTTTTAATCACTTCAGTATCATATCGATAACTATATAATTTCGATTTCAGCCCTGCATATTCAGTCATCACTCTACCGGCTAGCTCATCCTTGAATAATCCTGAAATTTTCTTATTTGCTAACGGAATACCATACACATTATCCATTGGATAATTAGATGTATCGAATAAATGTATATTGGTTTTAATAAATTCATATATATCGCAGCTAGATTCAAAGAGAAAAGCATCCGTGTCCGTATAGATTAAAGTTACATCTTTCAATTCTTTCTTCAGAATTTCATAATAAAAATCATACATTTTATGTTTGGATAGATCCAGGATTGCTTGTCCTATGTATATTGGCTTATTCATCAATATTTCATCTCTGACCAATTCTATACCTATTAAATTTTCATCAAAAATCACGTACCTTATACATGTCTGTCGAGCTAACAATTTACGCGCTCGTTTCCAGCTGGTAGCTAAATGAAATGAATTATAACGTTTTACATTCTCTATAAATTTTCCATAAACACAATTATTCATTAACTTCCATAGATTTTGACCAAATTTCGTCTTATCTTCAATACGTTTACGAGCGTTGAGTTCAATGTAAGGATTTATCCAGTTAGATTGTTTATAACCTATTACTCTATGTATACGCGATGGAATCAAACCAAGTTTAACACATTGTTGAAAATTGAGATAATGTAATACGTATTTATTTTTATCATTCAATGTTGTTAGCAATTTTGTATACTTATCACCTGGCGCGATTTCATTCAAAGGGCATAATGGCAAATCATTTTGTATATCATGAAGTTCCTGTGGATATTTAAAGTCTACTTCCAACACATATCCCACGTCAGAATCACTTGTAATAGACATAAAATCTATTGATTTAATTTCAGCATCAGTTAGCCACCTTATATCAGTGTATGGTAAGCTATTATTTTCCATTGTATATCCATATAAAGAATTGCAGTCAACGTACATTAAATAATTAGTTGGTTGAGTGTTATCATAGCTAGTCATGTATCTGTTATTCGCCTTTGCATACCGTTTGGACACAGTGCAAATTCCACCTCGTATTCCTTTTTCGAAGAAATCTAGCATAGTCTTATCTGTTAATAATGAAATCTGTACACTAGTCGTTCTTAACATTGCATCATAGGCTAACCCGGGAAGTGTGTAATACTGACACGGGTCGAGTCCGTACAAACCGATACTTAATTCACGGAAGCGTTCAAACACGTCCGTTAGTATTAATGTATCGCACTTAAGATATATATTTAAATATTCACCCAGATTTTTAACATTGAATTCATTCCATACCGTTCTAGCATGACTATAATCCTCATCGCTTACATGATCAAACTGATGTTTGGATGGTAGACTATTCTCGTATAATTTTTCTATAGAATCCACATACGTGTACGGGAAGACACCTTTGCGTTTCATCAGTTGTCTATGCAAAGGATTCGTGTACATATTATTGGTGTAATGAAAATCATCTGCTTCTAACATATCCGAAAGGTTACTAAGTTTTGAATCCAAAAAACGATAGCTATCCAGAAATCTTAGATATATACTCATTCCATTCGAATTTGTATATCTTTTGCTAAAGGATAAGTAATTTTCAGAGGTTTGTGCAATACAGTTGATAGGTTCCGTATCGTAACCTAGTTTCTTTACTATGAAATGAGCATCGTATTTTGACAAGCAATGAAAGAATATTGGTATGAATCCTGGCATTTTCCTATTTAAATTGCAGTGCTTATGAGCTGGGCCAACGTAACTTCCAGTCAAATGACAATGATCACGAACCTTTATGCACGAGTTAAGAAATTCACGTTTGCATATGTGACATCGTGTTGCATTTTGATATTCTAGCTCATCCACATCTCTCATACTTATTTCAATTTTATTAGCATATATATTAATGACCTGATTTGCAATTGACGTTAATTCTTTTTAGAAAATTTTCAATTGCATATGGACCTTCAAATGATTTGAAACGTGTTAAATTTTTATCATAACTACAGACCAAATGTAATGCAATTGCATACGCTTCATGTTTATGAATGGTACGTGTCCAACTTTTACTGGATACATCTTGACACGAATCTACCTTACGTAAGATACATTCTATGTCTGCATAAACCACGAATGGAACTTTTAGACATTTCGAATATGCGTTAAATTCAACGAGATCAGTTTTACCAGCCTCGGGCATTCTGATAATTTGATTCATCATACACCGCTTTTTATGGCTATTTAAACGTGATTCTGATGTGAAATACAAGTTACAATTGTTACATAACCATTTTCGCCCATTATGTTTAGTTAGCTGCTTTCCTAGCAAACGTGACAAGTCTGTTATCAGACAATAATGTCTTTTATACATTAAAAGATTAACATGATGTGATTTTATCTCTCTTGGTTGATATAAGAGAATAATCGATTTATTTTCAACACCGTATATCGTTATTGAAATATTTGAATTTTGATTCTCGAATTTTTCTACATCTTTCAATGATACGGGGAATGTTATATTCTCAAAGTTAAATTCGTTAAGAAAATCATATCTTTTATAGGAGGTGGGTCGATTCTTGTTACGTTCTACCGGGTATTTGGATGCTAACAGACAGTATGCAAAGCAATATTTATCAGTATTACGAATGTTAATAACAGCTCTCTTCGATTTTATAAAGTCGGGTAATTCAGTATACATCCCTGCATTCAATGAATCGTATTGTGTCACATATATTGTTAATTTCTCAATACTGTATAAAGCTTTTGAACTGGTACGCGATTCAAAATTATCCATATGATCTAGTATAGGTTGTACAATCTTCTCTTCATACCATATAGATTTATCTGTAGATTGCAATATCACCTCAAGTTTACTGTTAAAGTTAAATGTATGAATATTATCGCACTCTTGTGATATTATGACATATTGACAGGATAAACAGGATCCTATCTTAAGACCTGATTTATACATGTTTAAGCCCTTATCAATTTCATTCAAAATTAAAGGTTTGCATTCTGCTAAGAATATGACGGGGTCAAGTATATTAACACAGTTGCGAATTTCGTAGGTAGCTAACCGATTTTTGAAAGCAGACTCACTGTGAATACATCGTAATCGTTCAGCCTGGGTCACGTTCGAACAGGTTTCATCTTGCTGAATCGAGGGTTGTCCAGTGGCAGTATCGGAGCATCTTGTCGTCGTTTCTGAAAAAAGCAATTACAACATTCGATTAACTTTACATACGGGAACATTGATTTACATGTATGTAAGGTGGTAACAGAAATAACATACATGTTAATAACTTTTACATGTATGTATCTCAATTTTACGTAAACTCTATACTTTACGTAGAACGTAACATGCATGTAACTTTTACATATGAAAATAGTTACATAATGATTATGTATTTTACAATTATTGCTATCATCACGTAACTACAATATTCAGATAGTATGTAACTGTTTTACGTAATGCTCTCTCCCTTACATAAATGATAAAAACACACAACGTAAACCATATACATGTAAAATACCGTAACTGAACTACGATATTCACATGTACGTTTTACACATATAAATTAACGTTCTTTTTTCACCTACAACGTTACTTTTACGTGTAAAAAACAAACGTAACTAACATGCATGTGAAATAACGTAACTGAACTACGATAATCACATGTACGTAATTATTACACATGAAAATTAACCCTACAACGTTCACTCTCAATTACTAATACTACATGACGTGCGATAATTAACACTTTAAGTTCTAATACAACATGTACGATTTCACATTTACATGCAAGTAACTACATTCAATTACTAATACTACATGACGTGCGATAATTAACACTTTAAGTTCTAATACAACATGCACGATTTCACATTTACATGCAAGTAACTACATTATCACTTTTTTTATGAAATTTTGTTCAATAATTATACTCACCTTTTGACGACATTACGGGCTGCTTAAAAAAGACAATTTATGTCGTTTGAAACCACTTTCTAGTGTTTCCTCGCCATGGTATTGGAGTATGCAGTCACCACGATTTAGTAGATCTTTCTGCGCTGCGGTCATGTGTTTGAATCTCTCCGGGAGGAAGACTTGGAAATCTGATGTTTCGACGACGACCCGTTCACCATATCTGGTCTTCACGGTTTTGACGGATCGAATGATGTGTTGAACGGACTGATCTAATTCACGTAGTTTCTTTGTGGGAAGATGTGTTCCACCTTCAGCTAGTTGATTTAGCTGTAGCATCTCATGATCTGAAACATACATATAAGCACACACGAATCAGTATTACTTCAACATTCTTCGTAAACAGAGATAAAAAATGAATTACAGTATACAACTTTTCTATCTTACCTGTAGGATCCATATTTCCAGAGAATCGACTGCCTCCTCACACGTCCGTACTGCGGTATTTATTAAGAGATGCTCCGCTCCCCCCCTCCGTCCGGGAGAGGTGTTACTGTCTACATATTACGCTATATGTTTAAAGTAGTTGTGACTACGTTATAAGTTCGAAGGTATTACTAGTAACTTTATTATCATAGTTTAAACTTTATATAGGTTCATCATTTTTTACACCCCCTCCAACCGTATCTCTCCTTCCCAAACACCATGTTGCGTGCGCACACTAACTGTGATTCGTTCCCTACATCTTGGAGGGGAGGGTGATATAGTTACACATTTCTTTACACACATACATACTTGTACAAAATATATTTTTCTGAACATTTGATTTTTTTTTTTTTACATTTGGTATACTAACACATTCATAGTATTGTTTCATCATTCATACAAATATATAGATTCATTCGTTTAATTTTAAAATATATTCTTTTTTTTCCTAACGTTATTTGACAAAATTAGACTTCGCTACAGCAATAGGAATGTTTTGATCACCCCTGTCGCCAGTCTGGAGAGATTAACTCTTTTTTTTTCTCTGACCTACATACCAAGGGGGATGTAGTTCAGTGGAGTATTCGTAATACTGAGGGGAGATTTTCTAGACAATTTTTTATATGGAGGGTGATACCTTGCCATGAATAGTTAGGATATCTACACTATAGACCCCTACTTGCGTATATATATTATCGTATTGATTGATCAGTTTTGTATTACTCATATCTACTTGAAGATGAGATACTTTTCTCTCGTTATCTTAATCATTTTTAAATAGATGGTAAGTGCTTTTATTTTATTTTCGATGTTATGTTCCACTTTTATCATGCTTAGAGGGAATATTCTTTTTCGGTTATCGTGCTTAGAGGGAGCGTTCCTTTATCATGAAAACCCTTTCAAACAGATTTACATTTGCATTCTTATACTTTTCTCTCAATTTTTTTTTATCATTCTTAAAGAGATGGGTAGTGCTTTTATTTTATATACACTTGCTATGTACCACTTTTATCATGCTTAGAGGGGACATTTCTTTGTCATGCGACCCTCTCACATAGATTTACATTTCCATTCTTATACTTCATCAATGTGGAATAGATTTATAGTTTCTCGTACCTCGATGTGGGAATGGAATTTAACCTTTTCTTAACCTTTACATCGCTCTTGGATACAATAGCTCAAGGAGAGATTCTGCATAGGGAACACCCCTTACCAGAATGTCTTATTACATTTATTTTCATAAATCTCTCCCAGTAAACATACCTAATCTTTCTCTCGATATTCTTTTATCTAAAGAATAACGATACTGCATCATATATCATACACTAAACGTAATAGATATCAAACCCTACACTCGATATTCATACATGAGAGTTCAAGCACACACACACATCGAAAAGAATTCACATTTAATTCAAACATCCCCGGAACCCCCGTTACCCACCCCGCCCCATCACAATATCGAACCCTAGACTTCGATATTCATACATGAGAGTTCAAGCACACACACACATCGAAAAGAATTCACATTTAATTCAAACATCCCCGGAACCCCCGTTACCCATCCCACCCATCACACATTACACATCACACACACACACATACACACACAATCATCATCATCATCATCATCATCCCAACCCTCAAAAACATCTCACTGCACAGGGGAGAACGGCACTACGCCAACACTCCCCTTCTTTTACAACTCGATTTTCATATAGGAGAGTTCTAAATCAATGAGCATTCTACATCACTCATATATTAACACAGAGGAGAGTTCAACATCTTATCTACACTGTGCTGAAACGCTCAATTGTATACTACTAATACCTAATTTCGACATTAATCCACTCACATAACTGCATATTGAGACGGTACTTGCCCGTTAAGTACCTGGTTGAACCCTCTTGGCACTCAACATCTCATATGATAGGATATGTGACGGGTGAGGGCTACGGATGAGAGGTTTACAACAGATCGGGGTTTTTCTCAGGGTAGGTCTGCATGGATTCTCTCTTTTGTGTTTCAGGGAGTGGGTGCATCCTGATAGTGTACGGGTATTATCACATAGAAGACACCACGACCGTTGAATGGCTAGTTTATTTATACATGTAGCCTTCCCCACTCGTCACTGTTTTGTTGATGTTATTCGCACATTAGACGTGAGATTTAGGTTTTTCCCGTTGCTGTGCGCGTGATATGACGGCTAGTCTGAATCGCGGTCGCGAGTGAACTTGTTGATCACTAGGACGCGCCGAGTGGTGTATGTAGCTGTGTACGCGTTGTCGTTCCTGGACGTCGAGAGCATTACTTCGCGCAATAGAGTATTTCCGGAGGATTACTCAACAACAGAGTTTGGTAAAATCTTAATGATATTGTAGTGAGTGCAGTTTCTCTCACTCGCTAACACAGAGTATTCGGTAACCACCTAATGTGTGTTGCTCCGTCCATTCGCGAACACCGAATTTGGTGAACTTTCCGTACTTGTCGCCCCCTTCATTCGCCACTACTGTGTGAGTTTGATAACCAACTAATATGTGTTGTTCCTTTCACTCGCCAGAACAGAGTGTTTTTCCTAGCAAAAATCAAACGTCGCCATTGCACAAATTTCCCCTTCCTTTCACCGAATTTTGGACACTTTAGAGGTCATGTGACCTGTTACTCGTTCCATATGGGTTGTGTTTCATCCTTACTCTTAAAAATCATCCCAATTTCTAGTTTCTGAGGTAAGTATTCCACGCAACTTTCACTTCCCCACGGTCTGGGTAATTAATGCATAAGCACGTTTGAAAATGTGTATCTTAAATCCCTGGTGTCTATTCTCTCATCACGTATCATGTGCAGACCAATGCATCGGCTGGCGACTAGGGTCTACCCTCGAACAATGCCTCCTTTGTCGGCTCAACACTGGGAAAATTCCTGTGAGGGTAAGTGTTCATTTTCCCTGTTTTCTTTACACGTTGCGTTTACATGCTTGCAATTAAACATGTGTATTGGGATTACAAGTTTAGTTTATCCTCTATAATTGTTATAACTTAGCTTAATTTATATTGTGGTATATATCCAACCTTAATTTTGCATTTAATATGACTTTCGCGGTTATTATGCCAATGTTACGCCTAACAAGGACGGTATCAATACACAGACGCCACTATCTGTGATTCTGAAATACTGCAAGAAATCGGTATTTCTGTTCCTGAACTCTGTCACCCTAGTATCTTTATCTAACAGCTTCCATTGTTGAAGATAGAATCCGAGAAGTTCTGCTAACTGCTTGGGTAGATACAAATCACGTACCAGATCGTTGAGTTCCACCTTGGAATTAAGTGTGACTTTTCCGCTTCTTCTGGAATATAAGCAGCATCCTTGGATGTAGATGGTTGTACTGCTTCATGAGATGAGGATCTGTCGGATTCAGATAGTTCTTGCCATAAGACGATGGCATCCAGGCCAGATACAGAACTGGGAAAGATGTATAATGCTTGGAAATCTAAGCACATTGAGTATATAATGGTTATATGAGATAACCTTAAAATTACGATACCATGCGTGATAGGAAAAATATTAACGCATTTTCGTAAACAGCGCACCAAACTTAGCGTAATCCAATACTTCGCTTGCCTGCAAATTTTTGTGTGTTTATTAGTGTTATCTGAGAGGTTTCTATTACCAAAGATAAAGCCATGGCAACCCTTCGAACAGCACGGCAATATGTAAGGAGCGTCGTCTTCCACATTCGGCAAAGATGCGACGAGGGATGTCCAGGAGCTATTTACAAGTAGTTGCATGCATCACTTTCCAGGTTTCAGTTTTGGGCGTTGTGGTTCTACTCCGTAGCAGATTTTTAGTACACATTGTTTAAATACAGCAAGCATTATGACATCAAATTTTCAGATGCATAGCAGCGTGAGTACAGTGATAATTCCCTTGTTAGTTTAAAAGTATTGGCTATTACAGAGCTTGCGTGATAAATGTCATCAGATATGCTTGTAATATTGTATTTCCTAGATTTTGTGTCTTTTATGTGACGCCACAGTATTTATTAATATTTTAACACTTTATATTTTTAAGGCTGAAATACATATATGACAGTGGTTCATACTTTTATATGCTTCACAATGTTCAGGGATAAAATTTCTGTCAAATTGTATAAGTTAATGATATTTACTAGATATTTACACTGATGCCAGTGTACATTGTGGAGTTTATTTTCTATTGCATGAATAAGTCGAGTTAAGACATTCACATTGTAATTCTTATAACACTTGTTATCCCTACACCCTGTCATGGTTTCTCTCATGATTGAAGCTTCCATCTGCATAATGTCGATTCCACACTTTTGATGTGATAAGAGGAAGTTAAGAATGTACAAACAAATACGCAATTGTGCAGTTGTTACGGTGTACGCAAATGTCATTCTGAGTGAAGAAAGCTTCTGAGGAAATTTAGAGAAATCTAAGATATATGTTTAATTTGTCATCAAAATACCTTAGGTGATATTTTAATTAAAATCGATAGAACTATTTTTTGAGAGATGAGTGTTCGAATCTCGATTGGAGTGCAACTTTTTCGTAGTTTCCTTTATCCTGAAAAGACAAATATCAGGTAACTCTCTAACACAACACTCCCGAGTTCAATCTAGCATGATAACAGCTATTTGATACTCTCTTCCTTATTATCTGACTGTTAATAAAGAATAGTTCAGAAACAGCTAATGTTTAAAGAAAGTTATGAAAACTTAAATAAAATGCACATATTTTGCAGTATGTTTTCGTATATTTTTACCAAAGGGTATAAATTACCAGTAGTGCTTCCAGAAGAATCAAATATAGGCTTTATTCTTCTGTTTTATCAGATTTATCACATTTCTGGTGTCATTAAAACACCACAGAAGAGAAAGCAAACATGTGGCTCGATGTCTCAAAAGCTTCTGATAAAATATGGCATCATAGCTTAAAATTGAAAAAGAAACAACAAACCTTTAAGGACAACCAGCAAATTTTGGATTCCTATATTTCAGTCAGAAACAGGGATAACTGTTCTGAAATAAGTCAATCTCTGCAGGAGTTTTACAGGATAGGGTTCTTAGCCCAGTCTCTTACATGCTATGTACTAGAGACCTCCCAAAAGTGAAGGACTAGTACAGCTATCTACATCCAAGAAAAGATGGAAATTGCAAAAATGTGTCAATGCAAAGTTTGAACTAAATTAGTTGAATGTAATTTCATGAAACCTAATTTTGTCATGTTAACCTCACAAATAGAAAGATCAACGCTGTTTTTTTTAACTTACTTCCTCCAATGTTAAGTCATATCAGACAACGAATGAAATGGTGCTCAAATAAGCCCAGGGTTCATAAAGCTTAGAGTTACCAGACATATCTTTATTTCAGGATAAGATATCTTGTCTTTCAGGATAAGCGAAAACCTTCAACGTTCAGTCATATTGGACGATGAATGAAATAATGTTCAAATAAGCCCAGGGTCCATAGGGCTTAGAAATACCTGACATTCATCTTTCAGGATAAGGAAAAGCCTTCAACGTTAAGTTATATCAAACGCTGGATGAAATGTTGTTAAAAAAATACAGGGTCCATAGAGGCTAGAGTTACCCAACATTCATCTTTCAGAATAAGGGAAAACCTTCAACGTTAAGTTATATCGAAAGATGAATGAAATGTTGTTCAAAAGATACAGGGTCCATAGAGGTTAGAGTTACCCGACATTCATCTTTCAGCATAAGGGAAAACCTTCAACGTTCAGTTATACCGAACGATGAATGAAATGTTGTTCAAAAGATACAGGGTCCATAGAGGTTAGAGTTACCCGACATTCATCTTTCAGGATAAGGGAAAACTTTCAACGTTAAGTCACGAGAGGACGTCGTAAAGTTTTAATTATCACCCGGTAGTTTTTATGCCAGAGTGATGAAAATTTTTCAGTGTCATCATTGATCCCTCGAAACATAATGTTTGGTAGTTTCAGTGATTTGAGTCCTTCTGTGAGTGCCAGAAATGACTGAGGTGTAAGATGGAAAAAATTGAAGCTCGTAGTGTAATCAAGTTCCTGCATTTGAAAGGCAGAACTTCCCGGAAAATCCATGATGAGATGACGGCTGTTTATGGAAATGATTGCACATCGTATGACACTATTGTGAGGTGGAAAATGAATTTTCAAACTGGTCACATGTCCCTGACAGGTGAGCCAAGAGCTGGTAGACCGTCAATAACAGATGATGCAGTCACAATGAAGAAAATGGAGTGTTTAATACTGGAAGACAGATGAGCAACCATCCAAATTATTATAAATGAGACACATCTTAGTTATGGTAGTGTGTGGAAAGTTATTCATGGCGAACTGCACATGTCTAAGGTTTCTGCAAGGTGGCCTCCACGTTTAAGCTCTTTCCAAAAGCAAACACGGCGCGCCTTTCAAGACAGATGTTGATGTTGTTGGAGCAGGATGAAGATGTTCTTTTTGATCGTGTGGTAACCATGGATGAATCCTGGATCTATCAATATGATCTAGAGACAGAAACTATGAGCATGGAATGGAAACATGCCGATTCCCGCCTCCCCCCATAAAGGCAAATGTGCAAATGTCAGCTGGGAAGGTCATGCTTTCAGTTTTCTGGGACTGTCGTGGAGCCATCCCTACAAATTATCTTACCAAGGGTCAAATTATCACTAGCAGATACTATTGCAATCTTCTGGACAAGTTCCATGCAGCTCTGATTAAGAAACTATGCAGTATGCTCTCCAAAGATGTTCGTCTTCTGGCTGACAATGCACCAGCTCATTCATCTCAAGTTGATGTTGACAAAACAAGGGAATGTGGCTTTGAGACTTTACAGCATCCGCCTTATTCGCCCGATCTCGCACCAAGTGACTTTTTCTTGTTCGCGGAAATAAAGAGTCCATTGCGTGGTCGCCGATTTGACAACACGGATGACGTCATTAATGAAGTGGAAGAATTGTGGAAGACTTCTACAATGAAGGTATTCGGAAAGTCAACAAACTCTGGGAAAAATATGTAAATCTGGATGGAGACTACATAGAGAAGAACTAACAAGCACATATCAATACAAATTATATATCTCATTTTTAAAACCTTATCCAGATAAGTCACCCTCACCGAGATTGGAGTTTGGCATCTGTTGAACTAGAGGCAGACTATATCCCTAATTTGAAGCAGTCGCTAATAACAGCTCAATAACACCTGAGAAATGACACTTGGCTCTATATTTTATGAAACGACATTACGAAATAAGAAAAATGGATTGCAGCTGTCAACGATCGACGATTTGTTGTGGTTTCCGTGCTCGATAGGCGGTTTCTCCTTACTATATTTCTTTCCCCACATTTCTCTTTTGTTTTCTTCTAATGCTTAAGGTCATCTATACCTTGCAGTTCCTAAAAATTTGACTATCGCCTTTGTATTTAATAGCAAATGGGAACAAATAGAAGGCTGTCAATTTAGAAGTACAGAGGAAAAGTAAACCTTCGTAGAAGCCCAGTAATAAACGAGAGGGTGGAGAAATCATATGATGGTAATACATTATATATGTTTTGTTCTAAATAATAACCATAAAGTCAGTGTTCTACAGACACGTGACCACAAAGGAGCATTGGCAATGTTACGTTACGTTAAAGGGGTAAATGTTTTTCTCCACTCGCCATTGCAGCAGAATAATTCATTTTTATGTCCTGCTCAGGTACTTAGCACTAATGCAGCCCTGTTCCTATACAACATACGTACCTATGTGCTAACTCCCACCCCCTCCCTTTGTGTTGTAATGGTCTGCGCGACTTTTATAAACGAAATTAAAGTCCCCAGGGAGTACAAATTACCTAAAATGACATCAATGCACGCAAATATGTGTTTCATTACTAACACCGCCGAGGTAGGAAAAAAAAAACTTGTTTTAAAGTATAGTTTCTAATTGCCCCCGTTTTGTGGACCTTGTGGGAGGCAAGTTTTGCCTTTAACGACGGCTTCTGTGTGTCTTCAGGAACTTGTGATTACATAAAGAGATACTGGACGTTTGTAATGGCAGCTTCATAATGGGATTTACTCTACTGGGGTTTTAAAAACGCCAATGAACAAATAAATTATAATTGGTTAGGAATTTGTTGTGCAATGATCTATTATGTGTTTCAAATGGGAAGGTGTTTGTTCTTGAGCGCTACTAGACGAGTAACCAATCGGAGTCCTGCGGTGGTGACGTATTGTATTCCCGCTAAGTGGTGTGTGACGAGCGTCAACCTAATCAATCTGTAGGAAATACTATTCGCGCTAAGACAAAAATTCAGATTTTGCCAAAACTGGTCCACGTGGAAGGTAGAGAGTAATGTATCTAACCTAACCATGAAACCCCCATATTTTTAGCTCTAATAGTTTTTCTAATACAAATAAATAAAACACTATTACCTGTATTATAACAATAAATCGCGACGTAAGCACTGTATGAATATCATTATTGATTGGCATGTATGCGTGTACGTATATTTGTAATTACTCAGAACTGAAACGTAAATGACATGACGTGATAAAAGAATTACTTTGAATAAGCCAATTCGAGAGAGAGCAAACAATAAATTTCCTGCTGTCCTGGCAGAACGTGTCTGGTCACATTATAACTTTGTTTATGAATGGTTCGTAATCTCAGTTCAAAGTGGTTGGTGTGTATGTATATACATATACTTTTTATTACTCAGAACTGAAATTTAAACTACTGCATGACGTGATAAAAGAATAACTGTAAATAAGTCAAGGTGTTAAATTCGAGAAAGAGCAAACACTTCATTGCCTAATTAATTAGAGCCAACTGAAAAATTCAATGCCACGGCCGGGATTTGAACCACGGATCTCCTGGTTTCCGCCCAGTCGCTCTTAACCCTTGAGCTACCATGGCCAACGTGCCGTCCTGACATTAAATTCTCCAATTGACTCATGATATTTTCCCGGTAGACCACTTAGCGTTCTCATATTCGAGATAAACATTTGTGGCGACTTACTATTGTAAGTACTTTAATACCAGGATTTTATCGTTGAATACTTTTTAATGTAAATTTACATTGAGGAATTAATCCTTAAATAATTAATCCTTTTAAATACATTACTCCGGAATGCTGTATGCATATGTTTATGAATGAATGTTGGATAGGAAGTGTTTATTTACTCTGGAGAGTTCAGATCAATATCATTCAGTTGTTCTTTACACAACAGTAGAGTAAGAGTTAAATAGTGCAATGGCTTCTTGCGGTGAATTTAGCGGCGAGTCAAAAATGCGGGTATTGCGAAGTCAGGCACGAAGTATTGTTTTTAAGGTGTACACGCTCTTCAAACAATTGGGCAATGAGGAATATAGAAATCAGCTCAGTTTCAAAAATGCTCAACGGCTTACTGCTGATGCGTGTGGTGTAGGTATAAGCGTGTCCCGCATTTGGATTAGAAAAGCAGGTAATTCATAAACTATAATTATAGTTATAGTATTTAAAATATACATAATTTGCGAATATGCTTTTCCCAATTTTGATTTTGGCAACTGCATCATTGTAAAAGTTTGTAAAATATAAGTCGCTTACCCTTACATCTAGCGCCAAGCAGATCTGCATGTTGTATGAGTGTGTGAGAGAGAGGGAAATATAAAAAGGAGTGGGGTAACAAGCTGGCAACGCTGAGTGTGATACGGCATCTGATTTGCTGGACTCCAGAACCCTTCCCATTTGAAACACATCATAGAAGAACTTTACGTAAAATTGGGGCAGCATTCGAGAGGTCATGGGAGGTATTCAATATGCTTAATAATGAGCTTTGCACTCTCCTTTATTGAGGGAAAATGGTTTCATCTTTTCTTTATAAGCCGCGAGAAGTTAGCATATCGGTATTCCGTCATCTCTATAGGAAATAGGCCATTGCTAAATTCCATTGATTTATAGAAAAAACATTAATTTAATTTTATACATTTTACACAAAATATCGTTGGATGTTAAGAGGACAAAGCATGCCAACTTAATAGAAAAGGTACACATTTTAAAAAGTACGTTCTATTTCAAAGAACTGGATGTTAGCTGCAACATAAAATTGCAAAATGCGCATGGGATTAGATGTGTAGTAGTGTTTAACGCCCGCTTTTACTACATACGGCACCGCAGGCATGGGATTAGATGATTAATTACTCTCACCTTTGGTGAAGTTCTTGTAGAATTCTTGTAGATGCCTGCGCGCTCTTGAGCAATGAGTCTTATCTCTGGTCGTGGTATCGGAGTGAGAATTATTTTATACTGTTATGGTTGAAAAATAACAACTTTTCCCCTTTAAATGTTTTGCAATTTATTCCGTAAGGCCATTAATATATTCTATCACAACGTTAAATTTCGTAGATTCTGTACTTTCATAAAATAATTATTGCTGCTTCGTTGAGCTATCAGTTTCTGCAGACTTGCAGAGTGATAAAAAAAAAAAAAAAAAAAAAAAAACCAACCTACGTCTTTCTCCGATAATGATCTTATGCATAATGACGCCAAACTAAATGAATACTCGGGATTCTATGCACACGATGTTTCTAGAACATCTAAATTACTTCTATCTTATTGGTCCACGTCACGTCACAACACAACATAATTATATTATTGTAATAGCCAGTAAAAGCACTACTATGTAAGTTGTACAATTCTGTGGCCTACCCAGTTTCACACCCTATTTTATACAAATCACCTTTTCCAGAACAATCGAGAACAAATTCCCAAATACTTGAAAAAAATATGAAATAACCGTCACATACCTAACGTATATAAATTATGAAACCCTGTTAGAAAGTTTAAATTCATGACTTTAATGCTTTAAAGAACTTTGTGAGATTAATATCTCTGTAAAAAAGTAATACGTGGATTTAATCAAGGCTTCGCAGAGGATCAGATTTATGAAGATCCAGCTGTCCCCCATTCTATACTCCATGCCCTACTTCATGATCTGAATAATCTGACAGCCTACAGAGAAGTTGGCAGTTTGAGGGACAGCCCGAGGTGTGACAAACGTGATATGGATTCATGTTTCAGGGTGGCGGGTGAGAATTAGGTAGGCTGCAGAAGGCAGGTAGCTTTTTGCTTCTTAGCGGTTACTGACTAGGGTGCAACGCTAAATATACAACGCCTACAAAACATTTTTTAAATTCAGGGTATATATAAACGTACATTCTCAGTGGAATATCGTTAACTGAAACTGAAATTTGGTCTTTTATGGGATTAATTCGATGGAGATATTAATGTTCACTGGTTTTAATCTCCAAATGACATATGTTAAGTCGCTATTCATCTGTTTCTCTTGGTCATCCAAAGAGTAAGTAATTTCTAAACTAAATATATAATGAAACAGTTTATGTACATTTGATCTTTATTAAAATACAGTTGATAGAGTTTATGTGTGGGTGGTGTATGGAGAAAACTTACACACGAGTCTGAACTTCTTGATTAAAATGTGATAACGTCTAACCCCATGCTGATTACAGGTGAGCTGAAGGTTGACCCACATTATGTCTCCTTTTACCAACTGTTGCATGATGTAACATGTCTTCAGCACTAAAAGCATAAAAAGCGGCTAGTAAATAGGTAAAAGAGTAAAAAGCCTTCACTATGTTCTCTGTTAGAGGAACACAACGACTACAAGCATCGCGTGATAGAGTAACGAGTGACGTGACTAATCTTATAATCGATTTCCCTTCAAAACGCTATACTTTCTGCCCTGCACGTTTCTAACCTCTCGGAGCATCCGCCTTACAGCCCAGGACGTGGAGTTCTCAATTTAACGCAAGCAGATTTACTTCGTCTGCTTTATTCACTGGCTTATGTCTGAATAGGTATCTACTAATATAATTAAACGTCTTACTAATCTACTCTACCATTTACCTAAAGTACTGATTCCACCCTAATCTATATTACTTTTATAAAAACAACATTTGTGTGAGTGAGTGAGTGAGTGTGAGAGAGCGCGAGAGAGAGAGAGGGGGGGAGGGAGCGTAGGTATGCCTATGTGAGGCAATTAAAAATCATTCAACCAATTTTGATAATTCTTTTACCCTTGAGAAGCCCAATTTGCTTTGACGAAAGTGGGGCATAAAATTCGTTTTAGTTTCATTCCATAAGCTACTAATAGATTAAACGAGATTTACACATGTGCCTTGTGTCTTATAATTCAGTTCTTTTTGGTATTTACCATTTATGGAATACATATCTCAAAGCTTTTTTTTCTTTTAAATTAAATTTTCGTCCTCCAAGTTGTGATATCGGACGATGAATGCAATGGGCGAAATGATGTTGAAATGAGCCCAGGGCCCATGTAGCTTATAGTTAACCGACATTAGTCTTTCAGAATAAAGGAAAACACCTGAAAAACCCTTATCCAGCTAACTCACCCTGACCGAAATTCATAAATTTTTTGGTAATTTTACATCCTCCAACATTAAGTCATATCGGACGGTGAATAAAGTGTGTGAAATGATGCTCAAATGTGTCCAGAGTCCATGGAGCTTAGAGCTACCCGACGTTTGCCTCGGGACCTCTTGAACCTGAGGCAGACACACTGTCATCTACGCTACCGAGACAAGCTATTTTTTAAGTGGTTTGAACTGTATTATAAACGTCGTGTCTAGTGGTTAGACCACGCGCCTTTTACCAAAGAGGTGCAGGTTCGCTCCTAGGCGACGGCATGTGGTAACTTTAGTGAACGAAAAGGTGTCTGAGCGAATTTCCTCCACCTTTCATTCCACCATGTGCTAAATCATCAGTTTCCTTGCCTGCCTCAGTAGTGTGTCTGCCTCAACGGGATTTCGTGTTATGTAGTTTAAGTTTACTTCATACTTGGTGGAAGTAATAATTACCACTCATTTTTTTTTTTCTTGTTGCTATGCAACGAACACATAGTGACAATTTTTAATCGACTTCACTGGCTTCAAACTAAGGCGTTCCTTTCGCAACCCTAATGGAATGTGTAATAGAAACGTATCTGTAAACATTTAACATCAATTTTATAGTTGTGAAGGAAAGAGGTACTGTAAGACTGATTGATACAAGAGGAGTTAAATAAGTAATACGAGTGTCGTTTGATAAGTCTGGTAAATTTCCATGAAGGGATTGGATTTTTTGTTGCAGCTTTGTGGGTGGTAACCATGATTATTAAAACGATTGTACAGGAAATTTGAATGTGCTATAAGTGCTATAATACACAGTTCATTGTTGATAGCCATCTGAACTGGTCACTGTGATAGCTGTTACTGAAAATGGAAGGGGGGGGGGGACACAGTTTCGTGCTGTTATTAAAATTTTTTATTTGAAGGACTGGACTGCCGCGCAAGTAAAACCTGAATTGGATGAAGTTCACGTCGACTCTGCAACAACATTGACGACCATTTACTTTTGGATCAATGAATTTAAACATGGTTGTAGAAGCACCGAAGATGAATCACGCTCTGGTCGCTCAATTGAGGTCACCACAGAGGACAAAATTGTATAAAACCCACAATCTGGTTTTGTAAGACCACCGAATCAAAATTCGTGAGATTGCCGGAGACTGTAGACATCTCAACTGAGCGAATGCACAATATGCTGCATGAAAAATTGGAAATAAAAAGCTGTGTGCAAGATGGGTGGCGCGATTGCTCACTGTCAACCAAAAGCGCATCCGGAAGAACATTTCTACCAAGTGTTTGGCTCTGTTTAATCGCAATCCGTTACTGTTTGCACCGATATGTGACCGTAGATGAAACTTGGACGCATCATTGCACACCAGAGGTCAAAACAATGGACAAAGGTTGGTAAAAGTGCAACAAATAAGATAAGGACCATTTTATCAGCTGATAACGTGATGGCTACTGTTTTTTGGGGGGGAATCTCAAGGAATAATTCTCATAGACGACTAGAAAAATTGACTACATGGAAATTTAATAGCTGAATTTTCTTCTCTCTGTTACACTAACTTTAAATTGTTTTAGAGTGTATTGATTTTCTTTGTTCCGATTCATTCTGCACATCTCCTAAACATGCAGTAGAATTTACATCCTCAAACAGTCACATTGCTGCTGTTACAGTCTGTATTTTCCATGCCTTCGAACTTTTTATTTTATTTTACCTACCTGCGGCCAAGTGGAAGGAGCTGCAGTGTTGTTTGCATCATGTGTATGTGTGTACAAACATATCCAAAACTAAGGTTTTGATTGTTATTGCAATAGTTTTCTATTTGAATGAAGTACAGAAAAGAAAAGAAGAAAAACCCCACACAGTCACAAATCACACACTAGTTTGTATGCATTCGCTGGCTTGATTATGAGAAATTATATAGTCGCACTGTTCAAACCATTACCCTGGCTTTAACTTTGTTAACAGAAACCTCTCAGATAACACTGATTACTCTTGTAAGAGTGAGAGGGGTATTGTCGTGCCTCCCGGTAGTGTGCTAAGCACCAATAAACGCATCACTTTAGCGAATGGAATTCGCAGGAATCACAAATGACTTAGATGTTCACTCCACGTGGAGTAATCAGTGCGTTATCTGAGAGGTAACTGTTACCAAAGATAAATCTATGGTAACCGTTTTAGCAGTGCGACTATACGCAATGAGAACTAGACCTAATACATACAACTTTTTCTTGCTTTCCCACGTCTTGACTACTAATATTTGAAGCTGTATTATGTAATGCGACAGCGAAACTTCACACAAAATTGACTGACCTATTAATATATGAGTACACGTTACTTTTCCTGCTAATATCTCACACAGATACAGATTTAAACTGCATCGCTTAGCAAGCTTAAAAGTAAGAAATATACCTCCAAAGAATTTGTGTACGAGGGTTGGCTGTTAAGTCCGGGTCTCATAAAAACATGGCACCACTGGACCAGTTTGACGGATACCATCACATAGTTTAACAGTAAACCAGATCGTATCCATAGTTACAGGTCAATAGCTTGTTCAATTTTTGAATGACAGAATTTTAAACAGACAAGTGTAGAGGTTTCACGAAAATTGAGGATTTGGAAAAACGAGCAGTGAAGGAAGATGACAGTACATTGAAAGAATCTGCCCCTTCATATAATGATTAAAAGGTTGGTTGCAGAGTTTAAAATGGGACGTACGAGTACTAGTGATGAGCCTCGTTCTCTGGACCTCCTGTGCGAGTGACATTGGAAGAAATCATTGAACAAATTCATCGTTTAGTACTGGAATACACAAATTAAAGTTGTTTGATATAAGAGAGGCTGAAACAATATCAGAAGAAAGTGCAGGTAATATTTGAAGTAATGTTTTGGGCTTTCACGAGGTCATTGCAAGATGGGTGCAGCGTATATAGTTGCAAAGTAAAGCTGTTTATATTACGAACTTGGAGCTCTACCGCAAAAATACCAGTGAATTTTTGAGGCGGCTTATATTCACGGATAAAACTTAGATAAATTACTGCACTCCAGAAGGTAAATGACAGTCAAAACAGCGGATTGTGCCAGGTGAACCAACTCCAAAATAGGCAAAGTCAATTTTGCCAGCTAACAGGGTTATGGCGAGTGTTTTCTGGGATGCATTTGGAATTATTTTTATTTATTGCTTGGAAAAGTGGAAAAGCATCACTGGTGACTACTACACAAACTTAGTGTAACGTTTGAGTAATGAGATGAAAAGAAGACCTTATTTGGCAAAGATTTTTTTTCCACGACAATGCTCCGGCCGATCGTTCAGTCATTGTAATGGGAAAAATGTGCAATTAAAGTTCGAATTTCAGGAACATCCACCCTATTCTTCAGGTCTAGCACCCAGTGACTACCGCCTGTTCCCGAATCTCAAAAATGTCTTGGAGGACGGAGATTAAACAGCCATTTTGAGGACCGTTATAAATCAGATGATCAGAGATGGTTTAATTAAATTAGAACATCGATATAATAATCGTAATAATCATAATGCGTTATTCATCATTAAGCTTACATGAAGCAATAGGTTTCACCAGTTATAAAAAGTATTTACAATGAATTTACAAGTACAGAAGGTTTACAAATTAATGCATATAAAATTCTAGGTGAAATCAGATTATTTGCATGGCTTAAGGAGGTAATTATGTAAGTTAATAACTTTACTATAGTAATAATAAAATTAAATAATTAGGTACCTGCTACTATAATTTAAAATAGTTTTACATAAATTTACTAGCATGTATGTTATATTCTAAGTATTCTGTACAGTATAAAATGCTTTCTGTTTAAACCAGTTTGTTAATACTAAAACAAATCTGTTTTGTGGCAGTTCTTTTATTTACAGAGGAAGCTTATTGAATAATTTTAACTGTTGATAACAGTGGCTGTTTACGGTCTTGCTCATTCGGTTGTGGGGTGTATCTAAATTATGATTGCATCGAGTGTCATAACTGTGTACTGAGGAACGATTTATAAATACGTTTTGATTTTCTTTAGCGTTTATATATTTGGTGTATATATGCATTGACGGTAAAGTCATTATCTTAAGGTCTATAAAGCTAGGCTTACATGTATCCTGTTGTCCTAATCCTAGAATTAGTCTGAGAGATTTCTTTTGTCATATGAATGCATTTTTCGAGGTAGCACAATTACCCCAAAGACTAACCCCATACAGTATATGTGGATGAAAGAAGGCATAGTAAGATGTTATTAACATATCTCGACTAACACTTTTCTTTAGTTTCCCTAGAAGATATCAGATTCTAGCAAGCTTTTTACAAAGGTAAAGTATGTGCGTTTCCCATGTTAGTCTGGTGTCCAAATGTAATCCTAACATATTTACTGAATTACTGTGGATATCATTATGTTGCAATATAAATAATATAAAATGTGTATTAGTATTTCTGGATATTGCGTTAAAAGTAAAGAAGAAATATAATTTTTTTTATTGTTAGGCCCTGGACTTATCAGCCGATTCTTTAGGAGATAGTTGCAATAGAACTTTCTTTGCCTATCGTAGGTTAGAGAAGTAGTAATTAATTTTGTTTCTTCCCTTTTCAGTGAAATGTTATACTTTAGATTACACAACGAGACAATTATATGTTTTTTGTTGTTTTGATGTTAAATTAATCATGCCACGTGAATATGATTTATTACCTCATAGCTGATATATCATATAGTTCGTGCAGCAAAAATACGCATATCCTCAGTATGAATAATAAATACTCAACGTGCGATGAACTACAAGATTAGTGGAGCTAATTTCATTGTTTCTAAGGTGATAGCTTCGGGTTTAAAAAACAAGCCACTTTTTGCTGTGTTGTTAAGGAGACATGTACTGGCATGCGTGCACGTAGTATTTAAACAAAATTGAAAGTATAAGATTGCCAAGGACGATTACACTCCACGAGAGTACATTCCAGGCAAATTACGCTCGTAGTCACTTCAGAAATTAATGTAAAATATGCTATTGGTGTAAAATAAACCAGTTAAAGGCAGTTGCAACTGCTGAAGAGGCTAATATCACTATCTTTTCTCCTTCAGAACGTCTCTCACCATCGAAAATTGTATAAAATATAATAAAGGTTTCAAAGTATTAGAGTTTAAGTTTATCGTCGTTTGGTGTAAATCGAAAGTCAAATGCTTATACAGGTTGTTTCAAAGCGACACCAAACGATTATAGCCGTTGCGTAGTTTATAACTTACCTAGTCCGAATTTCAGTGTCGCAGCTTCGAAGTTCTGTTAGGTATAATTTTATGCAGCATTAAATATTACATGATTTTGTGAATAGGCAGCGCAGGAAACACTGGTGTGCGAACCTTAAAATTTGTTATTGGGACGCACCGAAAAAAACTCAAGAAAACAAAACCATTACGTCTTGATCTTTATCAATGACCCTAGCCTACCTAAAGGGTACCTGTGAAAAAGTCGACAAATATCTCGGACAGATGCAAGGTTGCTCTTCAGTGTAAAACTACACATTCCGTCCTAACAGAGAGGATTTTGCGCGTACTTAGATAGCAAATCCAAGCAATATGTTTGGTATACGAACGCCGAATTGACGGATATGGTTTTGATGGATGGAGGAGCTGAAGGGAGTTCAACGAACGCACGATTAATTTGGTTTCATGAAAAGTATGAGCTGAAAAATGGTTACTTCAATGATAATATTTATTTGCTTAACTTCAGAGCATTTTGTTATGATCTTAATTGTACAATACTTTCAACCACTTACTGTAAATATCAACAGCTTCCTTTTCAGCTACAAATGCTTTATTTAGTATTATCAAACACGTGAAGTATTGACGCTCTTCTCATTGTATAAACCATTTAGTTTTGGTTAATTTATCTACAATTCCTTGATGTTCTCTGTTCTGTTTATCATTTAATTCTTCCATCCTGAACCTCACTAACATTAACTTCCTTCTAAAAGGTATAGGTTGCATATGTCCACCAGCTTATTTGCCATCATGGACTGCTATAACGAAATTTTGGAACACGTTGAACACCCTTAAGCAATAATTAAATTCTTAATAGTAGCAAGCTACTACGGGGTATCCCGGTATGTTTACAAACAATTACAGCACGCGGTACGGCGTGTAACCTATACCTGCGAACTCCGACAGCGTGAGGCACACGTCATTGTTCCTGTCACTGCCTAATACACACTCATTCTACAGCGTTTTATGCAGCTCTTTTGGTGGTAAAAACTATCTATATGTGTTACACAGAAGCTAAGGAACTACTTCTATAAGTTCGTTCGGTATCGTTTTGAAACACTCTGTACATCCGAAAGCATAGCCACTAGTTATGTAAAATCAAATATACAAGCTTACAGGTTCTTTAAATTTAATTATAAATATTTTCTATAAATGTTATATTCTCTACTAGCTATATTGTAGGAAATATTTCATTATGCATAAACTATATTCCAGTAGAATAAAGAGGACGGTACATTTATTTGTGCTTTTTTTTAAAAAAAGAAAGGCAATATTTCACTCCTATTCTTACTGCCGCGGTAGGCAGTTGTCCCAAATGAAATGAAATAATAATTCGAAAGGAAATTTGGGAAGGAAAACGTGTAGACCCCTTTAGGGCGCTACTCCGTTATTATACGTGGCTAAAAGAATAGTTTTATACCATAAGATATACCAGGTGGATCAACTGCCGCGTCTTTCACGTAAGCAGATATCCCTTTATGCGTTAAAAGAGTTGCAGAACGAAACGGAACAATTGAAGTTAAAAGCATGGCAGTGGTATGAAGGTAGTTGGTTCTGCTCTGAACGACAAATGTCAGTTCGTAGGATTGAACTAACCCGCGTAGCCCAACCCACACCACTGCCGTGAGTTTAACTGGAATTTCCCCGTTGCTTTCTGCAACAGTCTTAATGGACGAAGGGATATCTACTAACATGAAATACGGTGGAGTTGGCAAATTTGTAATTGATAGTGATAGTCGTATGAATAAAAATCATAGAATTATATAATTCTTTCTTCCAAGTCACCGGAGGCAGACATTTCCAATCTGCAATTCATTGTTACACTCATGTATTAAGTAGATGAAAGAAGATGAACTGAATTAATTTTGCTGTTATAAAAACAATGTATTTATAAAAATGAGACAAATGGAGGTTAATATGAAATAGTGGCGTATTATGGAATAAGTGATTTAAAACATTGACAAATTAATTTGATTTCATAAATCATGGAATCTCATTGGTTTAAAATAGACAACACATCTATAAACGAATGTTTATAGGCCTAGACCATAGACCAAATATAGAATAAGAGAAAAAGAATAGTTTTTTTTTTTTACATTTCAATGAATTTAATTAAAAAGTGTACTTGGGTTTAAATTAGGATATATTTCTATTTATGACTAATAATAATAATAATAATAATAATAATAATAATAATAATAATAATAATAATAATAATAATAATAATAATAATAATAATAATAATAATAATAATAATAATAATAATAATAATAATAATAATAATAATAATAATAATAATAATAATAATAATAATAATAATAATAATAATAATAATAATAATAATAATAATAATAATAATAATAATAATAATAATAATAATAATAATAATAATAATAATAATAATAATAATAATAATAATAATAATAATAATAATAATAATAATAATAATAATAATAATAATAATAATAATAATAATAATAATAATAATAATAATAATAATAATAATAATAATAATAATAATAATAATAATAATAATAATAATAATAATAATAATAATAATAATAATAATAATAATAATAATAATAATAATAATAATAATAATAATAATAATAATAATAATAATAATAATAATAATAATAATAATAATAATAATAATAATAATAATAATAATAATAATAATAATAATAATAATAATAATAATAATAATAATAATAATAATAATAATAATAATAATAATAATAATAATAATAATAATAATAATAATAATAATAATAATAATAATAATAATAATAATAATAATAATAATAATAATAATAATAATAATAATAATAATAATAATAATAATAATAATAATAATAATAATAATAATAATAATAATAATAATAATAATAATAATAATAATAATAATAATAATAATAATAATAATAATAATAATAATAATAATAATAATAATAATAATAATAATAATAATAATAATAATAATAATAATAATAATAATAATAATAATAATAATAATAATAATAATAATAATAATAATAATAATAATAATAATAATAATAATAATAATAATAATAATAATAATAATAATAATAATAATAATAATAATAATAATAATAATTCTTTAGCTGCTAATATTATACTTAACTCATTTTATGTTTATCAGTATCACATATTCTGTAGTGAGTAAAATGACAGTATAAAGCTGTCAACAGTCGATGCAGTGTATCATAGGAGTCTTTCTTGACTATTTCATGGCGCTCCTACAGCAAACAGAGACGACTATTCCATAATACCCTACTCTCCTCTACATATAAATAAAACAGATGCAACAGGTATGCAATACACAACTTAGGTCAACTTTCTGAAATGTATTGCTCAACAGAACACAAGAATGTGTATATATTATACCTATATCCGCTGCGGCAAAGCAACGTTAAGCCAGAAATGCAATAAAAGCATTATTGTTGAACGTTTGAGAAAATATCGATAATTTTGTTTCTCTGAGAGAAGCACGCCCTTTTAAATAGGCCATCTGTATCGTGTTCTCATTTGTCCCGGACTTTTTGTTTGCCCTGATCTAATTAAAGGAGATGATATTGAACCGTATTTGAATGGGGACCTCCTTGTTTTGGACGCAATATTGACTTTGGGAATGGAAAAGCGTTTCAATCAAGCCAGGCACGTTGGCAGGAAGCATGCACTGCGTAGCTAGATGCGTCAAACAGATAGTGTTTTGTCCTGTTTTATTCACTATATACTCGTGCACGCAGATAGCCTTCGTGTGACAAGCCGTACACTGCTGGTAAATAATTCACTGTACAGCACTGCTAAACACCTATAAACTATACAGAATTGGCTGTCACATTCAAAACGGTACCACTTGTCCCCGATTCATTATTTACACATTAGCTTCCCATAACGAACTGACAGAACAAAGCTTTATTCTATTTATGTGTTACATTCCCTCTGACACGCCGAAAGTCATCCGCGTAAGTAAAACCACAAAATTCAGCTTAAATATCTGGATTGCTTTATATCGTATCTATCCTATAATGACAAAGGCACTACCGACAGATTAGTCGAACTCGATCAACGCTAGATACACAGGTCCTAGGCAGGGTCTAATTGAAAACAGTCCCGGGAGGCCAACATAACTGACATCCCACCCGTCGTGTTTCGGCTCACCAGGTTGGCACGGGACCGGAAAGGAAATGTTTACCAGAAGCATATCATCCAACCATGCAGCGCTGAGGCACCCTACGATACTTCTACCCTGAAACAGACCACCACATGAAATGGAGAGACTGGAAATTGGGGGATCCAGCATTCACTTGCCGACCCGTAAGAAACACTTGAAATGAACCAGGGATCAGGTAAGTCGTCCACTGGAATCGAAGCTGGGCATCCTCAATGCGCGCCACACACGAAACCAGCTGCGGCATCCCGCACGGTTATTCTGCCTTAATAAAGAATATTACAGTCCTGCGCCGTGGCGTAGTGGGCTAAGGCAGCATGCCTTGGTCCCTGGCCAAAGAAAGCGGCCCGGGTTCGATCCCACCCATGCGGTGGGGATTTTAGGTCCGGGTATAGAACCGGTGCCCACTCAGCAGCGTGAGGAAAGTGAGGAGCTTACGCTAGGTAAGCGGCCCTGGTCATGAAAACCAACATTCCGGCTGGGGGATGCCGAGATGCTGACCACATCTCCTCCCCGTATCGTTTGGATAATTGTCCACCTCTGCCGTGCGTAAGTGGACGTGAGGCCGGCAGTCGGGTTGGTAGGCCTTGGCCCTCTAAGGGCCGTCGCGCCATGGGTTATTATTATTATAAAGAATATTGCAGGTATTCAAAGAAATGTCTGTTTTATCTTCAGTTTTGTGAAACTGATTCCGAAAAGCAATTGACGTATCTCTATTGTGAACTGTCGTATTAAAAACGAACCGCTTCACGTGTTTTGTTGACGAATATCCGCTGAAATTGTCCATTATTAAGGTAATCGGCTTAGAATATCAAATTCTTCTTCCTTTTCAACAATGACGTTCCAGTTGGAGTGAAAGAGTGATTGCGTAAGCCTGAATCGCTGTTACGCACAATAGGGTACTGCGGAAGAGTCCCACGTTGAGTTTGTAATCCCTGAATCGGGTCATCAGGAGGAACAGTTCAAAATGTGAAAACCCTTGTATTGTACTCACATGGTTTTCTCTACTCTTGTACTACCTGTGTCATGCTAAACGAGTTAAACATCTTGCTAATTTTGTTGTAGATAAAAGAAATGTGCTAGTATAGTACACTTTATCTCGACCATGCCAAAATTTATTTTATACGATTGGTAGCAGTACTTTATTGGGCCTCATTAAAGTACACCTGTTCATTAAAGTATTGATATTCGACCAATCAGAAGTGGCTAAGTGACATTGTGATAGTGCAAGCATGGATTATTCTCGTTTCGATCCACAACGGTACTAGCGCCAGTTTAGAAAAAGGTCAAAATGTCTGACACTAGTCACAGTGACATTGAACTTTGAACTTACACCCGCAGTAATTACGGCAAAAGCACTCAATATTATCAATAATTTGTTGCCACAAAATCAAGAAAGATATACGAGAAATTCTGCCCAAACTTCACGGATTGGAAAAAATCGAATGGTATAAAATTCGTTCTCAGAAAATGTATTCCTAGTGTAATTTAGAAGAATTGTCTCAAATTATGAAATCATCGACCGTGTGGACTCACCATTCTATTTTGAAATCACAACATTAGGCACCAAATTGACTTATCTAAACACTCAAAACTGAACAGCTTACTAAAGCGCAAATCAGAAAGACATCAAGGGAAAAAAGCCCAAATATTTACAACTGACCAGTTGAAAACATTTATAATGAAGCACGTGATGTTAAATACCTCATGATAAAAGTAAGTTTATTCTTTTAACGTTACCTATGCTTTGTTTTAATGTTTGTAGTTTAAACTTCATCACACGTTTACAGCTGTTTATAGGGAAGTAATCAATATATATATGCGCATGCGCGCTACGTATTACGTCTCACTTGAGACAAAACAATAGCGATTGTAGCATATCACTCAAAACAGAAATGAATAATTTGAAATGAAACCTTAAATTTAGATACACGATCGAGCATAAACAGTCGCATAAAACTTGACTATAATGGTAATTAAAACGTTTGTATGAGAAGGATACGCTTGCTCGGTTAATAATAATACTCGCGTTTTAATTACTACCATTATAGTCTCGTTGCATAATATTGTCACGGCAACGGGCATTTAAGTTTAGGCGCAAATAGATAAAAGACGGCGGATAGTGTTTCAGGGTAATAAAGAGCTTGCATAAGCAGTTAACGGTAGCGCGGCTAGTGTTCGAAAAGAGCCGGCAAATAAAGATAGCTAAGATAAAGGAATTGCCGGCACAGATAAGATTTCACGTTTGAAAGGTTCTAGTGATATCGTGATTGATAGAGAAAAGCTGGTTTCTTATTTGTACTCGAAACCTCTGGAATTTATGAATGAGATATATAAGCGATTGTGACACGCCAGCGGACAGTTGTAAAACAGTGAGGCGAGCAGTAAACAGCTGTAAAGTGTTGTTGTAACGAGAACTGTTTGTTATTGTCATTGACCTTGAAAGATTGTGTTATATGTGTGATGTAATGTTGTTACGTGAGAAGTGAACAGTGTATGTCTACGGAAATAAAGAACCTTTAGAATTTCGGCAAATTGGACTTTTAATTCTACGAACCCACAAAGTCACAATATACTACTAAGCAATAGTCAAAAGTTTGAAAAGTGATTGCTCTGTGATGGTTATTAACTCCATTCTCTTTGTATGCAAAAGAGAACGGATCGAGTTCCATTCCCGCGGCCGACCTACCTGACCCGTGTTTTTTCGGGACTTTTCCTGAGTCACCGGCGAATGATGGGTGAGTTAATTATATCTTCCATTTCATCTCCATTATAATTTACAACATCTGATGGTTTCTTTCGGGTAGAAGTGATGAGGGAGTCTCGGCGTTGCATGGCAGGATGATATGGTCCTGGTAAACTCTTCCTCCGCCAATAGGACGTCTCCGGGCCAGCCTGATGGGCCGTTTCAGGACCATTTTAGGCGGAATGCTGGTTAAACTGGCCTGCCGGGGAGCTTGCAACTAGTAAATTCGTAGTAGATACCCTGCACTCTGCTCTGTCGTGACTCCTTGGGTTGGAAGTAATTAACACAAAGTGAGTATTCTAATGACCTCTACATTTTTGGGTGGCAAGAGTTTGACTATCTCTTAGGTTTCTGTGGAAAACAGGAAGATGGATAATCTAAGAAACTTCCAGGAATACACCAGGAAGATTTTCTCAAATATACAAATCCCAAAGAGCCTCTTACACATATAATTTTGTTATATTTCTTGAGTTCTAAAAATATGTATTAACGACTTAATTAAAATACTATATATTTATTTCGGAAGGTAGATCTAGGTAGTTCAGTTAGTTAGGCATGGTCTGCTGATACACTAGAGTCCAGGGTTCAAAGTCGATCCAGAATTTTAAATGTTTATGTAAGTGATAGAACCAGTGTCGTTAGATTTATAGGAACGAGGCATAACTCAAACACAAAGAATTATTTTTGACTTTCTGGATGATCCAAGGAGAGTGTACGACCATTTTAAAGAACATTTTCCCTAACTTTAGGAATCTAATATGTATATAAATATGTTCAGCAGGTCTGGAGATAGCCTGTTCATACCGACAGACGACTTGGTGTCATAGAAACAATCGAGTAGCGTTGATCCCTGTTCTCATACGAAATCATAACACCGCCCTCAGCAATGCAGAGGTTTTTACTGTAAGATAATTACACAGTGTTACAAACAAAGAGCAGGTGCTTACATTTTGTTTTCAAAGCGGTGGGAAATAATAACAAAGGATGCATAATTATTGTTACAGCTGCAGCAAGAGAACAATACAAACGGCATGTCGCATTAACCTACAATAGCCTCTACAATGTTCCTTCTCGTTTTCTGTTTTTTCATTGCGGTAATGCTCGTCGTGGTTACCCCACTGTCGTTATTCAAATGTTTTGTTCAGGTTTGCCTTGCACTTCTCTTAGGTACAATTACGTTTTCCTTTTGGAATGCAATTTAATGTTATGAAATTGTTAAAAGCGTAAATGGTAGTTTGGGACACCTCGTGCTCTACGACCTCTACACAGATATATTACAACTAACAACACCCAGTAGGAAGGAAACCGCAGACAGTCCCTAACAAGACCTTCGAGTCCACTGTTGACAAGCGTCTTCCCAACGTGACAATGTGGGATTGCTCAGGTAGTTTCAGCCTGGGTTCGATTCCTGTGGTCGATCTACCTGACCCATGGGTTTTTCGGAGGTTTCCCCGGATCACCAGGCGGATGCTGGGTAGGATAATTACATGCCCCGAATTTCGTGTCCCTTCAATTCATCTCCATCAGGGACGGCAAAGTGAGCACCTGAAATGTGAAGTGTCACCCCTTTCTTCTCCTTCTATTTGGCAGGTAAACAAACAGGTGGGACACAATTAGTGTTTTGAGCCTTGGGGACCCGAGTGTTATATGTGTCATCTGACGTTTCCAATGGAAACTTTAACATTGTTGATCATAATCTATTTCAGACATTTTGTCAACAGAAGGCATTTGTTTTGTTTGTATAAACTTCTAAATTGTGTCTCAACAAAAACATGGAAAAAACTCGTGAAAATATTCGTCCAATGATTTATTTCGACGTGGATTTCAAGACAGGAGTGCATCGATCAATTAACTTCCACAACTGACGATGAAGCTCCATCCTTTGCCACTGTGAAACGCTGGTATAACGAATTTAATCGTAGCTGGTGTTCGCTCAATAAAGGTTGTCCAAAATAAGTTGTTGTGCCAGAAAACATATTTTTAATTATTTATTTCAATTGCTCAGCACAGTTAGTACTATACAAATTGTGGAACTATATACATAATATACATAATAAAATTAAAGTATACAAGGATAGAGGATACCCATATTAGAGTCTTCAAGCAAACTGGTCTGATTAGTGTGAGTATAAATTAAATAACTTCTTCATTGCAGAATAAATAAACATTATAGAAATAAAATTTCCTGTGGCAAGCGTGCCTTCAGTCTTGGTGCAGCATCAAGGCGGCGTCCCAATTGGAATAATAAAGCACCTGATACATAAGGAAGGTGAGCAAAGAATCTGCTTGTCGTTGTAGAGATGTACTCATTAATGCTATGTCCAATTCTCTATTCAGCTGTGCATTCCTGATGTACCACGGGGCGTTCACAGACAATCTTAATATTCTGTTTTGAAACACCTGGAGTTGGTGAATATGAGTAGGTGAAGCACATCCCCATACAGCACTGGCATATAGAAGAAGTGGTCGTAGAATACTCTTGTATAGTAGCAGCGTACATTCGACTCGTAAAGAGGATTTACGGTTGAGGATGGGATACAACTTGTGAAGACGAGCATAGGCTTGATTTAGTTTGCTTTTGATATGTGTACTCCATGTCAGTCGACGATCAAGATGAACGCCAAGATATTTGACTGCACAATCAGAAGGTAACCAGGGAGAAAACATTGGTGCTGTGCAAAATCTAGTAATGCAAGATCGTCTAGCGACATATTGTGAGGATGAGGAACCCAAGGCATCAGTTCTACCAGCATATATAAAATATTGTATGATTATTTAGCCGTGAGAAAGGTCTGCTCTCGTTGGATCCCACATAATTTGACCCAATCTCAAAAAGATACTCTTGTGGGTACACAAATACTCAAGAAATACAATGGTGGTGCATCAAAAGACGTGTATGAGATTGTAATAGGTGACGAATCATGGATCTATGTGTATGAGCCGGAAGGTAAACAGCAGTCGACAGTATGGGTGTTTCAAGATGAAGTAAATCCAACAAAAGTTGTTCGCACTCGAAGATCGCTTGCTTTTTTTTAGCAAAACTGGCCATGAGGCAACAGTGACTTTAGAGGAACGTAAAACGTTCAATGCTGAATGGTACACAACCATTTGTTTGCCGGGAGACTTCGTTGAACTAATTTGTAATTTATTTCTCATCTTACCTTTTACATCATCAAATGAAAATACAAAATCAAGATTGCAATTTTAAAATCCATACTGGAAAACGCCATATATTCCTAAATCTTGAAAATTCTGCCATGCTGCTTGGCATTGAATAATAATTCGGTCCCCATGCACCTAACCCTAGGTTTTTGTGTATTGGAGGCGCTCTACTCCTGTTTACATATTTTGCCACTTCAGCTATAATCTACATTTTCCTCTTAATTGTTCTTTGCCATCTCTCTTTAACTTTCCCTAATAAATTCCCTATACTTCTCCTGTTCTTTTCCCCTTTTACTGACAAATATTTTATAATTACCATTTCGCCCCCCAAATTGTCCCATTTAAGGAGCCAGGCCTGCTGTCTCCATATCTTTGTCTAACTACAGTATAATATTCAATGGAGGTCTGCATTCTCTTCTCCACACGATGGACATTTATCTAGCTCCCTATCTTGACCTATACCTTTCACCCAAGAAAAATATTCCTGCCCTAACTTACGTATGTCTATATATTCCTCCCTCCCCCAGGATTTTTTTTTTATTTCTCTATATAACCTCAGTGAGATTTTGTCACTTGTACTGGCAAAAATGTCTTGTCTGACAATATCTTCAAATCTTAGCTTAACTTCATTCCAGAGGCCTCTATACCTATACTCTGCATTTATCCAAGAATGAGCTATACCTATCTGCTGCAACACGTCATTCATTTTATGTACCCAAGACCTTCCCCAGTTACTTCTCATTATAATATGAAAACACATTTTAATTATATTAGCATCTTCCAAGTTAGACATTTTGTATAAATATTTCATTGAAGTAAGGAAAACCAACGTTCTTCATCAAGACAATGCGAGCCCAAACACATCTCGTCTAACAAGAGAGTGTTTGAAGGCTTAACAAATCAAATTGATGGGCCATCCACCGTACAGTCCTGATTTGGCACTTAATGACTTCTTTTTGTTCTCGAACATCAAGAATAAGTTGCGTAGGCAACGATTTTCGTCGGTAGAAGAAGCCGTTGATGTCTTCAAACACCATGTTTTGGAGGTGTCTTGAGAAAAATGGAATAAATGGTTCAAACGTATCCAAAAGTGTATTAATCATAAAGGAGAATATTTTGAAAAGCAATAAAGAAGTTTTCAATCAGTAATTACTTTGTTGTAATTATTAGACTCAAAATACAAACAGTGCCCCTCGTAATTAATTTACACGATTGGTATCCTTGCTGGTCTGTTTGTAAATATTACCGTTTCAGTGCTTGGTTACAAACTTGATGAATTTAGACATAGAAGACATTGAATATGTTTATCCGAAACGCTACTGGGTAGCAGCCACTTATTCAGTGTCAATATGCTATAAAGTTGTTCACATTGATAATTAGTAACCATATATGGCCAGTAATTTTCTTGCAAAAGGGTGCAGTTTGGGAAACGTGTGTACAAATGCAAAACATGTTTTCCTGAACTGCGCAATGATGTGTTGCTTTGAAGGTTTAAGGATCTTGTCCTGTACACTGTCGTGCCTCTGTCTCCTCTAGCCTCATCCTTCCTCCTGGGGGAACTGTTCGAACTGGCGAGTCACTCACACCACCTTGCTTCTCTGTTAAGAGACAAATGCTAAACACTGACTGTTAGGTTAAATATTAAATAGCAAATAAACTTGCCTAAACATGTTATAACAAAGCAAAGAAGAATTTGATAATAATATAAGACGAAATAGACATACGATTTTTCGACCATGAAAAAATAAAATTAATTACTGACACTTATTAAACATGGTGATTCCAGTAACAGGATCACCAATGTTAACACATCAACAAACAAGTGACCCATTATCCACGCTTGGTTATCAATTATTCTATTTCTTGTTAATGCAGGTGAACTTTCAATTGACATCTACATAATACAGAACATAAAGCGCTATTCAGATTTTTAAAGAACGTTTTGCTATTTGATGGCTTTTAAATTCCATGCTTTTTACATAACCTCGACGGAAACAAAAACAAAGGAAAATACAAACACCAATAACCACTTACAGTTTGAGAAGGACAGGTAGACCAACATACCAAGACAGAATTCAACAAATTCAAATTTTCTTAAAAGCATGAAAGGTTTTTCTTTTTTTAATTTTTAATTTTTATAATTTACGTCCTCCAAAGTTAAGTCATATTGAACGATGAATAATAAGTTAAATGATGCTCAAATGATCCCAGGGTTCGTAGAGCTTACAGTTACTCGATATTCATGTTTCAGAATAAGAAATAACTCCGAAAAAAAGCCTTATCCACATAACTCACCCTGACCGAGACTCGAATTCGCGACTTCCTGAAATATTTAATCTGCTACTGCTATTATTATTATTATTATTATTATTATTATTATTATTATTATTATTATTATTATTATTATTATTATTATTATTATTATTATTATTATTATTATTATTATTATTATTATTATTATTATTATTATTATTATTATTATTATTATTATTATTATTATTATTATTATTATTATTATTATTATTATTATTATTATTATTATTATTATTATTATTATTATTATTATTATTATTATTATTATTATTATTATTATTATTATTATTATTATTATTATTATTATTATTATTATTATTATTATTATTATTATTATTATTATTATTATTATTATTATTATTATTATTATTATTATTATTATTATTATTATTATTATTATTATTATTATTATTATTATTATTATTATTATTATTATTATTATTATTATTATTATTATTATTATTATTATTATTATTATTATTATTATTATTATTATTATTATTACTATCTTGAAGTAATCTTCTCTGGATAGTCCACAAACGAAGCCCTCTATGATTTTTTGTAAATTTTTTGACAACTACCCTTAATGCCCCTCATACTAACGTTTATTTGTCTTACTTTTTGGAGAGCCCCATCACAAGGGATGATTTAGCCCCGAAGTCCTTCCTCCTAAGCCGGAAGTCACGCAGAGGCCGCTGATTTCTCTTAATAGATCCAAGAGCCTGGACCAAATCGAAACTATAAACACAGACTTTCCATTTCCCTTGGGGTTGATCCAATTTTAGCCGAAATCTGGGATTTGTTTTGGGTAACACGTGACAGTACCTACGGCCGGCTGGAAGAATGTGGCCATCGGCAGTAAAGGGCCCACTACGCTCGCCTTCAGTAACAGCAGGACGTGCCCTGAATCCTGCAGTCAATAGGGTGGCAAAATTGTTTCTTTCTCAGACAGCCTCCTTCTTTTTTATTTTTTCTCTGCCTTTTCTTGGCCCCGGTTCATAACGTCGCAGTATCTCAGTTGTATAGTTCACCTGTTTGGAGCAGGGGGCGTATCCTTTGATGTACCTACCCAATCTACCGGCTGATCACCGAACCTCTTAATGCTGAACGTCACGACTTCACAACATGCTTTCTTTTGAAGCCGTATACACTTTAAATCTCAGTGCCAGTTGATAAACACTTAAAACAAAGTGACATTTAAATACTCTGTGATAGAGAGAAATGTAAATTAAGAAATGTGATAGAAGTAAGAACGCAGGAGTAGAAATAATATGCCTAATAAAACTCATGTGATATAGAAGAATGTGAAGGGGATGGAGGGGACACCTCACAACTTGACCCGGCGTGGATCTATTGTGCTTAGGTAGAATGGACTCCGGGCTTTAGTGGCTGCCCAAAGAAGACTTCCCTTTGAACATCCAAGGGTAATAATGTTTGTTTTGTTTGTTTTTGTAATTTACGTCATCCAACGTCAAGTCATATTGGACGATGAGTGAAATGGCTGATATGATGCTCAATTGAGCCCGGGGTCCGTAGAGCTTAGAGTTACTCGACATTCGTCTTTAAGGATAAGGGAAAAGCCCGGAAAAAACCATATCCAGGTAACTCATCCTGACAGAGATTTGAACTTGGGACCTCTTGAACGTTAGGCAGGCACGCTACCATTTACGCTACCAAGATGGGCTAAAAGGGCAATTAGAGCCACGTGAGGCTTAGGATAGACTGCCATCTGAAACATGGAAATGAAAGCGTATATATTTATGGAAACAAATTAACAATTTCTCACATTTGTGAGTTACCAACTTGAAAACAATTAAAGGAATTATGAATAATAATATCTTTGGTTATTAGAGAAAAATTAAGAAAGAGTTTGATAGTTTAAAACATAATATACTCAGGTCATTCAATAATTTGTGACAACATTTGAATTAACAGCAATTAAACATTTTTGGAGCTGTCACATTATTGCAGTAGAAGTAATCTTCCCCATCATGAAGAAGTCGCCTCCACACATCAAGGAGCCGACGGATGCCATCCATAGCGTCTTGTTGTCCTAATATTCGAACAGACTGCTCTACTGTTGTTATAATTGCCTGTTTTATTTTAAAGTGAACTCCTCTAAGTGGTAATTTCATTTTCACAAAAAGGTCGAAATCTCATGGGCTCATATCTGGAGAGTATGGAGGATGCTCTAGAATGTCCCCGTTTCATCTGTAAAGTAAATTAACAATAGGGCAGACGTGTGAGAGCAAGAACCATCATGTAAGACAATGAGATGAGAATTAAGGAGAGTTGGACACCACGGTACGATATGGTAAAGTCTGTCTACCAAGCTTTCCATAATTCTGTATGGCATTGTCAAGTATTGATAGCTCTTGCAACCTGAATATTAATGAAGCGTCTTTGTTCGCATTCACTAAACTATTTAGAACACTAAATACATTTTAAAAACTTGAGCATTAAAAAAAAGGAAATTTTAAATTTCTTATTTACATATTATGGACCTATCCTGTAAGTTTCATCAATTTAAATGAAAAACTTTGACACGTGAGGCATTTTGTATATTGAAAACTGTTAGAAAAAAGGTTTCTCAGAAAATTGATTTTCAAAGTAATGATTGTTACTTTTAACGATTGTTAAAGATCTCTTCAAATTGTGACGTGATGGCCTAAAATGGTGCAAATGCTAAAAACAGCATGCCATCTATTACTACACATCCCCAGCTACCAAAAATGTGCCAAAAAATAAAATTCCATGATATTCAAAGTTTTCCGCGAATTTTCAGTGTAGCCTGCCATAAACTTGCAAAAAATGTCTTATTAAATGAAATTATTGTCTTCAAACTCACAGCTAACAAACATTAGATGCTCTTATTTTTCATTGCTATCAGCTTACATGATTTACCGGTAACAGCGCCAAATGCAAGCAGTGTTGGCACTAATTTTGGAATGATCCATGTTTATTGCGTGTTTTAAACTGACTTAAATATTATATTAAATGTTTTAGTCTTATCTCATAGTTTATAGTTATATAAAATCACATGAAGTTCCTTTAGTATAAAAGAATGCTATGGATTATTCTGAAAAATGCAAGATATACGCCTTATGTGTTACATAAATATTTTATATGTAAGGAACGAGTATTTTAATATAAATTCGTTTTGAGAAAATTGGAATTAGTAAGCCTTCTACATGTATAAGTTTGAAAATGTTCTTCGACCTGCTCTTTTAGATTCACTTCTGTGCCTCACATCCAAGTGGTCAAAAACTCGAATTTTTCGAGTTACTTCAATAAGACCTTTTCTGGTGTTTTTTTTTTATTCTGAACAGAAAGCGTAAGGAACTCTTAGCCCTAAGGAACTCCAACCCATTCGTGCAACATTTCAGCATTTCGTTCATGCACCGTCCGATATGTTCGACCCAGTTAGGGTAAACTCGTTATGTAATAATAAACGTTGTTCACAGATTAAAATGTGTTAGAAATCTATAAAATTAATGGCAAGTCATTTGAAGATAAGTAGTACTTGGAGAACGCACCAGTCGCTTCCTATATGAACTTTAAAAAGATTTAACTCGATATGCCATTGTTTTCTGTATACAGATGACATTAATTTTGTTGTCGGTCTATTTAAGTAACCATTTCCATTCCAAGTGACATATATCAACTTTATGGCAGTCTCAGAGTGGGATGGATGTCTTATCTGATTCGATTTCCTTGGAGAACTTGCAATTTATGACCAAAGTGGGTCGCTTTTGGGAATATTCTAGTTTTGTGGCTTCATTAGACAAGCTACGACCTCGTAGACGAATCGAATGCTTGAATAATCGTTCTACTTTGTTATTTATAGGGTATCACTGCTTACGTGTACTTTTAAAATTACAATGAGATTTAATTAATTTCTATTCATCTGCTCGAGGTATTCTGAAGGATTCATCCGTTCCTCATGGAAAAAAGATGTATTATTGGCCATAACTGCGTATGAAGAAAAATCCCTTAGCGTATCATTTTACCTCTCTTTCTGGTTGAGACAGCTGGAATACATTTTAATTGAACAAATAAAGCCTTGAGTTCTAAAGCATGGATTTACTCGATTACAATGTAAGGATCAGAAAACATGCACAATCTGTCCAGTCTGGTGAAAAAACGGAAATTCGTGAGAGAGAAGAGAACCTTGCATGTACATGAACTTTATTCTTAGCTGACTTAATATTCTTAATTGAATACTGTTATTCCATTATTCTTTTCCGTTGCTTCAAGTTTTAGAAAAGCGTTCTTGTTTGGTATTCCGAGGCTTATCTCACACAAAAAGGCATATTATTTTTTGTAAGTGTACTGGAGAGAACTTGTTCGTTTTGAATATCTTTTGTGACTGAGAACTCAGACATAGACGTTCGCTTCGTATATTATTATTATTATTATTATTATTATTATTATTATTATTATTATTATTATTATTATTATTATTATTATTATTATTATTATTATTATTATTATTATTATTATTATTATTATTATTATTATTATTATTATTATTATTATTATTATTATTATTATTATTATTATTATTATTATTATTATTATTATTATTATTATTATTATTATTATTATTATTATTATTATTATTATTATTATTATTATTATTATTATTATTATTATTATTATTATTATTATTATTATATTATTATTATTATTATTATTATTATTATTATTATTATTATTATTATTATTATTATTATTATTATTATTATTATTATTATTATTATTATTATTATTATTATTATTATTATTATTATTATTATTATTATTATTATTATTATTATTATTATTATTATTATTATTATTATTATTATTATTATTATTATTATTATTATTATTATTATTATTATTATTATTATTATTATTATTATTATTATTATTATTATTATTATTATTATTATTATTATTATTATTATTATTATTATTATTATTATTATTATTATTATTATTATTATTATTATTATTATTATTATTATTATTATTATTATTATTATTATTATTATTATTATTATTATTATTATTATTATTATTATTATTATTATTATTATTATTATTATTATTATTATTATTATTATTATTATTATTATTATTATTATGATTATTATTATTATTATGATTATTATTATTATTATTATGATTATTATGATTATTATTATTATGATTATGATTATTATTATTATGATTATGATTATTATTATTATGATTATGATTATTATTATTATGATTATGATTATTATTATTATTATTATTATTATTATTATTATTATTATTATTATTATTATTATTATTATTATTATTATTATTATTATTATTATTATTATTATTATTATTATTATTATTATTATTATTATTATTATTATTATTATTATTATTATTATTATTATTATTATTATTATTATTATTATTATTATTATTATTATTATTATTATTATTATTATTATTATTATTATTATTATTATTATTATTATTATTATTATTATTATTATTATTATTATTATTATTATTATTATTATTATTATTATTATTATTATTATTATTATTATTATTATTATTATTATTATTATTATTATTATTATTATTATTATTATTATTATTATTATTATTATTATTATTATTATTATTATTATTATTATTATTATTATTATTATTATTATTATTATTATTATTATTATTATTATTATTATTATTATTATTATTATTATTATTATTATTTATTATTATTATTATTATTATTATTATTATTATTATTATTATTATTATTATTATTATTATTTATAAATAGAATTGAATATTACTTTTATGTTTTAGGCGTGTATATCTGATAATTTTTTCTGAATTTAATGTACTATGCTTATGACATAAGTTTTTTAATTTATTAACTTTTGATTGGTTTAAAAATTAAGTCTTATCAAGCTTAACAAATCCAGCAAAAGAAACCTTGATAATCGGGCCAATGACAGGACACTGTAAGTTTAGGAAACATCTGCACACAATGGGTATCCTTAAAGCATCACCAGTATGAAGATTAAGTACTGTAGAGAAAGAAACTGCCTCTCATTTTGCATTTAATTGCGATGTTTTAGGGAGGGAAAGATACGAATTACTGGGTATAGCTAAAACAGAAGAAGATCTTCCTACACAAAATTTAATTAGTAGTCTACTATCCTTTCCAAGGGACACTAGCCTTAGATCACTCTGCTCTTGCTGCAATAATGATTTTGCTATCGACTTCGATCTGTTGTTTAATATTCCTGCTCATAACTTACATGTTAAATTCCATACACTTATCTCCCTACAGCTGTCAGGGTTATTTTGTTCTTCCTTTTTAAAATTACATGATATAAAGGCTGTTAATAAATTACACCGAAACATTTTCAGAGCAAGTGCAGATATCTTAAATAAGTAATTTGAGTTAGGAGAACTATGGCCTGTTGGTTCAAATGTGGAAGTTACGGCTATAAGTTTATAGAGTACCAGTACGCCACTGACAACACACGAAAATGAAAACACGTGTCGGAGCATTCCCTCTAGCGCAGTGGTTGTGACTAAAGGCCTGACAAAATTGCGCTCGCATGCCATACAGTAAGCTGGACACAGAGTATGAATGACGTCAGATGTACAGCAGGGCGATCAAATGTGCAAACGTTGAAAACAACGTAATGTAGTACTCTGCGAACTAGTGTACCGCAATGCAATTGTTTACATACGTGACCGGTAACAGTACAGTCCATGTACAGTATACCTATGGAAAAACACATATGCCTCCGGCCTTTAGTCATGAATTAACTTCCAAGTGAAATGCTAACGAGTTCGAGTCTCTTTCTTGTCGTGTATATTTCAATATTTTGTCTAAGCTTTCAATTGTTGTATAAATGTATGCATTTTTCGGAGTAATTTAAACTTGTCAGTGCAATCAATTACAATTCTTTCCAACAAAGGTTGAATCCTGTTTAATACTTTCATGTGCTGTACGTCTAAATGGGAGGTGGTTTAAAGGTTGAACGAACTTACATAAAATAAATGGTAACTGTAACTCTTTACGTCAGGTTTATAAGAACTGCTAGAAATGGCGACCTGCGTTTTCAATGCAAAGTTGACAGCGGTGAAGTAACGACTCTCCAAAATTCCTTCTATGTGTGGAATAACTTCACATGTTGCTATTTATCTGGCAGTTAGGTCCTCTTATGAGGTAATAGATGTTGCATGCAGTATACTTGAGGTAGCCCCAGAAAAAGTGTAGCAGTGTTATAGCACTGCCCTATCATATTCACACTTTTAGATACGAATCACGTAATTTCTTCCTACAAGAATTTATGTATTTAAAAGACGAAGTAAAGAACTTAACTTCATGACAGGAAGCGACTTTGCAATTCCTGTTTTCAGGGTTAGGGATTGGGCCAACATAACAGTTAGAGAGACACTATTAGAGTAGGCTACAAGATGCAAGAAGGCAGTTAATCACTGTTTAGTGTCGCATTGGCAGGGGCTTAGTTCAAGATTCGATAGATCTTTGAGGCATTAAATCTTGAGAACGCCAATAACGAGCTACTAAGAATCGATTTTTGTGTACTCCCTAAGAGGTTTTAAAGGACATTATACTCCAATAATGTCACACACCTTGTTTAAATACCAACTTAACAGCATCTCATGCCAATTAGGTTTAACACAATTATCTGTGTTATGTTCAGCTGCAGACCATGGCTATCTCAACTTGCTTATATTAGTGCGTCTACAATCGCTGAAATTATTTTGGTGTAATTCATTAACACCCGTATTAGGTTATAACGAGACCAAAATATTCACAAGAGAAAACGCTGTTTATTGATGATAATGTAGGAATTTATATATTACAATTATTTTACCATGTCATGAACAAATAAAACCGTTGCCTTCCTCCATTTTGAACCTCCTCTTCCTTTGTCCTCTCCCTGTGCTCTTGCTCTGCAAGACGAATGATCAAACAAAAGCCACCCTCCAACCGAGTGAAGCTACCCTTAGCAATTTGACAACGCAGCCGAATGAATGCAAAATCAGGCGTGTTAACAAGATTTTTTTCCGCCCGATGTACGGGACGAATCCTCAGCATGCATATTTTGGAGGACAAAGGACGGGTGAGGATCGATTGCTCAATCAACTGTCGGTCCGTGCGTGGACATCCACCACCACGAGAACCTGGTCAATGACCCCTGGAAGCGCATGCTTGTAAATACGGGAGTCAGCACGGAAAACGTACAAAGGTTCAAATTGTGACAATTTCTGGTCCTATATCACCTACTCAAACATGTGGTAGACTTTTGTAAAATTTAAACGTGTTTGAGTAAAAATAAAAATTGAATGTTTAAATTCACATGTTATATACAGGTGAATTTTGCATAAGTTATTGCTTCATCTGACACATACCTAGAGAACTGTTCGTAGTCTGTATGGTAAAAAAAAAGACATTTTTTACAAACATCCGTGTATGTATGAACAACGAAATATTCAAACGAAATGCTGAATAAATGTCAAATTGCATATTTAAGTTCAGCTACAAGGAATACACTGACAACCAATAATGAAATGTTTAAAATCACTCTACGCTAGTTTGAACTTTCACTTTACTTTTTAATTTACATCCTCTAACGTTAAGTCATAACGTACGATGATTGAAATGGGCGAAATGATGTTCAAATAAGTTCGGGGTGTACACAGTTTAGAGTTACCAGACATTCGTCTTTCAGGATAAGGGAAAACCTCCAACGTTGTCATATCGGACGATGAATGAAATGACGTTCAAATGAGTACAGAGTACATCGAGTTTAGAGTTACCAATCATCTTTCAGGGTAAGCGAAAACCTCCAACGTTGTCATATCGGACGATGAATAAAATGACGTTCAAATGAGCACAGAGTACATAGAGTTTAGAGTTACCAGACATTCATCTTTCAGGATAAGGGAAAACCTCCAATGTTAAGTCTTATCGGGCGGTAATGAGATGATGTTCAAATGAGTGCAGGTACATAGAGCTTAGAGTTACCAGACATTCATCTTTCAGAATAAGGAAAACCCTCCAACGTTAAGTCATATCGGACGATAATGAAGTGATGTTCAAATGAGTACAGGGTACATAGAGCTTAGAGTTGCAAATCATCTTTCAGAATAAGGGAAACCCTCCAATGTTAAGTCATATCGGACGATGAATGAAATGACGTTCAAATGAGTACAGAGTACATAGAGTTTAGAGTTGCCAATCATCTTTCAGAATAAGGGAAACCCTCCAATGTTAAGTCATATCGGACGATGAATGAAATGTTGTTCAAATGAGTACAGGGTACATAGAGTTTAGAGTTGCCAATCATCTTTGAGAATAAGGGAAACCCTCCAACGTTAAGTCATATCGGACGATGAATGACCTTTCAGGATAATGAGAAGCCCCGGAAAAGACTTATCCAGACAACTCACTCTGACCGAAATTCGAAATTGGGACTTCTTGAATGAGAGGCAGACACCACGCCACCAGCACGCTAAAGAGGCGGGCATCCTTAACTTATACCTCATTGTTATGGTGTTAATTTTATCACCCCTTCTAGACCTTTTGTTTATCAAAACCATGTTATACAGAAATTAATTGTTTATATAGAACATATTTGTATCCAGTACGCAAGCAAAAATTTTCTTTTTATATTCGGGTTAACAAGCTATCATCCCATTAATGCACTAAAGGCATTCCATGGTTATACTCTTGACAGGATCTGTTGTACAATACGGTGTAGTGACTAACCAGGAAATAAAGTAAAAAAGGAGTTAATTCCATGTTCTTATAACCGATTCAGAGTGATTTAAATGCGAGCTTACTGGGAGTGCATTCTAAAATGTTCTCTATCAACTGGCTAATGGCCAAAACACAGTCCATTCAAATCCTGGTCTAAAACCACTTTGCTCTTCCAAGAGACATATTCTAACATTATGTGATTTTTGTGAGTATTTTGGTTAGTTTTTTGGAATTATATCTTGAATTCGACAATCTTATAAAATTTTTGCCAATTTCCTTTTTGTTTTTCCACCACTTGTACATTTTCTAATAAAAATTTCGAAATGATACTTAACGTAAATACATGTATAGAGATATCTGAATAAAAATTGTTAGAAAAATGTCCGGTATCCTTGCGTATGTGAACAGCATAACTCAAAAACGAATTCTTTTTTAAATATCAAACATTTCATTTAAGTTCAGAATGTTCAAGCATGTGACAAAAATTTTTTAAACATTTTTATCCATTACAGAAATTTATTAAGTTATTATTAAGCTATTTTCATGACAAATTAAATATATTCCTTAAATTTCTTGCAAAAGCCTCTGAAGTCTCTTGATGTGAATGAACTTCGTATATCTATTAAACCTTTGGGATATTTTAAAAAAAATGTAGATTTTGTTTAAGCACAGAATTTATGTGAATTTTTATTTGGAGAATATGAAGCAAACTTCATGGGCAGGACGTGGATTCGACGCCGGTTGTCGTATGGTTGAAATGTCACAACCCAAAGTGACTGGCTCTTAAAGGAAAGACATTGCTTAGGATTACTCTATGGTCATATTATATTTACAAGTATTAAAACCGCCCCTACAAATTTCTACATCGATCAATATTTATTAGCTATAAGAAACTTCGCTTACATCACTAACGTAATAGGAAAAGTAAACTTTTACAAGTAGATATTAAAATAACAGACCAATTAATATAATGTACCTCGATCAGATCACCAAAATAGCGAATGCATATAAACGTACATAATAATGGGACATTGTACACCTCTGAAAGAGATGGGAAGACCAGTTTCAATAAGAATTCTCAGTTATGTGAAAACGAAACAGCTGCAATAATGATTGTATATGATGGTAATTAGGCGTTGAGCTATTGATCACGAGGTCGCGAGTTGAAACCCGTCTTAGAGTGTGCTTCATGTTAATTTACTGGTATGCAAAAGATTAGATCGGGTAATGCTACAGAGGGTACACGGTACAGCGTTCCAGCCTTAATATCTATTGTACCTATGCCTCCTGTAGGTCATCCCTGGAAGGAAGGATGAGGCGAGAGGAGACAGAGGGCGGTCGTCCCAAGAAGGCCCAACAGTGCAGAGAGTAGGTTCTTGCAATTAATCAGTTGGAAACTCCCCAGCAGGCCATTACAGCAGGCATCCCACCTACCGTTTTCCTGAAACGGCCTACCAGGTCTAACCCTAGACCAGAGGCCGTCATACCGAAGGAAGACATGTTTGCAGGAGTATATCATCCTGCCATGCAAAGCCGAGACCCCCGTTGACACTTCTACCTAAAAGAGACCACCAGATGAGAGGTGATGTGAAACTATAGGAAGTGCAAGATATTCGGGGGATGTAATCAACCTACCCAGGTTTGGCCATGCGGCCCGGGAATACCACAAAAAAATCCAACAAGGCTTACGGGTTTACGTAAGTTGGCCCGGGGAATCGAACCCGGAGCGCTCGAATGCGAGCCACAGACGAAACCACCTGAGCCATCCCGCTCTGTTTCATAAAAAAAACTCCCACAGGATGAAATGTCGACGTACTGGCGGGGATGGTGTGTTGACAATTCTCAGCGTTATCGAAAGCAGATTATTTATTAAGTTTATGATGATGATGGTGATGATTTTAAGTTCCTCCCCCTTGTAAAGGAATTATTTATATTGGTGTAAGCAGAGAAAGCAATAGGATTCATTCTTTTTTAAAAGAAAGCATTCTCGTTTGAGCTAAATCCTCTTTCTTCGGATTATACGAAACTGAAGCGTAGAATTACTCACGAGGCAGAGGGAAGTTAAAGGAACGTCTTAAAGACTTTATCGCACATGTTTATTCTTTCTCTTCTTTCCTTGTTTGACATTAGGAAGGAAAGCAGAAGAGGAAAGTCGAACACGAAAAGATTAACAAAATGTACGTGACAGGAATAGCCAGTTGCTAGTACGAGATCTGCAAACCCAATAAGATTACACTCTCGGACCTGCGCGCCTACAATCTTATGAATCACCCTCGAGAAATTACATTTTAATTCTTAACTTTTCATTCAGTAATTGAATAATGAGATGCGCGCTGTGTCAAGGTTGAAACGTGTTAAAAATGGAAAATGGAAGGTGGGGGTGGGGAGGTCTCTTGAGGTATGTCACAGGCAAATTTATAATTAACTTTAAAGCCTTTTTTTCCTGTTCAGATTTATTTATACACAATTAATGTCTCACGTCTATTTTTAAATATTCAAGAAGTGATTTAATCAAGTCATGAATAATGGATGACGTAATGTCTCAGGGTAACTGACTTTGGAGTTGAGAAGAAGCCTTGGATAAGATTAAGTAAATCAGAAATAGTAACCTGCAATCTGAGCTATGTATATTTGATCGCATCTTGGGACGGAATTAACCCACTAAAGGATAGACAACGAAAATGATGCTATATTAAAATGTCTGTGATATTCTCTGGTTTCAGTAACTGTGGTAACATGCAAAAACAAAACGCAGCGCCAAAAGTGCCACGTGTGAATAATCTTTACGGTAGATAAATGCCTGTGGTGGACACTTCATTGGAACTAAAGTGTGTAATCACTGGTCTACGATCAAAGAGAAAATTGCGACAGAGATAGTTTTGGAAATGCCACTATCATTTACCATTAATGAGAAGTGCCACTAGTGTAGAGTGCCAGATTAATTAATGTTTGTACAGGAGAAAAAGGGTTAATTATTCTTTCAACAAGTGTCCTATTTTTGAACTTAAATAGAACACGCCCTATAAATGACAGAGGTTTGTTTCTTATTTATTTTAGAACATAATGTCATTACGTGTGGAAGGGAACTTCAGTTAAGTGACCGCCGCGACTTAGTTGGGTTGCGCGTATACGGTTGACCCAATTTCCCATGACAGAAGAACGTAGATTAGGTCCAGCTTCACGAATAACACGCGTGATGTTATTCATAAGATCATTTACTGTTTCTGGCTTGTTGACATAAACTCGAGATTTAACATAACCCCACAAGCAGTAATCCAACAGCATTAAATTGCATGATCTCGGGGGCCATTTAACATCACCACCACGGAAATGACGAGACCTCTAAACTTCTCCTTCAAAAGATCGATTGTTTCGAGAGCTGTGACACATAGCACCATCTTGTTTTTTTGAGTGTGCAATTTACGCCTCCAGCGTTAAGCCATATCGGACGATGGATGAATTGGGTTAAATGATGCTCAAATGAGTCCGGAGTCCATGGAGGTTAGAGTTACCCGACATTCGTCTATCAGGATAAGGAAAAACTCCGGTAAAAACCTTATCCAGGTAACTCACCCTGTCCGAGATTCGAATTCGCGACCTCTTGAAGTGAGGCAGTCACGTTACCATCTACGCTACCTAGGTGGGCACCACCTTGCTGTAACCAGATATTTCTGAGTTGCATACCATCCAACTGAGGCGAAAAATAGTCCCTTAAAAGAGCCCGGTATCTTTCTACATTGTCAGAGTTTCTCCATCTTCGTGTTGGAAAAAATAAACCCACCATACCAAAATCCAAAACACACAAGAACCTTTTGGGGGTGAAGTAGTCGTTGTTGAATCTGCATTGAATTGTGATTGCCTCAATAACGGCAATTTTATTTGATAACAAAACCATACATCCTAAAGAAGGTTATGGTCGCTGAATATGATTTAACGACAAAAATGCGGGTCATCTTCCAGTTGCTCCGTAGTGCAGTCAGCGAATACACGGCACAAACTATGGTCGTTGGGGCTTACTTCTTGAGTTAACACTATTTTTAAGCGTGCAACTTCAAGTCCAGGTTCAGAATTCGCCAAGTAGCGGTCGGCGAAAGCCCCAATTCTTGCGCTCGAATAGCAATTTTGATATTTTTCTCCACATTTATACGTTCCATTTATACCCCGACTTTAACTGCAGTGGTCATATCGGCGGCCGATCTCCCTTGGAACATATCAATGGTGTTTACTCGTTACCGTTGGGTTATATCATTAGATCAAGCACACCTTCGCATTCTCATTCATACTTCCAGACCAGGGGAAGGGTGGAAGTGACGGTGTGACGTCAGCTCTGTCAGCTCTAACCGCTAAATATGCTCTCGAAGAAAGACAGGTTAGCGTGTGACGTCACCGCACTGATTTCTGCTGCTCAAGAAGAAGGAAATAGTTTGATCTGTGGAAAAGATGGGAAACGTATTGGGTATTAACAATATGTGCAACTTACATCTTGCCCAACTCGGTAGCGTAGATTGTAGTGTGTCTGCCTCACGTTCAAGAAGTCCCGAGTTCGAATCTTGGCTAGGGCTAGTTACCTAGATAAGGTTTTTTCCCGGGGGTTTCCCTTATCCTGTAAGGCGAATGTCGGTTAGCTCTAAGCTCTATGGACCCCGGACTCATTTGAGCATAATTTGACCTATTTCATTCATCGTCCGATATGACTCAACGCTGGAGAACGCAAATTACAAAAAAAAAAAAAAAAAAAAAAAAAAGGACTTATATCTTGGGTGTTGTAATATTAATGCTGACTGCTTCAATTACACAATTGGTCACAGTTTATAAACAATTACATTTTGCTTCTGTGCTATGAGAAAATATATAAAACTTCAACTCGTTGTTTATCTGAAGTTCAGGCATGTTGTAAAGTAAATAAAATAAAACATAAAATAATTTTCTCTGCAAATTAGAGGAGACCCATTGAGAACAAAATTACGTGGTCATTTTCTGACACAATCTCTTTCGTTTTTCTTTAACTACTTTATCAATGTCAGTACGTAATGTCTGGGAAATTTGTAATCGAAGGCTGCATGTTAGATTGTGATTCGACATGGTACTTCGGGGTTTGGACTTAGCTAATTTCATAACAGAAAAAGAATTGTTACCACACATATGTCGAGCCAAACATACACAATGTCCGTGCGGCAAGTGAATACAACCTCGCAAATCTCGTCTGGGGGACATTCTTGTAAAAATTAGCCAAGTCTTTCTAGTTTGTATATTTGTCCTTCGATAAATTGTCACATTGTAAGTTTATAGTTCAATTTGGTACGTGGCAGCTACATTGCTGTCACTGAGTGTGCTACACCTGTCTGAACTCTCAGATTCTGTACTCAAGCGCCAACTTGTACTACACGGCACTTGTCACGGCAGGCCTCGCTCCCGGCTAAAATATGTCACACTCTCGAAGCTGCCTTCCTCTGTTACAGATTCTGTGGGAGATAGGGAATCACCTTGGTTGGATAAAAATCCCCACCCCTAGCCGGGAATCGAACCCGAGCCCCTAGCATAGCTGGGCAGGGGCTCTACCGACTGAGCTAAGGGGCCAACCAGCATTTGAGTTGTTTCCGTTCTCGGGTACACTCTCACGAAGGGCGCCTATATTTTCGTTGGAGCAGTTACCTCGATTATCTGCAGGCGTTCTTTGGTGTCTGACAGAACCACTTCTTTTAAATTTATCGATCAAAATGCCAAATCGTTGTCTCGCAGGGACAATTATGCACATCGGAAACACTACAAGGAAGGTTTGGCGAACAGATAATTTCTATGCTATTTCTAAATTGATAACTTTTACAATTACTACGCGCTGCTGAATGGTGTAACGTTCGATGGCTATTTTCAGTGACAACTGTAACCACCTGAAAAAATGACTGCTGTAACTCAATTACAACTCAACTTTCAACGCCGAATGAAATACCTTTTAGTATGTTAACCTGTCTTGCATTTCCTCCCCAAGAAATACCAGAGGTTCATCCTGCTCACCACTGTTTTGAACCGTCTATATCTACAAAAATTTGTATTTTTACGTTTATTTTCTGAACTATTGTGACGCAGGGCTATTTTTCTGGCACGTATGAAATGCAAAATCTCTGTGTCAACAGCTCAGCTTGTGGCAGTCATTTTCCAACTTCTAACCCCTAAAACAATAGTAAAACGATGTTAATTTTAACACGAAGTTTAACATAATTTTACAGTATCAAAGTTCCCTGAAAATATATGGTAATAAAGAGCAGGAAATACTAACTGAAGCATCACAAATTCTACTTGTAATAAATATGGCCTTTTGATGAAATACGAGTCGGAGCCGCGTGGCACTATGTTCTCTATTGAATGACAACGTTCGGATTACATTCTACAGTTATACGTATTGACACATCTGTGTCACTGGAAATGCGATTTATATGTCCACAACAATTTATCTGGCAATTTCAGAGTTAATTAGGATTTCTGTTATGGTTTGTCAAGTGATGTTGACATGAAATGGGTAGAAACAAACTGATCGTTTATATATAAGAAGGAGCAGTCAGTGATACGCAAACGACATCTTTGACAATGCCAATCTAATACAGGATGTTAATAATCCACTTAGTGAATTCAAACCTTAGATGTTCGGAATATATCGAATTTTTTTATTTGTTTATTATCAGCTGGTTTACCCGGAATTTCAGAGTGGAACTGAAGATTAAATTTTTTCAATTGATTTTATCTCATTGAATAATATTTTTTTTTGAAAGTGTTTTCAAATGGTGCAGAAGATTTTGAGACATTCAATATTACTTTATTACGAGGGCTGTTGAATAATGAATGATCACAATTTTTTTTGGCAACGTACATTTACTCATCCTCATAATTTTGATGGTCCTTTTCAAAATAGTCTCCCCTGAATGCGATGCACTTGACCCAGCATTTCTGCCAGTCTTCAAAGACATGCTGGAAACCATTCTTTGAGAGATCCTTCAAAATCGCCTCCGCAGCCTTCACTGCTGCTTCTGATGATGGGTAATGCCTCCAAAGAAGGCGTTTCTTCAAGTTACGGAATAGAAAGGTCACATGGGGCTAAATCCGGACTATTGGTTGGGTGAGGAATGCAGTTCACTTTGATTTTGGCAAGATATTCAGCAACAGCATTGGCAATATGCGGCCGCGCATTATCGTGGTGCAGCATCCAGCCTGCTTCACGGAAATGTGGTCTTTTGCATCTGATCTGTGCTTGGAATGTTTTCAGTATATCCCTGTAGTATTGTCCAGTTACTGATGTGTGTGCAGGTACAGCATGCTGATAAACCATTCCATGAATATCAAAGAATGAGATGACCATAACTTTCCCAGCAGAAGCAACCACTTTTGCCTTTTTAGGGGGTTGGTGATGAAGGAGAGTTCCACAGTGAGCTTTGCTGTTTGCTCTCAGGATCAAAATGATGTAGCCAAGTTTCATCAGTAGTGATTACGTTTAAAAGAGACTCCGGATCTTCCTCTAACATCAACTTTAACTGTATGTTACCTCCATTGCAGCGGTAGGCTATACTGAATGTCGGAACTTGCCTGATTCTCACAGACGGGAACCAGGAGTACCAACAATGAAACTACTACGGCGTGTTTGTTTCACATTAACCTAACAGAATATAATAAGGTTGAATTTTATTGCGAAAAATTATGATCATAAATAAATTATGATTATTCTTTATTGAACAGCCCTCGTATATGTATATTCGCATTCATAAATCAAACTTCCTGTGCAGGGCGTGGATTCGGCGCCGGCTGGCGTGTGGTTGTTTGAAGAGAGCAAAATACTCGTAACTAGAATGGTGAGGAGCTCATATAGGACACGCTAAAAGCCCAAAGCTTTCCCTCCCCCTGGTCTCACTGGTGGACCTTTCGAGAAGGTATTGCTGATCGGTGAGCTCGAATGGCTATTACGTTCCTTTCTGTTTAATATTTCCTCGACGAGTTCTTGCAATAAGTATCAGTTTTCTACGTGAGGAAACTGCAACACTCCGAAGCGATCGGTTGGGATAGCATAAGTGCTACGTGCAGGAAAAACGAAATAGGGGCTATAGAAAGAGCGAACTAAATAACAATATTCAAGAAAATTAAATGTTCAAATGCTTTTGAACATTTTCTCACATCTGTGTCGGCCCAAAGAAGTGCAGTTATAATGTTTAGCACATATAAATAACACCAACTATGGATTACGTAGTTTTTATAACACACTTAAATATATTTACGTTGCAATTTTTCACAGTTTTTAAGCCACTATTTAGCTTTATGATTGTAACTGCGCTAGAAAAGAAGGTTGTTTAGGACGCATTGAAATTCATGCTTATTAAATGATAATTTTTGTTCAATAAAATCATGTAGGATGTTTAGTCAAGCATGTAGTACTTGGTAACAACACATCTGGTAAATAAGTAACAAGTTTTGTTTCCTATTGGGGAAACTACTTCTAAGTTTTCGCTCTATAACATAAAACCTGCATCGTAAGAAGCATGCGTAATGCTGAACATTTGATTGCAGACAAGAAAAAATGCTCAGAAAAGTTGCTGACATTAGCCCGTCTAAAATTTTCATTATATATTTTTAAGAAAAATATAATTTTAGAAACCACCTATTAATATATGTGCTCTACATTTTGCAAAATACATTCAAGAAAAGTGTTTAAAATGTTTATGCTCTGTCTCTCTCAGCTCCTAACCCTTAGGTAGCTTCAGCTCTCCACTTTTAATGCCTCCCACTTCGTTCCTGGGCCCGAAACCGAACTATGTTTAGAAGTTACAATACGAGACGACTCATTCAGGGGCTAATGTTGACAGCTTAGTATCTGACCATTGTGATTCAACACATATCAAAATAATTGTACATATACCACACATATTATATCTAGGGGAAAAAATGCTCCTAAAATGTACTAAATAAAAAAACTAAAACACAAGTACAAAAAACTACTACAAATATATATATATATATATATATATATGTATATATATATCAAAAATAATAAAAAATATACATAAAGAAAAAAATATAAATATAAAAATAAAAATAAAATAAAAAATAAATAAAATAAAAATAATTACAGTTAGCAATTAACAATTGCACATGACCAATTATTAACATATGCAAATGTAAATAAACAAAGCAACAACATGAAAAGAAGCCGGTTTCCCTTGTAACGATATGTTTTAGTTAGAACATTTTATATGAATATTGTTTTCTGATATGACTTAGTAGGCCATGAAATGACAATTATTAAAAACAAAATTAATAGAGGAGTAAGGATAGTTACGAAAAATCAATAATCTTGAGATAGATATATGTTCTTCATTCTTGTTTCATGACGATGAAAAGTGTTGCGGTGAATATAATTGTAAACGAAAGTTAATAACCTTCAAAAAGAGTTATTCGGTATTCGTAATAGAAACGAGTGAATTGTAATTCAGATTATACAATTAAATAATATATTACGAAATCGGAGTCATATAAATTTTATTTCTGTCACCAAAAATCCACACCTGAGAAAACATCTCATGACTCTTATTTAATCAAATCTCGACCTGGATCTTCCAAACAGTCAACGTGTTTCCTATCTGTTGCGAGTGAAGGAGAATCGCCACACCTTCAACCCCAAAATGAAGTCAAGGCTGAAGAGGGTACACCCCTGAAACAGCCATAGGGCGAAATAATCCCTTAGACCCCAGTAGTAGTAGTAGTAGTAGAAGTAGTAGTAGTAGTAGTAGTAGTAGTAGTAGTAGTAGTAGTAGTAGTAGTAGTAGTAGTAGTAGTAGTAGTAGTAGTAGTAGTAGTAGTAGTCTCTCTCAGCTCCTAACCCTTAGGTAGCTTCAGATCTCCACTTTTAATGCTTGTTTTAATTTCCTCCCACTTCGTTCCTGGGCCTGAAACAGAACTATGTTTAGAAGTTACAATACGAGGCGACTCATTCAGGACCTAATGTTGACAGCCGATGCGAAGCATGCCTTCCAGCCATTCAGGTGTAATTTTTTCAAACTCTCCGCATTTGCCGATAACCTAAGACCTTGTCCATAGACTAATATTTAATGTCTGAACTGAATTCAGATTAAAAAGATGCTGGCTCAGATAAGACTGGTGTGCAATACAGATGTTGAGGAGTGTCTGCCAACATCAACTAAAGAAAACAAAATCATTAAGAAGCTAGAAGAATCGGCTGTTTTCCTGGACTGCGCATAGAAACTTCTCCCGAAATAAGTGCATAAAAAACTATGCTTGGTATAGAAGAGTTCTCATTATTTCTTATTTTCTCCTAAATAATTCTAATAACTTTTATTACAACACCATGTATGCTACCAACACAAATATCTGTTCCTATTAATTCCTTTTTATTTATTTATTTTTGTGCTGTTTAAAATTCATGCAAAGATTTTAACCAACGTTTTAGTAAACAGTGTTCGTACTACATCTAAAACGAAATGTGTAAATTCAATAATTAAAATTTGTCTGCATATTTAGGAACTAAATAAGAATAATTTGCAAGAAATTTATAAATAAATAATATAAATATTTGGCACTTTAATAAAAGTTGTAATTTTTAGAAAAAAGAAAAATTATGGTCTCAGGGCTATGTGTTATTTGTCTTGTCACATATTTAAAAAATGCCGAAATGAAATGCAACTTTTGCCAATTAATTTAAAAATGCCGTTTTTGTGCTACACAACACATCCATATATATATATATATATATATATATATATATATATATATATATATATATGGAAGTTACAGAAAGTAAAAGTTTCGAACCGAATGTCTGCATTGTATCCCTCTAAAACGGAAGCTAAGAGTTTTCATGATACAATTTATTACCCCCGACGCAAAATTTGCCAGTATAAAACCTCGGTAGTTCTGTTCTCTTTAAAATTTGATCCTCACCTGGGATTTTGCCGCGTGTTCGAGCATTACGCGTAGTTTCCCTAGAACTATTGGATGTAGTTGCGCGTACAAAAGCGATTTGCTTTTATTTTCCAGTCTGTGCGCTATCTGGCGGCTGAAAGCAAAAACCCACATTAACAAGCAACAAACAACTTGCACATTTTTCACCCGTTTGATGCAACAAACCACATATGTTTTCAATTAGCAAAATTGTGCACATTACAAATTAATCCCAATCCTCCAATTACTGCAGTTTTTGCGGCGAAAAACATTCATTGTTTTTACAGCGATGCAATCTGCACTTTTCAATAATAATGAACAGCTCTCAATAGTTCACATCTCTTTTTTATTTGGATTTGACCTAGCTAAACTCCCATGTATTTACTAGGAATATTTTGTTACTTGTATGGAGTTTGACAATTTAAAAAGCAAAGATTTCAGATGATTAGCCTGCCATAATTATTGCTTAGGCACTGAAGTTGGTGCAAAAATTTATAATTGTACCGAATAGACACATTTTCAGGTATTTTGATTGTATATGAAATATATTAAATAAAGATATGAATTTATATGGTCGTTTTTTTTTTTTTTTTTTTTTTTTTTTTTTTTTAAAGAAGACATAGTCAAGTTTTTATGGTCGTATTTTTGACGATATAAAAATCTGTGAGTGGAAACTCGGTCTCAAATTCTTCAGTGAAAATTCTTGTAGCAGAACTACTAGTAAGAAAAGTAAAAGGAACAGTAAACCTTCCAGAATATTTCGCTGGAAGACGTAGTTATGAAAATTTAGGAAAATAAGAGCATGACATACGTAAAATAGTGGAAATCCTTACACATAAGGCATTTGAAACAAATTACATATTTAAATGAGTTCTACAGTATCTGAAATAACACAGTCTTTAAAAATATTTATGTCTTTCTTTTTCTTACGTACACACACAGAGGCACGGAAGCTCTTTTTGTAAAATTCTTTCTTTGTGATTCATTGGACCACCACACATGTATAATTTCTTGTAAAGTATATTTTGATCCTTATATAAGGAATGTAATAATAATAATAATAATAATAATAATAATAATAATAATAATAATAATAATAATGATAATAATAATAATAATAATAATAATAATAATAATAATAATAATGATAATAATTAATAATGATAATAATAATAATGATACTAATAATAATAATGATAATAATAATGATAATAATAATAATGATAATAATAATAATAATAATAATAATAATAATAATAATAATAATAATAATAATAATAATAATAATAATAATAATAATAATAATAATAATAATAATAATAATAATAATAATAATAATAATAATAATAATAATAATAATAATAATAATAATAATAATAATAATAATAATAATAATAATAATAATAATAATAATAATAATAATAATAATAATAATAATAATAATAATAATAATAATAATAATAATAATAATAATAATAATAATAATAATAATAATAATAATAATAATAATAATAATAATAATAATAATAATAATAATAATAATAATAATAATAATAATAATAATAATAATAATAATAATAATAATAATAATAATAATAATAATAATAATAATAATAATAATAATAATAATAATAATAATAATAATAATAATAATAATAATAATAATAATAATAATAATAATAATAATAATAATAATAATAATAATAATAATAATAATAATAATAATAATAATAATAATAATAATAATAATAATAATAATAATAATAATAATAATAATAATAATAATAATAATAATAATAATAATAATAATAATAATAATAATAATAATAATAATAATAATAATAATAATAATAATAATAATAATAATAATAATAATAATAATAATAATAATAATAATAATAATAATAATAATAATAATAATAATAATAATAATAATAATAATAATAATAATAATAATAATAATAATAATAATAATAATAATAATAATAATAATAATAATAATATATTTACGTCTTGTAAAATATTGGATTAAGAGTTAACTTGATTTTACCTACATTTTAATTCACTACTGTGAATAGGTTACTAAGAACGTTGAAACAAAAGACGGTTACAATAAAATATAAAATATGGATTTTCTCTGGATCCCTACGTCGAGCACTACAAACGTGCCTCTGGTTTGGACATCCCGTCTTGAAGTGCTAGTAGTGCTTCCTTTTTTTCATTTGGTGGCGAACGGAGTTGTTTTCTAAGGTACTTGGTAAAGTAGATTTTATTGGAATCCCAGGGGCATAGTGAAATCTGGTTACTGGAGCGGGGGAGGGGATTATCCGACTGGCCATCCTGCTGTAGAAGTTGGCAGCCCTGGGATTAGCGATCACTCATCCAGGCGTGCCAACGAAACGGAAAAACAGTTAAGTGAAACCAGATGAGTGAAAAAGGAAAGCGGCTTATACTGCTTACCCAAGTTTGATATCGAAAACCATGACGTCGAGAAGTATCGATGTCAGATATCGCCGCAACTTCACTGCTTTAGGACGTGGGGGTGTAACAGTCACACAAGTTTCTCTGTCTTCTACGTAAATCTAATAGAATAATTCATGTAGGAGTTCAATGATTAGCTGTACATTTGAACATAGTGCAGGGGAAATAACCGTGGAAATTAGAACTGTAGAATAATGTTGTAATTAGTAAACAATTAAAATGTAAGTAATTCAAGGTATAAGACAAGGATGATTTATATCTGTGTTTATTTAATATATATATTTTTTATATCAATAGCAAAAGGACTAGATAAACTTTTAAAATTACATTGTTTTAATTTAGATGTCAGGTCATCTTCCCAGATTCTCAAGAAAATTGTAAAAAGCTGAACCAAATTTGAAGCTTCAGTTAACTATAACTTAAAAATATCCAGAACTAAAAAAAAGAAAGAAAGAAAAGAAAGACAGAAAATACCCACACAGAATGGCAGAATGATGACTTTTAGAGGAATTGCTCAGTTAGAAAGAAAATAGAATTAAAAGAAGTATAATAGTATAAGTTAATACTTCAATTACTTTGGATATTTAATTTCCTGTGTTGAAGAGTATGATTTAGAATAGGAGTTGGCCAAATTTCAATGTACGTATACAGAATGTTGATAAACAAAATAATAATACAGGTTTGGATTTTTGTAATGTTATAACTATTGAACTTACAATATTTAGTATTGAGAATTGAGCCCTAAACAGACCAAAGTAAACTGAAATCAAATCTTTTTAAGACGAATACTTGGAAATATCTGACCGAGCGGGATAGCTTAGCGGTTTTGTCTGTAGTTCGTATTAGACAAGTCCAGGTTTGATTCCCGTAGCCGACCTACCTGACCTACTGATATTTTCGGGGCATTTCCCGGGGTTGTAGGCAAATGCTGGGTAGGTTAATTAAATCCCCAGAATTTCCTGTCCCTCCATTTCATCCACATTATCATTTGATATCATCTCTCGTCTGTTGGTCTCTTTCACAGTAGAAGCGTTGTCGGTTGTCTCGGTGTTGCATGGCAGGATGGTATGCTTGCTCCTGCGGTAGGACTGCTGCCCGTCTTCTTACCCAGCTCTCGTGGTGGGACTGTTTCCGAACAACACTCTGCTTGCCGGGGGAAGTTTCTTAGTAATATGTCGGCGCTGTACTGGCTTCTTGGGACGGGCGCCCTCTGTCTCCTCTCTTCTCATCCTTCCTCCCTGGGATGTCTCACTTGGAGGTATAGGTACAATAAGCCAAGTCTGGTTGACGTGCCAAGTCTTTCCGAAATAATCCAGTTCTATATTCGTTAACTAATAAACATATAGAATTAAATGGACCAGTGTACTTAGCAGATTGTTTCCTTAGCGTGTTGGCAATGCTGAAAGCCTGAGATTTGACTTCAACTCCCGGGGCTAGTTGAGTAGTTTCTTCTGTTGCAAGACCCGCTGTGGGGCCAATTAGGGAGTCACTTAATTAGGGAGTAGCAAACTTTGTTTGCAATGACGGCATATACAAAATTTGTTTAGAATCGGTGCATTAGTGTGCATTTGTATTCTTTATGCACATTCTGAAAAGACTATTATGTGTTTCAAATGGGAAGGTGTTTCTCCTTGAGCGCTACTAGGTGAGCAACCAATCGGAGTCCTGCTGTGTTGTCGTACTGCATTCCCGCTAAGTAGTGTGTGAGGAGTGCCAAACTAATCAATCTGTAGGAAATACTATTCGCACTAAGACAAAAATTCAGATTTTGCCGAAACTGATCCATGTGGAAGGTAGAGAGCAATGTATCTAACATAACCATGAAAACCCCATATAGTTAGCTCAAATAGTTTTTTCTAATACAAATAAATAAACCACTATTACTTGTATTATAACAATAAATCGCGACGTAAGCACTGTATGAATATCATTATTGGTTGGCATGTATGCGTGTACGTATACTTGTAATTACTCAGAACTAAAACGTAAATTTTGACATGACGTGATAAAAGAATTACTTTGAATAATCCAATTCGAGCGAGAGGAAACAATAAATTTCCTGCTGTTCTGGCAGAACGTGCTTGTCACATTATAAATTTGTTTATGAATGGTTCGTAATCTCTATTTACTCTAGAGAGTTCAAAGTGTTTGCTGGGTATGCACATATACTCTTAATTACTCAGAACTGAAATTTAAACTACTGACATAACGGATAAAAGAATTACTGTGAATAAGTCCAGGTGTTAAATTCGAGAAAGAGCAAACACTTCATTTCCTGTTAGTCTGTGGAATGCTGTAGGCTTATGCTTATGAATGAATGCTGGATAAGAAATGTTTATTTACTCTGGAGAGTTCAGATCAATATTATTCAGTTATTACTTACACAACGGTAGAGTAAGAGTTAAATATTGCAGTGACTTCTTGTCGTGAATTTGGTGGCGGGTCAAAAATGCAGGTATTGCGAAGTCAGGTTCAAAGTATTATTTTTAAGGTGTACAAGTTATTAAAATGTTTTTCGGAAACAGAAACTAAAAATGAGTTATTACAAAGAGTTCTTCCGTTTAAAACACGGAAGAAGTGCATCAGCTGGATTAACTTGCAATTGAAACGGGACTCGAGGTAATACGCCTCCCACATTACCACTGCCAATATAATCCAATTGAGCTGGTGTGAGCTCAAATAAAAAGGGGGATTGCAAACAGAAGTAATACTTTTAAACTGACGGACGTCAAACGACTTGTTCACGAAGAAATTGAAAAGGTAACACAACAGGACTGGGAAAACTGTGTGAGGCATGCAGAAAATCTTCAAGAAGACGACTTTAAGAAAGAAATAGCACGTGACGAGATTTTGGAACCTATAATCATAGATTTGCAAGACTCAGACGATGAAGACAGTGCCAATGACGAATTCTCTTAACGGAAATGACATTGACAGCGATATGGATGAGCCACTGGCTCATTGGATTAGAAAAACAGGTAATTCATAAACTATAGTTATACTTATAGTATTTTAAAATATACATAATTTGCGAAAATGCTTTTCCAATTTTGATTTTAGCAACTGCATCATTGTAAAAGTTTGTAAAATATAAATTGCTTTACCCTTACGCCTGCGCCAAGTAGAGCTGCATGTTGTAAGAGTGTGCGAGAGAGAGGGAAATATAAAAGGAGTGGGGTAACAAGCTGGCAACGCTGAGTGTGATACGGCATCTGATTAGCTGAACTCAGGAACTCTTCCCATTTGAAACACATAATGAAAGAATTTTGATGTTAATATCGTATGCTAAAAATATTTACAAGATGAATAAAATGTATATCTTTAGGTTTAAGAAAATAGCATGTAAGATTGCCTTTGTTACATAATTTTCTTTAAAACAAATATTTCCGATATATTTTATTGTTAGCACTATTGCTACTTGCTTGATTCTCTAGTATCGTGAAAATAATTTGGATGCTTAAAACCAGCAAATAGTAACACGTTTTAAAGCTATTTCCTCATCGTTGGTATCCTTTTACACCTACAATGAACCATGTAATTACATAATTTATATAAACGATTAGATTGACTAGCCTAAACTAGATAGAAAAAGTGAATTTTCGTAATAAATATCGCTTAAGGAGTATAAAAATGGACGAAAGCAGGTAAAGAAATTTATTCGATATGCTATTTCGAGTGAGAGATATTACTTAACTGTAATAACGCGTAATTTGGAATAAAAGGTTGGATAGTTAATTATTTTGAAATGCGGGATCACAACCACCCCTGAGTGAGTGGGTGGATTTATAACCGTCGCATGACGCCAGGAGAAGGGATGCCCTTCTCTCTGGTGGAGGGGGGGGGGAGGACAAAAAATGTATGTCACACTGTGGTCAGCGAACCCCTGCCATTCATTTCCGCTCCAAGAGTGTTCAATATTCATGTACCTCTAGCTGTCACCCCCATCTCCTGCATACAATTTTTAACTCTAAACCTATTCTCTGGCAACCACAGATGTGTCGGCTATAGTCTTTGGAAACCTTGTCCCATCTCTTGAACGCTTCGGACAAAAGAACCGGAATTGCGTCATTAGTTCTTTTCAGGTTATTACGGTCCTTGTTTACGGCTCAGTTCATTTACTCCAATTTGTTCGGTGCTTTCAAAAATCGAGTTTTATAACTAGAGCAAGATGAAGAAAAATCCTTTTCTTGCCTAGTATCAAGATGAGGCCCAACATAATAAATTTATCTGAATGTTGGGTCATATTAGGCCAGAAAATGAATTATTTTAATTGTCCTTTTTTTTTGCCTTTTTAGTAGGGATGGGTCATCGATCTGCGATACCGCGACACGATACTCGCTTATTATGGACTTTAAACGAAACTTCAGAAAATCCGCTCGATGCTTTTTCCATACATCGGTGGTGATTCTGCAATTTTTATTGTATTTCAAAATCACAAAATATTACTACCGCAAGTAGAATGTTACGAAGCCCGAGAAATTGCCAGGACCTGTACAGTAACATTATACCTATATAAGGAAATAATGGTGTGTTAAATTCAGTGCCAGAAACTAGTTCCCAAAAAGAAATCACTGCATATCTTAACGAGGAATTGTCCCCTCTTCTTTCTAGTGCACTGCATTATAAATTCAAAATTTTCAACTACAAAAAGTATTTAAGTATTCCACCTGCATCAGAATTCTGTGAAATATTACTTAATAAAGCAGGACTTATATGTGACTGAAAAAGAAATACACTTGATCCTGAAACAGTGCAAATGCTAATAGTCTTTAGGAAAAACTTATAAAAGTGGACTGCTTTGCTTTTAAATATCTAATATAGACTTCAAAAATAAGAACACTGATGGTTTTAAGTTTTGTCTCTTTAAATATGTGCATCTATTTAGTTTGATTGCCATTACACAGTTCTCCCTACATTCTATTTTGTATATAAATTGATCATTAATTTACCTTTAATTGAACATTTTCTATTCATTTTGCTTTCGGACTAATAACCGATACCAACATATTTAAAGATTGTCTTGGAGTGGTTGTGACATTTACAATATTATACTAAAAACTCCTGGTTTCAGAACTGGTTCAACTATCATCATCGTCGTCGTCATCATCATCATCGTCATCATCATCGTCATCGTCATCATCATCATCAACCTTCAAGATAGGCCAGATAGGCCTGTTTCGGCTCAGAAGGGATCTTCCCAGCGTCTCCATGGTGTTCCAGCAACTCTAATGGCAACTGGTTTATACTGCAAGCCCTGTTTGGTGAGTCTTTCATCTGGCATTCGAGAGAGATAATCTTGCCATTTCAGTTTGTACTCCCTGAGTTAGTCATTTAAAGTAAATATTTTTAGTTGTTCTCTTATTGTTTCACTTTTAATGTGACCTTTAAGACTACAACCAGCTACGTACCTCAAAAAGTTTACTTCAGCCGTTTCAATTATTCTTTTATCAGTTCTGTTGAAGGTCCAGGTCTCGGATCCATAAGATATAACAGGCACTGCCATAGTTTTATAAAACTTTAATATGGTATCTCTTCGTGTTTTGTTTTTCAATGTTCGTTTTATAGTTTAGAAATTTATAGATCTTTTGTTTTAAATCCCTATCACATTCATAGGAAATATCACATCATAAGTAATTAAAATATTAAACTTGTTCTAGTATTTTGTTTTTGAGGAGCATTTTGGACCGTGTTGGACATTTTCCAATAAAAGCCATCATTTTCATTTTCTCTGCTGAAATGTTAAAATTATGTTTTGACATAGTTTTGTCGAGTTGGTACAAAGCTATTTGTAATCTGTCTTCAGTATCTGACAGAATGACCTGATCATCTACAAACAGGACTGTATTTAAGATTGTCCGACCTAACTTAAAATATACTTTCAACTGAGCTTGCCATTAGGCAACTGCTGCGTCAATATAAATATTAAAAAAAGTTGGCGAAATTGGGCAGCCCTGTCTTACACCTAGTTTGACAGTTTCTGTCTTAAAACCATTATCCATGCTAATACAAGTCTTTTCGTACATTTTCTTTATCATTAAAATTAAATGTTGAGGATATCCGTTTTCAGCCATTATATCCCATAGCTTTTGCCGTGTAACTCTGTCAAATGATTTTACGTAATCAATTAATATATGGGTCTCTAAATTAAATTATCTTCTCTTTTGTATTATTTGTTTTATTTTTAAGACGCAATCAGCACAAGATCTGCTTTGCCTGAATCCATGTTGTTCATTATTGAGTAGTGATTCAGTTATTATATTTAATCTTTTTGCTAAAATTTTTGCTAATATTTTATAGCTTGTATCTAAGTGACTGATTTCTCTATAATTTTTAAATTCATTTCTGTCTCCTTTTTTAAATACTGTCTTTATTACAGCCATTTTCCATTCTTCTGGTACCAACAAACATTTAAAAAATTTAGTAATAGTATTTTAATTTTTTTATGCATACGTTATCAATTCCAAGTTAACTCCATATTTTCCTGGTGTTTTATGATATTTAAATGACGTTAATATAGTTTCTAATTCCTCCACTGTAATAGGGTCTACTTCTTCATATGTAGTATCAACTATCCAGTATGAAATCCCTGGAAGACAGTCGAGTTAAGGGCGAATTCTATGAAACCTCACAATTACGAAAGAAGTTTCGGGGGAGGTGTGGGTATTCTACTTACCTCTGTCATGGGCCATGGGCTTCATTTTAATGAGCTTTTTCTTTCTTCAGAAATGTATACGGCCTTACCAAGGAAGTGACAGCGCGAGAGTAGAATAAGATGCTGCAATTTTGTTTTTGTTGTTGAAATCCCTTTAATTACTACGTATAGGATTTGTATTCAAAGCTACATGTCTTGGAGGACCAGGGGATCAATGCAGTCGAGTGTCTCCGTTTGTAAACAGTGCTTGAGTCGACTTTTAAATAAACTCACGATAGTGTTACATTTTAATTCTCGACGCGTCTATACATATAATTAAATGTAACCAAAATCTTCAGGTAGTTTTATAGTTGTTATAAGTACCAAGATTGCGTATATGTCTTAAAATCAACATTCGCCATTTTAAACTTTAGATTAATTATGTAGTAACTTTCTGGCATTCCAGTGTTCGATTCCAATTGAATAGGATTTCTTTGAATGATGGTTCCTCTGCTAGAACAAAGGTCCCGTCTTCACAAGTTCTTTTCATCTTTCCAGAAGCTTTTAATTAAACATCTTTCAGTATTAAATTATATCGGACGATGAATAAAATGATGTTTCAATGAGTGCAGGATCCATAGAGCTTACGGTTACCAGACATTCATATTTAAGAGTAAGGGAAAACCTCCAACGTTATACCATATCGAATGATAAATGAAATGATGTTTACATGAGTCCAGGATTCATAGAGCTTAAAGTTACCAGACATTCATCTTTCAGGATAAGGAAAATCCTCTAACTTTATGTCATATCGGACGATGAATAAAATAATGTTAAAAGGAGTCCAGTGTCCATAGAGCTTAGAGTTAGCAGATATTCATATTTCAGGATAAGGGAAAACCAACGTTATGTCATATCGAACGATGAATAAAATAATGTTAAAACGAGACCAAGGTCCATAGAGCTTAGAGTTAGCAGACATTCATATTTCAGAATTAGGGAAAACCTCCAACGTTATGTCATATCCGACGATGAATAAGATAATGTTAAAATGAGTCCAGGGCCCATAGAGCTTAGAGTTACCAGACATTCATATTTCAGGATAAGGGAATATGTTATATCCGACGATGAATAAAATAATGTTTAAATGAGACCACGATACATAGAGCTTAGAGTTACTAGACATCCATTCTTCGGGATAAGGGAAAGTCCCGGAAAACCTTATGCAGATAACTTACCATGACCGAGATTCGAAAGTAGTAGATACTTTTTGGCTTGTAATTTAAGTCCTCCAACGTTAAGTCATATCGGACGATTAATTAAATGGGTGAAATTATGCTTAAATAAGTTCGGGGTCCATAGAGCTTAGAGTTACCTGACATTCGTCTTACAGGATAAGGGAAAACCCCGGAAAAACCTTATCCAGGTAACTCACCCTAACCGAGATTCGAACTCGGGACGTCTTGAACGTGAGGCAGACATGCTACCACCACGCTGACATGGCTGTGAGTGATAAATTTTCTAAATAAACTTCGATACCAATAAATTCTTTTTACTTTAAAAAGATTAAGATGTTGAATGTAATTTGTATTATTTGTACAATTTTTCGTATAAACCTTGACAGTAATATTGTATACCTTGATTATAATTAACAGAAAATTGATATTAACTCTTTTACAATGTTTCCTCGCGTCAGTGAACTTACGTCTGTTCACCTTAACATCCTCCCATCAAAGGACGCTTTCTTTCCTAGCTGTTTTACCAAATTTATTTATTTTCCCTTCTCTAGTTGCCATCACTACCAAACAAACTTAATGTTTACTGGTCCACGTCACACATTACATAATCTCATTTTTAAAACTACCAATTATGAAATACATCATATCACCTCATGACCTACTGAATTTTAACAATTTCCTTTCTTATTAATTTTAATATGTCCATATCGATTTTTAAACCACCTATTTAAATATTTTTCAACTCTCGGGGCCTAAGGCAAAACAAGCATTACGATTTTCATGTTCCACCAGAACGTCAGGTGCTCAGTCATTTTCTTCAGACATTTGAAATGAGGAAATATTTTAGTCTGAAGTTTTAACTTGCTGTGAAAGCTAAATACTGTCTGGGCCAAATCAGAAATAATATTTTGTATTCCTTGTAAAGATATGTTCAACATTTATATATGCTGAACCATATCTGTAAATAATCCAAATCTTTCAACCACTGGGGTCATTAAATTTAGGGGAAGATTTCCTTTTTTCTCCGAGCTCGAGAGGCTGTTAGTTTCCATTAATTATATTAATTAATTTTACTCTAAGCTTGGTGTAAAGAACCGCGTGCGGCTCGCCAGTCTCTTTGTTGTCACCGCTGCTCTATAAGCTGTATGATTAAAGAGTGCAGTGTTATGGGAGATTGTTGGTGTAGCGTGGCTTGGTTTAGAAGTGTCAGAGAAGGCGGGAATATACGGATATTCTACAGTTTAACCATCAAAACACAAGTACAGCGTACTAACAGAATGTATATTTTTGTACTTGCGAAATCGAATCCCATGACCTTAAATAGTCTTTTGAACATATCTTTATCTTCAACGGGAACCTTTTCTTTAATGGAATTCATGACTTAACGTACTCAAGGAATTTCTCTTCTTTGTTCGTGAAACTCGAAAAAAGTTCTGGGCACAGCTCATCGAGCTCGAGGCGATGTTTTCCAGGTGTTGAACGTTTTTCTCCCGTACACATGAATTACTAAATTATGCACAGTTCGTTCACAGCCATTGCTGTAGTATTATTTAACGTAATTAGGTTTTAAGCTTTTCGTCTTTAAAAAACTGTAACACATTGAATATTTATTTTGTACTATGTGAGCGTATGACTTCAAGCGGCAATGTTTACCTTTGGACTTGATTCAAACTGTAAGAGACTCAGCTTTTCTATTGCCGAACGGTGGCGTAATATCTGTTTGTGTTTACGCAAACTTCCACTGTTGACGCTGTACATTCATACTTCAGACAGGCTGTACTCGTCCACAAAGTAGTTATATTTACGAACATTTATTTCTCTACCTACTTCACGTTAATCGAGATAAGCTTCGCAGATACAGCTTTATTAGATACTAATTAAACCGGCGGTAAAATCTGTGAACGTATCTATATAAATAAAACAAATTCGAATTAGTTATTTATTTTGCAATTGGGGAGAAGTTGAAATACAACACAGTTACAATTAAGTTAATCAATTTGAAGCTTTCTGATGAATAAAATTTGTTGTCCTTTTAGTAGTGCGTTAATATATAAAGATGAAGGTTTTCCAATGCGCGAAAACGCGACATATAATTGAGGAGCATTTTTTTTTTCAAAACTGAACATGTTCGCCTCTTGAAAATATTCAGTAACTGAAAAAATCCCGTAGTTAAAGTTATATAGGTTATCGTTATATAGTTATATATAGGTAAAGTTATTTCTTATGTAGATGATACCACAATTCTTAATACTCTTTCTGCAAGTACCTTCAAATAGTGGAATATTTTCGATCAACTGTCTGAAGCAAATGGTCTGCATGTTAAAAAAACTATTTTATGTAGTTTAAAAGATAAGCAGAGTCATGAGCAGAGGGTTAAACTACTTGGAATATGGTTGGACAACAAGCATTGTTGGAAAATCCACATAACAGAAATATGCAAGAAGTTGTAAAATGTTTTATTTCTCTTAAGAAGACTTAAAATGTGTGTTACCACTAATATTTTATTAAGGGTTTATTATAGTTTATTTGACTGTCACTTTAATTATGGCATTTTGCTATGTGGTAGCAGTGAAGAAGCCAACCAGGTATTTTTTTCCAGAAGAAGGCTCTTAGAATAATAAAAAATTGTGATTCTCGCCAATACTGTCGACCTATCTTTAAAGTATTTGGTGTTTTAACTGTAGCATCTCTGTATGTATTTACATGTTTGAACTTTATTCATCTTCAAAAGACAGACAAGGCACTTTTTTCTGATATACATGCTCATGATACTAGGGATAGATATAATATGGTACCTCCTAAATTTCGCTTACAGAAATCTCTGGATTCTCATCTGTACCTTGGAGTGAAATTATACAATAAATTACCTTTAAATCTAAGACAAATTGTAAATGCAAATTCTTTTATAACAAGGAGTTAAAAGTAGCCTTAAGTTACTTAATTTTTATACACTACAAGAGTACTTAAATGTAGATTCATTTTAATGATCTGCTGACGAAACCTATTGCATTGTATGCCAAATAGTTAAATAAAATATTGTTATTAGGAAAACAAAACGTTGACTGTATGGTAAATTATACTAGACATGTTCAGTTTTGATAACAAAATGAATATCGGGCTACAATGTAATGGACATGTTAGGTTTTGATGTCAAAAAACTTCAAGTACACAATTATACATGGCATGTCCAGTTTTGGTAGAAAATAACAGCGGCATCATATAGCAACAAAGAATTTTAACAGAATTCCATTCCTAACTAATTTTTAGATTTCGGTGGACGTGTTCAGTTTTGTAAAAGGCTCCTCAAGTGTCCATGAGAGAAACAGGGAAACTCTAAACTGATTCCGAAAACTTCCTGCGACTGTCCTTGCGATTTGTTTATGTGTAGTGTTTAACGCCCGCTTTTACTACATACGGCACCGCAGGCGGTGACACTGATGATGTATGAGATGAAGAGTGAGCACCGGTGTAATGAGATGGCGGGGGAAACCGGAGGTCCCGGAGAAAACCTGCCCCAGCGCCGTGTTGTCCACCACAAATCTCACTTTGCGGTCGCCTGGGATCGAACCCGGGCCGCCTTGGTGAGAGCCAAGCGGTCTAACCACTGAGCCACGGCGTGGCCGCGATTTGTTTATGGCCATCTCAAAGGCCAAATACATGGGGAATTGTAGACGCTTAAAATCAAAAGGTAAATCCGCTGCAATATTCGAAATGGGCGAGATCAGGATATTGTCTCTTTTGTACTTTACCTTGATGATTGTTATCTCTATGACGTTATTCATTAGCTTTTTTACAGTTAGTCTTGTTCCATTGCACAGTCGTGGTTGGTTAATGTTACTCAGCATGATCATAACTAATCCCACTTTTAATTTAAAATTGTGAGGTGGGAGTCCAGGCAGCTCTAATGAATTTTAAAACTCTGTGGAATGGTTATGTACGTCATGTTGGTTTATAACTGTGTCAAATGATTTGTACGAAAACAACTCCCCCGGAAGAAACAGACCTCTAGTGCAACTCTCACATACCAACACACTGCGTCTCGCTGCTCATCAGTGCGGTCAAAACGTGACGTAGCTCGTCGCACATTTGAATGACTTCTACGACCAAAGGCAAGTCCTCCTCTCCTATGCATAGTATAAAGGTTTCCACGAACTTCACAAAGACACAAAGGAATTCAATTAATTTTGTGTCAATTCAATTTACATTCACGAATTCACAAACACAAATTATAAAGAAGGTATCCAAGGATTCACTAATATTTATAGTGTTATAGTGCGTCGAGGAATTAATTTTGTCTCTAAACTTCGAAAGGTATATCATCACGCTACATAAACATGATAAACGTTAATTAATGAAATATGGCAAGGGAAATAGCTTTGAACACATTGGCAAAAAGTGGAATATCTTTCTACTTTGCAATGCTTTTGTTTGTTGAAAATAAAAGAAGGTGTATGTGTTCCGTAAAAGTTTGCATGTACTGTTCTATTTAGTTAATACCCGGTCCATTATTACCTCTGGAGTTCGTTCTAACCTTTTGAACCTTCCTTGGACTTGAAAATATTTCAAAACCAAAATTAACCAAATCGGTTCAGCGCTTCTCGAGCTTTTGTGAGACTAACAAACGTCAAATTATATATATATTATTTATATGTATTTTATATATAATATATTGTTTGGACGAGGCGATAGGCAAATATTTTAGAAGCGGTTACTACGTGATGGCATTGAAATTTATTCCCTTTCTATGGCCCAGATTAAAAAAATTATAGAATACCATTTGAAGGCCTGCCGAGGAGTTTCCAACTGGTCAATTATAGGCACCCTGCCCTCTGCACTGTGGGGGCTCCTTGGGATGGCCATTCTTTGTCTTCACTCACCTCATCCTTCCTCCCGGTGGTGCCACACTTGGGGAATAGGAAGAATAGAACCCCCATGCCCAGTCCCCTGCATAACGTAATTAAATCCAATCCATTTGAGAAAAATAAAACAATTGAAACGAGTAAAAAAGACATCTGAAAATGGTTCACTCAACAAAAAAATGGAATTTATTATATATTTATGAAGTAAGACTTTTCCTATCTCTTACGGTTAATCACTTTCACAAATTTCATTCATAATGAAGGGGACTTCTTAGAACATTTCCAAAAAATTCAAGATTGGAGTTCATTTAACATAAATACTGGCTCTCTCTTATTGGTTACCAGTTACTCGAAGTTCATTTCAAGGTTTCATTTCAGTAACCGAGCGGGATGGCTCTGGCAGAATTCGGGAGCTCCGGGTTCGATTCTCGTGGCCGACCAACTCACCCATGGAATTTTTCGGGGGTTTTCCCGCTTTTCTAAGCGAATGCTGGGTAGGTTAATTACATCCCAAAAATTTCCTGTCCCTCCATTTGATCTCCATTATCATTTCACATCATATTTCATCTGGTGGTCTCTTTCAGGGTGGAAGTGTCGGTGGGAGCCTCGGCGTGCATGGCAGGATAATATGCTCTGAGTGAACCACTTCTTCCTCCGGTAGGACCGTCTCCGAACCACCTCTCCCACAGCAGATATGATCTCTCTTAATTTGACCCAGAGGCTCAACGCGCTACGCTTCAACAAGATCGCTCCCAAAATCTGACTTTCTTGCAATGCGTCTGGTATATTCATACAATTGCACTGAGTAAACTGTGGTATGTGGCGGGGAAAGCATATCGAGTAGCTCGCCCACAATTGCGTCTTCCTCTAAAGAAAGGTGATTGTAGTCTAGTCAAGTGTCTGGCTCTGCTGGGAAACAGGATTATCCTCGTTACTTGGTAGTGGGTCTCCGATTGACAAGAAGTTTTGGTATGACGGGTTACATACCGTGGCGAGACCGGCACGGAAATTTCAATGTTGGTCGCCAAGCTTCGGGTTGTTGCAAATTCTGGGGAGCCACTGGAGAGGTTTCTGACCACCCTGAAGCTCTATCGACATCTGATGAGCCAGGCATTCAACGACCTAATGTGGAAACAAAACACCGTCGGGATTGGAATTGTATTTGGGTCTATGCAACCAACTGTAACCTTCCGTAGATCTGGAGAGAAACGGTTTATGAAGTTCATAATGACACGGTACCAACTGCAAAGAAGATGTGGCGTCACGGGAGGGTAAATTCAAAGTTCTGTGGCATATGTGCGACAGAGGATACACTTGAGCATCGGTTTACAACTGTCAGCAGGCTGACTTGATTTGGACCTCCCTCTGAGAAGCATTACATAAACTTCGTCCGGAAGAATGCTTACGTTCGGTACCACAGTTGGTAGGTGCAACTGGAGTTTCGCTTCAAGGACTTACCTTTCATAATTTTGCAGTGTGGTTAGTTGCTGGTACTCTACATTGACTGCTGAAAGTACGGCGAGGAGACATGGTGCTAGGAAAGCACCTACGTATATTTTTAAAGAAGCGGTGATGGACCTATATAAGGAAGAAAACCTTGCGTTCTCTGGAGCCATACATTTTTTACTTGGACCGAATGCAGATCTAAAACCTATTTAATCAAATAGAACCATTCCTATTGTCTCACAGTACAAGCCCTCCCCTGTACCTGCTCCCGTCATTTCATAAAAAAACCTTTAAACTTATGATGCATTTGTTCAGTAGTCTTTCGTTCCTCAGAGATATTTAAAGGTATATAAAAGACCTCTTACGTATTGTTAATGGCAATATAGAGGGCATGTTTTGTTCCAGATACCTTAAAAACATTAAATATTTTTACCTTATGTGCAAAATTACTCTAAAGTTTTGCTTTAATTATCTGTAACGTATTTAGTTTGCTTAGATCTAACGTGAAAAAAACAGAACTTGCCTGGCCTACCGCGGGAGCTTACCATCTAAGTAAAATGTAAGCACCCTACCCTCTCTACTTGGGACTTACACCCTCTGTCTCATCTCACCTCATCCTTCCTTCCGAGATGCCCTACTTAGGAGCAAAGGCACAATATAACAAGACTGGCTGCAGTACCTAATCCCTTCCGTAGGAATCCTAATCAATCAATATCTTGATTAACCTTAATAAAGTCATGAATTGCATGCATTAAGTAGGTTTTTATACATGGATGACGTAACTAATGATTGCGTTCTTTTTAAACAGAACGGCCGTATTAAAAGGCCGAAGTTGCCTTTTTTCGGCAGACTACAGAAATGCCTGCGTTATTCAGAGATGACCCTAGCCCGTACTGGGGACATGCATCATGCCACCCTCCACCCCCAAGGGTACACTTGGGAGCTTAAGGGAGAGAAAAAGTATGTTGATACGTGAATGCTCGCTCCACTGACCTGGCTGTATTTCAAAGGAGACATTAAAACATGGCTTTCTTTTGTACATCTATAAATATGCCTCTAGGACTTCCGTAATTTATAACGGGATAAAAATACTGCGAGAGAAAAGAAAACTTAATGAAATATTTCCCTCTTGTTGGAGCCCGGAATTCCCTTTCACTCCATTAGTGTATTATTAGAATATTTATTTACTTTCTTCACCCTTAGTAAAAAGCTTTAGTCTTTTTATTCCTTTCTCTAACACTTAGTAACTGGAGGAGCATTCCACTCGAAAAATACATATTTCGAGGTCCCCTGAAGAAATAAACATTTACATTCACAACCCCTAATCTATGCACTCTTCTTCAACTATTTTACAAACATTTATTCTCCCAACTGTTTTATGTTAATTTTGATAAACGTATCCGGAACTTGCTCTGTTTATATATATATATATATATATATATATATATATATATATATATATATATATATATATATATATATGTAATACATCGGTTGTCTGAAAAGTTTCCGATCTAATAAAGATACAAGACATGCTTTTGGGTATTTTAATTTTTTTTTATTTTTCAGCATTGTCTCTTTGTAACTATACACACTTCTCTCAGCCACGACCCCATCTCTGTAATCCGTCTAAATAGGACTCGACGTTTTTCTCTGCAAAATAATTGTTCACGAATGTGATTCCCTCTTCATTTGACGAAAATCTCCGTCCACCGAGCGCAAGTTTCAGATGAGGGAACAAAAAGAAGTCGCTTGGGGCTAGATCTGGTAAGTCCGATGATCAAGCAGTTCAAATCGTAATTCGTGGATTTTCGCCATTGCAACCACTGAGGTGTGAGACAACATATTCTTTTTCTGCAAATGTGGCCATTTTCCCGCAAGTTCTGTTTTCTGCTTGTAAAGTAATGATACGTAGTATGCTCCTGTAATGGTTTTTCCTTTTTGAAGATAATCGATTAAAATAACTCCATGGCTATCCCAAAAACAGGCCCCATCACGTTCCCAGCCGAAAAAAAAATTCTTTTTTGAGCCGGTTTCCCCATTGCAGTACACGTTTGAACTGCATCTTTGTTTCGGGTGTATCCAAGTTTCCTCTACAGTTCGGTGCCAAAACTGGGATTTATTGCGCCTAAACTGCGCCAACAGAGCGTTGGAAATGTTCATTTGACCATGTTTTTGGTCTAACATGAGCAAACGCAGCACTCAATGCGCGGACAGCTTTCTCATGTCTAAATGCTATCTCTCTCACTTTAATTCGGCGGTCGTCTAGCACCATTTGGCGAACTTTGGCGATGTTTTCGTCGGTAGTTGGAGTTTTTGGACGTCCCGAACCTTCATGGTCTCCCAAGCTCTTACGGTCACGTTTAAATTCAGCTGCCCAAAATTTCTTTGTGGTAAATGATGGTGCAGATTCCCCATACACAGAATCCAACTCATCTTTGATTTGCGTAGGCGTATTGTCTTTCAAAAACAAATATTTAATGACAGCAGGATACTCCATTTTGTCCATTAGTTACAAGGGGCTTAAGATACAGTATTTGAAATTTTAAAGAGGTGATCAGTATGAGATATCTTGTTATATTCACTGCACGAGAGAAGACTATTAGTGCTTTAGGAATTGAAAAACTAAAAATTATTTTAAAATGCAGAACAATAATAGGGGATATTTTGAAATGGCGAATATCACAAATATTTGTTTAGTATATATTACGTGCTCTATAAAAATTCCACTTTTATGTATTTTATCGAAGTTATGTATAAACTGAAGAACAGATAAACAATTACAGACGATATCTATAGAAAAAGTAAAGGTAGTCACATTCAAAGGAGGATGGCCGCGCCGTGGCTCAGTGGTTAGACCACTTCATTCTCACCAAGGTGGCCCGGGTTCGATCCCAGGCAACCGCAAAGTGAGATTTGTGGTGGACAACACAGTGCAGGGGCGGGTTTTCTCCGGGATATCCGGTTTCCCCCGCCATCTCATTCCACCGTAGCTCCATCTTCATCTCATTTATCATCAGTGTCATCGCCTGCGGTGCCGTATGTAGTAAAAGCGGGCGTTAAACACTACACACCCACATTCAAAGACGTGAAACAATGAGGGAAGAACTTGTCCTTCTAAAAGAGATCATAAAAATGGCTCCGCGGTAAGATACGAAGTTGGTATGGGCCATGGATTCCATTCCTGGGACCAAGCAATTTGATTATGGATTATTCATTGTTTTTCTTTTGGTTATCAAGGAAATGCTGGAGTGGTTTCTCTGCTGCCATGAATTTATTTTCGTTCATTTTTGTCATTTTGTTTCTTTTGTATATGTTGCAGATACATTTAGGAACTGTGAATTGTTCTCGGTTCCACCAGAGGGAAGCCTTGTCTAAGCGGTTCACCCAGTGATCGGGTCATACAGCTTTGTCGTGTCTCTTTCGGCCAGCTGTAGCCTTCCGCGGTTTCTTCGCCTCATCCTTTCCTCCAGAGAGTGGCAAAAGTACATATAATCTGCTTTAGGACTAGTTATGATCTGTCTCCTTTCGTTAATCATAAAAAGTCTTAAATAAAGCAATATAAACCCCTGGTTAGAGCTCTGCAAGTCAAAGTTACAGAATATACCGTATATAAAATATATTAAATGAAATTCTAGTCTGTTACACGTGTACCATTAAAGGAGGTACTTTCCAGTTCCGTTAGTTCTACAACTGCTCGAGTGAATCAGATAGAACTGTCGAGGCGAAGAAGAAGAAGAAGATGAAGAAGAAGAAGAAGAAGAAGAAGAAGAAGCACGTTATCTGAGGAAGAGAATGGAAATGCAGGTGGAGGATAAGTAACCACTAATGTCTTCGCTTTATTGCATTATTCACAAAGGGAAGAAGGAAAGCTGTTTTCCTTGCGCGTGGAATTTATGCCCGTTCAGGTTTACTGTAAGGAAAATTGCCGTCAGCTGTAAATAGTTGCAAACAATACCGTAAGAGCATTACAACTTGTTAATATTCTTACACGCTATGTGTTGAGGTACATTATTTTCACGTAGGGGGCGCTAGTGCACAGTGGCGTGCTGCCGGCATCGTCGGTTTCGCAACCATTAGCTACCCGTGTTAGGAATGAAGACGTCAGGTTTTTCAAACACAGATTATTTATTTGTCAACATAGGGATATACTTCTGCCAAACTCCAAGCGTTCTTTAACCCCTCCAAAAAGTAAGAACGGCCAAGCTCTACAAAATGCGCCTCTGTCTCCATGATGACCTCATTTGATGTAAACTTTATTCCTGCGAGTCATTTGTTCATGTTTTGGAACAGGAAAATACGGGACGGGGGTTGGCAGCAATCCATAACATTCATGCAGTTTGGCGGCAACTCCGGCTGAATGTGCTGAGGCATTATCGTAGTGAAACAAACCGTCTTCTTCGCAATATGGGGTCATGTCTCCAACTTCTTTCGAGTTGGACCAATAGCTCTCTGTAGTATGCTGCAGCAGTCGTCTTTTCTTTTTATAAGAAGTCAATTAGTATGACATCCTTCGCATCCCTCCAAAAGTCGCCATTCGCTTTCTTTGCCTTTTTTTTTGGAGCAATTTACCAGAAGCAAACCGATTGTTTTGATTGTTGCTTGGTTTCAGGAGTATAATGAAAATCTCGGTCTCATTGACAGTGACAACTTCACCCTAAAACTCCTTCGGATTTCGCTTAAACAAAGCACAACTTCGAAGTTGAAAACCAGCTTGTTGTCTACTCCGAACAAACGCGGCACCCATCGGGCCGACAGCTTTCTCATTTCCAACTTATAGTGTAAAATATGAATTTCCGTTCCCGTCCATACACCAATGGTCTCAGCCACTTCGCGAAATTTCGTTCGACGGTCAGCGGGAATCATTAGTAAACCTTTTCCAATGACTTCCTCGATAACCACATCTGCAGGGTTTCCTGGTCGCACTTCGTCAAAAATGGATGTTTTTCGTCAAAAATGGATCACGTTTAATTTCTTATACCAATACCAAACTGAAAGGTCTCCATAAACAGCATCCAATTTCTCTTTTATCTCCTCGGAACTTTTCCCATCTAAAAGTAAAGAAGCTAATCACTGAACCATACTGCACTTTTCCATCATAGCCAAAACACATTGAATAATTCATTGAAATATCTGTAAAATCCAAACTGACCGATGAATCAGCACCAAATTTGTCTTGGCAACATACAACAAATGACAGTATATGATGTTACTATAACTTCCCTTAGCAACACCATATACTTTGAGACAGGATACTTAATGTACCACCATCGTAGAAGCCGTGAATTACTTAAAACTGTATAAAGAATGCTCAGTTTAGTTTTTGGATGCAAAGCGGCAGTTCTAGTCATTTAGTGTATCAAACGAGTTGGTATCATTTCTTGTTCCTACATGATAAACGTTTAGTCTCTTTCACTCGCATTGCTATTCCACGATGCGTATGCGCAACCAGAGTTTGCATGATATTCAGCTATGGAGTGAAAATGTTTCGTTAAATTAAATGAAGCATGCTCAATTTCTTCTCGGGCAGCAAGCCAGGTGAATAGACGATCAGAAATCGACGTTTCTGGAGTGTGCGTCTCTCCCATCATCAGATATTTATTAAATGTAGTAACCACAAATGAAACAGTGGATATAACACAAATGTAAACAAAGAAATAACACTATCAAAATTCGCATCACTGAACAAAAGACTGTTTTCAGTAAATTAAATGGCAGGTCAGGAGATGGTGCGAGTATAGAAAATTAATTGGGTCAAAGAAACGTAACTACTTAACTTAATTATCAAGATGCATTGATCTGTGCTTCACAATCTGTGCTTCTAATCGTCTTTTCAACTGGCTTGCTGCCCGAGAAGAAATCGAGGATATTCGTCACCAGGAAAGCTTCAGATCTTATTTTAAATGAAGCAGTTTATCAGTTAGATGTAAAGGCGTACGAGCTCTTGGTGATTATGTTTGAGAACATGAAATTACGATGATGACAGCTCGAAAGCTGTCGAAGCTTCACGGCCTTTCACGACGGCAGGTGGAGAGGGAACATATCTGGCTCTTTCTCTCTCAGCAAGTAACAAGCGCTCTTCTGCTCCGTGGTCATGGCTTGGGCGCTATCTCTCTCTTACGCTCGCACCGGCCGCGGCTCAACAATGCCTGGCGACTATAGTCATGATAATAAAGGGTCTTTTAACAAGAGTGTCCTATCTTTAACATGTGATAGCTGCCTTTGTTACTGAGTTACAACAGTCATTTTTTTCATGTGGTTACAGTTGTTATTGAAAAATAGCCATGGAACTTTACAGCATTCAGCAATGCGTAGAAAATATAAAAAATTATTATTAAAATGAATCACCTGTTCGGCAAACCTTCCGTGTATTGCATGCTACCGGGCTCTTATAAAGTACTATTTTTGGGCTCAATTGGATGGCATGGATCTCAGAAGAATCTGGTTCCAGCAAGATGGTGCCACATATCATACTGCTCTCGAAACAATCGACCATTTGAAGGAGGAGTTCAGAGGTTTCATCATTTACCGCGGTGGTGATGTTAAATGGCCCCCGAGATTATGTGATTTGACGACGTTGGATTACTTCTTGTGGGGTAATGCTAAATCTCGACTTTATGCCAACACGCCAGAAACAGTAAATGATCATATGAATAACATCACGCGTGTTATTCGTGAAGTTGAACCTAATTTATGTTCTTCTGTCATTGAAAATTGAGTCGATCATATACGTGTAACCCAATGAAGTCGCGGTGGTCACTTAACTAATGTTCTCTTCAACAGTTTATGACATTAAATTATGTTCCCAAATAAAAAAGGAAATAAACATCTATCATTTATAGAATATGTTTTATTTAAATTCAAAGATAGGACCTTCTTGTTGAAACACTCTATATATAGTGTTCAAAATGTTCCTTAGTTTTACTGTTTTTTTATGGTTACTCTGTTTATAATATTTGAGATTTAGTGTTATAAAACATTAAGGTGTTTTCAAGTATTGTAAGAGGAAATAACTGCGGAGTAACTTTTCTGACGTAATTTACTTCCCTCTTTCTCATATTTTCTTTCCTTATGCAGCGTTAAAGGGTTAGGAGCGTTGGACGGTGGTGTGTGCCAGATTTAATTCCTTTTATGACATGGAATCTTCTGTCCGAACCTTTTTACGAGGTTAGAGAGACCATAGAAGTGGGGATTGGATATACTCGTACTCAATCTGGTGGTTCCCATAACAATGCTCACTGTACCTTGAATTTGGTGTTTCGTGGGGCAAGAGATTACAGACTTCAACCCCGCACCGGACATAGATATTGTGACTTTGTTTGCTCGTAGAATTAAAAGTCCAATTTGCCGAAATTCTATATGTTCTTTATTGCCGTAGAAATATAGTGATCAATTCTCACGTAACATTACATCACATATACAACACAATCTTCCAAGGTCGATGACAATAACAAACAGCGTTCAGTTTACAATATCAGCTCTCGTTACAACAACACTCTCAGCTGTTCTCTGCTTACCTATCCCGGGACTGTTTTACAACTGTCCGCTGGAGTGTCACAATCTCTTAAGGGTATGTATGACTGAAATTTTCAAATTCTGAACTAATAATGCTAGCTTTTTCAAATTTACACCATAGGTGTAGTATAATGTAAACATGTTACAACCTAAATTTAAACCATTTTTATCCAGCAGTTTAGAAATTATGATAAATTTAATATGTTTCTTGTTACGTCACTAAAAAGTCCCTTGCGACAAAATATTTTGAATTTTGGTCTAATATTTTAACCCTATGTTCATAATACACATACTTTTTGAAATTGCTCTGGGTTTTTCTGTGTCTCCTTTAGTTTAGGTCACACAAATTTTTTAATTTACAAATATTCTTTTTTTTGTCTAAAAAACTGTAAGTTTTGTGTTTGAAAATTAAAAATATATGCTTATATACATTTCACAATAAAACCTAGGGCAATTTCCATTCCTCATGATATTCTGAACCTGTGTAGGAAATTTCATGAATGTAGTACAGAAACTGCATCGCAAGGAGCATTTTACAGGAAGAAAAATGCTGAAAATATGAACATTGAGAAAACAGCGATTAAAGATTTGATTGCATAACTCACATTAAAATCCACCAGGCTGATAGGTTGGACCCTCAGATTTCTTTTTCCTCTACTCTGTTGCTGCTTTTTCCACCTTTTTCTTCTTTAGATGTTGCTTTTCTTCTGCACAACTTCGCTTCTTGCTTTGCAGGATACGAGTCTGATCTCGCTGCACTGAAGTTTTCCTTGCTGAGTCTACTACACTTTCCGCTCTGATATTTTGCTGCAGCTCCAATGACTTAAGACTACCCATGTTAAACTCACTGATGCTTTTAATAACAGCAAGATCCAATTTTTGTTTTGATATGGAAACTTCCTTTGGGCACTTATTCCATATGACATGATGCAAAGATTCATTGGCATTCTGTGTTTTTCCTGTTTTGCACCTCTATAGTAATGCTGTAGAAGCCAGCCTCTGATATATTGGCAACATTTTAGGAACTATTTTGTCTGAAAGCCTTATTTTTCTTTTCTTGAATTGAAAATTTAAGAACGGAAAACAGACAAAGAATGTGGATGTAGGCAAAAGAGGGCGTGACTCTGACAAAGTTTAAAGGCCACCGACATTTAAATAAGCTTTTAAAAATGGCGTTCGGAGGCAAATTATGCATTTTTCACATTCGGGAATGTCTAAATTATTTTATAGAATTACAATAAAAAAGTCGTTATTTTCACGATTTTCGTGAAATTTCAGTCATACATGCCCTTAAATACTCACTGATAATTTCTGGACTGTTCTACATTAAACCAGAAACCGAATAACCTCTATCAGTCACGAAGGCACCAGAAATTTCAATTTATCTCAGTTTGTTTGCTTCGGCAGACTCCTATCTGCGTGTTATCTTTATCTGCAGGCTATTTGTGTACACACTGCCCGCCTATCAGTTCCTTTGCGTAAACAAGCCGCGCGATCGTAGATATGGGTTCGTGACAATATTTATGAGTTTTATAAATGCGTGTATGTGTGCAAGTTAAGCTAAAAATTGGGGACCCAAAGAAAAGGCAGGGAGGAAAACAGGAAAGAAGATAAAAATGTGTTCGATTACTCTTCTTTGCATAATATTTTAACTTAATGACATTTTCGAGGAACTTTTAAGTAACAGTTAAGTTAAATGAAAGTATATGGATTTCATATTAAATTTAAAACATTGTGAAAAAATTGCATCAAATGTGCTGAAAATAAACAAAGGACTACTTGTCGTAAATTGTGTGTTTTAGCACGATGGTTAAGTTTAGGTATGGTGTACCTCTTGTGTGCCTCCATAGGTTTAAACGTTTAATAGAAGAATTTAACTCACAGTAAATTGAATATCAACATTTTATTACTGTTAAAGTCATCTTAATAAGGTAAGCGCGGATGATTCAAATTGGCGGACGATTCCGATTAGTTTTTTAAAATATGCTCCCTAGGGGAAGATAGTATATTGTTGTGTTGGAACGACCTCTGTGGACGAAGAATTTAACTACCTGACACAGTTAAGTATGTAGTACGATTGTGTTTGTTCAGGCTAAGTGGTAAGATGGTATGTAAGAGGTACGTTCAAGTTCCTATTTTTTCACGACTGGGGCCAGATAGAAACTTCTGGTCTTTTTAGAATGCTTCTTTTTAAAATACATCTATTCATCACGCATCAACATCGCCTGGCAATTTGCCACACGCACAGCCTTGTGATCATCGGTCAGCATCCGGCACCCACCTGGAAGGCACAGGCAATTTTCTCATTTTCAGATCTTTGTGCAGCATTGTGTGCACAGATCCTACGTAAATACCAATTTTGGAGGCGATGTCTCCAACGCCCAATCGGCGATCCTCCAAAACAACTCTCTGGATCATGTCGTCAGATCGGCTGGTGCGTGGCCATGACTGTCTTGGTTTGTTGTCACACGATGTTCTGTCTTAATTGAACTGTCGCACCCAGGAGCGCACAATAAAGACATCCATGGTACCATCGTCACATGTAGCCTGCCTTGGTAGCGTGGTGGTAGCATGTCTGCCTCACGTTCAGGAAGTCCCGAGCTCGAAACTCGGTCAGGGTGAATTACCTGCATAATGTTTTATCCGGGGGTTTTCCTATTTCTGAAAGACGAATGTCGGGTAACTCTAGGCTCTATGGATCCCGGGCTCATTTGAGCATCATTTCACCCATTGCATTCATCGTGCGATACGACTTAACGTTGGAGGAAGTAAATTTACAAAAAGAAAAAAAAATCGCCACATGTCTCACTTAACTGGTAATGGATTTCAATAGGTGTCACACAACGAAAATAGAGAAAACGAATGATTACACGCTGTTCTTGCAATGAAGACGCCATTTTAAGTATCAAAACACCCCAAAGTCTCGTCACTGCCACTGGAGTTCTATGCACTGTACAGTGCTGCCATCTCTGTCACGCATCCACAAAGAGTCCACGTGTATTTTTTAAAAAAAAACAGAAGTTTCAATGTGGTCCCAGTCCTGAACGTACCTCGTAATGGCTCAATTTCTGGAATTTTGTTATTTTTTCAGTTCGTTTATAACGAATATGCATTGAAACTGCTCCAGAAACTTGTACAATAAGAAAATGTGGAATTTCTAACATCTATAATCTTCCTTAATGTTAGTTAACAGTGCTGTAAATGGGCAAAAATAAATAGTGCTACAACAGTGGACGAAGCGGATTAAGGAAAGGCGGAGGACACAAATATTTTTTTATTTACGTTCTCTAACGTTAAGTCATATCGGATGATGAATGAAAATAGGTAAAGTGATGCTCAAATGAGCCCTGAAAAAATGGAGAATGGTACCACAAAATCTGTGCGGGCGCTGTGGGAATGAAGCAATTCATATGTGGAAAATGTGTATTAGATGCGTAAAGACATGAATATAGAAGTGCAGAAATGTGTTGTTTTGTTCTCATTGTTACATTGTTACTGCAATTGAATATTCCATTGTTTTTCTTTCCATTCCAATTCGTCCGCTATGCCAATCATATTCATTCTTCAATTAAGGGCGATTAGGATTCGTTTCCGGTGGGAATAAATATAAAAGTAAATTGTTCTGTCCGTCCGAAGTGCTGACTGGCTGTATAAAGCCAGAAGGTCTTTGCTGCGTGCCCACCCATTAAGGATTGTGGGTTCTTAGGAAGTTGTTATTGTTGTAATTTACGTCCTCCAACGTTAAGTCATATTGGACGGTGAATGAATTGTGTGAAATGATGCTCAAATGAGTCCAAGGTCCTTGGAGCTTAGAGTTACCTGACATTCGTCTTGAAAGACAAGGTAAACCCCCGGAAAAACCTTATCCAGGTAACTCACCCTGACCGAAATTCGAACTCGGGACCTCTTGAACGTGAGGGAGACATGCTACCATCTACGCTACCGAGGCGGGCCGGGGTTTCTTAGGAAGAATTTGTTTCGAGGTAACATATATTTTATATACATCAGGTTATGGGAATGGATGCAAAACCTTATGCACCCCGGTGTTCTATATTTTTAAATTTGTTTTAGGGTGAAGAATTTTCATGCCAAACTTCTTAGAAGAATTATGTAGAGCTCAGCTTTAGCTGCTGTTAGGATTAACTCCTGGGTTATCTTGGGTGCCCGCAAGCCATGCGGGGTACCCGGATCAGTCTAAAGCGGTGTCTAGTGGGATCATAATCTCTCAAAAATCTAACAAGTGCGCTTCTATGTGTAGGTAAGGTTTCGTAAAATTTTGATAACCGACGCTTAATTTCATCCTACACGTAAGGAAGACCCGAGGCTTCGTGAAGCAACCTGGTAGGAGAATAGCGACCTTCAGAACAGATCGACCATGCCATTCATCTCTCGGCGGCCATTTCTTTATCGAGAAACGTAGCATTTAACGTAATCTAGAGTGTCCAGGCTTCAATACAAGGTAAAAGCTTTCATATTTACGTGACAAATAGGAATTTTGTGAAAGATTTTCAAAATATTGATTCGATTTTTTTTGGTAATAATACGTCCTGCAACTTAAGTCATATCGGACGATGGATGAAATGGGTGAAATGATGCTCAATGAGTCCGAGGTCCATGGAGCTCAGGGTTACCCGACATTCGTCTTTCAGAATAAGGGAAAACCCCGGAAAAACCTTATCCAGGTAACTCATCCTGACCGAGATTCGAACTCGGAACCTCTTGAACTTGAGGCAGACAGGCTACCGAGGCGGGCTATATTGATGCTATTCACCCGCGCTTACCTTATATGGTACTTTAAAAAAAACATTACAGCAATATAGTAAATGGAAAACATGGAATACTTTTACATTGAGTAGTTTGGGTATTTTCTTCAATTTCAATCTCTTGTTTGGTATCTATCTTACGTTTGTTATTGAATCACGCACTTTCAAGATTGTTTTCTTAAAATACTTGTAAGAAAGTAATTAAGACATGTTTAACTGGTAAAGTCAGAGTAATAAACTCACTTTCTCTTGGCTAAAATACCATAAAATGCTTCGGTGTAAACCAACAGACTTCCTAGTCAAGAGAAACTTATAGGCAGAGTGCACGCCACTGAAGCCCCCGTTGTAAAGATATCCCAGAAGAATAGCTGCCTGCTCCCTTTGTTATTTTTACGGCGGTAGCGCCAAGTGATGTGCATGGTCTGTTTCTTGAGGAAATTATTCTAATGGGAGAAGGTTCTTGGAGTCCATCTTTTGCATGATTTTGGTGCGAGTAATAATGGCTACTGGGGAAGTCTCTACCCACATAATAATATTCCTGCCTCACGCAAGCGCGGCGGCATGAGAAGCGCTAAGGTATTGTGGTGTTACACCCTAAAATCCATATCGCCATCTTTCGCGGTCCTCTGAAACAAATAAACATTCCATTTATATGAAAGACTTGTGATCACAGTTGGTAGTTTGGGGTGAGAATACCTTCCGGCTTGATTAAACAGGGTATTACTCAAATATGAAATTTAATTTACATTCCACAGAAATTTTCTCTTCTGCGAAATCTTTACGTTACAAAGCTAATTGAATTATATCGCTTCTATCGCTCTCTGTTCCAGCCCTTTTGGAAATTTACCTTTTGTCAATTTGCATTCCTCGAATAGAATTATTTCATTAAATGGGAGATATATGAATGTCGATTATTATTTTTAATCTTTTCCTTTCCATAAAACTTCAATATATAAATACCCCATGTGGTTTTCACAGTGTCTGACATTTCGAAAGGTAAATCTGTTTTAACTTGTAATTTTAATGGAAGTCTCTCAAAATAGAAGTAATTCGGGTAATTTTAAAACATAAGTTTCTGTCTATTTCAGTTTTCTCAAGCTTTTACCATTGCAAGATTTCCCAGACGTAGCAGATATTTTAAGTTCTTCTTCTTCCTCTTCTTCTTCTTCTTCTTCTTCTTCTTCTTCTTCTTCTTCTTCTTCTTCTTCTTCTTCTTCTTCTTCTTCTTCTTCTTCTTCTTCTTCTTCTTCTTCTTCTTCTTCTTCTTCTTCTTCTTCTTCTTCTTCTTCTTCTTCTTCTTCTTCTTCTTCTTCTTCTTCTTCTTCTTCTTCTTCTTCTTCTTCTTCTTCTTCTTCTTCTTCTTCTTCTTCTTCTTCTTCTTCTTCTTCTTCTTCTTCTTCTTCTTCTTCTTCTTCTTCTTCTTCTTCTTCTTCTTCTTCTTCTTCAGGTTTTCAATATGATATTATTTGAAGGTAGTTAAATTAAGTGTAGGTTTGGGTTCAATAAACTTAATACAGAATTTAATTTAAACCTTTAAGAGTTATTCTTGTACTAAAGTATTTGCATGCCACCCAAACTTTTATTGTAAATAAATGGAGTAATTCAATATAGGAATATAGAAATCCTTTTTTTCAAATTAACCGGAGAGCTTGTTATTATATTAAAGTTTAATTTTTAAAAATTATTTTCTTGAAAAAGATACACAAATATTTTAAAATAAATAAATCGTTGAATTGTATTGTAAAAATATATAACGATTAACGTGGACTGGACTGGACTACGTTATGGAGGTTCAAACTTGGTCTATTTTACCTATGCCCCCAAGTGGGGTACACCCGGAAGAAAGGGTGAGGTGACAGCAGACAGGGCGACCGTCCACAAGGAGGCAAGCTAGTGCAGAGGGCAGAGTCCCTACATGATTACCAGTTGGAAACTCCCCGGCAGACCACATATCCTGATTCTGAAACTACCCACTATGCCCACGCAAAGACCGGAGACCGTCCCACCGGAGGAGGAAATGTTTACCAATAGCATATCATCCCGCCATACAACTCCGAGACTGCCGCCGACACTTCTACCCTAATAAGAGACCACTAGGTGAGAGATTTGAAGTAATGGAGATGAAATGGAGGGAGAGGAAGCTCAAGGGAGGAAATTAATCTACCCAGCATTCACCTGGCGACCAGGAAAACCCCCGCAAAACCCATCTGTCAGATAGGTCGTCCATGTGAATCGAACCCGGCACTCCCGAATGCGAGATACAGATGAAACCACCTAAGCCATCCCGCTCGGTATGAGCAACGCGACATTAATAAGGAATCATTTAGATTTGTGAATTTGTAATAGAGTGAGTCACAAAATTTTGACAGACTTTTATGTCCATCTTTTAGGGATTTTTAAAGTTGAGTCATGACTTACAACCAATTATTTATGTTTAATATTATTTTATCAAACGTCAGGAAACATATGGTACATTTACAAAATTGTGTGACAACATTTGGTCTTAATCCTCACGAGCATCCAATTTGAATGGAAATTGAAATTACATGAGAAATTTTATTCAAATTCTGTACGTGAAATTAGCTGGAAATCCTTCCAACGAGAGCCAAATTGCTTCATGCATACAGACAAACGGATTAAGGGCAGCTAATTGCATTCACCACAACTTCAAACTGTAATTACTTCATTTATGGCAAGGAGAGTTTAACGCGGCTGCCAACATAATTTCGTTAATTTTTTAAATATGAACACGACGCAGTTGTTACTTGGATATAAACTGCATGAGGATTGCTACAAATGTCTTTCCGATGTTCACTATCCACTCTCAGAGTGTTCAGTGTAGAACATTTGACATTAATATGATGACGAAAAACGACATTCAATTGTTTGGTTTTTCTGTTGGTTACGTTACCACGAAGCAAAGCCTGATCTCAGTGTCATACAAGTCCCATATATAACATAAGCTATGCAGTATGAATATGCTATATCATTTATTTTGACATCTCTTCTACAATATATAAAAGTTTTATATGCTGCACTTAAAGTTCCATACACTTTCTCTTTCACGAAAAACAACTGAACAGCAACACGACTTTAAGGAGATCATAAAATATTTAAACCAATAATGACAGACAATAAATAAAATGTTATTTAAAACAAATATTATAAAAAGTTGTTAAAAAGTTATACCTTTTGTGCGCCTTTGTCTGTTCATTATGGTTCCTGTGTTATACGAAATCCTTAAAAATAAAGAGATCTTCACATCGCAGGAAATTTCAAGATAACCATCTTATTTATAATGTAAGTATATAATTACATGTCATTTAAATAAAAACAGTGACAGCCTTTTTTGAGAAAATTCAGAATGCATAAAAGTTTTTCATTTAAAGGGTAGTTTGCGTGGAAAATTTGCTAGAAGCTCCTTGTGCTTAGAGGACACTGAACTCAAATATTGTCACTATTTATTTGTACTAAGCTTCTTAGAAATAAGAATATAAGAAATATGGTTAAGTGTTAACTTACCATATTCATTATACAGAATGTTTATAAAGTCACTTAACATTTTCTACTCATTTTATAGGCTATTTACAACATAACACGTACATTTAGACATTTAGAACTAAGTTCAATACATTTCAACGTGATAATCTTGCACATTTAAGCATAAGTTTCATCGTTCCTGTGTAGCTCGAAACGCCCTTGCGTTATCTGTTCCACAACGGCATAAATGGAGGTCTTCAGTTGTTAAAGACCAATGATTTTCACCCGATACACCTTGTACTTTATAAAACTCCAGCTGAAGAATTGGGGTCAGGTCAGGTGAATGAGGAGCCCAAAGTCTTGACGATGCGCGGCCAATCCATCTCCCAGGCAAAGTGTCACTGAGGTAGCGTGGACAATTCTGGTAAACTGGGGAGGTGCACCTCTTGTTGGTAGACTACAGAATCCCCAATGCCATCTTGTATCAACTGTGGCTCTAGAAACTGTTGCAACAAGTCAAGGTAGGTGTTACCAGTAAGTGTTGGCTCAGAAACATGTAGGGTCCATACACCTTTGACTATGTGATTCCCATTCACACATTTACCTTTGGAGAGTCCCTTTACCAATCCTGTAATGCATTTGGCTGATCATCTGCCCATATCTGACAGTTATTCTGTTCACCTGACCGCAGGTGTAGAATGTTACCTATCGCTGAACAGCACATGCTGCATTAAGTAGTCATTGTCCAGTATGTCACAGCATATAGCCCCTCTGGCTAATTAGTCTTCCTCTTCGAGTTTGTGGACAATCTGAATGTAGTAGGTATGCTTCTTCAATTGGAGTCGCAGGTTTTCAAGACAGTGTTATGTGCGATAGCAAGCTCCCTGCTTAGTCTTCTAGTTGATGCTGAGGGGCTGCTTGCAATCGCTTCCTGAATCTTTTTTTACAGTTTCATCTGATGCAATCAATCTCCCAGTTCGTTGTTCGTCAGCAACACTACTAGTCCCCTTGAATTTCTTTACCATGTTCTTAATGGCGTGTCTGGCATGAACTGGTTTGTGAAATCTCCTCGCGAAACTGTCCTGCTCTATATTATACTTCATTCCACGCAGTCGAAAGGGAACAACGGCTTATCCTTCGTCTTCCCGTAGGGGAGGGGATCCGTCCCCTACAGCTGCCGTGGTGTGGGCGCTGCGGACCCTTAGCACTCGTGGTACTTCTGACGTTACTAGAGGAAACTCGGGCGGAACTGCCAAGCCCCTCCCGTCGGAGAGTTGTTCGGATTGGGTTGGACTCGAGGGGGCAGTGTGTTCCCGACACCCACGGGGAATTGGGTACCTCCGGCCAGGCCACGGCCGCCCGGAGGGGGTAGAGGGTTGCCTAATAAGTCCCGGGTACTAGCCTGCAGAGCTAGTAGAAGGTGTGCTAGATCACCAAGCGGCCCCACAGAGGTTTTCGGTAGTCTTCCCTGCGGGGTTGACGTGCGTAGGTGGCGTATCCACTTCCATCCAGTCTTGACGTTGTAGTCGATGGGGCTTTTTAGATTCAATGTATTGCCCCATGGAAAGACCTCCGGAGTTTTCCATCGCTCCCGGGTAGAAGGAGGCCCGGGTTCTTGGTCCTACGGGTCCAGGACTAACGGGAGTATAGATCCTCTGCACCTAAATATCCTTAGTCTATTGGGCATATTGTTTCAGATTATCTGCAAAACAGCAAACATTTGTAATGTTAACACGGAAATGGTAAGTGACTTTATAAACACCCTGTATTAATGCTCTCATAAGTAAAATTGGTTTTCGGATTCTGTTCTTTTGGAAAACTTATTGGGTTTCTTCGGTTTGGCAATGCTATTTACAGAATGCCATGCTAGTTGTTAATAAGAAATCACAAAATGGAGATAACAAAGTTTGAAGTTAGAGTCCTTCTAAAGCACTTCTGGAAACACGATTATAAAGCCACTGTCGCAGCTCGAAGAATGAGTGAAGGAGAAGGTGTTGTTAGTGAGCGTGTGGCACAACTATGGCTCCAGCATTTCAACAATCGAGATGACAGCACTACAGATTTACCACGTTCTGGAAGACCTAAGTATGGAATATTGAGGATTCACCCCAAGATTCGCGAGAAAATCCACAATAAATTACCCTTAGGCTCTCAGAATAACTTGGTGCGTTAGAAGGTATCAGCGACCATTTTCCAAAAGATCAAGAGGAAACAGTTATAGCAACTGATTCCCCTCATAGAAATGATCTCATCGAAAAGGAAATAAGCAAGAAACTTGAAGAAACGCAAATACGAGGGTTGTTTGATAAGCTTGGTAAATTATCATGAAGGGATCGAAAATTATGTTGCAAATTTGTAGATGGTAAGCTTGATTATTGAAAATATTGCACGGAAAATTTGACGTGCTAAAATATTGACGGCAATCTGAACCGGTCAGTGTGATAGCTGCGATAGAAAATGAAAGAAACAGAGTTTCGTGCTGTTATTAAACATTTTCATTTGAAGGGCTGGACTGCTGCACAAGTCAAAACTGAATTGGATAAAGTTCACACGGACTCTGCGGACATTGAGGATCATTTACTTTTGGATCAATGAATTTAAATGTGGACGTAGAAGCGTCGAAGATGAATCGCACTCTGGTCGCCCAATTGAGGTCACTTCACAGGACACCATTGAAAAAATCCATGATCTGGTTATGGAAGACCACCGAATCAGAATTAGTGAGATTGCTGAGGCTGTAGGCATCTCAACTCAGTGAGTGCACAATATCCTGCATGCAAAATTGGCAATTAAAGAGATGTGTGCAAGATGGATGCCGCTACTGCTCACAGTCGACCAAAAGCTCATACAGAGGAACAGTTCCACCTAATATCTGACTATTTTTAATCCAATCCCCAATACTTTTTGCGCCGATTTTTGACCGTAGATGAAACGTGGATACATCATTATATACCAGAGTCAAAACAGCAGTGAAAACAATGGATAAGGGCTGGTGAATATACACCAAAGAATTCAAGGTCCATTTTGTCGGCTCTTAAAGTGATGTTCACTGTTTTTGGGATTCTCAAGGAATAGTCCTTATGGACTACGTGGAAAAAGGCAGAACCATAGCTACAGCCTATTATGCTTCATTTTTGGATCGTTTTCAGCATGAGTTGACTGAAAAGAGACCGAGATTGAAACGCAAAGCGATCTTTCACCAGATTAATGCACATCAGCAATTGCAATGGCTAAAGTGCATGAGTTGGGCTTTGAATTGATTCTTCATCCACCTTATTCATCAGACTTAGCCACGCGTGACCTCTTCCTCTTCCCGAACTTGAAAATTTGCCTTGGTGATAAGAAATTTTCAGTAAATGAAGAAGAAGAATGCGCTCACTTTCTTCTCGGGCAGCCAGCCAGGTGAAAAGATGATTAGCTATCTACGTTTCGGGAGTGTGCATCTCTTCCATCATCAGGATATTTATAAAATGTTATAAAATAATGCTTATAATATTTATAAATGTTATAAACTGTCATATATATGTTGTTGGTTTATAGTTGTGTTATATCCAGTATTTCGTTTGTGGTTATAACATTTATAAATATCCTGATGATGGGAGAGATGCACACTTCCGAAACGTAGATAGCTAATCATCTTTTCACCTGGCTGTCTGCCTGAGAAGAGAGTGAAGAAGTATTTTGCAGACCTTAACGGAACCTATTTTTTCGACAGGATGAAAAAGCTAGAGCATCGTTAGACATGTGTATAGCCATCAGTGGATCCTATGTCGAGAAATAAGGTCAGATGTTAACCAATAGAATATATTACTGGTCCTCTACCAAACTTATCAAACGACCTATGTACATAGAATATTTTTCTATACAAATAAATATTAAGTCCCAGAAAATGGTAGTTGGAGTATTGACTCAGAGACTGAATTACTAGATGACAAGGATTGCACATGTCTTCGTTATAATGAGTCATATGTGAAGAAGACAGGTGGTAGGATGAAATGCATGAAGTGCATCAGATGGTCCCATTTAGGTACATGGGATGGAAAGATGATGAACTGGACCTGTAAACTTGCATACCGTGACTTAGAAACAAACTCTAATACTACCCGGACACAGGGCAAAAAAGTATTTTGTAAAGCTTATTGGCATTCTCATTAAATGGAATATGAAACAAAATATAACTATTTTGGTATATGCATCACCTATAAACATTTCATTGTTCACGTAAATATATTACAACACCAATTTTTTGTCCATGTTTCCTTTAGGTCCCAATCTTACCCCACGTTCTCCTACTCTTAGAAAAAATAGATGCAATAATTGTTTTGAAATACTAAATTAAGGAAAACTGATTAAACAACATTTTGTTATATGAAATAAAGGCAAAAACAAACACACACATGAGATAAATTAAAGCAAGGAAAGTTGAATGAAGGTAATTGTTTGAAGTGCACATGGAGACACCTAGATTCGAAGACTAAGTTAGTAACTGAGGGAGTTGTGCAACTGAAGTTAAATTGCAATTAAGAAGTAATTAATGCATCAATTACTTACTCTTAAGGAAACTGCTCTTTTTTCTTACTTCTTTTCATCACAACAGCTATCGTAGTTACAGTCTCTGGTGTTGAAATGTTAGTAATCTCTGATTAAGAGTTTATTTAAGAGGTATACTAGACTTTTAGTAGCACGAATTATTGTTTATGCGCTTCCATGCTGTTTCCTTTTTGTACTACGTAGTTATAGCAGGAATGAATGATTATGTTAGTAAATAACATAAACACACTCTTATTACAAAGTTCGTATGTTCGAAGTGCTTTAAACGTATCCTAGAACACTGTGTTTATCCTTCTCTAATTTCAGTTTTACAGTTCTTTCAATACTGTCTGCCCACCACAAGAATACAGGGGTCTGAAAATGTAGAGGGGCTTGGGCTGTTTACCTGCTCTGGTATTGGATCTGTTTACTATGAAATGAGTGTGTGAGAGTGCATATGAGTGAGCCATACTACCAGATCTAATGCTCGTTTCAGTAACTGCAGTGATAGGTGTTACACATGGGTGACAACACTGTGTATTTTACATGAAACTAGCATCTTTATCATATCAAGAAGGCGAGCAAAAACATCATGCGAGCAGCAAAAGTGATTACGTTTGACATTCCTGTACCTTGCCTACACAGAGTAATCAGCTTTACTGCCGCATGAAGTTTATGCTCGCCTTTTTGATAATATGGCTTTGTGCGTTCGTAAAATTAAAAGTCAAATTTGCAGAAATTCAAAATGCTATTTATTAGCGACAAAGACACTATTGTATAGCCGAGAGCAGCAAATGACGTAGCATACACCAACACATTCTCTCGTGGCTTCATCATTCGTAAACAAACAAAAGACTTCACTTTCAAATCACAAAACCATTATCAGTTCTCGACTCGGCTCTGTACAGTACAAATGTCCACACACTAAACAGGTCGTAACTCCTCGCAGCTCCCTGCTGCCTGGCTCTCGAACGTTTCCGAAGTTTCTCGAAGCTTCACGGCCTTTCGTGGTGGAGCGAGACAGGAGAAATATCCAGACATCTCGCCCTCTCCCCATCTCCCCATCCCGTCTCTCCCTCGGCAAGTGATTAGCGCTCACCACTTTGTGGGCGTGGCTTGGGCGCTATCTGTCTCTTTCACTCCCCGCTTCTCTGTTTCTCTCGCAGCAGCCAAACAATGACTCGCGACAATATGATAAGAATGCTAGGTTCATGTAAAGCACACAGTGTTATCACCCATGTATAATTCTATCACTGCAGTTACTGAAACGAGCATATAGTAAACAGATCCACTACCGGAGCAAATAAACAGCTCGAATTCCTCTCCTTCTTCAGGCTCCGCTTGCCTTCTTGTGGTGGTCAGAGAATACCTGCTCCCACTCTGACGTTTAATTTATATTTTGTTTTTATCTCTAATCTTTATTCACTTTACCTCTTTCTCTGATATTTTCATCAGCTTCACCGTTATTACTCAAATTTATTATACATAACACTAATCTTCTCTCTCACATTTCAATATCTCACTATACACTCACATTCACTGTATATACATTCCTTCAATTCTTTGGTTTACAGTTTACCTAACGTTTTCTTAACTATGTTAGTCTTTACAAAATCTTCATAACTTTCTTTGCCTCTCTTGCATCAGTTTTTTTATTAATTATAAATATTATCTTTCTCTGACTATAAATTATTACCTGACATTAAGCCGTTATTCCTAACCCACTCTTCTATTAATTTCAATTTGATTTTTCTTTTATTCACTTACATTTTTAGATTTTCAAAGTTCCTGTTATCTTTTTTATTCTCATCCTTCCGTCGTAGCCTACCGAGCGGAATGGCTTTATGGCCATTTTGTGGCCCGTCTGTGGCCCGCATTCGGGAGGTCCGGTTTCAATTCTCTTGGCCCTACCTGACCCATGGGTTTTTTTCGGGGGGGGGGCAGGTTTCCCAGGTCACTAAAGGAATGCTGCAAAGGTTAATTAGATCCCCCGAATTTCCTGTCCCTCTGTTTCATCCCCATTGTAATTTCATCATCTGGTGGTCTCTTTCAGGGTGGAAGTGTCGGTGGGTGTCTCGGCGGTGCATGGCATGATGATATGCTCTGAGGAAAACTACTTCCTTCTCCGGTATGTCGGTTGCCGTTCTCCGCTCCTCTGCTGAGACCATTTCGGGACCACCAGCCAGGGACCTTTGGATCTCGGATCGACTGCCTGGGACCTTTAGCGCTCGGCTGCTGGGCTCGTTGCCGTCCCGCAGTAGGGGAGCGTGTCCGTTGTCCGGACCGTTGGGGGAAGTCTCTATCCAAGGAAACTGTAGGGACCCTACCCTCTGTATTGTCGTGGCTCCTTGAGTCGGCCACCCTCTGTCTCCTTCGCCTCATCCTTCTTCCCGGGGGTGCCCCACTTGTGGGTATAGAAACAATGGGCCCAGCTTGGCGGCCTACGTACCAAATCCCCTCCGTAATGAAATCCTAATCAATCGTAGCTTCTAATAACTTATTCTTACTTTTCCGTGATTCTCATTATACATTTCGTCTTTCACCACATTCTCTTCCTCCACTTATTTATCTTGTCACTCAGTGTACTGTTTCAGATTTGTTATGCTCATTATATAAGGTAACACTATTTTTCTGTTGTGTCAGCCACATCATAGATACCTTAGTTTTTCCCTTTCTTTCCCCTCCACTCAACCAGCTATTTCTCCTGCTTATGTTATTTACCCATTGGACGTGATCATACACTTCATCTTCACCATTTCCACATTTATTTCCATTTGTATTGGGAATAATTAAAATATTCTTATTAGTTATCCAGTAACATCCACGCCTACATCTCGCAATAATTGTTGAGTTATTAACTTCCCTACTCATTATCTCTGTCATCTGACAACATGTATCTACTTCCTTTCTTCTACTAATCTGTTTCCTACTTTACTATTTTCTATTAACGGAGCTTTCTCTGTTGCGTGGTGGTACGACCAGCGTGTCTGCCTCACGTTCAAAAGGTATCGAGATCGAATCTTCGTCAGGGTGAATTACTTGGATAAGGCTTTTTTCAGGATTTCCCTTATCCTGAAAGGTGAATGTGGCCTAATCTAAACTCTAGGCTCATTTGAGCATCATTTCAACAATTTCATCATTTTCCGAAATGACTTAGCTTGTTAAAGATGCTTAAGGCAAACTCATTAAAAGAAACGTTTTAAAAAAGCAAAAACGTAAGCATTCAATATTGGGAGAGTTGTGAAAAATTTAATATCGTATTCAATATCGTGTTTGAAGCATATAATTTATAAAGCAAGACTGCAATTAAATTCTGATTCTGCAATGTCTTGGAAACTCCTCAGGGGCATTTTATAAAAATCTTAATTTTAAATTGAAAGTCAGTAAAGATATTAAATACGCTGAAGTTTTCCTAATTTAGGAAGGTCTTTTTCAACACTCATGTGTTTAAAACAGCAACAGTTGGAACAACGGTTTTGGGTGTAAATGTAACTGATTTTGAACATGCATATTGAAATAATTAACAACATAATATTAAATAAGGAGTATGGACACCCCTCTCAGAATTAACGTTCATATTGTAGCGTAATTACTCATTTAATTGCCCAACTTTCCTGTAAAAGCCCCTTTCAGCGACATACAAAATTGTTCGTAACCCTTGGAAAGCTTCATTACTGTCGTTTTGACATGGGGTTAGTTCAGAGAAACTCGCTAAAGACGGAAACATGATCACGAGGGTAAGTGTTCACCCTTTCCCCAGCCCTCCCTTTTATGATTTTAGTAGAATTCATCCACCTTACAGTCCACGCATTTAAATGTAGTCAGTGGTACCTTTTGTACAACCCTCCCGGGGTATCGGGCCAACTTTCCGAGAGTTTCTGCCAGAGAAGCCGAATATAAAAGCAGCCGTGTAATTGGTATTTAGGATTAACAACAATAATAAAAAAAGAACGTGCAACTCCCGTCAGTATTCGAACAAAGCCACCCTGGTATTACCTCAACCGTAACTTAGAAATTCCATCTGTTATAAAGCTGTACAAGTGGTGCGAAATATTTTAATCCACAAGTAATTAAGAGAGCTCGCTATTTAAATGCTCAATTCCAATACATTTAAATGAAATTTCTATCAGGGATTTTTATGAATGTGGTTTAAACTGAGAAACAGAAAATAACTGGGTTATATATACATTATCGTCAACGATACAACACTGCTGTAATGTGAACTTTACGAAGCGATGGGAAAGTTACAAAATCCGACTGTATTATCTGGAGTATATTTGTTTATACTAAAAGATTATGGAGAGAATAAATGAGAGAATAAATACCAATGAGTAAAGAATCGATCTACTTCGTATTTGGCCTGCTCTTTTTGAATGTAGAGTCAGTTTGTTCCTGAACTGGACCTTTATACGTATTTCTTACAGTTATAATATTGTGACTTTGTGGGTTCGTAGAATTAAAAGTCCGAGTTGCAGATATTCCAAATGTTCTTTATTTCCGTAGAAATATACTGTTCAATTTTCACGTAACAACATTACGTCACATACAACACAATCTTCCGCACCAAGGTCGATGACAATAACAAACATCTGTTTACCTCTCTCCTGTAACAAGATCTGTTCACGACTTTCGCGACTAACTCTTGGCGAGTCGTCGCCTTCTTAAATGCCTCATTGATAAGTTCTAGATATTTTCGGAACAATAAAGAAACCGAATAATCTCTATCAACCCAGACGTCACCAGAAATTTCCATTTATCTCTGGTTGTTTGTTTCGGCAGACATCTCGCACTATCTTTAACTGCTTATGCAAGCTCTTTATTACCGTGAAACACTATCCGTCTGTTATCTATTTGAGCCGAAAATTTTATGCCCGTTGCCGCGACAATATGTAGTTTTTTCAAAACCCGACATCTCCAAGCTCAGTTAGTATCAAAAATGGACATGGCCGTTTGAACAAATGAAATCATTGGAAATCATTGAAAACTGTCAAGGCTTGCAGTTTATGGTTACATTTTGACGTGATTGTGGTGTTTTAAGTTTTTTTGCATATTTTACTGAAATATAATAGTTTCGGGACAATTTGTAAGCTCAATATGGAGTACAATGCATTGGAAAGTAGGCGTCAAAATGAACCAACTAAAACTTGTAGATGTGGGAAAGTTGGTAACCAAGCATTTCGGAAGTGAGTGGAAGGAGAATGCCCATCTTAAGTGGTATCAGAAGTGAAGTATCCGAATGTGGTATTCTGATAGTATTCAAGGTTTTAGGGAGAATGGCACAGAAAACACTGTTAAATGTGACTGCTTTGGAAACCCTTGCACTGAACCAGACATTATCTGCACAGAAATGCAGTAAAAAGAATAGAAAGTGTATGGTATATACCAAAATTAAAAAGCAATATATGTTTTACATTTGGTAATGCTATAACTGAAGCTATTATAAATAATAATTTATATAATACACTAACATTCATTGCATTTAATCACAATTCATATCCTTAACCTGGGAATTCTTTGTTTAAAAACGGACACTTGCAACTATGTTTGTTTCAAAAATGGATATAAGCGAAGTTTAGTTTCAAATGCGGACATTGCGTATTTTACATTGATTTTATAGTGTATAAAACAATAGTTTTAAGTGGAGACCTTGATTATTGCGCTATTAAAGCTGCAAACATACCACAGAAAAACTTTCAGGTTAACAAAATGAAGCTGTGATAGTAAAACACAAATACCTCTCTAGTGAAAAATAATGCCAATGACTCTTGTCCATCTTTGAAACTAGGCTCCTCAAATGTTCTATATAGTCAAATTCAAATTTGCTAAATTCGTCACCGTTATGTTAGAATCTATTTGAAATATCTGACTGAAGTTCTTATACGATTGTAATGTTTTTCCTCCTAAAAGGTTGCTCAAACTTTTAAGCATTATAAGTATTTTATTATTCAAGGCACGAAATAATTCCTCTATCAGTTACAGGTATAGAGCCATTACAATTCAACTTTATGATTATTTGCTACAAAAATTTAACGATTTATTTAAATAAAATATTCACTATTAACTATCAATGCAAAATTTAAAATACTCTTTCTTCCAGAGTTTACAGCGATATGAAACAAGTTTAGTAACACTGTTGTGATAAATGACAGCTTCAACTTACCCTGACGTTATGTTTGGGCGGTTGCTAGGATATTGAGGTACTCATAAGCATGCCTTTGGGAATTTTACCAATTTTGGAGTTACGACTTGCCCCAGTTCGGCCCCCGGGAAATGCATCATGTCCACGACTTGACTGCAACGCTGCTTTACGAGGCAGCATACGTGAACTTCCCCCCAGTTCGTAATAGTGCCAGCAACACAATGTTTTAAATTAAATGTTAATAATTAAATCCCGCATTCTCCCTCGCCATTTCCCTCCTGGCCACGCCACCTAAAACTGCGTTCATCTTCGTACACTTTTTGTACACGCATGTCGTCTCGCGTGCTAAGAGCAACAAAGTCAAGTGCCTTTTGGGTAGGCAACACTTTCACCTCGAACTATTAATGGTTCTATTCCACACATATATGTGCATACATTCCTATTTATTTTTTAAAATTCAACTATTATCTCGAAACCATACAATTTCAGTCAATCTGTATGTTTCTTCATTTGAAGGGGAAAAACATGAGATACCTTTTACATAGCTCATTTTTACTTCCTCTTCCAAGTTAACACCGCAACTCATGGCGTGACACCTAGCTAACGGACCTGAGCCTGCCAAACGCATATTTACGTATAAATACGAGTTACGTATAACTGGTTTATGTAAAAATCAGGCTCAGGTGCATATTGGAATTTCTAGGAATAGCCTTTGAAGCCTTCATTCTCAAAGGTTTATCAGTGAAACATAAGAGATAGGCAAAATTTTACACACAAAAATGTTGCAAATTTTTAAATTACAAAACTTCTAACAAATAAGTATTTTTAGCTTTCACCATTTCTTAGACATTCCTTGTAGTTGGGTTTAATTTTCAAACTGCTGTACTTTTGCCAAGTATAAAGTTGCTATTTATATTTTGCCAAGGACATGCTCAGTGCATAGAATTTCATAGTCATTACGTAGCAAACCAATTTTGAAACACCCGAGTGTCGCTTTGCCTACTGCATTCTTAAATGTACGATGACATTTGAAAATATGTATTAAATATTTATATCGTTTAGCAAATGTTAGAATAGTAAGCTCCGTACACATATGTTTTTTGTCTCTCCACTACTTGGAGTAAATAAAGGATGTTATTTCTGGCAGGGGTTTGAGGTTTAATTTCTTTTAACCTCCTGGATCATGAAATGCGTAAAATGATACTCCAAGAAGCCGGAGGTCCACAGAACATAAAGGTATCCTAGTTTCGTCTTCACAGAGTAAGTCAAAATCCACAAAAAGAGTTAATTTGGACAATTCACCATAAAGAATATTTAATCTGGTTTGAAAGTCCTAAGCCCGCCTCTGTAGCTTAGAATGTATTGCGTCTTTCTCACGTTCAAGAGGTCTCGAGTTCAAATTTCGGTCAGAGTGAGTTACCTGCATAAGTTTTTTCCGGGGGTTTCTCTTATCCTGAAATATGAATGGCAGCTCTAAAGTCCACGGATCCTGAACTCATTTGAACATTATTTCATTCATCGTCCAGCATGACAACGTTAGAGGCTTTCACTTATCTTGAAACACGAATGTAAACCCTAAAATCTATGGACCCTAAACTCATTTGAATAGTTCACTTATCGTCCGTTATGACTTTGCGTAAGAGGCTTTCCCTTATCTTGAAAGATCAATGTAAGACTACTCTAAGTTCTATGGCCCTGGACTCATTTGAACATCATTTCATTCATCGTTCGACATGACAACGTTGGAGGCTTTCCCTTATCTTGAAAGATCAGTGTAAGATTACTCTAAGCTCTATGGAACCTGAACTCATTTGAACATCATTTCATTCATCATCCGACATGACTTAACTTTGGGGGCTTTCCTATATCTTGAAATATCACTGTAAGATACTCTAAGCCATATGTACCCTGGGCTCATTTGAGATTATGCCATTCATTGTACGATATGACTTAGGTTGGAGTACGAAAATTAAAAGTAAATGAAGCTCCTGAAATAGAATTAGGTGGTTACCTTGTGGTCTTTCTTTCACAGACAGGTATGAAATTTTCCTATGATATCTGGTAATGAATTTATTTACTTCATCATAATTGACAGAGAAGGCAAATAAACAAAAATGAGTTTTTGAATTGAATTCATAAATATAGAATATAAATGAACAGATAATTGTGTACAAAGTAAATTTTATAAAATGGAATATTCTGCTTTCGATATTTATAAGAGAAGTTAAACTTAAGGGAAGGCATTTATATCAGCCACTGTGCTGTATTTAATTAAGCAAAAAACTTTGGTGCTGGGGCGGTAAAGGATCGCTCTCATACAACCCTCCACTCTCATAACTCAAATAAAGACAGGCCCCTTCTAAAAACAAAAGGAAAATAACGCACTTCCATTAAGAAAAAGGATTTCTCTGTCTATAAGCCTATATTTGGCACATAAATTTAGTGGGAATATTTTCTGGAGAACCATCAAGGTATGGCTGTGTTGCCATATTTATTGCTTTCAATATTGCCGTGTCCCTTTTTTCTTGCTTCTTTCTGCCTGTCCCTGGCTATTCTCTCGCTTTATGTGAGTAATGGCAGGAGACACGTGAAAGCCTCTTTAATCTTGTCTGCAGGAATCTTTCTTCCTGGTCGCTGGCACGCATGATTCAACAACGAGACTCACTTCTCAAAATTAGCCTTCTAAAGTAGGCACTCAGTGCTTTGTATAAGACATTCTTTCTAAATATCTACATATTTACAACTAGCTGGCCGATCCGGAGCTAACACCCTTCACGAGGAAACGATAAAACAAGGGAACCGCAAATACTCTTTTTGTAACTCCTTAAATGCGAAATAAAGCGAGGACGTTTTAACATAGGTCCGCGTGCGCATGCGTCTGTGAAGCGCCCAACTCCAAAACAAACGGTTGGTAAAATAACAAACACGATATTGAAATTGCCACATTTCAAATGTACAATACAAAGTTTTTCAAGAAAATCCACCCCATCTCAAATTATCCTCCATATGGTAATGCTTCAAAGAGTTAAAATAGCAAAAAATACTCTAAAGTTTCAATTTTACAACATATGTTTAAGACGCTTTCGTAATACATTAAATATACATTATCACAACACCACAAAGCCGGGCCGGCGGTAATGAAAAGGGAATTAGCACAGTGATGCGACCGTTAACGTCGCCCCTTAGTTTTACCACCAGTCAAGCATCGAGAGGCTCCGCTTTTTTTTCACCTTCAGAGTAGTCTACCTCGGGAGGCTTCCGAAACCCTTCTATCTTGACCCGGGGATATATATATATATATAAAGCCAGTCAGAGAGTCAGTTGAGCGAACCGAGAAGTCACTATGTAGTTGGTGAGTTTAACAGAGGTTTAAGTAAACTTAAAGCTATACGGACCAGTCAAGTTTGCTCTCGGTATTGTCAAAAGTGAAAGTAAGTTAAACTCTGTTAATAGTTTTAGGATAAATACATGAGTTTAACACAACATTGTTCCCCTTTCTGTACAAATATGTCGAGTTCCCTGGGATTAGCCTAAGAAGTTCTTTACATTATGAATCATTTATTTTACTGATAAACTAAGAAGTACGCAACATACTACTGTACGAAAGGTTTAGAATTGGTGTCAAATTAATTTTCTTTAAATTAGCGGTTTTCGGAGTGTTACTTGTTGCTGACTTCAATTTTCCAATATTTATACATGCAATTTTCTAAAATGGAAAGTGGTTATTAATTTTTCTTTCTCCAGGTGATGCTTCTTTTTAATATGTAATAGAAATATTTTTAAAATTGTTTATCTCGATTTACACGAAGTATATAAAGATAACTAGCTTTAGGAAGGTATGAATTTACGGGGGACCACAGTAGGATAGAGGTCATAGGTAGACAGATCACAAAGACGCCTGGAAGTTCGTAACAGGGATGAAGGTTCTGCATCTGCTGCCTAACTTGGGGTATTGTCAAAACTCCTCGCTGGGTTATAGAATGAAGTACTTCCTCTACCTTTCTAAGAGGTAGGGAAAGTAAAGACCGCATATTCACCATTCAAAAGCACGTTTCAGTTTACGAGGAACCTCAAGGGATGTTAAAATGTATGACTGTTCCTAGAAAGTTAGCATTACCCCTAGCGCAACCGGTTGATACATTCCCGCAGTACAGGCGTGATGAAGAAGTTGCCCTTCACAAAGAAGAACGGGGAGATCTCACGGGGGAGAGAGAAACATATTGCTGCTCGACCCAAAATACATGCTCTGCAACCAAACGTAACCCACGAGACCGGCGCAATTTTACTGACCTCTGCACCAAAGTTCACAGGTTCGATTCTTTTAAAACAGGGGGTCATTTGTCACGTTCCTTCGATCGGGTGAAACGTGAATATGTAGATATCACGCACTGCCTTAGTGTTTTGTTTTGTTTTCTCGTACTGTTGAGATGTATGTCCAACTTTCACATTGCATTCACATTTACTACACTGCATAGCCTCACGAAAAACAAAATAATGCTGATTTCATATTTCCAGAAACGTATATTTTACTGGAAAATTGAAAACCATTACAGCAGATGTATCTACATATCAGTGGTTCGATTCTGGTTGGAACGGGACAAGTTTGGCTCACTACAATGATTTGTACCATCCGAAAAGTCTGCAAATATTATTACGATAATGAAAAAATTTGTATGGTAAAATGCGTAACATGAAAATTAGGAAAGTAGTGCTCAATAAGTATTACATTCCTCACGTCACAGTACTTGTTTGTTTAAAATATGAACGTTTTATTTTAAATTATTCACTATTATTTATTTAGTTATTATTTAAATTAAATTAATGGATTATTACTAGAACAAATCAGTTTATTACTGTTTCGAAATCATTAAACGACTTGTCCTCTAAGAGTTATTACATTTTGTAAGGATGTAACGATTAGCCTTTTTTGTTTTGGAAAACTGAATAAATAAAGTGAAATAAGGTCGCTCTATGACTCGACAAAGCGAGATTTAAAATGGAGACTTCAGCAACAATGTTTGTTCATTTCTTTTGTTAGCACCAGCTATTCTTCCATTATATAAATGTACAGGATTAAATGAGCTTTGACAGAACCGATAAATGTAATATATAATACAGGTTATTCCTAAGTCCGTGAAACATTTTAAAGCTAAAAAAATAAGTAAGCAGCAGATCATGGTAATTGTTGTACCAGTAGAGAGGGAAACTCTTCAAGGTCTTTTTTATGTTTTTATTTTTTTTTAAATGAAATGTCATGCTTAGTTGCCATGATTTGTCGCTAGGTGGTAGTAGTTATCACCAATTAAAAAATTGGCCTTCACTAAACGCGCGTCATTGAATATGCACGAACCTCATCAGTCGTGACTGTGCAGAGACATTTTCGAACTCAATTGCAAAAGCCAGCAGCTGTGTACAACAGTATCAGGCATTGCTCTGCGAAATTCCGTGACGAAGGGTGTACGTGCATCGCTTGTCGCCCAGGACCCAGCGAAGAAACAGTGAATCGTGTTAGAGAAGCACATCAGCGCAGCCCTCGTAAGTCCACTACCCCTGGAAGTGTTGAGTTGGGATCTCACAACCAACAGTATGTCGAATTCTTCGTAAGAGACTTATGTTTAAACCATACAGGCTTCAGCAAATGGACTAGCTAACGCATTCATGGCATGGCCACCACGATCACCGGATTTAATTCCATGTGACATTTTCCTGTACGGCTTTGTGAAGGACAATGTCTATGTGCCTCCGCTCCCTGCTAACCTTCAAGAACTTCGCCACCAGATTACGGCTGCCGTGACTATGGTCAGCCGTGACATGCAGGAGCATGTATGGGGAGAGATGGACTAGCGCATTGATATCTGCCGTAACAGCCAGGGTCGACACACTGACCACTTGTAAGGTATGTAACAAAACGTGGAGAGTTAATCTTCATTTTGGTGCAAAAATTGCTGTTATCCATTGGGTAGTTTAGTAGTTATGAAATTTTAAAGTGTTTCATGGACTTATGAATAACCTTGGATATTTATTTCCTCAGTTTTGGAGATAAATTTAATGAAATATACATAGATAAAATGCTACAGTAATCGTTAATAAGTCGCTTTATTTAGAGCTGTTCCTACGATTGTGTTTTAAATTGATCCTTTGTTCAAAAATCTTTATAATAAAGCTTCAGCTATAACTCGAAGTTTGGTTTTTGAATTGACTATTCACAGCTATTCACCCACACACACATACACACACACACACACACACACACACACACACACACACACACACACACAATTTCTGTTTCTCTCTCTTATTCAGGTAATTAAAGAGGCCTTTTTCCAGAATGTTTTTCGGATACAGGGGAATCAAAACTTACATTAATTCTGGCGAAATGAATATTTGGTTATAGCTGATAGAAATATTACAGAATTTGTGACGTGTTATGTTCACATGACTTCGTCTAAGAATCATCGTTTATTTTAAATAACTTTTTCAAAGGTTTCATATAAAACCTTGCTTTATATAACACGAAATAGGTATAACTTCTTTGCGGAAATAGCTTCATAACGAATTTCGTTGCAGATTCAAGGGAGGTATAGGAAACCATATCGAAAGAGAGATGTTTCAAAAGGAGGCACTATGGCCTGAAACTTCATACAATAGCAACATAACACTAAAAATGACAAGGTGTTGAAAGTGTCAGAAACGTTTAACCAACAAAGAGTATATATGAAACAGATTTTGTCTCAAAAGGATCTACATTTTTGGTGCAGTAGTTTATGTCATTCTCTTATGATTTACCACTATAGCGAATTACTTCTAATGAAGGATATTTCTATAAAATTAAAGATAGGCATTAGATACAATTTGTAATGTAAATATCTCAACTGTATGGCAATTCACTGTAAGCCAATAGAGACTATTTGAAAAAAATAAAAGGGATTCCATTAAAGAGTAGTATGGGATGGAAGGTTCTTCTTCTCGAAAGTTTTCGTGTTAAAGCTACGGAGGGTAATAAAGTGAATTAGATATCAAGGTTAATGACGCTATATTTCTGAGCTAAGCAGTTAACAGAAAATAATTCGAATAATTAAACAAATTGTAGCAGGATTACATTTAGCTATACATTACTCTGTACTTACTGATTTAGTTTGCGAACAGTGGCATATATATGTAACATAATATCAAAAGAATTAATGGAGAGAGCGAGAAAATGTAATTTTTCACAGTCATGTGTGCATGTGCTACCTTGTTCCAAAGATGTTTTAATAAATTCAGAGCCATCAAAATACTTATTTACCGAGAAATATGGACAGCAAACTATTCTGCAAGTATATGCAAGAAAAACTACTGCATTCTCACCTCTGTAACGTAGATGGTAGAGTATCTGCCTAACATTCAAGAGGTCCCGAGTTTGAATCTCAATTACGGTCAGTTATATGGATAAGGTACTTTTCCGGGATTTTCCGTTATCCTGAAAGATAAACGTAAGGTAATGCTAAGCTGAATGTACCCTGCACTCATTTGAACATAATTTCATTGATCGTCTAATATGACTTAACGTTGGAGGTTTTCCTTTATCCTGAAAGATGAATATCTGGCAACTCTAAGCTCTTTGTACCCTGCACTCATTTGAACATAATTTCATTGATCGTCTGATATGACTTAACGCTGGAGGTTTTCCTTTATCCTGAAAGATGAATGTCTGGCAACTCTAAGCTCTTTGTACCCTGCACTCATTTGAACATAATTTCATTGATCGTCCGATAAGACTTAACGTTGGAGGTTTTCCCTTATCCTGAAAGATGAATGACTGGTAACTCTAAGCTCTATGGATCTAGCACTCATTTGAACATAATTTCATTGATCGCTCGATATGACTTAACGTTGGAGGTTTTTCCTTATCCTGAAAGATGAATGACTGGTAACTCTAAGCTCTATGGACCGTGGGCTCATTTGTGAATCATTTCCAAAGTCCAATGTGACTTGAACGTCGAAGGATGTAAAATTAAAATGAATGCGAAACTACAGATAATAAAAACTTCTACAAGTTAGTATTTGAAAGGCACGTACAGAATTTCTGCACTTTCAAATACTGCAGTTTTTGGCATATGATCTCTGCGCTCGTACTTTAGTAGAAGTCTAAGAAACGTAGTTTTTTATATAAAATAATTTGAGTGGAAGGTGATCTGCTCCGTGGAACTTGGGGGATAACAAACGATCGACACGTACATACAGAAGTTGGTAGCAAGTGGACCTGAGGATATAGCTACGTCATATCCGGTGCTGGGGCTGGCCCCATGCTGGGAGAGCCCGGCAAAGTTGAGAACGTGTTCCCCTTATCTCGCGGACGTGCCAGGGGCTGTAGGTACGCACGTGACGTAAAGGGTCGTCTTTTCCAAAATACTCCGGCTGCTTTATGGCTCTTACTGGAACACAAGTTATTTTGGTGCCGGGGCAGATTCAAGGGGGAGGGGGGAGAGGCGTGACGTGGGCTGAACATTAATTGTGGAGGAAATACGAGGGAGAAAAAAATATCCATATATAGGCGGATGTAGAATCTGATCGCTTGAACCTTGAAAAGCTTATGTGGATGTCTTATGGCTTAAAGTGACAATTAAATAAGCTATAAAAGACAATTCGCTTTGTTCTAATACAATTTTTGCTACTGATTATGGGCATCTACTTAGAATTTCTACGAATTTACTTGATAATTTTGTTACAGATCGTTAAAATAATAAAGTTATAACATCTTTCTGGACCCTATGTATGTAACATTGAAATGAAGAAATTGTCAAATAAATAAAACCCAAGTAATATGTAAAATACCGCAATACCTTTTAATTTTAACAGAAGTTTCCTAAATAAAATATAAAAATTAATTTTAATGAATATAACACTACATTTTTCTGGAAAATTGGGAGGAATGGTGTAACACATTGGTTTTTATTAAATAAATCATGCATTACAATATTAATATATTAATTCCTTCATATTTCTATCAATTAAAGATAACTTAGATCTCTTAGTCATTTAAAACATTTTGCTGCAAATCGTCTGAAAATGTAGAACACTTTCAAACGCAAATATAGTAGAGAGTAAGATTACAAGAAAATAGCATTGCTAGATATACACGCACTGTTTGATTAAAATTCTTCACGTCTAACGTCGCGTTTTGGTATTTAAGGGTACTTAAACAGCTAATTCTAAATTTAGGTTCAAGGCATATCATATAAATGGTTCCACAATAATTAATTCAAGTCATTGTGCCTCTCCAGCCAAATACATATAGAAATCAGAATTTAAAAAAGATATTTTTTGCCTTTCAGACAACCTCAAGTTATCTGAAAAAATTGAACAAGGGTCAGAATCATTTCCATTTTAGATTTTTGTTGGCAATTAGTTTAAAGCTCGATTCTAATAAAAAAGATGACTCTCAATGGAAAACAAACTATTTATATATTTAATTTATTAACAGTTGCAAACGTGATATTCCTCCAAAGAGTACTAAAGTGTATGTAGTAAATAACAGTATTATAACCAACCATGCAACTCACAGGATGAGTATGTTATTTTATATCAATTAAGTAGAAATAAATTGACATTAGTCTTTTAACACATATTTATATGAAATGGTATTTGATACAAATGTTGGATGTCAAGATTCTTCCACCATACATGGATATTTTTGAGTTTTCTGGGCCAAAGATAATTATTTATGAGAGTTACGAGATAAATTGATGTTTATTAGCGAGTGGAAAGGTTTAACGCCCGAGACGTTGGTGCTGAAAGCATGAGGAACATCAAACCTCGCTAGTCCCATATGTAATTTTATCCGTTACGTAAGAAAATTCGACTTGAATTATAAATTATAAAAATTTTAATTTTTTTACAGAAGATTTAGAATCGATACTTTTACTCGGAGTAGCATGATATTGAAAGCTTTAAATGGCGAAGAATCATAACTATGGTGATGAAAAAAATAACAAATTATAAACTATGTGCCAAAATGGGTGATTCGGGCGACGAAAGTTTTATATCATAAGAAACTCGAGAAAAAGCCCGAATTGCTGATCTTAGTTTACTGCCACAAGTCATCTGCAGTTTATAACAAAGAATATTTATGTGTTAAGAAATGGCGCAGTTCAAAAAGTGGTATTAGTAGTTGTGAGCGAGTGCTAAAGCACAGTTTTTAGAGAAATCATAGGTAGATACTAAAATATATTTCTGTACATTGTAGCTATCGTATATTTGTTTCTTGTTTTCTAGATAAGTAATGATAAATTGAACATCGGATTAAGCCATCTAGGATGTAATCGATAGCCAAAAAGATTATATTATAATGTATATGATACTAAGAATAATATGCTTTTGTTTCTCAAATTTTAGCCTTATTCTTCTGCTTGACCTGCTACGGGGCGTGCCCGTAAAATAAGGTCTCCAAGGCGCTGGAGCCATAAGGAACGCTATTGCGCGAGATCCGGCAACACTGGCGTGTAGCTCGGTTTCACATTGCAACCATTAGTCTTGGCTGGGCAGCCGTCTGCGATGGAACATCCTATCACTGCCGCCACCAAGTGCGAGTTGCGTGCAGTGATCCGTTTTTTGAGTGCCAAGGGTACTACCCACGCGGAAATTGATCGTCAGTTAAGCGAAGTCTATGGGCCACAGTGTATGGACGTCAAAAACATGGGGAAATGGGTCAGAGAGTTCAAAGATGGACGTACAGACGTCCATGACGAACAGCCTTCTGGTCGGCCTTCGGTTTCAGCCGAAACAATTGCAAGAGTGGAGCAAGAAATGCTTAAAGATCGGCGTGTGACAGTTCGCGAGCTTTGCGAATTTATCCCTGATGTCAGTAAGACTACGATTGACAAGATTTTGACCGAACATTTGCATTATCGCAAGGTGTGTGCGAGGTGGGTCCCCAAAATGCCCACCAATTCCTGGAGCGCTATGCAGAACAGGGCGAGGAATTGTTGGATTCAATTGTCACTGGCGATGAATCCTGGGTGCACTACACAACCAGAAACTAAAGAACGTTCTCGTCTGTGACGACATTCCAATTCGCCGAGCCGCGAAATTTCAAACAGACATTTTCTGCCGGCAATGTGATGGCCAGTGTGTTCTGGGACAGAAAAGGTGTATTGTTATGCGAGTTTATGCCTACGGGCACAACAATAAACACCGCTGTCTACTGTGACACTTTAAAAGAATTTCGACGTGCCATTCAAAATCGATGGAGGGGAATGCTGACGAAGGAAGTGATTTTTCATCACGACAACGCTCGTCCCCTTACTGCACATTCAACGGCTGATCTGGCCCAGCTGTTATGGAACATTCCCCCTACAGTCCAGACTTACCACCTAGTGATTATCATCTGTTTCCTGAGTTGAAGTCACACCTGGGTGGAACACATTTCCAGACCGACGGTGATTTGAAAAGCGAGGTTGAGCGCTACCTGCGCAACTTGGCGGGAGAGTTCTATGGCAAGGGTATACAAAAACTGCCACAGCGCATGCAAAAGTGCATCGATCGCAATGGTGATTACGTTGACAAATAGCTGTAAGTTCGGTCTTTCCATCAATGTAACATTCATTGATAATAACATGTTTTCTATATTAAATAAAATTGAAGACCTTATTTTACGGACACGCTCGTATATTGAGTCTGGTAGAGACAATTCGACTCTTTGGAGAAACTATTCATGTATAGCAGTAAAAGACCTGCTTTTGAGTAACAGACGTACCGCATAATGATGTGTGTTTTTTCTTATTGTGCCGGATAAAAAGGTAATTTTAGAAAAAAATATCCGACTTCCCTTATGTGTATGCTCTCGTGTGTTTATTTCTAAACAGCACAACTTGTAGGAGAGATCCCCATTTTAAGAAAATCCCCAACACAAACATACTATTTTTTGCATATTTTTATTTTCACAAAATAGGTGTAAGAGTTTTAATTAAACTATTTATTTGAAAAGTAAATTTTGCACCTTGAATTATACACGAAAAGCCTAGGAAATTCTGTTGAATTGAATGAATTTTGTTTTACCGGTTAACTTAAAGCAAAAACACAAAACTTCACTTCAAAAATATATATTTTGTTAAAACATAGAGATATAATTACAAAAATTATTTCAGGGCTGTTTTGCCGTTGTCTGCTGGCGTAGGAATGTACATACGTTTCGTCCACAGTTGCGGTGGACATCTTCAGCGCAGGTTTCGCTGAGAATCCTTCTCTAAAGAAACTTCGACCGCGCAGATATCGTACCGCAGTTGTGGACGAAACGTATGGACGTTCTTACGCCAGCAGACCACGGCAAAACAGCCCTGAAATAATTCTTTGTAATATTGACTTCAGCCGTGAAAGCTTACGTTCTCTCATAGAGACATTAGCTGCCATTTTTTTTTTAGAATTGTAAATACTTTGCCAGTCATTTATTTGTTGTGGCCGTGCATTGCAGCCCAGCTGAAATGACTAACTAAGCACCCGAGTGTGAACACAATAATTGATAGCGTTAAGTCACGTGCCCTACACATCATTATAGCGGAGTTGTTTGTTTCTTGCCGATGGGTGTGTCCAGCGTAATTACAGTGATCCATAGCTCTGCGCATGCGCGGGGGGTTGGATTCCTTTGGTTCTTGACGTTATTTATATCCGTCATTATGCTTTGTTTGCCAACTGCGGTCAAACTGCTTTGTTCACGTAAACGAAATTTACCATTTCCGCTTTTATACAAAAAGAAATAACAGAGGCTTTCAGAGAGCTGCATTTAAATCATCTTTGAATTACTTCCATTCTTTTGTGTATGGAATTATGAGTTAATGTTTCGAACGATTGGCAACAATGCTGTTGTTCACCGATCATCGTGATGATTGATTGAAGCCCACAAATAACACACTATCAACTTAAAATATTTTTGCCAGGAAGTAAACATCAGTAAGAGAAATTTTTGGACTGCGACTTATACGCCGCATATTTTATATTGATCAATAGTGACAACGTGAATATCGACCAATGCAATTGTAGCAGCCAAAACGTATTAAATCTAATACTTATTCATAAATTATAGAGAAATAGAGAATCCTACTACATCAGTATCTACTCCAAATTTCATTTTCCAGCAATTTTGTTCAGGAAACATGAATTGAGAAATGAGTTTGATTTCAGCTTATTTTAACTATGTGTTTATTTTAATTAGAGCGCAATCTTCATGCATATCCTTATATGACACGGGAAGATAATTAGAATTTAATATAGAATATTTGGAAACTAGGTGCAGCTATGAAACAAACGAAATTCATTTAAATAATTTAGTAATAAATTTTCTGTATTTAATAAGCAATTTGAATACCCATATGATCATATGACTATTATAAAATGTACTGATAGGCTTCTTACATAAATAATTTCTTATATCTATCTGTACCTGTGTGCTCTTTGATTTTAGTTTACATCCTCCAACGTTAAGCGAATGAAATGATATTCAAATGAGGCCAGGATACATAGAGCTTAGTTACGAGACATTCGCCTTTCATAAGGGAAAACGACGGAAAACAAATCTTATCCTGATAACTCACTCTCACCGTGATTCGAACGCAGGGCCTCTTGAACATAAGGCGAACACGCTACCACCTACGCTACAGAAGCGGGAGAAATGTGTATATCTGTGTAAAATTCAGTTTTATTTACGGACGCTTAACTGATGTAGTTCCGCAAATAATGAATTATGCATACAATCGTAACACCTAGCAAGGTTACAGGAAGTGTTACACAATTTAATATTTTTCGAAAGCGAGTAAAATATATGCATAAACTTCTAAATGACAGTTATTACCGTTCTTTATTTCCAAAATCCATGCTGAATATTATTAAAGTTAAAGGTTTTCAAAATATGGCTTTAATTAATCTCAGATAATTTTAGAAGCTTTAATCACCACGGTTTTAAGAAATTTGTATACAGCAAATAGACTTATCAGTAATTTCCGGAGGAGCGTGCTTTTTTCCATAGGTGTACTGTACATAGACTATACTGTTGTCGCTCGCTCATATAAACAACTGCGGGTAGGTACAGCATGACCATCACAACCGCCTCACTGAGAGGGGAAACAAAACAGTCGCGTTACACTAAACCTTGACGTTCCGTCTGCCTATGCATACATTCGAAAGGCAGTGCTTCACTAGTTTACAGTGTATTACGTTACGTTGTTTTCTACCTTTGCATATTTTATGGCCCTGCTGTTCATCTGACGTCATTCATATTCTGTGTGCATCTAACCGTATGCATTCAAGTGCACATTCCTCTGACCTTTAATTATCAGTAGAACCCTTCTTAAGTGATAAAATAACTCTAGTCAGTTTTAAATTTCTTAGGAAGAAACAGATCTCTCGTAAACAGTAAGACTGACATGCAACTAATGACTTCTTGCTTTGCAACGAGTTAAATATTTCCTAAATATATTCATTATCACAGTTTTTCAATTTTACATTTCTAAGGGCATTTTTAAGTTTCGCTTCATTCCATTACCGTCTGGATAGCGTAGGCGGTAGTGTGTCTACCTCAAGTTTATCTGATCTTAGTTCAAATGTCGGTCAGGGTGAGTTATATGGATAAAGATTTTTCCGAGATTTTCCATTAACCTGAACGATAAATGTCTGGTAACTCTAAGCTATATGAATCCCGAGCTCATTTGAGCATCGTTTCATTCATCGTCCGATATGACTTAACATTGGAGGTTTCTCTTATCCTGAAAGATGAATGTCTGGTAACTCTAAGCTCTACGCACCCCAAACTCATTGGGCATAATTTCATTCACCGTCCGACATGACTTAACGTTGGATGTCTTCCCTTATCCTGACAGGTGAATGTCTGGTAACTCTAAGCTCGACGCACCCCAAGCTCATTGAACACCATTTCATTCATCGTCCGATATGATTTAACGTTGGATGTGTTCCCTTATCCTGAAAGACGAATGACGTAACTCTAAGCCTTAGGAATCCTGGACTTACTTGAGCATCATTCCATTCATCATCCGATATGACTTAACGTTAGATGTTTCCCTTATCCTGAAAGATGAATGTCTGGTAACTCTAAGCGCTATGTATCCTGTATTTATTTGAACATCATTTCATTTATTGTCCGATATGACTTAACTTTGGATGATTCCCCTTATCCTGAATGATGAATGTCTGGCAACTCTAAGCTATATGAATCCTGGACTCATTTGAACATAATTTCATTCATCGTAACGTTGGGGGATGTAAATTAATAAACAAACATTCGATTTAAACTTGGATTCGAAAGCTACACGACTTTTGAAATATGTGTTAAAACAATTATTGTATATGTTATGCTTATAAAACACAATAATTCATCACAATATGAGATAAAATTCACGCTTTTATAAGTGACAAGAGCATACTTGAATTAATTAATTCTTTTATTGCTATTTTACGTGCCTTCAAGTTTCTCTTTGTGATAATTAATTTTAACCTCATTTATTTTGAACTTGTATTGCTTCAAACACATAAAATACCTTCTTTGTCTTCTGGTTTGACGTTAAATGTAAAAATATAATAATAGTTGCTGAGGTTTCCTTTAATTAAAGGCAACTAATTCTTCCTTGTGCTAGTAATTATTATTAAAACGTTTTTTGCAATACCTTTTTGAACAAGTTAGTTTTAAAGCAAAAAAGTGGATGAAAATACATTAAAAGAGTAAACATGGGCTTCTCCGTGTTAGGCAATAAATTCCCAAAATCTCCCTCTCCGTTGACCTTTAAATTCATTAAATTTATTAGTGATGAAAGAGTGGGACCATTTTTCAATACTCGATACTTTAAGTGATTTTTAAGCTTTGGAAATCGATATTAGAATGTGAATTTATAAAAAGCTGTAAAAACAATGGCTTGTTTACTGAAACATTATTATTATTATTATTATTATTATTATTATTATTATTATTATTATTATTATTATTATTATTATTATTATTATTATTATTATTATTATTATTATTATTATTATTATTATTATTATTATTATTATTATTATTATTATTATTATTATTATTATTATTATTATTATTATTATTATTATTATTATTATTATTATTATTATTATTATTATTATTATTATTATTATTATTATTATTATTATTATTATTATTATTATTATTATTATTATTATTATTATTATTATTATTATTATTATTATTATTATTATTATTATTATTATTATTATTATTATTATTATTATTATTATTATTATTATTATTATTATTATTATTATTATTATTATTATTATTATTATTATTATTATTATTATTATTATTATTATTATTATTATTATTATTATTATTATTATTATTATTATTATTATTAATTAATTAATTATTAATTATTATTATTATTAATTATTATTATTTATTATTATGATTATCATTATTATCATTATTATCATTATTATCATTATTATTATTATTATTATTATTATTATTATTATTATTATTATTATTATTATTATTATTATTATTATTATTATTATTATTATTATTATTATTATTATTATTATTATTATTATTATTATTATTATTATTATTATTATTATTATTATTATTATTATTATTATTATTATTATTATTATTATTATTATTATTATTATTATTATTATTATTATTATTATTATTATTATTATTATTATTATTATTATTATTATTATTATTATTATTATTATTATTATTATTTAGCTATGTACGAGTATAACAAATTTTGTTTCTAGCCTACAATTTCAGATGCTGCGGCATCACCTTTCGATAGCGAAGAGAATATGTTGACTGCTTTCTCAATTCAATTTCTATAAACACTTGGCAAGCTGAATTTTTAAATTGACTGTATTTGGTGATTTATGAAATAGGGAAAATATTCTATCGTAAATAATTTACATATTGTTGTGCATTTTTTAAGAATATCTGTTTCAAAGGGTTCCACATTTTAGTAATATTTTATTGATTATTCATTGTTGTAGCTTCCTAAAACAAAATATGTATAGAAATATATAATACGATATATCTGAAAACTATGGTCGAGAAGCAAGCCTCATTCTCGAAAAACAAATTTAGTTCTGATTTATTCTTGCCTCATTCCCAACACAGTTAATGTTGCATATTGTAAGAGTACCTCTGTGCCTTCTTCAGTTTTTTCGCAGTTTTCATTGAAACACGGTGGTCAATGCAGTACATCATTCAATCATATACAGGAAAACAGTTAAGTGTGCCAAGAACAATAGCCCAGAAACTCCTTGTGGACACATGAAGCCTGGATTTCTTTTATTCGTAACCTAGCGTCAAGTTACATGTAACAATTTCCACGAATTTAAAAATGTAGAAAGTATTACTCGCATTTCCATGCCATTTAACGTTCAAGATGTAGGGGTGTGGATATTATTTGAGTTCCATTCCCAATAAATGTAAACACTAGTATCTAAACGAGACTTTTACATTTTCATTTTTATTACAGGACGCTGAAATACAGCTTGAGTTATTTTTTCCTTCAAGTAAATATAAAGTTATAGTTCAGAAAATTTGAGCCGCTCTAGTTCAAAGTAGTGATTTTCGAAGTTAGTGGAAATACTTCTAAGAGATTACTGATTTTTAAATGGCTTATTACTATGTTAATAAATATAACGTCCTACAACGTTAGGTCAAATCGGACGATGAATGAAATGGGTAGAATGATGCTCCATTGAGTCCGGAGTCCACGGAGCTTAGAGTTACCCAACATTCGTCTTTCAGGATAAGGGAAGCCCCCGGAAAAACCTTATACAGGTAACTCACCCTGACCGAGATTCGAACTCGGGACCTCTTAAACGTGAGGCAGACATGCTATCATCTACGGTACCGAGGCGGTTAAACGATGTTCAAATGAGTATAGGATACACAGAGCCTAGAGTTACCAGAATTCATACAAGGGTGGGTCAAAAAGTAATGCCTCCTATTTTTTTCTCTTTTAATTGCCAAGAAAATTGAATCCAATTTACATAACTTGAAAACTACAACATTGACGATTAATTTTTCACCATTCAAAATAATATCGGTCCTTTTCCACAGTCTTGGTCCACCTTTTAACTAGGGCACCTATTCCAGTGTGGTAAAACACATGGTCGAGCTTCCTAAGCCATTGACGCACGGACGTTTTCACAGCCTCCTCATCTTTAAAATGAATCCCACGATGAGCTTCTTTAGTGGCCCGAACAGATGGAAGTCGGATGGTGCCAGGTCAGGGCTGTATGGGGGGTGAGGTAAGACTTGCCATCCCAATTTCTCAATTTCTGCAGTGGTGTAATGGCTGGTGTGTGGTCTTGCATTGCCATGCAAAAGAAGAGCATCCGACATAGTTTTTGTTGGGCAAACTCGGCGAAGACGTGCTCTCAGCTTTTTGAGAGTTCTGACGTATTGGGCAGAATTTATTGTGCATCCCTGCTCCAAAAAATTAATCATAAGCACACCCTCTGCATCCCAAAACACTGTCGATATAACTTTTCCTGCCGACCGCTGAGTTTTGAATCTTTTTTCTTCTGTGGCGTTGTGTGATGCCATTCCATTGATTGCCTCTTTGATTCAGGTTAAAAAAATGATCCCACGTTTCGTCCCCAGTAACAATTTTTTCCAGAAACTCCTCTCCCTCCAAATTGAAGCGCAGCAAGTGTTCGGAGGCTATTGTTTACCTTATTTCTTTGTTTTGGGCAGTTAACATTCTTGGTACCCAAACTTTTGAGTAACCCAGTTGTTGAATAATCGTCATCACACTGCCTTTACTGAGGGAATGCGACACATTCACCTGTTGTTACCCGGGGATCACCACGAGCGATGTTATCGACTCGCTGAATGTTGCATGGAGTCACTACAGTCACCGGCCTGCCGCTTCGCTTTTCATCTGCCAATGGTGTTTGCCCTTCAACTTCGTTACAGCGACGAACCCATCGTGTAACAGTGCTGACATCTATCGTTGCATCACATTTTTTAGCCTTTCGTGATTGCGAATTGGCGTTTCACTTTCCGCAGTCAAGAATTCAATCACAGAATGCTGTCTAATACGAATGTCGATGTCAGCTATTTTGCAAAAGGATGCAGTGCTGCCACCTGTTGACTTAGGAAGTAGCTACTGCAGGGGATTGGAGAAGAAGGTTTGAGGAATTGCGCCAAATTCAAAGTTTTCACGTAAGTTACTTATTTAAGGACAAATAAATATGAGGTGTTAATTTTTGACCCACCCTCGTATTTCAGTATAAGGGAAAGCCTCCAAATTTAGGTCATATCGGACGATGAATGAAATGATGTTGAAATGAATATAGGATATATAGAGTCTAGGGCTACCATTCATCTTTCAGTATAAGGTAAAGCCTTCAACGTTGTCATATTGGAAGATGAATGAAATAATGCTCAAATGATCCCTGCTTCCATAGAGCTTAGAGTTACCAGACATTCATATTTCAGGATAAGGGAAAATATCCAACGTTAAGTTATATCGGACGATAAATGAAATGAAGTTCACTTGAGTACAGGGTCCATAGAGCTTTCAGTTACTTGACATTTATCTTTCAGGATAAGGAAAACCACAGACGTAACCTTATCCAAATAACTACCCTGACCGAGAATCGAACTCGGGATCTGGTGTATGTGAGATATACACGCTACCATCCAGCTACAGATGTAGGCACACGCTCTCTTCCTGGAGATATACGGTAGTATTGTTGACTACCTTATGCTCTTCAATTGAAAATAAAAACCCTTTTAATTTTCCTTGCTTTCTCGTGGTTTTATTAAGTGAAGGTAATTTGCAAGCTGTTACATAACGACCCGTCTTAATAAATCTCACTGTGGGCTGAGCCTTCCTTATCCCATATTCATCTTGCATGCATCGAAATATGCAGTAAACTTCTGTAAATATTTATTTGGTTTATGTTTAACAAGTAGAATAATATATTTTTTGTAAGAATATCTTTTTGAAGAATTGGTAGGGAATTGTAACAGATCCTATTTGTGAAGCAACGTTCAGAAAGACTTGGGAGAAGTCCAAAGTTACGTTTCAGGGAGTAAGGAAGGGACAGAAAGCCAATACAATTGGTTAGCTGGCAGGGACATCTAACACTTAAATGATGGAATCTATCAGGGAATTTGCCCCTTTAGCTGGCACCTTGGTGCCGCCGGAAGTGTTGCTTCTCCCTCCGGTGGCCGTGCGACTGACAGTTTGAATAAGCACCGCCTGCAACCCGCTGCCCTCTTCCTGGGCCCAGCTGCTAATGGATTTCACTAGCAACGCGAATCATGTTTCATAAAAACTGAACAGTACTATGTCCATGTTTATAATACACGAGACTTTACAAATTTACAGATGGATTTGCGAGTTCACCCTAATGTTTGTTTATTAAAATATCACATTGTTATGGTACTCTTATGACAAATGAATTGTATAACTTGACTTCTTTACGAATTTCTCAGGAGTCCTCTTTTTTCTGGATGAATGTTACGTAACTGCTAAACCGTAAATGTTCGTTAAAATACATAATTTGTGTCAAATACTTTTTAGTGAAACGAAGATTTTGGAGATATTCCTGGTCATTTGTCATATACATTTGCTGCAATGAGGAACCGTTATTCTTTCTTTTGTTTCTCAATGTAGAGGTCCGAATTTCAAAGCCACCATATAGTGACCAGTTTTAAAACATTTGACTATCACTTAACGTCTACTGTATTCATGTATTCTCTTGCATGGCTTTGAGGAATAAGCTCTTTCTAAACAAACAAGTAATAAGAACCACCTTCATCTGTCAGGTCTGGGGCACAGCTGCAAAAACTCACCTCTAAAAATCTTCAGATACTTCGGAACCGATACCTCCGATTAGCAACAACTGCCGAATGATACATTCCTAATGACAACATTAATTCAGACCTATAATTTCCAAAATTAAATGACTATATCCTAAACCTCTCTCATAAATTCTATTCCCGTCTTCCCTACAGCTTCAATCAACTTATCCGAGGCCTCGGGGAATATGACATTGACCCCGGGGAAACCTACAAGCGTCCCAGACTCACGTTAGGCCCATCATAAGCTCAATAGTCTCTTATAATTAACATATCCTCTCTTTCATCCTACAACTTGTGATATTTCATAAAAATAAACAACAATCTATTATTATAAATTCATCATTATGTCAGTAAGGGACAGGGTTCCAGAATGGTAAAACGCCGATTAACATATGATTAACATATCCTCTCTTTCATCCTACAACTTGTGATACTTTATAAAAATAAACAACCATCTATTATTATAAATTCATCATTATGTCAGTAAGGGACAGGGTTCCAGAATGGTAAAACGCCGAAGACTCCCTGTACTCGGAGAACGATGACCCTTCAACGACACCTCTATGCTGTGTGTATTCTCTTGCAGCTACAAGAAAATCAGCATCAAGTGAATGTTTATCTTGATTAGCTTGAATTAGAAGAATCGGTGTTTGCAAGAGTAGTTAGAGAAGAGTAGAGAAATTCATAAAAGTGTAATGCATCAATTTTTGTGGTCATGCAAGGACACGGAATTTAAAGTCACCATCTAGTGGCGCATCTTCAAAAAATTGACTGTCACTTCAACTACTGTGTTGTACAATAGAATATGTAACTGTGAATTGCAAGGATATCTGTATAATCAATGAATGTGTTCTTTAAAGAATAGTTTGTGGGGAAAGTTAGGGTGGTACGGAAATGTCTATATAACCAGTGATAAATTTGCTATATTCATGTTTCTTTTTCTCATAAACCATATGAATTAGAGGGTTACAATCTTGATACTGTTATGATTTTAATAGAGGTGTTTGTCTCTAACGTATTCTGTTTCTAAAATATTTTTTAGAAAAAACACTTTAGAAACAAATTAAAATGTGGAGTACTGTTTTGTATTTTGAGAACAAAATACGAGGGTCGATGATAAGTCCGGTAAATTTCCGTGAAGTGGTGGACATTATTTGTTACTAATTTGTGGGTGGTAAGTATGATTATCTAAAAGATTGTACAGAAAATTAGAATGTGGTACAATATACAGTTCATTATTGGCAGCCATCTCAACTGGCCAGTGTGATTAGCTGCGAATGAAAATGGAAAAAACAGTTTCGTGCTGCTATTAAACATTTTCAAATGAAGGGCTGGACTGCCACACAAGTCAAAACTGAATTGAAGTTCCGCAACCTCTGCACCAACTTTGAATACCATTTACTTTTGGATCAACGAATTTAAACGTGGTTCTATAAGCACCGAAGACTGTTCGTGCTCTGGTCGCCCAATTGTCTCCACACAGGACACCATTGAAAAAATCCACGATTTGATTATGCAGTACTGACGAATCAAAATTCGCCAGATTTCTGAGGATTCAGGCATATCAGCTGAGCGAATGCACAATATCCTGCATGAAAAATTGACAATGAACAAGTTGTGTGCAAGATGGGTGCCGCGAATGCTCACAGTCAACCACAAGAGCATTCCGAAGAACACTTCTACTGAGTGTCTGGCGATGTTTAATGGAAATCCTTAAGACCTTTTGCGGCGATTTGACCGTGGGTGAAACTTGGATCCTTCATTTCACACCAGAGTTAAATTAGCGGTCAAAACAATGCACAATGGCTGGTGAAAGTGCATCAAAGAAGGCAAGGACCATTTTGTCAGCTGGTAAGGTGATGAACCCTGTTTTTTGAGATTCTCAAGAAATAATCCTCATAGACTACTTGGAAAAAGGCAGAACCATAAGTAGAGCCTATTATGCTTCATTGTTGAATCGTTTGCAACAAGCATTGACTGAAAGGAGACGGAGATTGGAACCCGAAAATGTGCTCTTTCAACAGGATAATGCACCATCGCACACATCAGCAATCGCAATGGCGAAAGTGCAGGTGCTGTGCTTTAAATTGGTTAGGCATCCATCTTATTCACCAGACTTAGCCCCAATTGGTTTTTGCTGTTCCGTAACTTGAAAATTTGACTTCAAATGAAGAAGTGGTATTCACCGTAAACGAGTATTTTGCAGACCTGGACGAAACCTACTTTTCCGACGGGGTAAAAAAATTGGAACATCGCTGGACCAAGTGTAATGTCATCAACGGAGACTATGTCGAGGAATAAGTTATTCTTGGTTTTATATCAGACCTATCAAACGACCTATGTAAGATAGAAATAAATCCCAATGTTAAGAGAAGTAAGCATATACAAGGAGTATGTGCAAAATGTACACATATATCTGTTATAGGAGTGCATAAAAATGAGAAAGTGTAGTGTTTAGAAAATTATTGATAAGGTAGATTATAGGCCTTAATGCATTCCTGCACCTATATTGCGTTATTTGGACCCACTTCCCTTTCACAGTGTAACTTCCTCTTTGCTCTTTTAATTGTCTGTTTAGCTTTTATTATTACTACTTCTTTAATCTTTTCATTATCGTTTCAGCTCTGTTTATTCTTATGATACCCAGAGTTTTCATTGCTGAGATACATTTCTGCCCTTTTTTCATTCCCAGCTCTTGAATACTTAATTTTTTTCTATATTTCCTCAATTGAATGACGCAGCTGCTTCAGACACTATAATGTATAGCGTATTCATCCTAAAAAGCACATTTTTCTGGATCCAAACAACTTGCTGGAATGATTCAAAAGGATTTTGTGTTCCAAGATGAAGACATTTTTAAACAGCTCTGCGTATGGTAAATCCTTAAAATTGGTTTCATTAGCTAAAGATATTCTTTGATACGAACATTTGAATGTTACACATTTTATGTCAATTTGCTCTCATATTTTGTAGCTTTTACAGTGTAACACGTGTTAAAACTGAAAATTAAATACTCTAACATATTTTAAATGTAATATGTTAAATATACGAGGGCTGTTCAATTAAGAATGTTCACAATTTTTTTGATAACGTACCTTTACTCATCCTCATAATTTTGATGGTTCTTTTCAAAATAGTCTCCCCTGAATGCGATGGACTTTTCCAAGCGTTTCTACCAGTCTTCAAAGACATGTGGAAATAATTTTTAGAGATCCTTCAAAATCGCCTCCGCAGCCCTCACCACTGCTTCTGATGATAAATAATGCCTCCCAAGAAGGCCTTTCTTCTCGTTAGAAAATAGAAAAATGTCACATGGGGCTAAATCCGGACTATAGGGAGGGTGAGGGATGCACTTCACTTTGATTTTTGCAAGATATCCAGCAATAAAATTGGCAATATGCGGCCGCTCAATATCGTGATGCAGCATCCAGCCTGCTTCATAGAAATGTGGTGTTTGGCACCGGTGTGGACTTCCAATGTTTTCAGGACATCCCTGTAGTATTGTCCAGTTACTAATGTGTGTGCAGGTACATGTTGATAAACCATTTCATAAATATCAAAGAATGAGATGACCATAGCTTTCCCAGCAGAAGCAAGCACTTTTGCCTTTTTGGGGTTGGTGATGAAGGAGATTTCCGCACTGAGCTTTGCTGTTTGCTCTCGGGATCAAAATTATGTAGCCGAATTTTATTAGCAGTGATTACGTTTGAAAGAAGCTCCGGATCTTCCTCTAACATCAACTTTAACTACATGTTACCTCCATTGCAGCGGTAGGCGATACTGAACATGTCTGAACTTGCCTGGTTCTCACAGGCGGTAACCATAAGTACAAACAATGAAACTACTACGGCGTGTTGTTTCACATTAAGCTAACAGAATATAATAATATTGAATTTTAGTACGAAAAATTATGACCGTAAAAATTATGATCATTCTTTATTGAACAGCCCCGTAATTTTAATCATTGAAATCTGGAGAACAAGATGAAATGAAAATATACATTTTGAAAATTTGACAAATTTATGACCATTCTGAGCCCCCTTGATTTTTCTAATTTTCGTTGAAATACTACTCAACTACTGGTCGAGGAGTAAAGATGGGTATTTTGAATGTGGTATCAATTTTCCAAGAGATTTCTGGGTTCTCATCTGGATATCGTTTGAAAGCGCTTAAAGCATAATTTAGCGTGTCTTACGGTGTATTATGCGGTGATACGGCCACCAACTGCGTGACATGATAGAATACGTGCGTGCAGGTAACATCTATGTACGTGCGTACGTACGCAAGCCTTCCTGTAATCGAGAAATCAATATTGAACAAGGGTGGGAATGGCCCTCTGCAATATTGGGCTTCCTTTGGGTAAGTGGCCCATGAATAAGATAGCACTAGACGCATTGTCACGTGTACAGTGTGAGACAACTTTCATTAACGTAGCAGAATGGTAAAAAATTCATCTGAGCCTGAGGCAAGTGCACTGCAGTTCTGCTCGGACCTTAAAGATAACATTCTGACACTGCTAATAACATCTTTAATCATTAACGCGCAGTTTTACACAAGAAACTAACAAGGAGTGACGTCACGTAAGGTTAATATATATTTAACCTGACACTGTAAACACCACTGAAAGCATTGCATTTACAATTCATCTAAACGTTATTCTACACATAGGAAGAGAACAAATTATTTCTCATCTTTCTTTATATCTATGTACATATATTCATTAATACATTACCATAACCTTTACTCCTAACATAATAACAAACCTTCTGTTCACACCCAATGTAACCTTCCTACGTGCTTGTATTCAATACCTGTTTCAATACACACAACCTCTAGTTTAAATGTATTGAAAAGCCTGTGCTTTCTTATTCCCAAAACTATTTCATTTTTGTTGCCAAATTTTCTCTCTCTATGCATTTGCTTGTTTGCATTGTATAGCAAAACCTCTCCAAAACGGAACTCGATCGTTGGGGCATTTATTTTCTGTTTGCACAGGTTTCCGTGTTACAGAGCGTTAGGTATGTTTGATTACAAAGAAATTAGAGAAGTTATGGCCGCACAGGTTGACAGTGAACGAATAGTATAGAATGAAGCGCAAATAATAATAATAATAATAATAATAATAATAATAATAATAATAATAATAATAATAATAATAATAATAATAATAATAATAATAATAATAATAATAATAATAATAATAATAATAATAATAATAATAATAATAATAATAATAATAATAATAATAATAATAATAATAATAATAATAATAATGATAATGATAATGATAATGATAATGATAATGATAATGATAATGATAATGATAATGATAATGATAATGATAATGATAATGATAATGATAATGATAATGATAATGATAATGATAATGATAATGATAATGATAATGATAATGATAATGATAATGATAATGATAATGATAATGATAATGATAATGATAATGATAATGATAATGATAATGATAATGATAATGATAATGATAATGATAATGATAATGATACTAATAATACTAATGATACTAATAATAATACTAATACTAATAATAATAATAATAATAATAATAATAATAATAATAATAATAATAATAATAATAATAATAATAATAATAATAATAATAATAATAATAATAATAATAATAATAATAATAATAATAATAATAATAATAATACTAATAATAATACTAATACTAATAATAATACTAATACTAATAATAATAATAATAATAATAATAATAATAATAATAATAATAATAATAATAATAATAATAATAATAATAATAATAATAATAATAATAATAATAATAATAATAATAATAATAATAATAATAATAATAATAATAATAATAATAATAATAATAATAATAATAATAATAATAATAATAATAATAATAATAATAATAATAATAATAATAATAATAATAATAATAATAATAATAATAATAATAATAATAATAATAATAATAATAATAATAATAATAATAATAATAATAATAATAATAATAATAATAATAATAATAATAATAATAATAATAATAATAATAATAATAATAATAATAATAATAATAATAATAATAATAATAATAATAATAATAATAATAATAATAATAATAATAATAATAATAATAATAATAATAATAATAATAATAATAATAATAATAATAATAATAATAATAATAATAATAATAATAATAATAATAATAATAATAATAATAATAATAATAATAATAATAATAATAATAATAATAATAATAATAATAATAATAATAATAATAATAATAATAATAATAATAATAATAATAATAATAATAATAATAATAATAATAATAATAGGCTGATATGTATTATAAATTATATTTTCAAGTTAAAATAAATAATTGTAGTTCATTGCCTACGTACTCTATCTGTTTTTAATTTTCCCTTTCCAATGTGCAACTGTCTGCATATCAACATCATTTGCTTCATCTCACACTCATTTGCATAAGAAAACATTCCTTAGTAATATTACTTTCCTCCATATTGGCTGCTACATATAAGTATGTCATTACCCTTCAGATAATTTTAACCCTAGTTGAATGTCTTCCCAATTGTAGTTTACAAATAAGATACGAGAAGTATATGGGGTATATTCAGATTACCGGTGGAATAAATGCCTCTGTGTGTGCATTCCGGAAGCCCTGTAGTCGATTGTCTTCGGACAGGTCGCACTAAACCTGCAAATTAATTGTGACGACTTACAGCGTTAAGTACAACGAATCAACTCATTCAGAAAGTTTTTGAATAACCACCTTTACTATTCTTGAAAACATATTTGGAAGTTTATATGAAAGCTTTTACTTATATTGAAGCCTGGACATTCTAGATTATGTTAAAGGTCAAGTTTTGCGATTAAGAATTTTCTGTATACTTCCGTTTCAGTTTTATTCCGAGTGGAAACTAATCCTAATCGCCCGCAATTGGAGGATGTATAGGATTGCACGATATGGCATAGCGTTGGAGAACGTAAATAAAATAAATTGAATCCCTCGACTTACCATAACCCGCTTCGGCTGCTGTTGTAGTGGTATTTATTTTTGTGCGTTTCCAGCACTGATTAAGTATAATAAGAAGGAGGACTATGGATATGTGATACTTATTGTACAAGTTTCTGGAGCAATTTCAATGTACATTCGTTATAAATATATCTTGAACGAACTTAAAAAGTAACAAAAAATAACAAAATGCTAGAAACGGAGCAATGACGTATCTCCCTTGTGGAAAAGAAGCTCAATTTCTCACTTAGACTAAAGCAATATAACCATATTAGACACTTAACTGTCTCAGGTTAGTTAACAGCTTCGTATATCTCACGCGTAATATCTACCCACCACAAGAAGGCAAACAGGGAAAGAAGGGGAGCGGAGCTTGAACTGTTTATCTCCCCTGTTAGTGGTTCTGTTTACTACGAAATGAACATATGACAGGGAACATGAGTCATGCTGCCATATCAAATGCTTGTTTCAGTAATGCAGTGATAGATACTATGCACATGTGAGTTATCTGACAACACTGTGGATTTTATATGAACCTAGCATCCTTATCATATCCGGATGGCGAGCATAAACACAGCAAAGGTGATTACGTCACACATTCCTCTGCCTTGCCTTCTTGTGGTGGGCAGACAGTACCTTATTGACGAACGCATCGACATATATATATATATATATATATATATATATATATATATATATACACTTAAGGACTATATGATATACTTAAGAACTATATACTTAAGGCTTCAAAACATATTTACAGTGAAATTTCGATATAGAATCTTCGTTGAATAGAAAAGCTATCACTGGTAGAGTAATAAATGAAAGCGGACAATGGGGGTAACACGTTTTTACCAGGAAGATTTTGATTGCATGACTGAAGGTATTAACCTGACATCTGGCATGTTTTCTGATCAACAATGATATCCGGCCGCTGCTAACAGCCTAAGTATTTTCCTGAACGGAATTCACCCTCCACCCTTCAAGTTCTTTTTGCCTTCGATGCCTGTCTGAGATAAGAACTTGTCGGACAAATTAGTTTTTGATTGATAGTGCGACTTCTGTTGTTGGGGAAAGCTTCCAGCCTTTAATTTCTATCTACAGATGCTCGCGAAGGTTACGTCAAACTCCAGGTCATAATGACATAATTGGTTTGGGTTGGGGGGGGCAGTCAGTGATGCCAATTATTCGTGACCTCACCTCGAAGTGTGACTTGCAATGCATTATTCAAACACTTAGCGACCAATTATTGCTACGCGTTAGGCAAACCCTTTTGTTCCTGCCAATTGCTGCAAATTATAGGCTCACACACTTTGTTTATGTATTTGTGCGTGTTACATTAACAGCAAATAAATAACACGAATCACAACACACAAAGGCATTTTTGTGGGGTAATTATTTTCCAAACATTTAAATCACAGTAATGAAGTTTTATCGTTCATAGTGTTTTATGAACATAACGTAATATCCCTAACTCCACTAAGTTAAGGGCGGAACAACCCATTACGGTCCCTATCGGAACGACAAGTTTTGTTTGACTCTTCTGGAAATTTTCTCAGAAATCCTCTTCATTCTGAATAACCTTTCCTAAACTTGTAAACTGTAACAAACAGAAGAAATGTTACTGACACAAAATTTAGAAGTAATTAAGCCCGCCTCGGTAGTGTACATGGTAGCATGTCTGCCTCACGTTCAAGAGGTACCAGGATGAGTTATCTGGGTAAGAGTTTTTACGGGGTTTTCCTTATCCTGATAGACGAATGTCAGGTAAATCTAGGCTCCATGGACCCCCGACTCACTTGAGCATCATTTAACCCATTTCATTAATCGTCCGATATGACTTAACGTTGGAGGACGTAAATTCCCCCCAAAAAAGTTAAATATATTTTATTTTTGTGGAGTGAATCATTTTCTAGATATTCCTTGTTATTTGTCTGAGATCTTACTCATATTCTCGTAGTATAGGAAACCATTATTATTATTATTATTATTATTATTATTATTATTATTATTATTATTATTATTATTATTATTATTATTATTATTATTATTATTATTATTATTATTATTATTATTATTATTATTATTATTATTATTATTATTATTATTATTATTATTATTATTATTATTATTATTATTATTATTATTATTATTATTATTATTATTATTATTATTATTATTATTATTATTATTATTATTATTATTATTATTATTATTATTATTATTATTATTATTATTATTATTATTATTATTATTATTATTATTATTATTATTATTATTATTATTATTATTATTATTATTATTATTATTATTATTATTATTATTATTATTATTATTATTATTATTATCATTATTATTATCATTATTATTATCATTATTATTATCATTATCATTATCATTATCATTATCATTATCATTATCATTATCATTATCATTATCATTATCATTATCATTATCATTATCATTATCATTATCATTATCATTATCATTATTATTATCATCATTATCATTATTATTATCATCATTATCATTATTATTATTATTATTATTATTATTATTATTATTATTATTATTATTATTATTATTATTATTATTATTATTATTATTATTATTATTATTATTATTATTATTATTATTATTATTATTATTATTATTATTATTATTATTATTATTATTATTATTATTATTATTATTATTATTATTATTATTATTATTATTATTATTATTATTATTATTATTATTATTATTATTATTATTATTATTATTATTATTATTATTATTATTATTATTATTATTATTATTATTATTATTATTATTATTATTATTATTATTATTATTATTATTATTATTATTATTATTATTATTATTATTATTATTATTATTGTTGTTGTTGTTGTTGTTGTTATCTCAGGAAAATTAATATGCAGACTGCCAGTAAATATATTTTATCAGTAGGTTAATCATTCTTGATATATAAGTATTTAGTTGTGTAAGCTAAATTTACAATATATTTGTCAATTTCCATGGCGACAAGATTGAGACAGTTTACGGTTCTAGTTTTACTGACCACCAATTACTTACGGTACCAATAGTAAATGACTAATAACCAGAGCCCGGATTTGTAAGCACAATCGAGTGATGAAAGAAGCAAGTAAATAAGCTCGAAAAATGAAAAAAAATAAACACCAAAATATGCAAATAAACAATAAAAATTTAATAATAAATGTATTTTTTGGTAGAATTTTACCTTACGCTTGTTACAGTACACGAGGGAGTTATCTTGCGATCTTTTTGTTGCATTTATACACCGCCTTTAACTGCAATGGTCATATCGGTGGCCGTTTTTCTTTGGAACATATCGAAGGTGTTAACTCGTATTCGTTGGGTTTTAATCATTTCATCACGCACAAATCCGCACTCTCAGTCATACTTCCAGACTTTGGGGAAGATGAGGAATTATCTTGGTCAGAGAAAAATCCTTACTCCCACCACCGGGAATAGAACCCGGGACCCGTTTGAGATTTTCTTGTGGGAAGCTTCTGCGTTTTTCAGTGAAAACTTTTGTATACTGTGTAAAGGATCTCTCAACGTTCGCATGACGTTACTGGGACATGTGAAAAGCACCACAGTTCTTTTTGAACGAATTTCCCATAGATATACGTTCCTGTACCAGAAAGTTTGTGGAAATCACACAGTGTCTCGTAACCAGGGTTTTCATTGATATCTTACTGAGTTTCTCAAAGGCAGTTTTAGCAATACTGTAAATCTCTGAAGACAAGGTTACTGAAATTCCATCTAACAAAGAAAGTGAATGCTCTAAGGTATTAGGCCGCGCCGTGGCTCAGTGGTTAGACCACTTGGCTCGCACAAAGGCGGCCCGGGTTCGATTCCAGGCGACCGCAAAGTCAGATTTGTAGTGGACAATACGGCGCTGGGGCGGGTTTTCTCCGGGACCTCCGGTTTCCCTCGCCATCTCATTCCACCGGTGCTCCTACTTCATTTCATGTATCATCAGTGTCACCGCCTGCGGTGCCGTATGTAGTAAAAGCGTGCGTTAAACAGTACACATTTCATTTCATTTCCCCGGTATTATTACGAGTTTCCGACTGCGGTGTAATAGCAGGTATTTTGGAGAAGCGGAAATGTATGTACTCTAACTTACCTTGAATGCGAATATTAGCAAAATATTCTTGTGCTGTGGCGATGTTGCTTTATCTTCTGCATCTAAGGAGTACAACACTGTTTTATTTCATTAAAATGAGCTGTGTAGAATGACAGCCAAGAACCCGATCGAGTTAAAACTAATAGAGGAGGTAAAGACTAATTTGGAAGGACTACATTAAATTTTTTAACTCTAATCGGTGACAGTACACTTTCTTTGCGCTAGAGACAAGAAGAGCCACGTTTTTATATCGGCTCCTGGCACTTTCGGCGAGACGATGATGGCTAGGAGTGAAAATGTACTTTTAAATTAATATGATTTGGATAAAATAAGCTATTTTAATTAAAAAGCATAAAAATAAGAAAGCAAACGCGGTATTTCAGCAAAAAAAGCCCTTATAAGCATTTATAAGCATTTTGCTTAGAAATTCGGGCTCTAACAGCGCAGTAACCTAAAACTACTTTTTTTGCCCGCCTCGGTAGCGTGGTAGTAGCATGACTGCCTCACGTTCAAGAGGTCCCGAGTTCGACTCTCGGTTAGGGCGAGTTACCTGGATAAGGTTTTTCCGGGGTTTTCCCTTGTCCTGATAGACGAATTTCGGGTAACTCTAATCTCCATGGATCACGAACTCATTTGAGCACCATTTCACCAAGTTCACGCATCATCCGATATGACAATGTTGGAGGACGTAAATTACACAAAAAAAACCCTACTTTATTAGTGAATCCTTTGCAAAATATATAAATTTATGAGTTATTTGTTGACTAAGATATTGAATATGCAATTGGACATGTTGCTAACATTCAAAAGCTACTCAATTCTTTATATTTCTGCAGTACATTGTGAGGTGGGATAAATTTTCACATGAGTTATAAAGATTATTAGTAGATGCTTCTGGAGATGGACCACCAATTTTTTTAAGATCCGCAGCGTTTTAAAAAGCAATGTCGCTCAATTTTATAACATTTTACTGCTTTATAATAACCATCATGATTTGAAGGATTCAATTTGCCACATAAATAAGTAACCGAAAAACTAAGACATATGGTACTTCAATTAATTCATTAACTAAAGAGTGGATAAGAGGGCTTTACCCATATAATTTAGATATAGCTTTTCTTTTGTTCACATCTCAATTGGTCATTGTTTCTTAATTTCCAATAAAATATGAAAGAACAATTTTAATTTATTCTACGGTTTTTTCAAGTACTCCAAAGAGTAATTGGCCAACCATGAACTGTAAGGTACTCACCAGATCTCGAATGCTTGAGAATGCAATTCTTGTATTTCCAATATACATTCTCAACTTATAAATATCAGTTATAGTTCATAATACACAATATAATATATAATTAAGGTTAAACTGTCAGATTTGGCTAAGCCTTTCTGAAATGTTTAACAGATGCTGTAAAGTATTTCAATTAGTACAACTGTAACCACAGGACAAAAAAATGAGAGAAAAATATTGAAGTGTACTCCATTATTCCATTCACCAATCTTCTAGCATGATTTAAGTAAATTTTGTGTGTATTTTTATTAAAATTTTGTATTCTGGTTTCTAGCACGTTTTGTTTGTTTATTACTTGGCCCATATTAATTCTACCTTGCCCTGCATTGCCTTAATATTTATTTCGCTATTAATGCTTTTAACGTGTGATTTTAATTCTACTTTAACGTTTCCTCAATATATATATTACACATTAGTTATATAATTTTATTCAAAATGCTATAAAATGTTAAAGTGAAAATGTATAAAGGTTACAAAATGATTATTGAAATGTTGATGGTTTTAAAATCCTAAAAATCAGCACCTATAAGTGCAAGTGTTTAAAAACAATTTGTAGAAGAGTGTACATAGAATTAAACTATGAGAGTATAATACTCAGGGCATTTCTGTTTTAAAGAATTTAGCAATGAAGGTGTAACTGCGGACAGAATAACAGGTACGATGTACATGCACATGCGCAGATACGCCTATCACAGAAGTTGATTGTGTGCGATTAATTGTAATTTGATAGGAAGTAGAACTGCTTATGTCGGGTTTCAGCTGGCGGAAGTGAAGGGTGCGTGTGTAGTAGGCGGTTGTTTTTGATAGGGGGGTGAGTCCTTGAGCAGACTCTCACATGCAATATCCCAATTAAGCCCCAGCATTACATTACCTTGTTATAATGGAAACACAACAGAATTCCACGAGAAGTTCGGAAATGAGGCCCAGTTTGTTATGAATGCCACCCTTCATCACAACCATTGACCCATGCACAGACATTACCTCTCTAACTTGCCATTAAAATGCAGTCGGCTAGAGCGTGGCAGCTGTAGTTCCCGTCCTCGGAACTTTCGGGTTCAATCCCATCCATTGCTGAGGCTTCTTAAGATATTTACTCAAATAACTCATTCGTTTGTTTATGCCCTGTCCATACAAACAAAACGGAATTTCAAAGGTAACCATAGCGATCAACAATTCCTTAAAAACGTTTATCTTGATTACTTGGAGAGATACAAGGATAAGTATTTTTAAGAATAGTTTCTACAAGAAAGTTATGTGAGAGCTAAAATTAGTTATTTCGAATTATAGTGCACTCAGTGGATCATAAAATTTACAGAAGATGAGTTTCTCCTAAATTATGCACATCACTTTAAGGAAGAATTAAGGGGCTGCAGCACCGAAAACCACAAATCCAGCAATTTTCACCACTCTTGCTGAAAGTTTTACAACTTAGTTCCGATGCATATTGGACACAGAATTCAAAATTTGATTTTTATATCTTTAATAGTTTTTGAGTAATTAATTTGTGAAATTCAAAATTTGGGCAAAATTCAAACCGCTCCATATGATGAAAATTTTCAAAATTTTAATTTTTCTATTTTTAAAAATATTCAGATGGTTATGAAGAAAAGATCTATCATATGAATTTCTTATACTGCCTTTGGTTCCAGAGGGGAAAAATAGGTATGGAGCAAACAAAAAAGGCAAAAAATGATTAAACCTTCGACTTCTTTAAAAATATAATGAATACTGAAAATTCATATGTTAGAAACCTTTGTTTGCTTTCTTATAATATGTGTTGAAAATTTTAGAGGGACTGAATCAAAACTGCATCGTGTGGAATATTTTGAATGTCAAAAAATGTTGAATAAACTATAACTGAGTAAATCAAAATTTAAAATTCAAAACATTTTCCTTCTCAGCCACATGCCTTGAAGCAGACTAAAACCTTCCAGATAGATAAGCTGGACCCTCCTGCCTCTTCCTTCTCTCTTCTGTAGCAGACTTCTTCGATTTCAGTTTCATTCTGGATGTTTTAGAAGTTACCTTAGCAGAAATTGTTGAATGAAGTAAGCGTAATTAGTCCTTTCCTTGGACAATTTTTAGAGATGCTGGTGAAATCTGTGTCCACTATATCTGACTGCAGTTTTTTTTAATTTACGTCCTCCAACATTAAGTCCTAAATGACGGTGGGATGAAGCGATGCTCAAATGAGTGCAGGGTCCATGGAGCTTAGAGTTACCCGACATTCGTCTTTTAGGATAAGGGAAAACCCCGGGAAAAAGCTTATCCAGGTAACTCGCCCTGACCGAGATTCGAACTCGGGACCTCTTGAACGTGAGGCAGACATGCTACCATCTACGCTACCGAGGCGGGCTGACTGCAGCTTGAGTGAGGCCGAACAACCAAAATTTAATTCACTGATGGTTGATGTCACAGAAACCTGAAGTGTCTTCTTTGAAACAAATATTTCTTTTGGGCAATTATGCCATATCATGTTATGTAAACTTTAATTTGCGTTTTGTCTTACCCAATGTACATCTCCTTGGGATTTCCCCTGATTCCAGCCTTTGGTACACAGACATTAGTTTTCTTACCACATCAGTCCTGAAGTATGTTCCCATTGTTGTGTTATGTTCAGATGTTTCTTCCCATGCATCGTTTAGCCTATTCATGATTCTAAGTATGTGCGCTGTCAACAGAAGGTAATTTGTTTCAAAGAATGTTTTACCTATAACCTATGTAACAATTATATGCACTTTTTTATGTATGAAATACCTTTATAAATGGTAAATGGCACGCTGAAACAGTGTGTAGTTTAACGAGAAACACAAGAAAATTCCGACTGTTAAACTCACACAGAAGCAAAAGTATAAACATTATTATTTGCTTTCAATGTTTGCAGCCAGTGTTTTGTTTTCATGGTGCTACATATTGTAAGAAATAAGCATCATACCAACACACAAAATTCAACCAGAAACTTTGCCCGGTAACTTCAAATGTATGAAATTGGTACATTCAATCGAACTCAAATAAGATATTTCTGTGAATCCAAGGGCCAGCATGAATGTGCGCATGAGCATTTAAATTGTTAGCGTAATTAATTGCCTGAAACTCAAACATTTATTTGGATTGTAATACTATAAGGTTCAAAGTATTTTATTAGCTCAAAAAATTGTTTATCCCATATTTTTAGCCAATTTTGGTGCTGCTTTCCCTTAAATATTTTAACCACCTGGGTTATATGGTTAGAATTTTCTTACATTATTTCTACTATTAAACAAACTCGATTCCTCCAAGGGGACAGTTAGCTCAGAGGTATACGGAAACCTTCAGGGGAAAATACGTTCTGCCGGGATAACACGTATAAGTTATGGCCATTTTATACAAGTTCACAAATTACTCATTTTTTGGTAAATTTAGATATTCGAATATATCTGCATACACCAACTGGTAGATACATGGTCCCTTAACCTTGGAGACTGTAGTTTTACACGTCCGTTCACTAGCATGCGTACTGACGCTGTCGTCGTGACGCTTGCGCCGTGTTACAAAAATTTCTTCAGACTTTTCTAGAACTAGCCTGCAAAATTCCGCTCACGGACCACCTCCGCTACCACGATAATAATTACGAAACTTTTATAACGAAATTAATGAATTTAGAATAATCAGAACCCTAAATGTGGTATTATCTATTAAATAAATGATAAACTAACATGCTTTCCTACCTAAACGACTTCTAAAACATATTAATAGAACCAAATAATTGTTAAAGTATTATAATTATTGATACTATTTCATAAAAATAACAATTTTGGAAGGGCATTTATTATTATTATTATTATTATTATTATTATTATTATTATTATTATTATTATTATTATTATTATTATTATTATTATTATTATTATTATTATTATTATTATTATTATTATTATTATTATTATTATTATTATTATTATTATTATTATTATTATTATTATTATTATTATTATTATTATTATTATTATTATTATTATTATTATTATTATTATTATTATTATTATTATTATTATTATTATTATTATTATTATTATTATTATTATTATTATTATTATTATTATTATTATTATTATTATTATTATTATTATTATTATTATTATTATTATTATTATTATTATTATTATTATTATTATTATTATTATTATTATTATTATTATTATTATTATTATTATTATTATTATTATTATTATTATTATTATTATTATTATTATTATTATTATTATTATTATTATTATTATTATTATTATTATTATTATTATTATTATTATTATTATTATTATTATTATTATTATTATTATTATTATTATTATTATTATTATTATTATTATTATTATTATTATTATTATTATTATTATTATTATTATTATTATTATTATTATTATTATTATTATTATTATTATTATTATTATTATTATTATTATTATTATTATTATTATTATGATTATTATGATTATTATGATGTTGATTATTATGATTATTATTATTATTATTATTATTATTATTATTATTATTATTATTATTATTATTATTATTATTATTATTATTATTATTATTATTATTATTATTATTATTATTATTATTATTATTATTATTATTATTATTATTATTATTATTATTATTATTATTATTATTATTATTATTATTATTATTATTATTATTATTATTATTATTATTATTATTATTATTATTATTATTATTATTATTATTATTATTATTATTATTATTATTATTATTATTATTATTATTATTATTATTATTATTATTATTATTATTATTATTATTATTATTATTATTATTATTATTATTATTATTATTATTATTATTATTATTATTATTATTATTATTATTATTATTATTATTATTATTATTATTATTATTATTATTATTATTATTATTATTATTATTATTATTTATTGTACATTTTATGTCTTTCTTGACCTATATACAAATGCATGTGCCTATTTTTCTACTTTCTCTTCCACCTATTTATATTAGCAGACATCCCAAAATATGATACCGGGATTCAAGTGGAAATATCCTTTTTGAAATATTCTAACCAATAAAAATTTACAATGTCCACGCTTGTGTACACTGAAAAGTCACCATTATTTTGTTTCTGGAATTTATAATCCAGCGTTTGGTAATTTAATATTCAAACGTTTGAACATACCTTGGTCTCCATATCCCAACACGAAATTATTTCTTAAAACATTTATTTTCATTCTCATAATATGCAAGAAAACTGACATTTCTTAAAAGTGGACGTTAGAGAAGTGCATATGATGGTAATATATAAAACAATTGTACAACATTGTGAAATGAACTATGCAGTTGCCGCCACTGGTTGTCTTGGAGAGAGAATTTGGAATGGTAAGTGATAGACGCGAGTGTTGTGTGTTTGAACTGTGTTGACACGTGTTTATACAACCTAAGATACACGTCTTCTCACAGACCACCTGTCGAGCAAGAAGGTGTTTGTCTGCTGGAAATGAAACTGGGAACTGCGTTCTAGTCTTTATTTGCTCTCTAGAGCTTCTCTGCTTTATCCCTGACGACGTCTAAGAAGACAAATGCCATACTTTAGAATTAATATTAAAAATTTAAAGCTATGTTCTGTTTATCGCTATAACTAATAGTGCGTATAAACAATGATGCTAAGTCATCAAAATATATTCCGTTATATGTAAAGTATTTCCATTCAAAATTTACCGATAAGGATACTTAAAAGAAATGCAAGTTTTAGATCATATTTATCTAATAAATGCATATTTTAAAATGCTCATGTGCATAACGTAAAACGAAATAAGAGATAAATAACAAACGAGTATCTAAGTTCCTTTCCATAATTTTTTCGGCATTTTAATTCATCAAAATGGCTGTAACAATTTTTATTAAAACATCTAAAATTAATATATTTAGCTATATGACACACACAAAATGTACACTTAAAATGTTATGAGAAAATTCTCTAAAGTCCTCTTATTTGGAAGATATTTTGTATAATTTTATTTAAGATATAAATGAAAAGAGACATTTGTTATTATTTATAGGTTTGAAATTTCTAAACATTTTTCCTGTCAGTTTTCATTTGTGTCTCCTGCTATCATGGAAACAGTGCGGAATTTGAAACATGTAACAAGGTACCAGTAGATTTGCACATTGACTGAGCTTTTTCTATTCCTTTTGTCTACAAAGAAAGGGAAATTAAAAAAAGAAATCTGTAAAGTGACTTGCGAAGTCACTGGTGGGCTACTCTACGGTGGTGCTTGCGCTCTGGAAATACGGTGCTCCTCTGAGGGAAAGCGCCGGGGTCCACTAGCCGCCCTTCCAAAAGGACCGATTGATCAGCCTGACCTGGCTGGTTAGTGTGGGGCTCTCTATAGCGATATGGAACTCCGTCGAGCTAAAGAAGTTGACTACATCTGTTAGGGAGTCACGATATAGTATTAGATATAATACTCCTGAAAAAATTTCCAGATGAAACTCTAATATCATCCGAAACAACATTCATAATGGTTTCAGCATAAAATCTATGGTAATTCGATGTAAAATTGAAAAACCAAGCTTTAACTCATCAGAACAGTTATTTGTACAGCTTTGAGTTAGAAATCTTAATAAAGATGTACTTAAATAGGTTGAACTCTGTACTATGATAAAATGACCGTGAAACCAGGGTGCTTTTGACCATGTTTGTACTTCATAGCATTTGTGTGACTGGCAGATTGAACAGTGGGTCCCTCTTGTCTTTGTTTAGTGGAGTGAGAACACCAGTTAGTACAACTTAACAATGGGAAAACAGAAGAAGGAATTGGACGTGGAGAAACGAACTCTAATCGTCACACTCAGAAAATAAGAGTACACTGTTTGATTAATAAGTAAAAAAGTGAAAGGCCCAGGTCTAAAGCTCGGAGATACGAGGGCTGTTCAATAAAGAATGATCATAACTTGTGTACGGTCATTTTTTTTCGCACTAAAATTCAATCTGTTAGCTTAATGTGGAACAAACACACCATAGTAGTTTCATTATAGGTACTCCTGGTTTCCGCCTGTGAGAACCAGGCAGGTTCAGATATGTTCAGTATCGCCTACCGCTGCAATGTAGCTCTGCATGCAGTTAAAGTTGATGTTAGAGGAAGATCCGCAGTTTATTTCAAACGGAATCACTGCTGATGAAACTTGGCTACATCATTTTGATCCTGAGAGTAAACAGCAAAGCTCAGTGTGGACATATCCTTCATCAATAACACCCCAAAAAGCAAAAGTGGTTGCTTCTGCTGGGAAAGTTATGGTCATCTCATTCTTTGATATTCATGGAATGGTTTATCAGCATGTTGTACCTGCACACACATCAGTAACTGGACAATACTACAGGGATGTCCGGAAAACATTGCAAGTCTATATCAGACGCAAAAGACCACATTTCCGTGAAGCAGGCTGGATGCTGCACCACGATAATGCGCGGCCGTATATTGCCAATGTTGTTGCAAAGTGAATTGCATCCCTCACCCTCTGTGTAGTCCGGAGTTAGCCACATGTGACTTTTTTCTATTCCCTAACTTGAAGAAACGCCTTCATGGGAGGCATTATCCATCATCAGAAGCAGTGGTGAAGACTGCGGAGGCGATTTTTGAAGACTGGGAGAAACGCTGGGACAAGTGCATCGCATTCAGGGGAGACCATTTTGAGAAAGACTATCAAAATTATGAGGGTGAGTAAAGGTACGTTCTAAAAAAAAATTGTGATCATTCTTTATTGAACAGCCTCGTATCAATAAACAGGCCAAAGCACAACCTTGCCACGTTCGAGAACGCCTCGAATGATTTCAGAACAGAGGATAGTGCACTGTATTGCACTATCAGGATGAAAGCAGTTCCTGAAATTCATGTGGACTTTAATACAATGCCTCCCAGGCTTTGAGTTATGAAACTGTATGTTCTCGCCTTACTGAAGCATGTTGTTGCCAAAAAAAAAAAAATCACTTTTGCGTCCTGAAAATAAGAAGAAAGTGCACATTTGGGCAAAAGAATATATAAAGTGGGAATTAAGGTAATGGGAACAAGTTTTGTTTACTAATGAGTCTCAACGTTTAGTCACAAACGTTGTCAGTTTGTAAGGTGCTCCAAAGGAAAGAGATTGCTGCCCAATGTGTAGTGTCAAACATGGAGGCAGAAGTGAGATGGTTTGGAGGTGTTTCTGGCAATAATTATATAGGAGACTTAGTGTCAGTGGAACACTAAAGAAAGAGGGGTACCACAAGATCATACGCCCGCCTCGGTAGCGTAAATGGTAGCATGGTTGCCTCACGTTCAAGAGGTCCCGAGTTCGATTCTCGGTTAGGGCGAGTTACCTGGATAAGGTTTTTCCGGGCTTTTCCCTTATCCTGATAGGCGAATGTCAGGTAACTCTAAGCTCAATGTACCCCGGACTCATTTGAGCATCATATCACACATTTCATTCATCGTCCGATATGACTTAACGTTGGAGGACGTAAATTACAATAAGAAAGAAACAAGATCTTACGCAAACAAACCATCCCCTGTGGAAAGAGATTAATAGGCACATGATTTGTTATGTAACTGGATAATAATCCTAAGCGTTCTTCCAAGCTTTGTCATGAATATTTGACAAAGATAGAGTAAAAAAGAAAAGAACTAACCAGTATACTTTGACCCTCAGATACACCTGACCTCAATCCTATTGAGTTAGTATGGGATGAGTTGGATAGAGTAATTAGGACCAGAGCAAATGAGTTTGGAGATTTTGCAGCAAGAATGGGCAAAAATAAATGTTGAATATCTGCAAAAACGTTTGGTGAGAACGTCCCGTATGTGTAAATCTGTTTTCAGAGTATAAGGAGGGTATTTGGAGGAACTGAAGATGTAGAAAATAAACCAAGTATAAAATTTCATTTGTATCGTTTTGCAGAACAAGATCATGTTACAAATTTGTTCAAATAAATGTTCAAATAAATTATTTTCAAGTATCTATTATGCTTAATTATGAAATATATAACTAAATCCAGTACGTCAGAAAACTTTTCGGGGTAGTCTACGAGGGTGGTCTGAAAAGTTTCCGACCTCAACATGAAGATGGCAGCACTCGTAAATAAAAGCTAGTGGATTTCGTTGTTCATCTTTTGACACTTTCTCACCAAAATTTCAGCCACGTTTCAGCCATTTGTGACGCTCAGTTGTTATGTAACAGTCGCTTGAGTGAGTTTATGTGAGTGTTTTTATGAAAATGGACAAAATCGAGTATCGAGCTGTCATTAAATATTTGTTTTTGAAAGGCAGTACGCTTATGCAAATCAAAGTTGAGTTAGACTCTGTGTATAGGGACCCTGCACCATCATTTACCACAGTGAAATTTTGGGCAGCTGAATTTAAACGTGACCGTAAGAGCTTGAGAGACGATGAAGGTTCGGGACGTCCAAAAACTGCAACTGCTGACGAAAACATCGCCAAAGTTTACCAAATGGTGCTACACGACCGCCGAATTAAAGTGAGAGAAATAGCAGAAACTATGAACATTTCAAAAGAACGTGTTAGTCACATATTAAATCAATGTTTAGACATGAGAAAGCTGTCCGCGCGTTGGGTGCCGCATTTGCTCATGTTAGACCAAAAACGTGTTCGGATAAACATTTCCAAAGCTCTGTTGGTGCAGTTTAGGCGCATTAAATCCTAGGTTTGGCGCCAATTAATTGCTGTAGATGAAAGTTGGATACACCATTATACGCCCAAAACAAAAATACAGTCCAAACAGTGGACCGAAAAGGCTAAAAAAAGTAAAGACTGTTTCTTTCGGCTGGGAAAGTGGTGGTGACTGTTTTTTCTAGGGTTAGTCATGGAGTTATTTTAATCAGTTATCTTCAAAACGAAAAAAACATTACAGGAACATACTTGGCATCATTAGTTGACAAGCTGAAGACAGAACTTGCGGAAAAGCGGTCACATTTGCATAAAAAGAAAATCCTGTTTCACCAAGACAACGCACTGTCTCACACCTCAGCGGTTGCAATGGCGAAAAAAATCTAGCCCCAAGCGACTTCTCTTTGTTCCCTTATCTGAAATTGTGCTTTCGTCAAATGAAGAGGCAATCACCTTCGGGAACAATTATTTTTCAGAGAAAAACGCCGAATACTATTTGGACGCGTTACAGAGAAGTGCGCAAACTTACAAGGACACTATGTTGAAAGAAAGAAAATTTCTGAAAAAAATATATTCTATCTTCATTAGGTCGTAAACTTTTCAGACCATATATGTATATTCCATATAAAACGCATTGATATACTATTAGGTAGATACGTAGGGAATGTAATTTCGAGGAAGTAATACACTTCGTTTTCCTTCGGCGACACGGTGGGTATTTGAAACTGAGGTATCATCAATATCCTTGAGTGTATACGGAGAGAGAAAGGTGGTACAAGTGGTGCTACCCTATATTAAAACCACCCCAACTAAAAGAAGGAAGTTAACTCTTGATAGAGGATACTGGCTGAAGCCACAAGTGCTGCCGTAACGTTCGAAAATTGAAGCTGGGAGGTCACGGAGAAAAGAGGAAAGAAAATTAATGAAGAAGGGTGGACCTCGTTACACGATATAGATAACGGAATGAAATGAGAAACTGTCAAGAAGGGAGGCCTGATAACAAGGAAATGGAGTGGAGGTAAAGAAGACCGTGTAGCAGAAATAAATGAAACAACAGAGCAAAGAATTCTTCTTGTTCTTCCTTCGGTTTCCTCATTTTCTCAAACACTACGCTGTAAACGTTTAACTACTTGACTGGCCTCTGCTGAAACAAAAAAACAAATGCTTCTCAGCTTTCAAAAACCCAACACAATATTTTAATATGTCTATATATAAAATGTTCAAACACTATAAAATCAGTATTAATTGCCTTTCTATTTAAGCCAAACACATGGTTAAATAGATATGGGTATGTGTGTGAAAATAATACCTGAAATAGTAGAAGTTGATTCTCGTGTTACCATAATACAATTTATTAAATTTGTTTCTTTAAGCATTTAGAGATGGACCAAATTATGTAAAGAACCTTTTAGTTTTATCAGGCATATTAAAGAACCTTTTAGTTTTATCAGGCATATATATATTTGGAGCTCTATAATAATAATTTAATGTATGGTTGATTCTTATAATATTAAAGCTCTTGCACGTTTAATTATTTTAGTCAGGAAACGTACTAATATTACACCAATTTTAATATTCTGTTATAATGAACCACATTCCGGAAGAAATATGGAAAATTTACAAGCTTAAGTTTTCAAATATTCCTCATTTAAGATATGTTATACTATTCAATTTTCATTATTAACTTTTTTCTTGAAATTTATAAAAATAGGCACATCAAAGGGAAGTTCTGATGTGATTTTATCGACTTTTTGATTCATACGCCACGTATTTCACATTGTCCTTCTATCTTCTATGTTTGGAAGGATGTACGGTTTATTATTAATACTGCTGTTATTATAACCAGTAGAACTTTGTGTTTAAAATGGCAGATGTATACAGTTTCCTTGTTTGCCTCAGGAGCGCCAGATTCTAAAATGTTCGATGTCGTACAGTTGGTAATGCTGCAACAGTACGCTAACCAATGAAGTTTCAATTTCACGGACCAATGCTTATAGCCTATGTAATTCCATTTAAAATACCCCATAGATGTCGCCTTACTGTTTTGTCGGTAACATCCCCTTCCTAGTCTTATTACAGAGCTCATTTCAAAGTTGTAACGTTCCAGGATGTGCACAAGCAAATACCTCGCATTCAAGTGTAAATAAAATAATATTAAAGGAATTTATACTAACAGATTAAAAAAAATGTTATTTATTTGCGTTATACCTTTTAAAAATTTATGAAATTAATTGTATATGTTACAACAACCGTCAGTTTTATAACAATAAAATAAGAACATATGAATGTCGCTAAAACAAATGCATTTTTCCTTTTTTAAAGTGAATTATTTATGAGATATTCTTTTTTTAATTTTCCAATACGTATACATATCTCAAGTAGGAATATGTTATTCGTAGTTTAATCACTTGGCATTACCTCGATTTATTGAAGTAGATAAAGCAATTAAGCATTTTTATGAACTATTTTTGCAGTAGTAGTGAAAGTCCAATAATGTTTGCACATCGGATCTGTCTCATTTCACAGAAGAAAGAGTTAAGTGTCACACATATTAGAGCGGAGAGGTAAATTTTAGCCGATCTTTTGTGGACTAGACTGGACTACTTTACGAAGTGATTCGTCACGGAGTACCGAGAACCCCTGGGAGGAAGGAAGAGGCGAGAGGAGACAAAGGATGGCTGTCCCAAGGAGCCACGGCAGTACAGAGCGCAGGGTCCCTACACTTAATTATTTGGAAACTACCCCGGCAGCCCACGACAACGGACAGCCCAGCCTACTGTGTTTCGGAAAGAGCCCCTTCACCAAACCGGGTTCGGTGACCGGAGACTGTGTTACCAAAAGAGGAAGTCTTGAAGGGAGCATATTATCCTGATATGCACAACCGAGACACCAGCCGACACTTCTACCTTTAAAGATACCACTAGATGAGAGATTATGTGAAATGATAATGGAGATGAAAGGGACAGGGAATTCGGGGAATGTAATCAGCCTACCCAGCATTCACCTGGATAAAACCCCATAGGTTATGTAGGTCGCCTCGGAAGTTGAGCTCGTACCTCCCGAATTTGGGCCATAAACGAAACCAGCTGAGCAATACCATTCGGTCTCTCTTAGGGAAATTTTTTGCTCTACAATTGGTACTAGGTTTTCGACATGTGATCAAGCGTTGAGGTTCATTTCTTTGAAAATATGTTATGTTTCTCTCTAGTTTTGCTTTCTATAGCTTCTAGTGCGAATGAAATTTTCTGGTATGAATGAAACCTTTTCTCAGAATTTATTGAAGATAGGTGCATCAAATTTTAGGATAAAGCAGCTTGAAGGTTGTTTGAAAAGCATTTACTGATTAGTTTTAATCAAAGAATGTAAAAGTGAGAAGCTTTACCGCCTTTAATAAACAAGCTTAGGATATAACTTCTACCCTATTTCTTTTTTATTACATTTTCAATATTTTCTTCTTTCAGGTGTCTTTTTAGGTTATATGGACTGTAAGCGGTGCTCAAATCCTTGACGTGGACACCTGAAGGTGGCTTGTTCAACGGGTCATTTGCAGCCACAGCAGTGGGACGACAATCTTTAAGCAGTGGAACGACAATCTTCGAGTTTGGCATTTTTAGGGTGGCCGTTGTGCCTGTTGTGTGTGGGCACCTGTGGTTACTTCACTTCATGTTTTTCTCCAGAGGGTATTAGTCGCAACATAGCAGTGGAGGGTTGGAGCTCATAATCACCCTTTAATGAAAAGTGGATCTTTCCTTCGTTCAGTGAAGGGTAAGAAATTAATATGGCAGACAGAATGTGAATTAAGGAGTGGCCGAACATAAGGAGGAAATCAAATAAAGAAAGGATTGTGAAATGAAGAGGTGGAAATTATTTTGAATAGCTAAGTGTTATTTACGAAGAGAGAAAGAAGGATGGATGAGATATGTAATTAGTGAATCCAGGACCCGCCTAGAGACGTAGCTCATTCTTCACTCTGTAACAAAGAGTATAACAGTCCCACAATGTAACGTGAGAAAATTATATCACTCTGATATCTCTCCATCTCATTGTTCCTACATTAGCTTCCTCTGTCTTCTTCTCTTCTTCCAGACTTTCTCCTGTCTGAAAGTACTTGGGAGAAGAAGAGGTATAGGTCGCGCAATGGTTCTTGAACAAATGAAAGCTTTGATGCAAGTCTCTTACCTGCTTTTCCTATCCTTCAATGGCAGCGATAACTTACTGCGACGATTTTACCTTCACAAGTATTACTGGATTAATAAATACGTAAAATATGAAGTTATTAACAGTGCAGAAAAATATATACAAATATAATAATTTTTAACTTAAAACTTCACTTATCTTGTAAGAAATGATGATACTTTCCTTAGAAATTGTTGGGGATCGCGATTTCATGTAAAAGTTATCCACATCTTCAGTCGGAAACAACAAAGTTGTTGTCATCACTACGAACGCTAGATGTAAATATGTAATACCTGGTATTTATCAGCTTAATTGTTTTGATTGTGATAAGGTTTATATTGGGAAGACAAAAACGTAATTTAGAAACCAGAACGAAGAAACATTTTCGTAACATTAAGTATAAACAGACTGATAAATCGCCTGTAGCGGATCATCTTTGCTCATTTAACCATGAAATAAATCCAGAAATTAAATTATTAAAACAATTAAGACAGATTTAATGGTTTGGGAAAAGATATTTATTTTAAAAAACAAACATCGCGTAATGAATTTTGAAATACCGGCAGTCAATTCTCTTTTCAAATTTGTCTTATTTTCATGTTTTGGTAGTACTAAGAAGAACATATTAACATCTAGCGTCCGTAACGATGGCGACGGTTTTGTTGTTTCGGGCTGCAGGTGTGTATATGGTTTACATGAAATCGCTATCCCGGACAATTTATAAGAAAGGTATCATCGTTTCTTATACGATAAGTGAACACTTAAGTTACACATTGTTATATTTGTATATATTACTGGATTGTTTATTTCACGTATATTCAGGGAAGTTGAAAAATCTCAAACAAATTAAGTACTGCAGTTCCAGAAAGATTTTTCACGTAAACACAAGAACTTAACACTGAGTCACACAATTTTACCTTTAATAATATTTTAATTCTTCTACGCCTGACATATCTTCGTCTGTTGGGTCATTATCACTGTTATCCTCGTTACTGTTTCCATCTCATTGCCTCCAATTATACAAAACATAAACGGGTTAAAAAATTAAACATATAATATATCTTAACATTGTAATAAACCGAAAGAATTAAAATAATCATTATCAACATTTCAAATATAATTCGTTCAGTTTTTTCTTCCCTAAACGGATATTTTCCTAATACTATTGCTTTATATATTTTCCAGTTCCATTTTTCCAATTTTCACAAATCACTGGCGGCAGAACATTCCGTTTTTCATTTTAAAGGTTGCACTACTGCAAGCATCTATCCCTATTAATTCTATAGTATTCAGATCCAGATGTTATAGTGGGAAGCCTTAAGGTTGTTTGGTAATATTCTGACAATATTTGGTTACTCAAAAAGCTTCTCTCAGTCGGCTTATTGGCTATAATTTAATCATACAATTTTCTTTTGGTGTTTTCATCAAACGTGATACTGTGATTCTGTAACCAGGAAAGAATACAGGGGGTGTCGTTAAGTTTTAATCATCACTCTTTAAAAATGTGATAGAGAGTTTGCGTTGATATGTGCTTGTTAATTTTTCTCTACGTAGTCAAAATCCAGATTTACACATTTTAAAAAACATTTCTTGACTTTGCGAATATCTTGATTTTAGAAGTCTGCAAAATTGGCTTTAAACCACTCTTCCACTTCATTAATGACGTCATTTGTGTTGTCAAATCGGTGACCACGCAACGCATTCTTCATTTCTGGGAACAAGAAAAAGTCACTTGGTGTGAGATCGGGCGAATAAGGCGGGTGTTTTAAGGTCTCAAAGCCACATTCCCTTGTTTTGTCAACTGTAACTTGAGATGAATGAGCTAGTCATTGTCAGTCAGAAGACGAACAACTTTGGAGAGCATACCGTGTCATTTGTTAATCAGAGCTGCTCGTAACTTGTCCAGAATATTGCAGTAGTATCTGGCAGTGATGGTTTGACCCTTGGCAAGATAATCTGTAAGGATGACTCCACGACAGTCCCAGAAAATTGAAAGCATATCCTTGCCAGCTGACTTTTGCACCCTTGCTTTTTGGGAGGGGGGAATCGGCATGTTTCCACTCCATGCTTGTGGTTTTTTTCTCTGTATCATACTGTTATATCCAGGATTCATCCATGGTTACCAGATGATCAAAAATAATCTTCATCCTGTACCAACAGCATCAACATCTGTCTTGAAAGTTCACGCCGTGTTTGCTTTTGGAAAGGGGTTAGAAAACGTGGAACCCACCGTACACCTTTGACAGTGCAGTTCGTCATGAATAATTTTTCACATACTACCATAACTCAAATGTGTCTCATTCATGATAATTTTTATGGTTCCTCGTCTGTCCTCCAGTATTAAGCACTCCACTTTCTTCACTGAGACAGCATCGCCTGTCATTGACAGTCTACCAGATTTTGGCTCATCTGTCAGGGACAGGTGACCAGTTTGAAAATTCCGTCTCCACCTCACAATAGTGTCATATGATGGGCAATTATTTCCATAAACAGCGTCATCTCATCGTGGATTTCCCAGGCAGTTTTTGCCTTCAAATGCAAGAACCTGATCACACTACGAGCCTCAATTTCTCCATGTTACACCCCAGTCTCTTCTGGCATTCACTGTAAAAAACAAGAAGACCAACATCACTGAAACTATCAACATTCTGTCCCAAGGCGTCTATGATGACACTGAAAAATTTTCAACACTCTAGCATAAAAACTACGGGGTGATAATTAAAAGTTTATGATATCCCCTCGTATGTTCTTAAAGAACTTGACGTTGCAGGCTTATTTACTACCAGCGCATGAATAGTGAGCTATGGATATTTAACAAATTTTGAAACAGAGGTTTCCAAGGAAAGTCTGCAGAAAGAAGGTTGGTGAGAGAGGAAGAAGTTTATAGTCATGGAAATGGAGCTATAGGAGAGTATTTAAAATGTAATAGTGTTTAATAAGTGTTCTTCAAGGAAATTATTATCTATGGAAAAGAATTTGCGTCATTATTTTAGCGAATTGATGCTAAAAGAACGCATTCCTCAGAGATCACGATCTTGAGACAAGAATTTCACGCACTGACTTGGTATAAACTGAGACAAAGGAAATTCTAGTGGCTACAAATAAATTGAATTTACATAATTTGAAAACAAATTATCGCTCCAAAAAATAAAAGGAAAATCAATAGACCAAATTATAATTACAAAGTTAATCCGATGCAAATTTTCGAAGCATAAAAAAATTCAACAGGCAACTTGGAAATCCCTATTACAAATGGCATCCCAATTTGGAACAGAGAAAATTTTAATAAAAATATATATCGTTCGTGGAAGATAAAATAGCAAAACGAATGAATAAATGAACATAAACTTGATAGGCACTTAAGTTCGGCAATTCCCAGTGATGCTACGCCTAAAGCCATATTTTAGCTAAAATACTCTATTACGTTTGATTTTCTCAAATATAAATCTGGAATATATGCATAGGTTATTTTCAATGGAAACGTTTTCTGGAAATGGCATGTGAAGTCCACTTTATATTTTAATGAATTTTGTATAACCATTGTGACTTTGTGGATTCGTAGAATTAAAAGTCCAAGTTGCACAAATTCCAAATGTTCTTTATTTGCGTAGAAATACACTGTTCAATTCTCACGTAACAACATTACGTCACATACTCAGCACAATATACCAAGGTCGATGACCGCACAAACAGCGTTCTGATTACATCTGTTTACAACTCACTGTGTTTACTATTGTTCCATACTGACTCTAGGCGAGTCGTCGCCTTCTTAAATACCTCATTGATAAATTCGAGAGATTTCTGGAACAAACAAGAAATCGACTGTTCTGTCACCTTCAGAAGTGTAAGTTAATCTGTGCCGGCAGGTACTGTATCTCCGGTGCTATGTTTATCTGCTTATGCAAGCTCTTTATCTCCGTGAAACACCACCCGTCTGTTATTTATTTGCACCGAACCTTTTATGCCCGTCGCCGCGACACTATGTAACTGGAAGACATTTAGAAATAAACGAAAAGAGGAATCCTGTCCTTCATTTGTTCTCCTTTCAAAGGTTTGACTGTAGTCTACGAGCTATACCGTGTTACACAGATTTGAGGAGAGAACTGCTGTTTTTACGATATAGAACCTTCTATCTGAATTAATCCATGAGCATATGCAATAAGTATTTTTCTACTCCTGTAGCCAAGCAGTGTAGAAAAGAAAATAACTCATAATGAGTAGGGAAATGTAGGATAAATGTAACGTATCAGACTTTATTAACAAAATTAACCAAAATTACTTTTATAGTCTATATCATGATTTTTTTCTTTTTTTAACTGTCACTTTACTAATTAAGTTTTGTTTAGCCTTAAATTTTACAACTGCGAATAGTAATGGAATGAAATACAAGTGAAGTTACGTCTTCTTTTGTCCGTTTTACTTACTATGAGTGAGCTCAAGACTTCTCTAATCTCTCTCAGTACGTCAACACCGTAGTCTGAACTTCACTCATACAACAACATATATTTTTCAAAATAAACCCTTTCACCTACAGATTCACTATCGCAAGCTCGCTGGATCGTTCTAGAATACACCGTAGAAAAATATGTTTTGGAGTAACTCTCGGTAGGGCTTCTGGTTTTTACGCTGGATGGAAGCACTACTTTACTTATATATCTCTTCAACTGGCCAGTTTGGTTGACGCACGCCTGCTACGCGATAAGACTATAATTGCGTCAAATATCTGGCAATAAAATGATAAGAAATGGGTCTTTCATACTTGTGATACCCCTATACTCGCGATATATGCGTGGTATTGACATCGAAAGATCATTCAGAACATTCGCTCGATACTTTTCGGTGGCGACTCTGCAGTTTTTATTTTATATTATAATAACAAACTACTATTGCCACAAGTAGAACATTGGAACGCCAAGCAATTGTTATGAATGTGATACCTCCACAATAACATTATGCAAGAAAATAATCGTGTGTCAAATTCAGAGCCAGTTACCAGTTACCACGAAGGAATCACTGCGACAATTTGCCATCTGCTCTTTCTAGTGCAATGGATTACTGGAAAATAAATTCAAAATTTCCAGAACTAAAAATATAGCCACTAAATATTTGTGTATTCCACCAGAAACGGGTTTCTCTGAAAGACTATTTAGCATAGCAGGGCTCAAATGTGACAGAAATAAATTGGACCCCGAAATAGTGAAAATGATAGTACTTTTGAACAAAATACTACAAAAGTGGACTGTTTTGGATTTAAATGTCTAATATAGAGCTTAAAAGTAAAATCACTGATGGTTTTAAGTTTCGTCTCATTAAATATCTGAACCTATTTTATTTTATTGACACTACACAGTTCTTACAACATACGTATGTGTCTAAAATAATTTGCAAAATAATCTTACTACATAATATGTAATTCGAGATTTCTATGACATTTCCTATAGTAACTTGGTCATCAACGTTTATTATTCCCGTTTTACGATATACCCGCTCCGTTGACTTTATACTCTTTGGCTGCGTCTCAGCAATTTTCGTCTGCCATTTAATTTACTTAAGGACCACTAGATTCACTGAGAATTCTGCGTTGTTAATAATAACTTTCAGCTGCTGTATTACGACAAAACTTTAGCTTTACAGCTTTTTCTACTGTTATTTTGCATTTCAAAACTAGAGTAGCATTGTAAAAAGTGTCACAGCACTTACTGGAATGAGATGTGGGCGGATGAGAAGAAAAAACTGACTGTCGCTACTAATAGCTGCAACGATTATTTAATTTCTTTTTGCAGCATTTCGAGTTTGGAGGGCCTGATAACGCCAAAGCGATGAACGCTAACCGTATTAAAAACGTGGTTTTTGCTAGAACTTCGCCGATGTCCGCGTTTCTACCATAAATCGTTCTATCTCGCGAATTAAAATTCAATCTTGTTTAATTCGTTGAGAAATAAATCAAAGAGCATCACAGCATATGAGGTTCGAGCTGGAATATTGATGCATTTAAAAACATCCGCCAAAAACACGGATTTGGGCTCGCAGTACTCATGCTTATTAAGAGATTAGTTCCCATGTTAGTACTGGAGGTCAATATAACAATAGAACGCTGGTTTATAGAGACATTTGACATGCGTCATTCATGTCAGACAACAGTTCAAATGAATACGAAAATAATAAGGAATTAATTCCACAAATCCTGCCGAACCATTCAGTTCAGAATTGTTTGAAAAGATGAGAGAAGCACACCACAGTTGTTCAGATATTTGCTTTGTATGTACTTAGTGTGTTTGACTATTGTTCGAATAACTTAGTTGCAAAAAATAACAAAGTTTATTTCTCTTTTACCTTACACTAAACTTCTATTAAAAAAAAGCATGCCCACGCGGGCGCTATGATGTACGAACATATGTAATTATATCTGATGATGATGAGGATAATGATGACAAACATGATGATAATAGATACTACTACTACTACTACTACTACTACTACTACTACTACTACTACTACTACTACTACTGCTACTACTACTACTACTACTACTACTACTACTACTACTACTACTAATAATAATAATAATAATAATAATAATAATAATAATAATAATAATAATAATAATAATAATAATAATAATAATAATAATAATAATAATAATAATAATAATAATAATAATAATAATAATAATAATAATAATAATAATAATAATAATAATAATAATAATAATAATAATAATAATAATAATAATAATAATAATAATAATAATAATAATAATAATAATAATAATAATAATAATAATAATAATAATAATAATAATAATAATAATAATAATAATAATAATAATAATAATAATAATAATAATAATAATAATAATAATAATAATAATAATAATAATAATAATAATAATAATAATAATAATAATAATAATAATAATAATAATAATAATAATAATAATAATAATAATAATAATAATAATAATAATAGCACAGTTGCTTTTGCTTAATTAATATTTTATACAAATCCTTCTAACAAGAAAGATGTTCTTTAATATTTCTTTAACACTAACTTAAATTTTACTTAGGCTCAACATATATTGTAGCTCGTGAATTTTGGTATACGATTCCGGAAAGAGAATTTTGAAAGGGTTAAAGATCTGAATAAATAAGTGGCATAAAGCAAGGAACAAAACTCTCGCAACTTATGGCAATATAATGGCAAAGTTTATTTAAAACGCAAAACATTACTTTGTGTAACCAAAATGGTTAAATTATTTTACATCCTTTCTACAAATTATTCTAGCAAGATATTTTTTTCTATTTACTTTAATTTTATCGAGATAAATCGTCGCACCCGCCTCGGTAGCATAGATGGTAGCATTTCTGCTATAGACGAAACTGAATATGTACCAAATGTTTATGAAGTAAATCGCTTTATGCCAACTGTAATTTTCTGAAGTAATCTTACAGTTATTGTAATGCAATATTGAGAGTATTACATTATAATTTCGAAGTATTGAAACATTCAAAATTATTTCGGATGAACATTATATGCTAGCTGCAGGGAAACAAGAACAATAGTTTTTTTTTTGTTAAACCCAAGCATTAGATATTTACATACATAAGCAAACAAAAATACTGGCATATATAACATATTTGGAGCGAATTGAGGATTTTAAATATGCCTGTCTTTTGTAGTAGCTTTATGTTGATATTTTGTTTAATTGTTATAAAATCATATATTTGTAGGGAACATATCTTAAACATTAGGTTAAGAGAATTAGATTGGGTTAGGTTAAGTCAACTAGTTTAGGTTAAAGAACGCTATATACCCATGAAACTCCATCATTCATGAAAACATCGGCAGAATATATAAAAATGCATTTTTATAGATGGATTTTCTTGATCTACCAGAGATATTGGCAAAGTGAATCAGAATATGCGTGTAGTATGTATGCAGATTTCATATTTCTAAAACTGTATGACATTTGGTTTCAGTGTAACATATTATTTATTCACTCAAAATGCTAAAGTATCAGAAAATCTGAGTTACATTTCGATATGTCTGTATCTAATTTATGTAGCTTTAATACAACTTATTGCAGTCTATTCGTGATACAGTCGTAAGAAACCCAGCACTTGATTTTGAAGCTCACTAGATAAATACAAAATGATCACTATGAATACCTTTCAGTTTATTTTCCATCGCCCTGTACGTGCAGTGCATTCTTTACATATAAATGTAGTTGCTTTAGTTTGAGGTTATGTTTGTGCTCTGTTTTCTTGAGTTGTACAGCGTGTTTTGAAGTCTGGACTGCGAAAGACGCCAGCCATCATTACTGCTGTTAAAACTACGCTGATAACGCCTGGCCCGTCTCGAGGAAGTACGCAGTTGGCCATCCTGCTATAGCGTCAACAATAACCGGAGCGATAACAATTGGAAATAAGAAGAATAAAGTTTTATTCTAGGTTAAGTGTCACTGGTAGTGAGAACACCCCGATATAGATATTGTTATCTGCGGACCAAGAGCTTGTGTGTATGTGTTCAGTTTAGATTTTTCCCAGCGGCGATATACGCCGTTATGGATTTTCTTTGATGTCGGGTGAGAGAATATCGGCAGGGCTTATCTCTCCCGCAGTTGGCGACACTGCTCCTATCGTGTCTTATCGGGTGTGGAAGCTTTTTATTGAGACTTTTTTAAAGACAAACTACGTTTTGTATACTACTAAATATAAAACAGCAATAACATTGGGCTGATTCACAAACCTCATAACCTCACTTTCATTCGCTAATACATTATATGTATTAAAACATTTCGACTGTTACAGTTTCACTACATTACCTTCAAATGCATATTCTTCTATGTATTGTTAATACAAAAGGTAAAGCTACCATTAACCATTTACACAGATAAGAATAAAACAAACGAAAGTTTAATCACATATTTTCAAACACGGTTCGAAATTTTATTTGCATGAACTCCAAAAGGAAAGAAAGGAAGAAACAAAAATAACAATTTGTAGTTTAGATGATTATATAAGCCTGAATTGTGGTCCAGAAGATTATAACTGGTGAGTCAGCAGCCCCTTATTCTCGAGTTTTATGCAATCCTATTTTAAACTCCAACACGAAAACATTGACCCCATTACTTGGTTCTACCCGCGTTTTTAACATGGATGTTAAACAATCAATGAAATTAGTACTAATATAGATGTTATCGCATCGCCTGTAGTATATTCGTAATTAGAGAGCTGACGTTTGCACGTCTGCAAATGTTCACTGGAACCAGCAAATAATACGTATATGTTAGACGATATGTTTATCTCACAAGTTACTAGGTAGCTCAGTTGGAACGAGCGCAGAACTCCAATCTCATTGGTCTGCTGTGACGGTGGTTCCAATCCTCTGCATAGTTATACCAATTTTTTGACCGTATAATACTCACAGTTTGCAATTACTATTCTAAAAACTGTTATTACTTTTAATTTTCATTGTTTCATTTTGGTTTTATGACATTTTTTTTTTTTTTTTTTGCAATTTACGTCCTCCAACGTTAAGTCATATGAATGAAATGGGTGAAATGATGCTCAAATGAGTCTGGAGTCCCTGTAGCTTAGAGATACCCAACATTCGTCTATCCGGATAAAGGAAAACCCCGGATAAACCTTATCCAGGTAACTCACCCTGACCGAGATTCGAACTCCTGACATTGATGTTTCCTTGTTGGTGAACTACAAGTAGGTAGTTGTTTAAACACACCTATTGGTAGGTGTAATTGAAATAAGGATCATTATACATATTTGAACACAAAATACGTGGAAATTACAGTATCGGAGTTTAGCATGGGAGGGAAATACAATTTTGCAGACATAGAATTATTGTGGTATTAAAAATGTCGTTTCAAATTGGTGTGTTTTGTGTCGCTGGAATGACACTTTTTCTATATCTAGAACACGACTCCTCTAATGAAGCAAGTGTTCGAACTGATGACCTTACTGAGTAATGCACGCCTTAAGGGACTTTATAATTAAATTATTTGAATTCGGTTTCCAAGTTTTGATAAACATATAGAGGACTATATACAATGACGAGACTCAACCCTGTGTCATTGTGTGTTAGGATACAGCGGACGTCATAATTCCATGGAGCTATTTCAAGACTTGACTGATAGCACGTTCTGGGTTCAGTAGTACGACTTGTATGCCTGGCGCTATACCTTTGACACATCGCGATTTCTCGTGCTTAATTTAGCTTTTTAAGACACTTTTAATGATTTGCTAGGTGTTTTAATATTATTACATAAATGGCAATAGCTCTTATGCATTGGCAGAGATCCTAGCGGAGAGCGAGCAAGCAGTGTCCAGAGTTTTAAAATTATTTTTAAATGTCCATTTTAGGATTTAATTACCAGCCATTTAGGCATTTTAACATGTTTATGGATTTTAGATGTATTTTAGACTTTGACCTACTATAGTGTGTTTGTTTTATCTTGTTTTTATAATGACCATGCTTTAGCCCCTTTTAGTGTTTTTTAACTTGATTGGCTTGTTAAGGGCGCTGATGACATTGGCAGGTTGAGTGCCCTTAAACCCAATTATCCATCCATCCTCTTATGCATGTTAATCGAGAAGCACGAGACCCAGTTTAAGCAAAAATGTAAATAAACAGTTGTTTAATAATATGTCCGTTTTTACTGTACGGGTCCATAATAGATGAGGAGTGTCTCTAATTTGTTCCTAATTTTTGGCAGCCAACTCCTGCTCTAAGTACAAGAATCCACCATTTTCTTTTTAGCTGACGTTAGTGTATTCATTCGATAGGCCCATTTTCTCGAGGCGTTTAGTGAATTACTTTGCCAAGTATACTCTAATAAAAAGTTTTTAAAAGCGCCTGGAAACCGGAATTCGCTTTTAGTAAAGCAGTCGTATGTTTTGTCCCTTAAACCGCTATTCCTCTGAATTTTGCGCTTTCCTCTTTCTAAAAACGTCAAGCAATACAGATTTGTGCGTGCAAAACCAGACTAAGATTCACATGCCGTTTGATGGATGGCCTACCTTGCAAAAAAAAAAAAAAAAAAAAAAAAAAAAAAAGTGGCGGCTGACTCGCCTGGTATAAGCACTTGGACATTCAAACCAGTAACAAATAATATAATAGAAACTGTTAAAACTATAATAAATTGGCCTAAATTGACCTTTCGCCAGATTCACGTACATTTTTGTGCATTTAAATACCAATTTATGTATATTCTAACGAAAAACCAGTTATAGAAACATTATTCAGTATATGAAGATTTCAAAGTTTGAAATTCAATATATATTTCATTTGTTGTTATAATGGCTTAAACATATAGTGTTTGTATCAAAACAAGTCATTTTGAGAAACTCAGTGATTACTAACTTGTTTATATTTAGGTAATATACAGTTTGGAGTGAAATTTATTCTTGAAAATCCTTGTGTAGCATCTCTGGAAGATGCTGAACTGATATTTATCAGACATTTTATATTTTAATATAATGTTCGTGGACGGTACATAAGGAAACCTTTTATAAACTTCTTTTTTTGGTTCATGGGATCTCATAAAATGATTTTTCAGTGAAATATCGCTATCCAGTTTCTGAAAGGAAGACAATCCTCTCGTTATTTACCAGAACAGCAGAGAAAGTAAAGCAAATTTAATAATATAAATTAAAGCAGGATTTTAAGTAGCAAATCAATTAATTCATAACGTAGATTTTAACCCAAAGAATGTCATAGATAACTCCAATAGCATTAATCATTAATTCACTAATCACAAAGCTCTTTGCTAACACAGGAAATACGTTTCTATACATGACAGTAAGTCGTAATGTTGGTCACACTGTCAGGACCTTCCTGTATCGCCGGAGAAGGCCATTCACGATTTCCGAAAGACTGTCATTTGTTTTCCGCTCATGTTGGTTGTTTTAAACGCCTTCCCTCCGCCATTTTATCTTTTAGGGGCTAATAGCGGGGCGTAGGAACCC